>CM031244.1:391978841-392706341 GCA_018340775.1 Taxus wallichiana var. yunnanensis
TATGAGGGATGAAAGAGAACCAACATGGCTTGCCCATCAAACCATGAGGTTTAAGAGGGAAAATCCCTCCCTCTTCCCCAACAAATCTCCCAAATCCATCAAGCCATATGATGGATGGAGAAAATAACAAATAAAACAAACAAGTAACCATATAACACATGCAACAAAACAAAACTTTCAACCATAAGAAAATCTAAATGTAACATGTCAAATAACATAACATAAGATCAAAGAGCCTACTTCAAAAGTTTTCCAAATCTTTAAGATTTTCCCAATTCCTTTCCAGCAAAACTCCAACCCCAAAAGCCTCCAAGCACAAAGCAAAACACAAAATAAAATTTCTTTTTTTCCCCATGAGGGAGTATTTGAAGAAAATAAATTAATTTCCTCACAAATGAGGGGGTGACATGTGTCACCCTCTCTTCCCTCCAAGTTAAGATTCCAAAATCAAAATAAAGAAAAAAATAAACTCACATTAAAACATCCTTCTCCCAAATTACCCAAAAAGAAAGTGAGACAAGATTATGCAACTTTTCACAACACACATATTCCAACCCATCTTACATGGATGATAAAAAAAAAGAGGCTAAATTGGAGGGAAACACCCTCCATGCCTTGGAATTAAGCTTCCTACCTAATAGGTAGGGTCCAAGGGCTTATTTTCATGTTAAGTGAACTCCCAAAACTAAAGGGGTCACTTAAAATGCCAAAAATATCCCAATTTCGGGTTTGGCACATTTGATCACATATGTAGAGGATGTGGGGCCCACTCAAGGGTTCTCATGTGATCCCAATTCTCCTAATTAACACACACTTACACAAATACATTCTTAGTGCAAGTGTGGACCATTAATTCCCCCAAGCTAGTTTACTTAACAAAAATAAACAACCTAAACACAATTAATTTTTACATGAAATACAACATTACAAATAAGGGTCATTCATGGTGCCCAAACAATACAAGCAACAATAAGGCATCATACAGCTAACGTGGTTAGGACGTAGTCCCATGGGATGCTTGTGCACCATTTGAGTAGCTTCTCTTAAACCCATGTTCTCCGTGACCTATAATATGCACACTCAATGTAAACATTAAACACATATGCCCAATACAAGTGTAAATCAACTACTCAATAAATGATTAAGTATAAACCTATAATATATGATATCACAACATCAACATGGAATCGTAAATGAGAAACATGCATAATTCCACACAAATTCACCATGTGTTAGCCATTGCAATACATATAAATGACATATATCCATGCTATCATGTGTTCTCATCAATAATCGAATAATCTATATCATCAAGACATGTGACTAAACTATGTATCCATCATATATCAATTAGGCCCAAATAACATAGCAATATGTTAGTATCCACAACATCTAATAAAATGTGCCAACATACTAATCAAAACTAAATTGGTGCTATGCGCCCAAATCACCATACATGTCCATGAAGATCAAATAACATAACATAATGTCCAAAATATGTCAAAATCTCTGTCAAATCATAACTATGAGTAAATAAGTCACAGATAACTGAGGCTATAAAATTTGGGCACTACATCATCTAGCTTGCGTAGTTAGGTAAGAAAGAAAAAATTTATAGAATACATTTTGTTTATTAGAAATTGATTGTTAGTTTAATTCCTCCATCGAACTTCTATGGACTCACTGATAAAGGTTCTTCCTTCTCATTATTTGTCTCCCCTCAAATTAAAAAAAGTGAATATATTAACTATAAACATCCACACTGGTGTTGAAAAAGGTGCTCTGGAGATTTATCTCCATGCACCCATGTAATAATAAATCGCTCCTATCGGTTATACCACTTAAATAATCAAAACCAAAGATCAATATTCTCGAAACAACATAATAGGATAATAGAGTTACAAGACCACCTTGGATAACATACAAGGCCCTGACATAAGTCATGTATATCAAATCTAAGACAAATGTCTACATTGTAAACCCAACACAATCCATATATCCATGTTTAATATTTATTATAATCAGAGTGTATATCTATATTAATTCCAAGTACATTGCCAATCACAAAGGGACTTCTGATCTATTTAAAAACACAAACAGGTGTATGCTTTATTTGGTCAAAGAATGCCTAAATGTTGGTGAGTCCCTTGTATTTTTAAAATTTTAAAGTATTGAAGTGCTCCATAAAAATAATAACAAAATTTTAAATTGTTGCACTCATACCCAAACCATGGTTCTCAAGATCTCTTCTCTCTTGTAGATGAAAAACACATGGTATTGCATTTGTTACTTTTCATTTGGCCCGGAGTTTCCATTTTTCACCTAGTTACACCCAATTTTGTTGAAACTCTTGTTAACTAAAGGGATTTTATCAGTTCATCAGCAAAAATTTATTTATTTATTTTGCATGGTTATTTTGTGGTATTTCCTATAAAAAAATTGTTGATAGGTGAACGTGGGTTGAATTAGGAGGCCTGCACCCAAATAGATAAAATAACAAAACAGTGCTAGGAAAAACCAACTAGCTTGAAAGACTTGGGTATAAGATTCTCCAAAACATCTAAAGTGGAGAATCCCAACAAGGTTGAGCATTGTAATTGATCACTGTGGATGACAGTATTACATCAATGACAGCAAATCACATGACAAGAAATACGTCCAAAGCTCAAAGGAAAAAGTTAGATATGTTTCTCAAGCCTCCAAAAGATAGATATGTTTCTCAAGCCTCCAAAAGAATGAATTTTATACTGCACTTAACGTTCACAACACCTACTAAGTAAAAAGGTTTTCCAAGCCAATATTAAGAGCTTAAGGTTGGGAAACAATGATTGAGACAAACGAGAAAATTTCCACTCTTCAAAGAGTTAGAGGCAGCAAGGCACAAACAACTATCTAACACAAGGAAAAAAATAGCTAAAAAGTCCACTAACAAAGCAGGGGCACTGTTCTAAAGGAACCAACGATAAGCACAAGCTCCTGATATATCAATTTGAACACCCAATAATCGTCCTGCAGAAGAAATAAGAAGCAAAGAAGAACAGAGGCCAAAGCCTCCAAGGACCCATCCACCAAGCCTTGAAGTACAAGGTGAAGCAAGAAATGAAAATGAAGACTCATAGGAGAGATCAAACAAAATTTAAGAATACCCATAGACAATTTTCCATCTTAAACCCTTAACCATCTCCTTCAAAAAATTACCGTATACGATATTCCGTTTATTCATTTCAAAGAACAGGACAAGTAACAAAATAATTTAAAATACCTTGGTAATTGCAGGAGAAGGGGATGCATGGGATTCAAGTCGCACTACACATCTTTCACATATGCCGCAATACAGTGCATTGGGTCTCCCCACCGATCAACCGACGAGCTCTGAATGAAATGAATACAAGTGGTAGAAGGGCACATTTTTTATGATTTTACCTTGCGTTTCACGCACAGGCCCAATCATTTCCAACACGGCTCCATGTTTGGTGGACATTGACTTCAATTTCTCTAAGATTTATAGGTAATGAACTCTTGCAGAACAAGGAAGCAATATACATGATTTTCAAAACAGTTGAGGTGAAAAAGAACATATGGCTCTTGACAGATGGTAAAAATTATTACGCCTCCTATGTGGCCTTTTACGCATACTACCTGAAATGAAATGCATGGCAGATTTGATATGGGAAAATACATTTTGATTGATCTCTAGCGGCATCCAATAAATACTCCCGTGCCCAGGATTTCAGTTTTTCTTCATTGGGGACGCAATATCCATTTACGGTTAACAATCGACAGTTTTATCCTGCATGTACATAATTATTCCTCTCCAGTTGCAAATTTATACGGTCCATTGGTCTGACGCATGTCCGTGTTAAGAGATTTCAATCCCATTTAAAAACGCCTTTTGGCGTTATTAGTCCGTGATGTAATTCAAACTCAACTTAGGTAAACGACTATACTCTTTAATATACCCTTTACAATTTAGCAATAGGTAGATGTTTTATTAATATGTTTAATGATTTAAATGTAACATCCAATATGATCAATAGTTTAATATTTTTTGTGTATTAATAAATAAATAATATTTATGCATGCAACAAAAGTTACACCAATGAATGTAACATAATTTTTAAAATTATATTAATAAGCTTCAGGGAATACATTGACCGCATTAGACATTGCAAAATGCATAGTATTAGCAATGGTATATTGTATCTTAGATCTCTTTTCTTCCACTTTATATGATTTGATTTGAAATAAAGTGATTCATCACTATATATCTCCCTACTCCAGTGAGTTTCCATAGTTTACAAGCCTGCACATTTTTCTATATAAATCAATTATTTATAAGAAAATACATTGTTGAGATACATATGGGAAACCAAAAAATTTGCAGATGTGAAATAACACATGAATTTTATCTTTCAATTATTACATTCTTTAAATAACACAATAACATAGCCAAAACTGATTTGTACATGAAAGGATGGGTTTGTACATCTTGTAGAGATACATGTTCAAGAAATTTTAAGAAATCCTCATAAAAAGAAATGAGTTAAAACAAATAATTTTCAAGAATAAAAAAATAAATTATTTCTTTGTAAATGCTCTGCCAAAGGTGTTGATGTTCTGAACATGAAATTAATTTCCATCATGCAATTGAAGTTCATTTAGTTGGGTCCAAATGGAAAGAACATGTCTTTGTTTCTCTAATTCAGCAAACCAATTGAGCTTGTCATCACTAGTGGCCTTTAAAATTTTTGTTAGAGGCCTTTATATTTTAGCTCTTCGTACTTAATTGCTTCCATAACTCTCACTTCACAAGAGTACTCGACTAAAAAAATCCCATTGATTACAACAACAAATTATTGCAACCATAATTATCTATATCAATCGAACAACAAAAGACTCTCTCGTATGCAGAGATTGAAAAAAAGATCTCCAAAACTCTTGTTAATAGAAATTCAGACTTCAATTATTAATATAAAACATTCTATCAATAGATAAGGAGAACTTTGTACTTTGTGCCAAAATTCGACAGCTGCAATAGTCGTTAATGTCCTTGGACAGTATTTCCAAGTTTTCCCACCACAAATAATACAAGCTTTTCATGACTTCATCCATATAAATTTGATTTCTAAAATTTGTCATTGATTTTCATACACGGCATTAACATGATTTGCATGGCAAAGATTCCATTACTATTGCATTAACTATATTATGAAAACAAGAGCCGTAGAGTGGCAAGTTCTTACCTCACGGTTGGGAGATGTGTTTGGTACTAAATTGTTTTAAAAGTTTATTATAATTTTCATATTAGTTTTTAACACATGACATTTAAAAAAATTATTTCTTGCTTTAAGACATTAACAAATGCGCACTGACCAATTGATACATAACGGGTGTGGAAAATGTTAGAAAAAGAGTAATTTTTCCCCTACAAAAGTAAAAACACAGCTTTGTTTTTTACATGCTTTTATTTTTGAGTTTAGTTTTAGATGTTCTTAAGTTTAGGAAAAGTTATTAAAACAAATAAATCAGAAAAAAATTATTGCACAAAAGCATGTGATTTTTATTTCTATTTTTATGAGTTGGGTCTTTTATTGTTAGATAAAAGCCATCTATTTACACTCTATTTATTAGAGGCAATTGTAAGTGTTTTTACATAACACATTCGAGAGATTGTACTTGAGTCAAGCTTTGACAAGGAAGGAGAAATATATGCACGTATGCTGATCTGACTTTGTAATAATCTATTTATTTGCAATTCTTTATTTTATTTATGTTGTTCGATATTTATGTGCCTAATTTATACAAATTGGTATTAAAGTGTTGATTTTTTTTTTAGAATATTTTCTAATTGACAATAGGTTATGGCTTCTATATCCGGTCTACAGACACCACAATTTACAGGAAAGAATTTTGAGTATTAGTCATTAACCATGAAGGCACTATTCAGATCTCAGGATGTGTGAGAAATTATAGAGAATGGGTACACAGAGCCCACAAATGTAACAACATATAACACACTCTCACAGGAAGAGAAAGACACTTTGAAGGAATTAAGAAAGAAAGATGGAAAAGCTATTTTCTTCATTCATCAAGCCATGCATGAAAGCATCCTACTCGAGTGACAACAACCACTAAAGAAAAAATTATGAGGAAGAATCTCCAATATTTGTATCAAGGTAAATATATAGTAAAAACCACCAAGATATAGTTACTTTATAGAGATTTCAAAAATATGTCAATGAAAGATTTAGATTCCGTAGAATCATTATTTAATTTTGTAGTTGGTTTAGTTAGTCAAATAAAAACTCATGGTGAAACTATTGAGTATTAAATGATTATTGAAAAATTGCTTAGAAGTTTGCCTCCAAAATTTTATCCTTTGGTAGTTCTTTATTGAAGAAACTAAGGATCTAAGTTAGTTTTCAATTGATGAGCTACATGCATCACTAATAAATCATGAACAAAGGTTGAATAGATCACATGTAGTTGTAGATCAAGCTTTTTCATCATAGGTATCAATAAATCGTGGAAGGGAGAGAGGAAATTTCAGCCCTAGAGGAAGAGGAATAAGTTCATCTAGAGGACGTAATAAAGTGGTCCATCAAACTCAAGTGTAAGAGGACATAGTCAAGAGCACAATCATAATTATTTTTTAGCAAAGAGACAAGATAAGTCACATGTATAGTGTCACTATTGCAAGAGATATGGGCACTCTACTTTTAAATGCAGGAAGAATATGATCAAAACAAGCAAAATAAAAATCATGTTAGAATCTCTACTCCAAGATCCATTTTTATTCCATGCACACAGTTTGCAAGCATCGCTAATTAAAAAAATAATCTATCCCAAGAAATTCCTAGTGATGTGTGGTATTTGGATTCTGGATGCAATAATCACATGTCAGGTAACTTAGATTTATTTTCTAATTTGGATGAGTCAATAAAGACAAAAGTTACCCTTGGGAATAATAATATAGTGACTATAAAAGGAAAAGAAACAATCAACATTCTAACTAAAAAGGGGGAGCAAAAGATTATGTAGGATGTTTATTATGTTGTAGGTTTGAAGCATAATCTTATGAGCATTGGTCAATTGGTACAAAAGGGATACAAAGTTTACATTGAAGATAACGAATGTGTGATCGTGGATAAATATCCAAGTACCTGGTGATTGCTAAAGTGAAGATGACAAGAAATAGAATGTTTCCTTTGAAGATTATACCAGCCACATCCGGAGTTCATACTACAGATTAGTCCGAGCTAAGGAGATTGAATCAACTTTTCAGTCAATTGAAAAAGATGAATCGTGGTTATGGCATCTCAGGTTTGGTCACTTAAACTTTGGTGGTTTGAATTTATTACACAGAAAAAATATGGTGAAAGGTTTTCCTTTGATTCAGAAACTAGATAGAGTTTGTGAAGGTTGTATTTTGGGAAGCAACACTGATAATATTTCCTAGTTAGAAAAATAAGAAGAACAAGTACACCACTTGAAATTGTTCACTCAAATTTATGTGGACCAATGAAAACAACTTCTATTAGAGGTTGCTCATATTTTATGAAATTCATTGATGACTATACAAGGAAGACATGGGTGTACTTTTTGAGAGACAAATAAGATGTTTTTGATATATTTCAGCAGTTCAAGGATAGTGGAAAAGAAAAGTGAGTACTACATCAAATTTCTAAGGACAAACAAAGGAGGTGAGTATGTTTCCAATGCTTTTTTGAATTTTTGCAAATATCATGGTATACAAAAATAGTTTACTTCCAGGTATACACCACAATAGAACGGTGTGGCAGAGAGAAATAATAGAACCATCATGGAGATGGTGAGAAGTATGATGAAGGAAAAACATCTTTAAAATGAGTATTGGGCAGAAGCGTAATAAACTATTGTTTACATCATAAACATGTGTCCAACAAAAATTGTTCAAAACATGGTTCCTCAAAAATCTTGGACTAAGAGGAAACACAATGTTTCTCATTTTAGAGTTTTTGGTTGTGTGGCATACACACATGTTCCTGATGAGCTAAGGAAGAAGTTACATAAAAAGGAGAAAAATGCATATTTTTTGGATATTCGAGAATACAAAATATTACAAGTTGTTCAATCCAGCTACCGGAAAGGTCATAATCAGCAGAGATGTACAATTTTTTGAAAACAAGGCATGGGACCAAGTATTGAGAAAACAATCGCAGTGTGAAGCATGTATTTCTCATGATGATATGTCGATGAAATCATAGAGCAACAAGGTATTGTATCTTCTTTGAATCCTGGACATGCACCATAAGTTGTAGCACAAGCTACACCTCCATCTACATCTAGGAGGTTTCCAATATTTCAAGAATCTTCAACCATGCAACATGACACAACAAAGAACACCACAAGTAACTCATTCAATAAAAACAATCCAACATCTAATATCCCTTTGCATCATAAAACAAGGAGTATTGGTGAGATTTATAATGTTGATACAACTAATGCTTTTTCAGTTTTTGAATTGTTTTCTCAAGCTACATATCTAGTATACTTTAAAGAGGCTATAAACAATGAAGTTTTGGTTCAAGCCATGGATGATGAGATAGATGTCATAGAGAAGAATCGACATTGGAATTGGTAGATCTTCCAAAAGGAAAAGACGTGATAGGAGTGAAGTGCGTCTATAAGACCAAATATACTTGTTGATGGTAAAGTACATAAACATAAAGCAAGGTTGGTTTCCAGAGGTTTTTCATAGCAATATGGAGTAGATTACAATGAGACATTTACACTTGTAGCATGTTTGGACATGGTAAGAATGGTTTTAGAAATTGTAGCTCAAAACAAATGGCCTATTTATCATATGGATGTAAAATCAGCATTCTTGAATGGTTTTCTTAAAGAAGAAGTTTATGTGAATCATCCAGAAGGTTATGAGATTGAATTTCATGAAGGAAATGTATACAAGTTGAAAAAGAGATCTATGGTCTCAAGAAAGCACCTAGAGCTTGGTACAACATGATTGATTCTTATTTGATACATAATGGTTTTAGTAGGAGCAATAGTGAGCCTACCTTATACATCAAGATCAATGAACAAGGTAAAATTTTTATTGTTTGTTTATATGTGGATGATTTAATCATTACTAGAAATATATCTATAGATTCATTCAAATCAGATATGAAGAAATAATTTGAGATGACAGATCTAGGCCTCATGCACTATTTTTGGGCATAGAAGTTCAACAATTAGAAGATGGAGTTTTTATTTCACAAGCAAGGTATGCTAATGATGTTTTGAAGATATTTAACATGTTTAATTGTAAGCCAATGCCAACACCTGTTGTAGTAGGTTTGAAGTTAAGCAAAGATGACAATGGATCATTTGTAGATCCAACAATATTAAAAAGGCTAGTTGAAAGTCTCATGTATTTAATGGCCACAAGGTCGATATTATGTATGGTGTGAGCCTCATCTCAAGGTTCATAGAATCTCCAAAAATTCATAATGGTAAGCTGGAAAAAGGATTTTGAGGTATATATGTGGAACTAAGAATCATGGAATCTTGTATTCAACATCAAATGAGTTCAAACTCATAGGTTACACAGATAGTGACAATGCCATAAGTATTGATTCCAGAAAGAGCACATCCGTCTATGCTTTTCACTTTGGAATAGGTGTAGTTTCATGGGCATCAAGAACGAACCCATAGTCACACTATCTTTAGTAGAAGAAGAGTATGTAGCAACAACAAGAGTAACATGCCAGGCTGTTTGGATGAGAAGAGTGTTGAAATATTTGAGGAAAAATAAAGAGGATGCTACACAAATTTTTTGTGACAACAATTTAGCAATAACATTGTCCAAAAATCATGTTTTTCACAAAAGGAGCAAGCACATAGACATGAGGTATCACTTCATTAGGGAGTTGGTTAACAAGGAAATTTGTCTTGAATTTTATAGATCTCGAAGATCAGTTTGTTTATATCTTTACGAAATCTTTGGGAAATGAATTTTTTGAGTATTTGAGAAGTTGTTTAGGAGTTTGTGATTAGGAATATGTTAGATCTAGAAGTGCACACTCAGCTCCAGAAAAATAAAATCTTGAAGGTCAAAATTAAGGGGGAGTGTTATAAAAAGAGTAATTTCCCTAGAAAAGCAAAAAATATTTTTTTACATGCTTTTATTTTTGAGTTTAGTTTTAGATGTTCTTAAGTTTAGGAAAAGCTATTAAAGAAAATAAATCAAAATATTTGTATTACACAAAAGCATGTTCTTTTTAGTTCTATTTTTATTAGTTGGGTGTTTTATTGTTAGATGAAAGCCATATTTATTAGCGAAATCAGAAGTGCATTGATATAACACATTCATAGAGATTGTATTGAGCTAAAGCTTTGGTAAGGAAGGACACATATATGCATAGAAGTGTTGATTTGAGTTTGCAATAATCAGTTTTATTTGTAATTCTTTATTTTATTTATATTTTATGTGCCTAATTTCTGTAACTACGAATTAATGCCAAGATCCTGTATCATGCCAGTGTGAAATTCCAAGCGGCAGACATGTTGTAAGAGCACAAATGAAATCAGAATTAAATCTTTCCATCTATGCAATTTACTAATTACAAGTTAAACAATTATCTGCAGAGAAAATTGAATAGAGGGTACAAGTCATACAATTATGGATATCTAAATGAAACATAAAATCCATAAAAGAATATTTTTCTACATTTGCAGAGGTAAAATGCATCTAGGGAATGCTTCAGAGATTAAACAACTAGACACAATAAATGAAAACGGAGCTATTATAATAAGTACAAACAAAAAGAGAAATCCCAGTTGTAGGGATATATTGATGAAAAGGATGAATAATATGAAACAATCTAAATCTACATTTAAATTTTTGTATTATTCGTAACAATGTACATTACTAAAAATGGGGAATAATGTACTAGGAAGTTACAACTAAAACGAGAGGATGCATGGAAATAAAAGACAAAAATGTCAAAAAGAAATTGATATTTAGAGCAATGATAATACGTGGTAAAATCAAGATTGTGACAACATTATTCATGTCATAATTTGAATCTTAGGGAGTGATTGTCTTCACCAAGTACTTGAACATATTTGATAAAGTGACAATATATTGGTTAGCATTTAAAGTTAAGAGATAATGCATTAGTTACACTAGTCTTTTAGAGTCACTAGAACCCAAAGATTCACCAAGTGAATACTAAATCAATAAAAACAAAAGAAAATCAATAACAAGATTATGTCATGGCTAAGATATTGTTTAGTTCACTAGCTGAAAAGGTAACGCATCGGAAAATCTAAGATATTGTTTAGTTCACCAGTACTGGAATTTTAGAAATTTGAAGGATGAGGTCCTCACAGCAGAATTAGTCCCCAAAATAGCAAGAACAGACCCACGTAATTATGTGTTTGAAATAACTTAAAATGCATTTTTTTCAAAAATTAATTGCGATTATGTTATTCTAAAGAGGCAACTATGAATGTTTTTACATGAAATAAAATAAAAAGGACATCTACAACATACAAAACTAGCCAAGGCAACATATTAGATGCTATAAAGAAAAAAATGAAGTGATATAAACATCACAATAAAAAAATGCAATTATAAAATTAGTGTTGATGTTTACAAGTTCAAACAAAATAGCAGCTTTTTTCATATCCATAAGAAAAATCAGCTACATATTGCTAACATCCTATAAAGCTACATGAGGCCATTCCAGTCGTCAAAAAAAAGTATTTTTATTTTTTAAAGCTATATATATTATAGATTGAGTTTCAATCACTTTCACAAATAATACTAAAGAACATGTACTCTATGATTCACCACTATGTAAAAAAACAATGATAAAATAATAGACATTTTGAGTATTTCTATATGCACAAGGATGTTCTTTTATATTGAAGCTAGGTTGTATATACATGTAAATACAAATCAAGAAACCATGTAGCACAAATTGGGCACTACTTTTGTCAATAGAAAGAAAATTATAGGCATTGTTGGTTATGGATCCCGATAGTGATGGGGTTGCGAGGGGCTTCGCCCCAGTGCGATCTGGGGATGGCCCTCGTAGATGGGCTTTGGGGGCTACGCGCCTAGTGGGGGTTCGGAGGAAGTGCCCTCGTAAGCCACATTTTATATGTATTTATGCATTGTGAAATCTGGACCGTTCCTTATTAGGTCATAGATCTAATGGGTGGTTTTCTATGTTTCCCTGAAATGATAAAAACCCTAATATCTTTAAAGGGTTGTTATGTATGAGGCTCATTGTATCAATGGCGATAATGTGAGAGATATTTTTACCGGATCAATAAAAGGATTGGTTGTTTCTCGGTGGACGTAGTCCCGCTTTGGATGAACCACGTTAAATCTATGTCTCTATTTTATTGTATTCTTTTATGTTTTACGTTTTCTACATTATTCATTACATGCTTGTTTATATGTACAACTAGTATGATTCTAATAACTCGATATCGTAGAACGTTTGAGATTTATTTGTTGATGTATAATCACAGAGGGATTTTTGTTCGAGCGGAGAAGAAGCAATGGCAAAGGTTAATAAGTTCGAGTTGAGAAGTTTGACAGCCAAAATTACCGCTTATGGAAAATGCAGGTGGAAGATTACTTGTATCAAAAGGATCTATACCTACCGTTGGGAGATGAAGAAGTAAAACCCTCAATCATGTTTGATGAGAACTGGAAGGTACTGGACATGAAGGCTCTAGGTGCGATTCGATTGAGTCTAGATCGTCCATAACTTCAAATATCTCATAGGAGAAGAGTATGGTAGAGTTGATGAAAACCCTAGCTAATTTATATGAAACACCTAGTGCATCTAATAAATTTTATTTGATAAAAATATTGTTTAATCTACAAATGCAATAAGGTGGATCTAAGTATCTAACCATATTAATGATTTCCACACTATTATCAATCAGTTAGACTCAACTAATATCCCATTTGATGAGGAGGTTAGAGCATTATTATTCCTATGTTCTTTTCCAAAAAGTTGGGACAACTTAGTAATGACAAGTTAGTAATACATCAACTACTTCTCTTAAATTTGAAGATGTAGTCAAGTGTCATTTTAAATGAGGAAATGCATAGGAAAAGTACAGGGGAAAATTCTTCTTCTAGAAATGCGTTGAATATGGAGAGTAGAGGGAGGAGCAAGGAGAAATCAAAGAGTAAGGCTCGTGGGAGATCTAAATCAAATATGGGTAGATCCAAATCTAGGAGTAGAGGCATTACTTGCTAGAATTGTGGAAAGAGAGCACATGCTAAAAATGATTGTTGGTTCAAACGAAACAAAGAAAAATAGCTCAAGGTATTAAAGAGGAAAATATGACAGGTAATATTGTTCAAGATGCTCTTATACTTTCTCTTGATACTAGAGTAGAATCTTGGGTAATAGATTCAAGAGCCTCTTTCCATGCAACCCTTGATAAGAGCTATTTTAAAGAGTATGTCTAGGGAAATTTTGGATAAGTTTATTTGGGTGATGATGAGTCATGCAACATTGTCGGGAAGGGCAATGTACACCTGAAATTACAAAATGGAAATACATGGATATTGAGAGATGTGAGGCATGTACCTAGCCTCAGGAGAAATCTCATCTCTGCAGGATAGTTGGGTGGTGAAGGTTGCACAGTCACATTCACTTCAGATTATTGGAAGGTTTCCAAGGGTGCCTTGGTAGTGGCACGGGGTAAGAAAGTAGGAACTCTTTATTTTTCTACTTGTATATCTAATTCTTCTACCATATTGTCTACTTTAGATGAGGATGCCAACATGTGGCATAGTAGATTGGGACATATGAGTGAGAAGGGCATGAAAATTATATAGGAAAAAGGTAAGCTTTCAAGTTTGAAGCAATTGACTTAGAGTTTTGTGAGCATTGCATTTTTGGGAAAGAAAAAAGAGTTAAATTTCTCAAGGCAGGGAATACCAAGAAAGAGAAAAAGTTGGAACTAGTTCTTATAGATATGTGGGGGCCAACCCATGTTGCATCTCACGGTGGTTCTCTCAGTACTATGTCACATTCATGGATGATGCCACAAGAAGGTATGGGTATATTGCATTAAGCGTAAGTCTCTGATGAATTTGATACATTTAAGAAATGGAAAGTGCTTCACGAGAATCAATGTGATTTTAAAATGAAATGCTTGAGATCGGGTAATGGCAAAGTGAGTATTACAGTAAGAATTTGATGATTATTGTTCCTTGAATGGGATTCGTAGAGAGAAAATAGTTCCTAGGACTCATGAAAAATGGTGATAGTGAGAGGATGAATATAACAATAATGGAGCATACACACCAATGAGATTGGAAGAGGGGATGCCTTTTTAGTTTTGGGCAGAGGCCGTAGATACTGCTGTGCACTTAATCAACCATGGGTCTTCGAGTGCACTAGATGGAGGAATTCCCGAAGAATCCTAGAATGGAAAAGAGGTAGACCTTTCATTTTTTAGAGTATTTGGTTCAAAGGCATTTGTGCATGTTAATAAAGAAAATAGGAAGAAATTGGATTCAAAATCCAAACGTTGTACATTCATAGGCTATGGCTCCAATGGTGATTATGGATTTTGGTTTTGGGATCTAGATGAATCTAAGATAATTAAGAGTCATGATGTTGTTTGGTGTGAAAATAGAATGTACAGGGATCATGTACAAAATGACTAAAAGCCCAAGGAAGAATTGGTTGAGGATATAGCTCCTAAAAATGAACTCTCGGTGGAAAATATCCACCTACAGGTACCGAGGTTGATAGTTCTATAGGCCACGTATGAAAGCCAATGTCGGCATCGGCACCTTTGTCAGAAATTCAAGAAAATGAGCAACAAGAAAATAATGATCCTATGACACCCCCATCTTCGGTAAGAAGGTCACAACATATTAGTAGACCTCCACATAGTGGTGAGTCGAGAGCTTTGATGAGGCAATGCATGTGGAGTTCACTACGGAGTGAGAGTGTGGCATGAATGAGGAGATGGAATCCCTAGAGAAGAACTAAACATGGGATTTAGTAAAATTGTCGGCTAGGAAGAGAGTAATACAAAACAGATGGGTCTACCATGTGAAAGAAGAAGAAAGTGGACATAAAAGGTACAAAGCAAGGCTTGTAGGGAAGGGGTATGAGCTAAAGAAAGGTATTGATTTTGATGAAATTTTATCCTCTATTGTAAATATTTCTTCTATTCGTACTATATTAAGTTTAGTTGTTGAAGATTTACACTTAGAGAAACTTGATGTCAAGATGGCATTTCTCCATGGTGAGTTGGAGGAGGAGATTTATATGCAGAAAACACTTGGATATGAGGTGAAGGGTAAGGAGAAATTGGTTTGCAGGTTGAAGAAGAGCCTATACGGGCTCAAGCAAGCTCCCCAGAAATGGTATCTAAGGTTTGATATTTTTATGCATGAGCATGGTTTTACTAGATGTAAATTCAATCATTGTGTGTAATTTAAATGGTTGGATAGTGGGATGTACATTATTCTTTTGTTATATGTAGAAAATATTCTTGTAGCAAGGTCTAATATGCAGGAAATTACAAAGCTTAAGGAAAATATTGCACAAACATTTCGAATGAAGGATTTGTGTGCGTAAAAGAAAATCCTCAAAAGTATGCAAATCAAGAGGGACAAGAAAATAAGAAATTGGTGTTGTTTGAGGAGGACTATGTAGAAAAGGTGTTAGAGAAGTTCGATGCGTAATGTGAAACCAATTAGTACACCATTGGCTGGGAATTTTGATTAAGTAAAGAGAAATGCCCAACAACACAAGAGGAAAAAGATTATATGGCACGAGTTCCTTATTCTTGACATTAGGGAGCACACTACACAAGTTCTCTAGGGAATACAACCAACTAAAGACATGCTTTGAAGAAAATACACAACACGGACCCACAAAGACATGCTTCCACAACACGTTACTTACGAGATAAACATGAGGCACACACTAAGGACACACTGGTTCATCTAAAGTATGCAATTTTACAAACAAGGTCTTCCCACAGAAGGTTTCTTTAGAATCATGTTTTAGCTTTGTAAGTGCTTTTACATTCTTTACTTTTCCCAGAGAAATCATGATAGGAGAATCAGAAGTTCATGTCTCCTTTGAAGAATTTTCCCCTACCTTGTTAATGTTAATATACAGTGTAAACCAATTATTGGATGGTAAGAGGTTGCTTCATTTACTTGATTAACTTATTCATTGGTTAGGAGGCAGTTAGTTTCTCAAGGCTCTTAACTTCATCAAACTTGTTTTCAGCGTTGTGCTTTTAAACATGTATGTTTTACCCTTTTTAAGCGGTCATATTTTTATTTTATTTTATTTTTACAGTACATGACTGTCTAAAACTTGGATTCATCATTAAGATCTTATTAGTGGTTAAAAAGGATTACATTGGGGTCAAGAGTCTAACCAGAAATATTATAGGTTTGACTCGGGCTTCACTTGAAGAGATAGACATAAGTATACTGTTTACTTTTTCAACGGGTAAGATAGATCGAAGAGTTTCTTAGTCAAGTTCCTTCTATTTATTATAATCTTATTATCTTCCAAGAATTCAATCATTGATTTCACCTTAAGACCGTTCTAAGGATTTACCACAATAAGAGATTGTTGATTAGTTTAAGTGGGATCACAAGGTATATTTGTTTCTCTTGTTTTCTTTTTGCTAGGTTCAAAACATAGTCCTCTACCAAACGACACATGACCAAAGGTAACCAAAGTGATGTAAGTTGATTCAAGTTTAGATAATTATAATTAGGTTGACAATTCAAGGATAAATCATATTCTGAAAAGTGAAAATTCAACAAAGGATACGCATGTCAAAACAAGTTCATTTAATCTTATTGACAATAGTATTTCTCAAATTGACTTTCAAACGATAACAACAACCTACATGAGAACAATACAAAATTATAACGCAATGCCTTCTAGATAGTCTCCACAATTTCCATACCAATGCTTTAAAGCAAAAGAAAAACATTCGTACAACAACAGTTCCTAAGAAGGCTGGAATCCACTTTCTACACGTGTTTCTTTTTCTCTCTCTCTTTTTTTTTTTCTTTTCTACTCAGGAAATCCTCCTGCACATTTGTTAGCACATGTCAGTTCGCAAGAACTGAGCACGATAAAAGCTATAACATTAAGACAATATGTTGTTATCTAACTGTTTCAAGGAAGAAAAAGACACCGTTGATTATGAAAAATAATCTAAGAGTCTAAACAAGAGCAATTAAAGAGTTGTCCAAAAGCATAAAATGTCTAAATAAAAGGGACGGCACTAACTCTATTTAATTATCATTTTCTCATAGGAGCAGTTAATAAACATCATAGTGAATTTCACCCATATCACAATAATGATCGTCATTTTAACAAGATAACATTTCGAAACGAAAACAATTACAAGAAGAGAATTAATTTCAAACGTGATCTGTCCCTATTTGTTTAAGTTAGTTCACCAAGCCAAGGATCCACTATGCCACTGGAAGATCCCAAACAATCAATCGACATGAGAATATCTAAACCAACATGACTTATTAATATTAAGATGATGTGCCTATAACAGTTAATTTTATGTCAGTACCGAATAAATAAATTGGAAAGAAAAGGGATGAAACGCACAAATGACCTCGTATGGGTCACATCCTATCCTAACAATCCTTCTATTAAACTTTCTTCTAATCAAGAGAGTGTCTTAAGAAAAAGGACAAACTTGGCAAGACCAAACATAACCATTATAAATCTTACAGGAGGGTTACTCAATCATTCACAAGAACACAACACAGGATACATAGCTTCCAAAGGATCTGTCGTCAACAACAAGTTGACTTAAACCTTTCTGGTCAATACATAACCATTCTACTACAATGACAGCAAGGAGGTCGTATCACAACGATCATCACAAAACAACAACCAATGAGTTTCCAAACACACCAACCTCTAAGTCACAGGAGAATGAAATTTAAGCATCTTTACGGAGCAAAACGTAGAGTAATTTCTTACGCATAAAACCAACATCCCAATTTTAAGATTTGAAAACTTCCTCACTAATGATCAAGTAGATCTCGTATCCTCCAACATGTGTGAAACAAAATCAAGGTAAGAAAAGAGTATTTCCTCTGACATTTTAAGCTATCCAAAAGAAATGTGAGTATCGTCAAAAGAAGACATTCCATAGGATCAGCTACATTCCTCAAAACATACAACAGTCACCAAGGGAGAGAAGGTGATTCCAAAGACAACAATCTCCAAACGGTGAACATGAATTGATATCAAATTATGACGATCAACCATGACACTCGAAGAATAAAAGTATTTCTTCGAGCGATTCAAAACAAATAACAAAAGCAACTAACCTAGTTGAAAGTAATATCAACTTGGCTCAATTCAAAAATCAGTCAAGCTAAGCACACACCAAGCCAACCGGGAAGGGTTACTAGAACCTAAAACAACTAAAAGAAAAGGATAGAGACAGGAATAGCATCATTCACCTATACACAATGCACTCGCAGTACTCAATCACCAATTCGCAAATACCCAACATAAACCAGAACTACAGATCTCGAACCGAAACAAGAATAAGAACAAAACAGGAACTATAAAGTTGAGTCCAACGACAATGTTTGATAAAACATTCAAATCGTGAGACCAACACAAAGAACTCGGGAATTTTCATTACAGGAACCCCACCTCTTTTGTTTTATTAGTCTTAAGAACAAAGTTCACCCAACTAATATTTATTAAAACCCAGAAAACAATATAAAGGCTTCAACCAGCGCAATCATTTCTAACGCCAAAAAAAAATACAAATGAGCAAGGGAAGTGGAAACCAAACAACATACCATCACACGAGACATTTATATGAAGAGTAGAGTTATTTAATGATTCAGTTAAATAACAGCATAAGAATCAATGGTATAGAGAATATCGTGCTGATTAAGCTCCCGCAATGATCGATAACAAGATGGGCGGGGCTGCAACAAAAACCCAACCAACCGACTTCTCTTCCTCGGCTGCTTTGAAGGTCCAAACTCTATTAACGGCCATGCTCTTGTCTTCATAAAATCAATTGTATAGTCCATGATGTGCATCTCTTCCCATAGTTCGGTCGGGTCGCATATTCCTCTCGGCCATGGTCTTCATATATCTCAGCTTTGACTGAAACAACACCACCACCAAGATCTCCCATATGCATCTGATTGTTTATGATTTGGACCTCCTAACCTTGGTGCTCTCATAATAGGAGCAGCCCTAGTCTATTATTAAATAAAATCCCGTCTCGCATAAGGCAATGGACCACTTAAGTAGCGCTGCAACCACCGCCGATCACAATCATAGATAGGAACGACATGGAATCTGATACCGATGGTATGTAGAAGGAGCATGGCAAGCCCTGTTTTGCAAGTTTTGAGTTCAGCCGAAAGAATCAAACTCAGCACTACTGATCATATAATGAGTATCCCCGCCAACACAAATAATGTCAATTATGTAGTAAATTTGATCTGACTCATGAAAAAAATACAATCAAGAATACAAAACATGTGACTGGGGCCAGAAACATTTTTTTGTTCTTGCACCATTTGGCAAAGCTGATGGGAAGCAATGTAAAACCCATCCATTGCGAAGCCTGCTTATTGTTGTACCATGAGAAGAAACCACAAGGCATCGTTTGCCTGCAGGTCTTGGCAACACATACCATTCATGCTTGAGGCGGGGAGGAATATCCACCATCCACTCTCGAAGATGAGCATCCCGTGCCTAAAAGCATAAGATTTCGACTAAACCAGCTCAAATATAGCCCTCGCACCCTTTAGAAATTATCTAATGTCATTCCACTCTTAGACAAATCCCTCCCTAGTGGAAGATACAGAACAACCACTCTCTGTAAAACCATCCATTGTGTCTGTGTGGAAGTAAAACTTTCTAATAAAGAAAAATCAGTAATGGCATTCTTAAAAGCTTGTATCCACATGACAAAACATACCCCGAGGATCCTCTTTCATTAATACATACGGGTCTTTTTTTTTTTGTCATTTCTTGAGTAATCGAGAAAGGCTCCTCAACTTCTTCTTGCGGATAAAAAGAGCTTGCGAGCCCTGCCATCGAAAAAGCATTATATTGTATTATGCTACCTCTCACCTAAGTGAAGCTGCACATACATTGTTACGGAGGTAGTCTCTGCCTCGAGCTTTGCAAAAGCGTTCAAGAAAACAACCTAGTTGCACATTGCCTATTGGAGGCGCTTTGCCAAACCGTAGCATGCTGTTGCTGCTCTATTCTATCACAGTGCGGGCAGTTCTTTGTGGATCCCCAATCTCGAATCAGAGGATACCCAGAAGCAAACAAGAAACCCAACTGTAGAAAATGGGTGAACTGAGAAGAGGCGCAGAAGCATTACCCAGCCTCAAGATTTGATCGAGCTTCTTCCTTGTTAAATTCACCACCTGGACAGAAGTGACTTTCCAAAATGAAAAGGCAAGACAGCTCAACTAAAACTTTATCTCGTCCTTCTACTACAGCTGCAAGGTTTTGCAACCACTGATCACGACTGTGGTCGCGTGCGTGAACCGAGAACATCGGGTTCGGCACACCAGTTCCTTGGGATCGCCTGCGGCAAGCTATCGCACTTAGCTCTCTCTGGGGCCACTGATTTTTTGGGATAAGTTTACTTCTCTACCTCTGTAGCTGTTGCATAAAGCCAAGCACTTCCTCACGGCACTTTCCTAGGAGAATTTTGTTCTACGCTCCACTGAAACTGCCTGTACAGCACAATTTTGAGACCCACACCCACCCACGCAACATCAGGGCGGTAGACCTTCATTTCACCATCAATGAATCCACTGTCCAGAACGCGCCAATGCAATTCATCTGTTGCAGCATTAGAACATGCCAAGAAGGAGCAGGTCAAAATGAGGTGACAGGGTTATAAATTATGGTAGGTTGGTGACAGTTGGTATGTTGAACAATGAAGATAGTTGGTGGAGGCGCCCAACCACACACCACTTGCCAAAAGGACAGAACAACAACATCCCACGGAACAACTTCTCCCTCACGCCAGGCAGGTCGCAGAAAAGGAAGCCCATGCCCAACGGGGCATTACATTCTCCTCCCCTTAAGAAAGCATCGTCCTCGATGTGACATAACACAATGGAAAAGAAATGGTTCGCAACCAAGAACAGTACAGGAGAAAGTACACTTTATGGTTTAAAATTTTAGTTGATTAAAGCACGGCCACAGGGTAGCCTTAGGAACATTTGGTAGAAATTTTAACTTTCAATGTTCTGTGAAGATTGGCAGTTCTTTCTTGTTCATTATTTCATTTGTCTCTTTCCATTAGCACTATTCTTAGTTTAATTTCTTTTAAAATTTCATCATTGCAGAGTTTTGGTTCATTCTTTATTGTGGGTGCCCAACATGAACTGTTAACACAACACCCTATCGGTTCACAAGACACTACAGATTCACAAGCACGCAAGTATATACTTCAAGGCTGTATTACACCACAAAAGGTTACTCAAATACGGAATGGATTAGGCACAGTCCACATAACATAGTACACGTCACACATCTATGACTGACATATAAAATACTCAAACAAAAGAGTACTACAATCCACCAGACATTTCCTCAATTTGCATCAATGAAAACTCACATAACACCAAACCATGCTACAGGTACATAGTGTCCACAAGGGAATCAATGACATATCTACAACATCACAACACATATCCATCTGACATGAGTAACACATACATCAAAAGACCACTACCAAACATCACAATAACTCAACATATATCCTGAAACATCAACCATATAGACAAATATCATAAGCCTCCCTCAAACTCTTATGCCTCCCTCAAGTCTCTTATGCCTCCCTCAAACTCTTATGCCTCCCTCAAGTCTCTTATGCCTCCCTCAAACTCTTATGCCTCCCTCAAGTCTCTTATGCCTCCCTCAAACTCTTATGCCTCCCTCAAGGAGGCCGGTTGACCCTATGGCCCAAGACACATAGAGTTCGAACACTCCTAACCCAAGTGACATAATAACGCGTGGTTCAACAACCCGCTAGTTATATGTAACTCCTTGGGGCGTACCCCCATACAACGAAGCGGGTCCATAGGTCCAACCATCCATGGTGCATCCTATGACCCTATTCCACACATCACGACAATAGAACCAGCATAACAATCCAATCCAAAGTGCCAAGTGGCAAAGTACAAGCCTTGGGCAAGGCGGTAAGAATTCCAAATTTAAAAGAAGACCCCAAATCAAGCAAAATAAATGGCCAAATAGCCATAGTTAGTATCAAAATCCCCATGTTAGTGCCACAAACCAAGGAAATGCCCAAAATTGTAAAGCATGGCAATCAAGAAAAGCTGCTGGTCCTTACAAAATAAAGTAAAAGCTCAATTTACAAATAAAATCAACTTATAATAATGTCACATTACGATAACTGTGTGGCCTTATCTGGCCACCAAGGGGTACTCAACGAGTTCTTGCACTCGGAACATCGAGCCTCGGCTCGTAAAATACATATCAATAATACAACTGTCATCACCTCCATCTGAATCATCCCGCCACCACTTTGACAAGGCTAAACATAGTCATAGATACACTAAGGTTGCATACATACAACCACATAGGGAGAGAGGAAAGAATCACATGTTATCTACTAAACCGAGTTTTGGCTCGAGTTATTGACCCATGGTACACCATTCCTCACTCTCAACATACACTTCTACCGATTCCCTTTAGGGTCGGTTAGCGTAAGGTTCACAACATAACATACAACAACATCACTAACATAATGGTGGTACACACATAGCTACCATAACGTCCTACATATGGTACATATACAGGGTAGATCACGATCATACATTCACTGAGTGTAACACATCACTTTACCACATTCTGCACCCAAAGTGCAATCACCACACGATAGGGTTCATACACTCACCGTATGACCCAAAATCACAACATGAAGCATTACATATTTGCACAGTCATACATACGATGAACATAGTACATCTCAACATAACATCCATTGCTACATAACAAGGTGGTACACACATTTCTTCAAAACATGGTAAAACATCATGATACAACTCATTTCTTTTAACATCAATCTAGTCATACAACACATTGATACACCCACATATCACAATATGCCACAATGCTCTAACACTATGTCATCATCCACATTATAATTCTTTTCACACATCACAAACAATAATTCACACGTGAACTCTTCATAGAATCCACAAGAAGGAGAGAGAATACTCCCATCCCCAACATATCAACATGATCACAAACACGCACAAGGTGACATACACATCACGTGCGTTCACAATATCACAATTACGACAATAATCACATCACGTTTAAAGCACATTACTCTTCCAATATCTACCACCATCATGCAACATCATCATCATCATGCAGTATCATCATGTAACACCACCACCACCATGTAACATCATCATATAACACCAATCCGGCCCATAGGTTCGAGAGCATGAACCTACGCTCTGATACCAAAGTGTAACGACCCAAAAATTCAACACATACACGAACAACAACACAGTAAAAGACAGGATAATTTTTTTTTGACTTGCTTGAAGATAATACGACACTACACAAGTTCTCTAGGGAATACAACCAACTAAAGACATGCTTTCCACAACACGGACCCACACTGGTTACAGATAAACATGAGGCACACACTAAGGACACACTGGTTCATCTAAAGTATGCAATTTTACAAACAAGGTCTTCCCACAGAAGGTTTCTTTAGAATCATGTTTTAGCTGTAAGTGCTTTTACATTCTTTACTTTTCCCAGAGAAATCATGATAGGAGAATCTGAAGTTCATGTCTCCTTTGAAGAATTTTCTCCTACCTTGTTAATGTTAATATACAGTGTAAACCAATTATTGGATGGTAAGAGGTTACTTCATTTACTTGATTAACTTATTCATTGGTTAGGAGGCAGTTAGTTTCTCAAGGCTCTTAACTTCATCAAACTGTTTTCAGCGTTGTGCTTTTAAACATGTATGTTTTACCCTTTTTAAGCGGTCATATTTTTATTTTATTTTATTTTTACAGTACATGACTGTCTAAAACTTGGATTCATCATTAAGATCTTATTAGTGGTTAAAAGGATTACATTGGGGTCAAGAGTCTAACCAGAAATATTATAGGTTTGACTCGGGCTTCACTTGAAGAGATAGACATAAGTATATTGTTTACATTTTCAACGGGTAAGATAGATCGAAGAGTTTCTTAGTCAAGTTCCTTCTATTTATTATAATCTTATTATCTTCCAAGAATTCAATCATTGATTTCACCTTAAGACCGTTATGAGGATTTACCACAATAAGAGATTGTTGATTAGTTTAAGTGGGATCACAAGGTATATTTGTTTCTCTTGTTTTCTTTTTGCTAGGTTCAAAACATAGTCCTCTACCAAACGACACATGACCAAAGGTAACCAAAGTGATGTAAGTTGATTCAAGTTTAGATAATTATAATTAGGTTGACAATTCAAGGATAAATCATATTCTGAAAAGTGAAAATTCAACAAAGGATACGCATGTCAAAACAAGTTCATTTAATCTTATTGACAATAATATTTCTCAAATTGACTTTCAAACGATAACAACAACCTACATGAGAACAATACAAAATTATAACGCAATGCCTTCTAAATAGTCTCCACAATTTCCATACCAATGTTTTAAAGCAAAAGAAAAACATTCGTGCTGACAACAACGAGTTCTAAGAAAGCTGGAATCCACTTTCTACACGTGTTTCTTTTTCTCTCTCTCTTTTTTTTTCTTTTCTACTCGGAAATCCTCCTGCACATTTGTTAGCACATGTCGTTCTTAAGAATCGAGCACGATAAAAGCTATAACATTAAGACAATATGTTGTTATCTAAGCTGTTTTGAGGAAGAAAAAGACACCGCTGATTATGAAAAATAATCTAAGAGTCTAAACAAGAGCAATTAAAGAGTTGTCCAAAAGCATAAAATGTCTAAATAAAAGGGACGACACTAACTCTATTTAATTATCATTTTCTCATAGGAGCAGTTAATAAACATCATAGTGAATTTCACCCATATCACAATAATGACCGTCATTTTAACAAGATAACATTTCGAAACAAAAACAATTACAAGAAGAGAATTAATTTCAAACGTGATCTATCCCTATTTGTTTAAGTTAGTTCACCAAGCCAAGGATTCACTATGCCACTGGAAGATCCCAAACAATCAATCGACATGAGAATATCTAAACCAACATGACTTATTAATATTAAGATGATGTGCCTATAACAGTTAATTTTATGTCAGTACAGAATAAATAAATTGGAAAGAAAAGGGATGAAATGCACAAATGACCTCGTATGGGTCACATCCTATCCTAACAATCCTTCTATTAAACTTTCTTCTAATCAAGAGAGTGTCTTAAGAAAAAGGACAAACTTGGCAAGACCAAACATAACCATTATAAATCTTACAGGAGGGTTACTCAATCATTCACAAGAACACAACACAAGATACATAGCTTCCAAAGGATCTGTCGTCAACAACAAGTTGACTTAAACCTTTCTGGTCAATACATAACCATTCTACTACAATGACAGCAAGGAGGTCGTATCACAACGATCATCACAAAAACCAGTCAACCAATGAGTTTCCAAACACACCAACCTCTAAGTCACAGAAGAATGAAATTTAAGCATCTTTACGGAGCAAAACGTAGAGTAATTTCTTACGCATAAAACCAACATCCCAATTTTAAGATTTGAAAACTTCCTCACTAATGATCAAGTAGATCTTGTATCCTCCAACATGTGTGAAACAAAATCAAGGTAAGAAAAGAGTATTTCCTCTGACATTTTAAGCTATCCAAAAGAAATGTGAGTATCGTCAAAAGAAGACATTCCATAGGATCAGCTACATTCCTCAAAACATACAACAGTCACCAAGGGAGAGAAGGTGATTCCAAAGACAACAATCTCCAAACGGTGAACATGAATTGATATCAAATTATGACGATCAACCATGACACTCGAAGAATAAAAGTATTTCTTCGAACGATTCATAACAAATAACAAAAGCAACTAACCTAGTTGAAAGTAATATCAACTTGGCTCAATTCAAAAATCAGTCAAGCTAAGCACACACCAAGCCAACCGGGAAGGGTTACTAGAACCTAAAACAACTGAAAGAAAAGGATAGAGACAGGAATAGCATCATTCACCTATACACAATGCACTCGCAGTACTCAATCACCAATTTGCAAATACCCAACATAAACCAGAACTACAGATCTCGAACCGAAACAAGAATAAGAACAAAACAGGAACTATAAAGTTGAGTCCAACGACAATGTTTGATAAAACATTCAAATCGTGAGACCAACACAAAGAACTCGGGAATTTTCATTACAGGACCCCACCTCTTTTGTTTTATTAGTCTTAAGAACAAAGTTCACCCAACTAATATTTATTAAAACCCAGAAAACAATATAAAGGCTTCAACCAGCGCAATCATTTCTAACGCCAAAAAAAAATACAAAAGAGCAAGGGAAGTGGAAACCAAACAACATACCATCACACGAGACATTTATATGAAGAGTAGAGTTATTTAATGATTCAGTTAAATAACAACATAAGAATCAATGGTATAGAGAATATCGTGCCTGATTAAGCTCCCGCAGTCGATAACAAGATGGACGGGGCCTGCAACAGCAACCCAACCAGCGCAACTTCTCTTCCTCAGCCTGCTGAAGGTCCAAACTCTGTTAACGGCCATGCTCTTGTCTTCATAAAATCAATTGTATAGTCCGCAATGTGCATCTCTGCCCATAGTTCGGTCGGGTCGCATATTCCTCTCGGCCATGGTCTTCATATATCTCAGCTTTGACTGAAACAACACCACCACCAAGATCTCCCATATGCATCTGATTGTTTATGATTTGGACCTCCTAACCTTGGTGCTCTCATAATAGGAGCAGCCCTAGTCTATTATTAAATAAAAGCCCGTCTCTGACATAAGGCAATGGACCACTGTAAGCAGCCTGCAACCCTGCCCGATCACAATCATAGATAGGAACGACATGGAACTGATACCGATGGTATGTAGAAGGAGCATGGCAAGCCCCTGTTTCTGCAAGTTTTGAGTTCAGCCAGAAGAATCTGAACTCAGCACTACAGTCATATAATGAGTATCCCCGCCAACAAATAATGTCAATTATGTAGTAAATTTGATCTGACTCATGAAAAATACAATCAAGAATACAAAACATGTGACTGGGGCCAGAAACATTTTTTTGTTCTTGCACCATTTGGCAAAGCTGATGGGAAGCAATGTAAAACCCGTCCATTGCGAAGCCTGCTTATTGTTGTACCATGAGAAGAAACCACAAGGCATCGTTTGCCTGCAGGTCTTGGCAACACATACCATTCATGCTTGAGGCGGGGAGGAATATCCACCATCCTCCTAATAACTCTCAGAACAGTATGAGCACTCCTCCCAGGCCTAAAAGCATAAGATTTCTGACTAAACCTAGGCTCAAATATAGGCTCCAAGATCATAAGCAAAACCTACTGCACAATATTATCTTAAAAAGGAATCGGGTAATGCATGATTCTAAGCTTGGTCTTAGACAAATGCTGCTCAAGCCTAGTCTTATCCTTGGGAGACCTAATATAAAAATCAGTCCTTGAACCCCAATTGAATTTAGATTCTAAAACAGCATTTCTCAGTGCTAACAAACCATCTAAGGCGTTCCAATGAATTGCATTTTTGGCACAAATCATACCAGTTTCATCAGCGTATACTTTCTGATAAGCAAGTACCCACAACTCAAATCTCTTTAAAAAATCTATAACATTTGTTATTGGTTTGTTATCATTCTTAAAAGCTTGTATCCACATGTCTGAACATACCTGAATACCATCCTCTTTCATCAATACATAAGGCTCCTCTTGAGTAAGCGAAGAGCGGCCTGCAACTTCTTCTTCTTGCAGGATAAAAAAGAGCTTGTGCACAAATAGCCCTCCATCTGAAAAGCATTATATTGTATTATGCTACCTCTCACCGTAAGTGAAGCTGCAATACATTGTGTACGAGTGTAGTCTCGGCTGCTCAGGTTTGCAAGAGTTCAAGAAAACAACCTAGTTGGACAGCCTGCCTGTTGGAGGCACTCACGAAGGCTTCTACCAAACTGTAGCATGCCTGTTGCCTGGCTATTTACTGTTGCAGGTAGTTGCTGTGGATCCCCAATCTCGAATCAGAGGATACCCAGAAGCAAACAAGAAACCCAACTGTAGAAAATGGGTGAACTGAGAAGAGGCGCAGAAGCATTACCCAACCTCAAGATTTGATCGAGCTTCTTCCTTGTTAAATTCACCACCTGGACAGAAGTGACTTTCCAAAATGAAAAGGCAAGACAGCTCAACTAAAACTTTATCTCGTCCTTCTACTACAATCGCAAGGTTTTGAACCACCACGATCACGACGTGGTCGCGTGCAACAGAACATCGGGTTCAACACCACGGTTCCTTGGGATCGCCTTGCGGCAATTTGTGCCGCACTTAGCTCTCTCTGGGGCCACTGATTTTCTGGGATAAGTTTACTTCTCTACCCTGTAGCTGCTGCATAAAGCCAAGCACTTCCTCACGGCACTTTCCTAGGAGAATTTTGGTTCTACGCTCCACTGAAACTACCTGTACAGCATGATTTTGAGACCCACACCCACCCACGCAACATCAGGGTGGTAGACCTTCATTTCACCATCAATGAATCCACATCCAGAACGCGCCAATGCAATTCATCTGTTGCAGCATTAGAACACGCCAAGAAGGAGCAGGTCAAAATGAGGTGACAGGGTTATAAATTATGGTAGGTTGGTGACAATTGGTATGTTGAACAATGAAGATAGTTGGTGGAGGCACCCAACCACACACCACTTGCCAAAAGGACAGAACAACAACATCCCACGGAACAGCTTCTCCCTCACGCCAGGCAGGTCGCAGAAAAGGAAGCCCAACATATGGAAAATATGGGTAAAGCACACTAGAAGGCAATCTAGTGGATTCTCAGGTACTTGAGAGGGACCACTAGTAGGCACTTGTGCTTTGGAGGGTCAGATTATACTTTACATGGATTTTTGGATTCAGATATGGCAGGAAATGTGGATAACAAGAGGAGCACTCACCGGATATGTGTTTACGGTTGGTGGTACAAAGAGTGAGTTAGATCTCAAAATTACAAAAGGTAGTTGCCCTATCTACTACAGAGGCATAATATGTTGCAGTGACTAAGGAAAGTAAGGAAATGTTATGGATGAGTAGGTTCATGGAGGATTTGGGTAAGGAACAAGGGGATTATAAGTTACACAGTGATATTCAAAGTGCAATTCACTTGGAAAATAACTCGACCTTCCATTCCAGAACCAAACACATTCAGCTAAGATATCACTTCATACGATAGGTGTTGGAGGATGGGCAACTTGAGTTGGTGAAGATTCATACAGATGATAATCCTATTGATATGTTTACTAAGCCAATGAAAAAGGAGAATTTGGATTTACATTCAAATTTTGTGGGTCTTCAAGATTGATCTTGAAGTGGAAGAAACAAGCCAAGAAGAAAAGTCCAAGCAGGAGCCGTAATGGTGGAGTTACGAAAATCGGTCTACAAGTTTGAGATTGTTTGTTGTGGAGTCCGATAGCGACGGGGTTGTAAGGAGGGATTTGCCTCCTTGTAGGGTCTAGGGGTGATGGCCCCACGACGGTGGGTCCAGGGGCTACGCACCCCAGATGGAGGTTCGGGGAACACCCTCGTAAGCCACATTTTATATGTATTTATGCATTGTGAAATCTGGACCATTCCTTATTAGATCACAGATCTAACGGGTGGTTTTCTATGTTTCCCGAAATGATAAAAACCCTAATATATTTAAAGGGTCATTATGTATGAGGCTCATTATATCGGTGCCAAATCTTTGTGAGAGAGATTTTTATTGTACTGAATAAAAGGATAGGCCGTTTAGTGGACGTAGCCCATTTTGGGTGAACCATGTTAAATATGTGTCTTTGTTTTATTGTATTCTTTTTGGTTTTACGTTTTCTTCATTATTCATTACATGCTTGTTTATTCGTACAATAACTGGTCTAATACTAGCAGGCATGAGATTTACTTATCACCTAACATGGTGTGAATGAAATGTTAGTTAGTAAAAGAAGACGAAAAATTAAATGTTTATCCTAAAAAATAATAAGAAAAAAATTATTTTCAAAGTAAATTGTTAGGATTGAAACACGGTGAATAATAAAATGACATTAAAATAGAAATAATATAAGCATGCAATCACAAGATAAACTCAATATTTTATCGTGGTTCACCCAATGTGGGCTACATCCACCGAAACAATCCAACATTATCCTTTATTCAGTCCCGAGGAATACAATACAATTCTCTCTCTTTTTCATATTATAAAGAGTAAATCCACACACACACACACACACACACACACACACACACACACACAACTTGTGCACCTCTTTGTAAAAAATTTCTTCAACCATAAACAACCTAAATATAACATGCTTATAAATAAGACATGCATATAAATAAGATAAACATAAAAATAAAAACTCCCATCTATTAATAAGACAATGCTATTTTTATCCATGGCCATGCTTTGCTCCCATAATCAAGGAAAAAGCAAATTGTCACTTCAACTTGTAGTTAGGCTCCACATCTTCAAATCTCCCACTTGGAGACTAACTACTGCAACCCATTGTTACATCTCATCCTCGGACTCCTCTCTAATGCATTTCTCTTCTTCAAGATCAATCTTGAATACCTACCGAATTTGATCAACCTTCCACTGCGTCTCTTTTATCACCGCCTTTGTCAACATATCAGCAAGATTCTGACTTGTATGTATCTTCTCCAACTTCAGATGTCCATCTTTCAACACTGATCTAATAAAGTGATACTTGAGTTTTATATGTTGGGTTCTCAAATGGAATGTTGAGTTCTTGTAAAGATGAATTACACTGGATATCACCGAATAATTTGTAATCCTCTTGCTTCTTTCCCAACTCTTCTATGAACCACTGCATCCATATCATCTCCTTACTTGCTTTTGTAGTAGCAACATACTCTACCTTTGTAGTAGACAAGGCAATAATCTTCTGCAGTTTAGAAATCCAACTAACTATCATGCCACCAATAGTGAATACATAACCTATGGTGCTCCTCCTACCATCCAAATCTCCACCATGTCTGCATCAACATATCTGTGTAAGGAAATGTCGACCGTCCATAAGACAACTACCTGCTATTGGTCCCTCTCAAGTATCTAAGAAGCCACTAGATTGCATTCATGTGCTCTTTTCTGGATTACTCATGTATCTCCTGACAACTCCCACTACATGGTAAATGTATGGTCTTGTGCATACCATAACATACATCAAACTTCCAACTGCTGAAGCATATGAAACTCTGGACATATATTCAATCTCTTTATGTGTTTTAGGATATTTTTATTTACTTAACTTGAAGTGCACTTGCCAATGGTGTACTTACTAGTTTTGCATCTTACATCCTAAACTTGTCCAATACCTTGTTCATATACTCTTCTTGAGACAAAGTCGTATTTTACTCTTTCTATCTCTATTAATTCTCATGCCAAGAATTTTCTTTGTTGCACCTAAATCCTTCATCGAAATGTATTAGCTAACTCGTATTTTTATCTCATTTATATCTTGCAAGTTTTACCTGCGACACACATGTCATCCACATACAACAACAAGATAATATAGGTGCCATTATCTAGTCTCTTAAAATAAACACAAAGTGATCGAATGAAATCTAGAGTAACCTTGTTCTACCCGAACCTATAAAATCTCAAATAGCAAAGCCTTGGAGCTTGCTTAAGGCCATTCAAGCTCTTCATGAATCTGCACACCAAATTCTCGGAGGTTTACTTACCCTAGTAGAATGTCTCACACGATTTTCTAGATTTTGAGGCTCTTATTGTTCTTTCTAATTTTGATCTACAAAATCAACACCGAATGTGCCAGATTGATGCCAACTTGTTGATTTTCTATCCCTTCGAGAACTTCTCTATCTTTTATCTCATCAAGTGCTACATACTAAAAATTTTCTATATTTTTATCACGTAGTTGTTCCCTCTACATAACCCTTTCATTGAAAATAAAATCCCTACTCCTAGTGATTTTCTTCTCATCCAAATTCCACAACTAAAATCCAAAATCATCGAGTTTCATACCCAAAGAAATTACATTTCATTGACTTAGCTTCTAGCTTGGTTCTATTCTCTTTATCAATATGCAAAAATGCTTCATAACCAAAAAAATTCAGAAAAGAATAGTTTACCTCCTTACCATTCCAAGCATCCTCGCACTCCAACTTCCAAAGAACTTGAAGGTCCTCTGTTTATAAAGTAAACAATAGTATCTCTGACATCTGCGCATAAAGTCAGTAAGGGAAATCAAACATGTAATCTCATGTTCCTTGCATGCTCCATGATAGTCCCGTTCATTCTTTCGACACACCATTTTTTTGTGGTGTTCTGAACTATCTTCACCCTATAGATTCCATTCTCGTGAAAAATAGTTATAAAATTCATTGCTGCAAGATACTCTCCACCATTATCTAATCTAAGACACTTGAACTTCAAACTTGTTTCATTCTCAACAAAATCTTTACACTTCTTGAAAATTTTAAATACATCATATTTATTCTTTATACAAGAAACCCAAACATTCCTAGTAGCATCATCAATAAAAGTAGGATAACATTGTGAACCACCAAGAGAAGATACCCGAGCCATCCCCCACATCCATATAAACAAGATATAACTTGTGATCCTTCTTTGTTGATCTAACCTTGATAAATCTCACACACTTTTGTTTCCCATACACATAATGCTCGCAAAAAGTCTAGGTATATGTTTTTCAAATCGACAACTTTCCTATGAATGTAAAATCTTCATCCCGTTCTCACTCATTTGACCAAGTCTCGTGATGCCATAGAGTTGTGTGTATACCCGTAGTAGCTAAAATAGAAGATGGATCGATACTAACAATGAATAAATATAAAGACATACTTTTTACCTCTTTCTACCACAAGATAACCCTTGGTAACTTTCCAAGAATCATTTGTAAATATAACCATACAACCATCATCTCCTAATTTCCCTACGAAATTAGATTCCTCCGCAAGTTAGGAACATGCCTGACATTCTTCAATACCCAAGGGTTACCATTATGCAATTTAACATGAACACTACCTTTTCCAACAATGTTACATGGCTCATCATCACCAAGATATACCTACCCAAAATTCCCTCAACAAAATCTTGAAAATACTATCTATGAGGAGTCGTGATGAAATGAAGCACTTGAATCTAAAACCCAAGATTTTGATTTACTATATAAAGAAATAATAAGAGCATATTGTAACACATCACCTACTGCGTTTTCCTATTTGCTCCCTTCTTGTTGATCTTTCCCGATTTTAAAGACCAAAAATATTTCTTTGCATGTCCTACTTTTCCACAATTCCAAAGATACCATCCTACTTCGGATTTAGATTTTCCCTTCTTAGTCTTTCCAATGTGTCCAGGACCTTTTGATTTTTCCTTCTATCTTCCCCTGTTCTCTACACTCAAATAATTTCTAGATGACTCACCTGTGCTTTTTCTCTCATCTCTTTTCTACGAATCACGCTAATAACATCATCAAACTTTAAAGAGTTTGAACCGGAAACAGAATTACTCACATCCATAACAAAATTATTCCAACTATTAGGCAATGAGCACAAAATCGAAAGAGCTCTAAATTCATCATAAAAATTTACTCCTACAGAGCTTAATTGATTAGTAACCATGTTGAATTCATTCAAATGATCATTTACTGAATCACCTTCTGACATATTCATATGAAACAAACTTTTCATGAGAAATACCTTATTGGAGGCTGAGGGTTTCTCATACAATTTACCCAATTTTTCCATTAGATCTACCGTTGTCTTTTCCTTAGAAATATTGAAAGCTATTGTAGCCACCAAGCACAACCATATTGTTCATAGTGCCTTCTAATCAAGAACATCCCATTATTCATCTTTCATAGCTGACGGCTTCAAAGATTTCCCTTTCAAAGGTAGATAAAGATCCTTCTAATAGACATAGTCTTCCACTTGCATCTTTCATAGCTTACAGTTCTTTCCATTAAACTTCTCAACCATGAACTTACTATCTTCTGCCATTGCTCCCACTCAAACAAGAAACCCTCCTGTGAGATTTTTCTACCAAAACAAAATCATTCTCGATACCATTATTACGATTGAAACACAAATGAGCAATAAAACGGAATTAAAACAAAATATATATAAGCATGTAATTAAAAGATAAACCTAAGATTTAACGTGGTTCACCCAATGTGGGCTACATCCACCAGAAACAAGCCAAACTTCTTCTTTATTCAATCACGAGGAATACAATACAATTCTCTCTCTTTTTCATATTACAAAGAGTAAATCCATGCACATATATATAACGTGTGCACCTCTTTGTAAAAGTTTATTTCAACCACAAACAACCTAAATATAGCATGCTTATAAATAAGACATGCATATAAATAAGATAAATATAAAAATAACAACTCCCGTTTATGAATTATGTTATCCAATTTTGCACACATGGCAAAATTGGACAACGGGTCCTATTATGTTCAAAGTGAAACGTTAGTCCCGACGGGCCCATTTTCGGTCATTGTGGGGGTAAATTAATTAAAATCAATAAATTATGTTGAGGAGGTCTTACTATATCTCTATGATCCCCAACTTTTGAGGAAAATCTAGGAGGTTCAAATGTTTCAAGGTCAAGGGTGAGAATGCTCCAAAAAAGGTCTTTGAGCTCAAATAGCTTGCCGAACATCTCGACGAGTTGCTCGGCTATTTGATATCACGTAGAAGGTGGGATTTGAGTTTTATTAGCTTGGTCGAGCTATCTTGATCACATGGGGTCATATCAAGGTTGAGTGCGGTTATAATGGGTTGAAAATCGAGCAATTAAGAAGCATGAGATAAAGATAAAGTCATGTTATTATTCAAATTTTATTTCATAGATGGAATCTTCTAAGACTACATACTCGGCTTAGGGTGCAAGTGGACCAATACATGGACAAGGGTTGAGCTCATGGTGCATTTTTTTGGACTTTCCAAGAAGGAACAATAAAGTGGTACAAGTTGAGGAATCTGGATGAGCTCGCAGAGAGGAAAATTTCAAGCCAAGCTCACAACTCGACGTTAGAGAAAACTCAGTGTTGGAATGTTTTCTTACATTTTGGGTTGGCTCGAAAGGAGAAAACGAGTTATATAATAATAAAATTTCAAGTTCAGTGGGTAATATGTCGACTGTGAAAGCCGTGGAATTCAAGTATCAGCTCGGCTTAGACTAAGAGCTCAATCGGATTAGACTGTGACATGAGGGAAGAATAGCTCGAGATCAAGCTAAGGAGTGAAGCGTCCATGAAGGGACTTGTGTCGTAAGGAATATGAGACCCAGGGTGCTCATGAAAACTACAAGCTCAATGCAGGGTAGTGAAGAATTGATCGGTGTGGAGACAAGAAAATGAGCTCAGTCAGTCATGATAGAGTTGAAGCTAGGGGAACATGAAGGGATGAAATCTCAAAGCTCATGTAATGAGTTAATTGGAGTGGTCATTTTGATCTTCAAGAGTAATTCATGTTTGGAATTTCACAAGCAATTACATCGACAAGTATCAAGGAAAGATATTTTGGGGTGGTTTATGTAAGAACCTGGCTTGCGGACGAAGCATACAAGTCGATAGTGCACCATCTAGAGAGGATCAGTTGAAAGGTAACTCGATATCTGTGTTGCCACGGAGATGAAGGAGAGCTCAAGGGGGAGCTCAGGAAATTTGTGTTTAGCTTGGCAACGAGCTCAAGTGAGGTATTGACTCGGGTGAGTTGGAAACCATTGGTGCCGAGTCAAGATAAGCCTAGCTTGGAAATCAGCTTGCAAGGGACTCAGAGATTGCAAGTTCCTTGCTTGGGGGTTTTCGAATTCCCGAACCCAAGTTGAGGTATGCGGGGATGGAAGGATATCAGGCCCGTGGGATAGTTTAGCCAAGCCTTTATGTGGGAATCATGTGGATGATAGGCCGTGGGGAGATTCAATTTGTTTTATCCAGGATAACTTGGACTCTTTTTCCCGTGAGTGATTGGATCTGCCGAGGAAGACAAGACAAATGGCGAATTTGATTAATACATGATAAATGGTGAAAACCCAGTCAAAGAAATAGTTAAGGAAATGCAATCCTAACGTGGCTTTCAACTCGACTTAGAAGTAGGAAGTTGGCGCATGTAATCTACCAAGGTTATTGCCAAGTCATCTCCCGGTCAAGGTAAATGTCGAGAGTTCTAAAGGCCCCTAAACATTTGACGTAGTTAATACACGGTTAGCAGAATTAAATTTCGAGTTGATCGAAGTGCCATGTTCAACATTGTGAGTTTCTTAGTCGCTATGTTTCAAAGGTAGTTTCCAAGGTGATGGGAAAGTTATACATGAACTAAAATTGATGTGGCAGATAAGAAATGCAAAGAACTCGCTATGAGCTCGATGGACTCGAGAATACGTGGAAAAATCTGAAGTTTGCCGAGTGAATCGAGGGAATTAATACATGGCGCTCATTCATTACAAAGTGGGTAGATTTCAATGAGTCGTTGAGCTAATCTTTGAGGCCTGGTGTAGGAAAGGAGCTTGACCCGAGTGAGTTGTGGCCAATGTAATGTGAGCTCATGCAAGGAGATGACACGGAGGTGATTCATCACACATGGGAGTAGCTTGTTCTAGGTTGAGCTTGGCATAATGGATACAACCTAGGTATGTATGAATCCATAAATAATGAATAGATTGGCTCATCGAGTCATGGATCTATCAGAGCGAGTTGCTCGAGCATGAAGGATTTTGATTCTGCATGAACGAATCATTGATTGAACCAAGTCAAAAGTTGGGGAATTTCATCAAGCCATATTTTGGAGTTGTTACCATGGTAGAAGGTTACACGAAGGAAATGAAGCTCAACTCGAGATATCTCGTGCAAGTTTGGAGACTACGAACTCAGGAAAGTAAAATTTTTAGTGATCTCAATCATGTAGATTTCTTAGGGGCCGATCAATATGTGAGGAGGATGAAGCTCATAGTGAAGTGAGGAATTGGGACGAATTCTAACCCGAGTCGGTATGACAAGGTAAATACGAGCTTGGTGTTGAACTGTCAAAGCAATGGGTGAATCGAGCATTGGAGCTCAGTTAGAGAAGCCGAGCACGAAGAAAAAATTATTGAGTGGCTCATTCGAGGCATTAGTAATAGCTTTGAGTAAATAGTCATAGCGAAGCACAAGATTTGGAGTAACACAGTATTTTAATTCCCTTCAAATCTTTCAACTACAAAAACTATTGAGATGGTAGGATAACAAATCCATTTGCTAGAGCTTACAGCCGAGCTCGTAGAGATTGCATGAATTATCTTGGTGGAAAGGTCAAGCTCAACTTCAAATCTCAAGATCGATTCATCACAGGTAAAAACCCAAGTGGATCAAACTCAGGAGGTAGATGGATATATCATCGGGGTGAGCCATAGTTTCATCGTGAAACTTGTTGAGATCTTGAGTCAATCAACCTAGGGGTGTTGAACTCGATGGTCTCAACTTGTGAAAGGTTAGGCATTTGTAAGGATATGGTGCGACTCATGAAATCATGCATGCAACGAGCTCTTTGGGATTTAAAAATCTATTGTAAGGAATGATTCAACATCTTGAAGTGATCTGAGATAGGCAAATGAGTCACTCGGCTCTTGCACAACCAGGGGTTGAGTGGAGAGCTCATTAATGATGTGGGAAAGCACACTACAATGACGTGATACAAGGTTTACCTCGGTGTCCATGCTTTGAGATGGAGATAACAAAGGATCAAACACATGGCTCGAGCCAAACGTAGAAATCACTAGGCCCGCAGAGGAGGATTATAGAAAAGAGAAACGGTCATGAGGCTGGTGAGAAATAAATGGCACAGAGCTCGGGGGAATAGAGCTCAATAAGAATAGAAAAAGCTCGGTGGAGAGATCATTTTACGAGCTCGACATGGGGAGCTCGATTCTGGTGAAGGCCGGAGGAGCTCAACACCAACTCGGTGAGTTGGCTCGGCGAACCAACCACCGAGTTGGTCTTTTTTGACCATTTCTCATAAACCCCCTCTTCAATGCAAGCCAATTTTAGGGGACCCACTTAATAATAATTAAATTAATATTTTTATTTAAATATTTCAATGATAATATTTATTATTATTATTAAAATATTTTATTTAAATATTGCTTTAATTAATTGAGAAGATTAAGTCAACGGACCATTAATGACACATGATGGAAGCTTCTCAAGTGGTTTAACCAACTTTGTAATAAATGAACCATCATGTACCTTTAATTTAGGAAGGAATTTATTACTTTTCCTCTTCTCTCTCACAAAATTCTTCTATAAATGTAAGTTGGAAGCTCATTCCAATAGGTTGGACAAGTTAGATAGTTAGACAATTGAACTTTCAAGCCTCTCTTTCAAGACTGTAATGGCAACCATTGCCTCTTCTGAATGTATGATGCATTGTGCATGTTGTTGAAGTAATAAAAGTGTGTGTTTTGTGACTAATCTTGGTCCTTTCATCCTTCTATACTTCTTTGTGTCTTCTCATGCTTGCAGGTACATTGTGCAACTTCAAGTTTCTATTGCAGGTTATTGGAGTTCTTTGTTTATCAAGTGTTAGAGTATTGCATGTAGTTAAGTTGTGGTGTTTGTTCACCATTTTCAAGTTCATCCTTATTCACTGGAAGACTAATAGATTTTTTTGTTTGATTGAGTTTAACAAAGGGAACGCATGTTTCCTAGTCTGTGGTATTTTGTTACCCTCTCTAAGTTGCAGTAGGTGAAGTTGACTTGTGGTGCACAACACCTTCTTAGAATTAATCCTTCCCGAGTCTGGAAACACCCTTTACTTAGTGCATCACCATACCTAGTATAGTTTCATTTCTTGCAAATCTCTTTGCCTAAAGCCCATGAAAATGTTAGCATGGGTCTAGATAGCCATTTTATTGAACTAGGAGTAGTACAACACTTAGTTTAGGAAAAGGAATTTGTCCTTCTCTGGAGGTTCACCTCGAGCCCAAGTCCCACAACTTGAGAGGTGATCCCATGTTACCCAATCGCACCGAACGTCCCATCCACATTCTAGCCATTCAGAGGGTGCAAGATTTGGCAATAACAAATAAGACAATGCTTTTTTATCCAAGGCCATGCATTCCTCCCATAATTAAGGAAAAAACAAATTGCCACTTCAACTTGTAGTTAAGCGAGCTGTATCTTCAACATAAATGAGTTCTTGAAAAGAAAGGTTCTTATGTTTCAAAGCTAAAAACTGAAGTTAATTAAAAATTATACATTGAGTCCCATCAAACATTGCATATATATATATATATATATATAAAGATGCAACTTTATACCTGTAAAGAAAAGTGCTTCTGAGAAAATGCAACAAACAAGAGCATGGATTTGACTAAGTGGCTATTTCAGTGGTATGCGTCCTTTATAATAATATGTGTTTAGATGTTCTCACAATTTCTTTATTCACTAAAGTAGTTTGTTTTTCGAATGGTTGTTGTGAAAAACCATGATTGTTTGAGCCATTGTGCATGAGAACATTTAAGTGGTTCTCTAATGCTTTGTCAATTGTTGTTTTATTTACCCAAATAGTGAAAAGAGTATGACACTAACCGCGGTGGTATGTCACGAGGATGTATAGGCTCGAGCTAGTGTAGGTAATGTAGATATCCAACACTCGGTCATACGCATATGTAAAAGAGGCAACAGGGTCAACCAAAAATTCTAAAATTACTTAATTCCTCTTGGATTTGAAATGAAAATCACAATTCTAACACAACAACAAGGTACTAGACATCTAAAACATATTTTCCCTAATCTCACAGGTACATGTGATTAAAACATAATTATCAATATGTACGGACTAGTAATAAAAAATTGAGAGAAAAATATGACTTTTCTTGAAGACTAGATTTTTCTTTCAAGTCTTTTGTTCCAAAGGATGTAATGTAAGATGAAAATTTCAACCTGTTGTCTGCGAACTACTCCAGGTGACCCTGGGAAAAATACACAACATGATTGCCCTTGGGAGGCAGGGAGATATGAGGTCCAAAGTGAAATTTCTTGCTAAGTTGCTAGATTGCCGCCTATTTCTGGGCTTAAAATTTTATATATTAGGGTTTAAGGACGGTTGAATAAAGTGGATTCACCACATCCCTAGTAATTTTTCCCAAAGCTAAAACCTCTGTTGTGAAAATTGATTTCTCCAGTATTTTTTGTCAAATCTCGGAGAATATTTGTATCGGGGGCCATAACAAAATCCTACATTGTACTAATGATCATTTGCAGGAGACGGGAAATTACGGGGGTAAAAGGAGATGCCTAAAATTATATCAAAATTTTGCTTCTTTCAGTGGATTCTAGGATCGCTGCAGGTGACTACATGCCATTGCAAAAATCCCAATGGCCAACCAGCAAATTCCAATAAAAATGGCAAGTTTGAATATAATTATGATAAAATCTATCGGAAGAACATGAATCAGCAACACAAGAACATATCTCTTTGGCTTTCACAATTATGGTTTAATTGTATCAGCAGTCTTCTTTAACACTCGGATACTGCAGTTCAAGATAAGCATAAAATCAAGTCCCAATGATTTTTATCAATGCTCTGCAGGGATGAAATGTGAATTAGTAAAGGTGCACCGACCATATTAATTGCCGACTTTTAATTAACGATAAATAATGAAGATCATGTGTATGCATGCAAGTTGTTAACATCTCCTTTTCCTAAACTTGTTTATTATTACGCCGTAAGGCGTTCTTGTAGTGGAGTTGAACCCGTTTATTCTGACAAATGTCAGAAATCAAATGGATGACATTAATCCTTAGAGCGTCGTTGAAATCCAACGGAGGAAGTAGATAGTTTATGGTTAGGTGACACGTCCACCACATGCGGTCGTGGTGTCTTTCCCTGCTCAGGGCCGTGTCAGTCCTCTCATGCATTTCGGCGAAGTGTACGAACGGGTTGAGAGTTCGAAGCTCCGAAACTTCATCAATCTGGAAAAACAACGCATGGAATTCATGAGGGAAATGGAGATTCAGAGAATGCAGCTCTTCATGCAGACGCAGCTGGAGCTGGCGAAAATGAAACACGGGAAGCACGGAAACAATACCGGTAAGTAATCCAATCGATTCACATTTGAATTCCAGCAGAAATCTCAATGGGTGTTAGCCCTAATTAATGTCCATTTTTCTCAATTAATCCTACAAATTCCAATTTTAACCATTAATCTGACAAATCGGATTTGCCTCTGTACTACAGAGCATTATTTGTGAGGGCGCCATGATACTCTGGTCCTCAACATGAACTCTTTACTGGCAACTGTCGGTTCCAAAAATCGATCCAACCACGGTTCAACGCTTAACCACGGTTGCCTCACGGGTTACGCGGTTGTAAGGCGATTTCGTGCGGCAATTGAATTGGATTGCTGCGTACGTGGGGCCCATGGAATCTCGTGGGAACCGGCTCATCCTGTACAGTTCCTTCAAATTCATTTCATAATCGTCCTCATTGGTGATTCTGTATTTGGGATCTTTTCTTCTCGCCCTCAATTGAAGCATACAGACATTATGTAAACGTTTCAAATCTTTCTTCTCAAGGTTGGTTGTATCATAGTTATTTCTATACTTGAATTGCCATGAAATGTGGAACACGTTTCAAATTTTATCTTCATCTGTTATTTATTATGAACGGAAGCCCATTCTGAGCTTTTTGAGTGGCAATGAGAACAACCTTCAGGTCATTTTTCATTTCCCACAGTTTCTATTTATTTGAAGTTTTGTGTTTGTATTTATGATTTCACATTCTTTTTTATAAGGTTCGTGTTTATATTTGTGATTTTTTCCGTGGATAAGCACTTTTGATAGAGGTTTGAACTTGTAGTGCATTCTACCCCAAATGCATGTACACACTGATAGTGGTGAAGGGATCTTTTCCTTTACATGTAAATAGGTGTCTGCTACGAAAGGCTTTTTTCTATAAGGGCTTGTGGTGGGGAGTTAATAAATTGAATTGGAAACATTGCCAAATGTAAGCTGCATGTAACTTGTCCTCAATCCTGCAGTTTGATTCAAAACATTCAACTGTAAACATTGATGTAGATTCAAAAATTCCATGACAGAGATAAAAAATATAATTTAGCATGGGAAGATACAAATACAGTGTAGTTATTGTTTCCATCTTAGCAATGACATTGTTAGTTGTTAGCTCAAAATCCTCAAATGCACAAATTTACCACCCTCCCTAAGCTAATTATTTTCTGGGGCTTGTTTACTTGAACAGGTGCAATTGGACTGAATTTCAGAAAGATCCTACAACAGATCAAGCCAACTTTATCAGAGTTGTTATCATGTTGTGTGGGCGTCATGCATGTTGAATTGAACCATGAGGAATTTGAGCCTATGAAAATCAAGAACCAATTGCAACATTGCATTCTGTATCACCTGAGCCTGTCGCTGAAGGAGCTTGATCTATTCAACTTCCTCGTCTAGCATGTCTGCAGTGTTTGTTTGCTGCATGTGGTAAACATTGTAGGACCAAAAAAAGGTCAGTGCAACTTGTTGGAATATAAAATCAAGCATTATTAACCAGAGATCCTGAAAACCTCGTTAAGCAAGAGGTCTGTTTTATACCACTTGATGACAATAACGTTTCTCATAAGGGACAAAATAACATACAGTGGTATCAGATATCAGAAAAAAGAGAAACAATATCCATCCTTTATTGTTAACAGAGAAACAATATAAAGCATTAGTAACTAGAGAGCCTTTATTGAATATAAATTTCTCAAATCCTATGTCTTAACACATCTTTAAAATATTTGAAAATTATCTACCTTGTCCATGTTTAGCACAAGTTCCTGCAATTTTCTCATTCTTTCACTATTCTGCATCCTTCGAACCTAAAGTGACATGAATCAAAAATCAAAATATTTAGTATAGCTTCTGCAAAGCTCTCAGAAATGATTGTTGCTTCGTCCCAGGACCCAACTTGAAAATCTGGGATATAAGGATGGACTCCACTCCTGTTGCCTAAATTACCATCATCTGAGCTACTCCTACCCAATCTCTCACCGAAGATCCCGCAGGCATTCTGAGCTTGTCAACAACTTCTGGCATGCTCATATCACCTAGCTGAGATGTAAGCCCTGCAGTAGAACTACCTTGCTTCATAAAACTCATCTGAGTTGTCAGCCTACTTGGGGAGACCATATCACCAGATGACCTATATTAAGAGGAAAGGTTGGTCATATTCCTTACATTGTAAGCCTATTATTTACTAATATATTTGCTGCATTGTTATTACATAAGAGATCTTTTACAATTATAGATGTTGGGGCACAACAACATTGCATAATAATTCAATTAACTCATTTCTATTTCGAACTGTCAAAGGTAAACATCACTACTTTTATTTATTAAGTTTTTCCTTTACATGCATTCTTTTCACATACTAGCCCTTATTGAATTCTAACTATCTTTCATATCAGCTTTGTATTATTAACGAACTAACACAAGTTTCTAACTTCATAGATAGAAACTCTAGAATAGAGGATGATCTATGCTTTCCCATGTTCCAAGAGTTTGTTGACTCTTTGAGTTCCAGAAATGAAATTGTTTATGATTTACAAATTCCGTGAGAAGTTAGCCATAAAAAGATGCACTTCACAGTTTTTTACCTCTCATGTAATAGTAACGGTGAATTAATTATACTTAAGTTAGTCTGTCACAAACTACAAGGTCTCAACGTTGTAGCAACACTCTCCACGGGGTGCCCTATTATGACCATCGGCCACGTCCTTCAACCTTTCCATCTTTTTCGATTCTTCATTTTTACATTCTGCACTCCATCCCCTTCTGTGTTTCCATCGTACACTTTACGTACGATTGCTATTTATTATTAAGTTTATGGGTTTTGCCGCTCAAATATGTCACTTCTTTATATAGGTGGTATTTACAAAAAAATGATGCCCAACTTTTTAGAATGTTATTTCTGAAATCTAAATAATAAATGCATCTCGTTAAAGTTATTAAATATATATCAAATGTTATGTTCTCAAATTTTATTTTAAAAAATTTAAAATTTATGTATTGGAATAAAACTGTTAAATATTCATTTCATTATAAGTTACTAGTAAGAAGATAAATAAATGATTTATTGTACAATTATAATATTATAAATTTACATATCTAACATTTAGACATTATAAATATTAGCTTTAGGGAAATAATATTGAAAAATGAATGGTTAAAAATGATGAATTAATAAACTTGAGTGAAAGGTATTGTAACCTCCAAAGAGGGTAGAACTAATAAGAGAAATGATATGTCATAATATTTGAAAGTTTATGATATATTCAATCAACTCATTAAACAATATATTAATTTTTGGCTATTTATGTTTCATGTAGGTGTCGAGATGGATCAAATCAATCTAATAGGGAGTGCCTATCGAAAAAATAAAAATGACAGATCTCCTATAATTATCTCTCTCGATGTGTACATTACACGATGTACTTTGATGGTTATATTAAGAAAAAATCATATGCATTCTTCTCTATAACTATAGATAAAACATACCTATAGTTATATGATTGACCAAGTGCGGATCACTTTTCGATGACTATTCTTGTATTATTTGTTTTCTTATAATTATTCACAAATATAAAGTGCTACTAAAATTAAGGATTGCGGTTCGGTTTCAAACTCGGAATATACTACATTTTTCCCTTTTAAAATTTTTTTGGCCCCTCTAATTGTAAATTGCATTTCTTAAATAATAAAAGTGGAACCCAGATAATAAAGTGGAGCACACATAGCATATATTATTTGGGTAGGAATAATCTGATCTATGGAATAGGTATGGGACATGTAGGTATTTAATTTTGACCTTTTTCTTTCCAACTCTCTATTCTTGTTTTCATCTTGAATAATAAATTAAACACCGTCCAATTAAAAACCTTCATAATGAAAAACTAAAATAAAAATATATGTAAGACTTTTGTTCTCATATTTGTTTTCAAAATTTTCCACTTTTTTCAAAGGTGTAAGTATCTAGGCTAGTTTTCGAATAGAATAATAGAACATCACAATGAACCACAAAAAATGTAGTAGAGGTGGAAATAGCAAGACTTGGGCTCCTAGAGAGGGATGGAGGTGCCTAGGGTGCCTTGGTATTAATTATGGGCGTATGGATCTACAGAAATTGTCAAAATGTGGTTTTGATATGGTCATTAGGGCTTCACACTTATTCACCTTTTTTCCATGTATGTCGCACTTGGATTGCCGAGGTACTTGTAAATCAAATGAAAAAAAGCACTCGCAAAACCCTTAAATAGACATCAAATACTAAAAAAGAAAGATGCAAAATGAGGGGCCAGACTATCCTTAGCTGCCACAATGGTGGACTTACAACTAAGCACTACACTACATCTTAGACCCAATGTAGTTCTCTGTAGCAGGTGTGCAATAGTACTCTTAGGTCGCGCTTGCGCCAATGACGCCAAGATATGGGGCAATAACTAGTTAAAAATGTAAATGTGTGGATGGAATAAAATGAACTCCCATTCCTAAATAATGTGTATGTAGAATAATGGCCCAAATGCAGTCCCTTGCTCTATGTAGATAGCTAGCTATTGATAAGAATAGTCTTCCCATATAATGGTATGTATGGTTTATTTATATAGGGATCTCTTGCTTAAATTTCAACACTAATGACCCGACATACTGACTAGTACCTCGAGAGGTTAGAGGGAAAACCAAAAATAGCAACCTCAAGTGTCAAAAATAAAATCAAACACAAATAGGACAGGGGGACATAGAATGGACAGAGGTGGTGGCGTTGTCTAGAGACAAGTGATAACAAATGACCGAGAACCGACAGACATGGATCCTCGATACCTAACTAGAACTATGTGTAAGAGTGACAATTGTGTAAGATAAAAAACAATAAAGACCAACAAGACAAGGAGTGGATTGTGGGAAGGGTCATTAGTGAATACTTTTCTTACACAAGATCCATATATAAAACAACATACTTGGCAGTATAATAATAGTAGTAAGTGCGTGATTTTGTGTTTACATTTGGCCCACTTTATGTTAGTGACTAAAAGCTTGGTTACATAAAGTAGATAGAGATGCATACCTAAAAATTATGGAGAAGTCCATGTTATCAAGTACGTGAAGAGTATTAGAAGTGCGTGTTTAGTAAAAACATATATCGTGAAAAAGCATCGATCAACGTGTTAATCCATGTGACGTAATGAGAGACATGAGACCATTATGAGGAGCACTAAATGAGATTGATCATTGTGATGTTGAATGATTCGATATTTTGATTTTTTTATGGAGATCTCTGTTGGGATACGGAGTGATCAATTCCCAAACCGATTGCGTGTATATGAAAGACCGAGGATTTGGGTATCCTGCCACTAGAGGAAGAGTGCAGGGGGAGGTCTTGTTTTACTCTCCAAATTTAACTACATCCTCAAAATATCTAGCTATTGCAGACAAACAAAGATCAATTTTTTTGAGTTTGGATCAATTTTTTTGGGATCAAATGTGTTGACCCATATAGGATCAATATAGGAAAGGAAATGATATCTCATTTCCCCCACTCCAAGGGTGTCGCTATAATGTGTATGTTTTGGATTCCATGTTAGGTCATCTGGAAGCAATCACAAAGTGAAGAATAAATTCCCATGTTTGGTCATCTCGGAAATTTATGATATTACTCGCCAAGTTACATCATCTGGGAGGATAAATGCATTGTGTTCGTGTTGATTGATTGATTGGTTACTCATGGAGAGATTTTACGCTTGATGCCCCGAAGTTTGGTCATTAAAGGAATTGTTAGAAATTGATGTGAAATATTGCATGGTGTATGAGAAAATTTTCGATAATGATGAATTAGAAATGTATACTAATCACATAATGGTGTAAGGGGAGTTACAGGATGACCCCAATTTTATACCCCCTTTAAACGAAAGGGGAAATGATGAGGAGAACGAACATTGAGAAAACGTAACCAAGTAAGGATGTAATGGAAAATATATGAGAAATATCACAAAAGTGCATGTATATCGAATGGGAATGATGTCAAGGAGGAAAACGGTGTGTGAAATGTGTACGATATGGTAGTAGGTGGAATTTTGAAAATAATGCCACAAAAGAGATCAAACTTGGAGTAAGGATGCTCAAGATATGAGGGAAATCATGTGATGTGTATTAGTAGAGAAAATGAGTGTGAAGAGTGACTATAGTAAAGTGAATAATGAAAAGTTACTATAAATAGTAATGTGATAAAGTGATTAGGAAACTCATTTGATTATTATGTGAGTGTGATTGTGAGATCTTAGTGTGAAAATATTCTGCAAGTTAGAGCACCACAACCGAGTCGATTCGATATGGTAGCGAGAGCCATCGCATTGCGTATGACAACAAAGTTGGTAAGCGTGATTTTTTTCAAAAAATGTTTTTACATTAGTCGTTTTTTATGAAATTTTGTGAAATTTTTATTTTTAAATTTCTCGGCATTTTGGACATGGACAAGAGTGGTGAAGGTATTAATGACTTTCTTAATAGGAGTACCAAAACATGGGAACTAATGTTATATTCTAGGGTTCCCAGTCCTCGTGCCTATGCGCCCGTGTCTAGGAAGTACTAGATTGAATCCAGAGTGTTGTAGTTGTAAAAATTGATGCGTGCTAATGTTGTAGGTGGGTAGTTTTGGATATATATGATGTTAACGTTGTGTTTTTTTTTGGTGGAGCATAGAGGGATATCCATTTAAGAAAGTTTCAAGGTGGTCACCATTTGAGTACGTTGCTCGGATTAGGGTTGTTATACAATGAGCGGGATGTTTTGGATAGTGCTAGCCTGTAGCACATAGTGAGGATGGGGGATGTGCCCATAATATGCATATGCTTACAACTTTGTATGAGAGGTTGTGTGAAAATACATGCACCTTTTGGTTACCTACAGGGGAGATGATAGTCACAGTAAAGAATGTGTATCACATAATTTGATTACCTATTGTTGGCGAGAGAGTACAAATTATGGTCATGGATGATATGCAATGATAGATGAGGACTACTAAGTGGTATTTTGTGTTAGAGTAGGTATTTACCTTAGCTCATGTTCACCTAGGTATTTTATTTACCTTTATTGTATTTATTCTCACCCACTTGTGTGTGTGGATATTTCTTTTATCTTATTTAGATATTACGAGATATTATCTAGTTGTTAGGTACAGCTTCTTTCCTTGATCTATGGTATTGGCTAGATCCTTGATGTCTAGTTCTCTCCTAAATCTATGGTCTTGACTAGTTCTTTGATGGCAGGAAGGTTTTCAGATATTTCCTTTTTAGCCAGGGGTCCACGGATGTTGTGCACATTTTTTACTATTTCAGAAAAATCCATGAGTTGCCATTTTCGCAATAAAGGTCACTGTCTACACAGTCCATAAATAGTAATTTTTACCATAAGTGACAGTTGGATGTGACTACCCATTAAAATCCTTAGCCCTTGATCATATGGTATGGTCATATGAGGGCTTAAAGCTTGTGATTCCTACTAGTAGGTGCTTAACTCAAGCCCCCTATAATTTTACTTGTGTGGTGAAGGCAATAATGAGCAAAATATTAAAAACTTGTAACTTTTGATCGGTAACTCGGTTTTGAGTGTCATTTTTGTGAAAGTGCATGTTTTTTCATGCTCTTTCCATTGAAAATATTTTTTTAGACTTGTATTGTAATTATAAAGTGAAAAATATGGAGGAGTGTTGTAATCAATTGTAGACGTAATTTCGGATGAGCCCGACGTCCTAAATTTTTGGGATTTGCAGTTTGTACCTATCATGGATTACGAGAATGATATGCTTATCTCTTAAGTATGTGGAATTCAAGAGGATATTGTAAAATTTGTGGAAGAAAATAGATCACTCAAGAATTGAAATTCTCTTCTACAAACACTCATTCACGATAAGGATACAATATTACATTTCTTAGAAAAAAGCTGGTTAGCCTACAAAGATCACCATCATATTGTGGAAAACCATATCCATGCTCCTAGTCCACTTGCGAGCTATTGCTCCCGAACCCACCGACATTGATCTATCAATCTTTGAGTCTGCTCCTTCTCTTGATGCTCATACACCTATGAAGCTTGTTAGCATGCTCTTCCACATTTGTGCCTATTACAATACCACATGTTGTGTATACTATTTCTACTCAGCTGCATGGCTTTTTTGAGAAGCATACTACTGCATTCAGTTCTCGCATGCTCTGTTCTATGGGTCTCACTAGCGGAGTCATTGACAAACATTCACAGGGTATTGTTTCCTCTATTCCACATGTTAAGTGGAATTCTTGTCATGACATTGGTTTTCGAGCAGATACTTCATTGGGATCACACATTGACAAAGCTCCTTTTTTTTTTCGCTCGACTCTTTCTGAGGATCCTAAGCAACACATGAGTTCTACATCTTCACTCAAGCTTGAGAAACCTGAGATTTCAGTTTTCAGACATGATCAACCTGACACACATTTTGATGTTCTTTTGCATGCACCCATTGTGTATTTTGCACCAAGTCATATGCAGGCATCTTCTTCATCCATCCGTGTTGATTTGGGGTGGATATCTGATTAGTCATGGAGGCGACATGGGAATTCATTGAGAGGACTCTATAGGCATGACTCCACCATTCGGCCTCTTGCTCCACTTTCTATACCTTTGGTATTGTGATGATTCTTGTTTTGAGCATTTTTCTTTAGCAGTGTAGTGTATCTCTCTTGTTTGTTGAGAGATTTTGTATCTGTATTTTCGACACTTTTGGCATGTTGACAATATCTCTTATGGGGGATCTATTCTGGTGCATTCTAGTGTTAGTTTTTCAGTGTTCGAGTAGTTGTTTTGGGAAACTCATACAGATTTGTAGCATCACTCCACCCATTCAGCAGTATGGGAGGGTGTGGTGTTGATCCTGCTTCTTTGGGTTTCATGTCCTTGCCTTGTTACCTTGGCTTTTCTTGGATCGTGACACTCTGGATTTTGTGTCATTGCCTTGTTGCTTTGATTATTGTTCTTGGATAGTGGCACACCTATTTGTAGCACTTGATTGAATTATGGTTGGTGTTTTTTTTTGCACTTTCAACATCACTCCGTTAACAGTCTCTCCTTGTATGGAGCTATTCTGGTGGAGCCCAGTGTCAATTGTTTTTGAGTTTTGTGATTGAGCAGTGGATTCAGACCATAGTGCACACCAAACTTCTTCAACATTGTACGAGTTTTTTGAGCCAAGCTTCTTGGGATGCCTTGGAGCGGGTCTTTACTCTCTTTACTTTGTTGTTACTGGTTTTGGGTACCTTGCGGTGTCCCTTTTTTCCCCATTTATTGTACATGAGTACCTCATCAGGCCTAGTTTCTGGACTCATACTGTGGACATGCCACTTCTATTTTGGCCCCTAGCTTCACTTGAGGGGGGGTGTTAGAGTAGGTATTTACCTTAGCTCATGTTCACCTAGGTACTTTATTTACCTTTATTGTATTTATCCTCACCCACTTATGTGTGTGGATATTTCTTTTATCTTATTTAGATATTAGGAGATATTATCTAGTTGTTAGGTATAATTATTTCCTTGATCTATGGTATTGACTAGATCCTTGATGTCTAGTTCTCTCCTAAATCTATGGTCTTGACTAGTTCTTTGATGACTAGTTATTTCCTTAATTTAGGGCTTGATCTACGACACAGGACTGGTTCTTAGATTTTTATTCCTTGCCTATTTAAGCAAGGCCCATTCTCAATGTATTGCATTGAGTTCCATAATAATATATGATATTGTTTCTCATTTGTTTGCAAAGGTTTTATGTAAAGTTATTATGGAGAATTACTTTCATCTTATTGATTATGGTGTTTTATTAGCATCTCGTGTTCTTGGATTGGTACGATCCGGTTATCGTTCCTTTCATTTTGTAGGGAATCGAGTTCTACCAAGGCCCATATTATCCTCGGATGTTATTTTGAGGTCGGTGGTTCCATGAATGTGTTATCGTAGTGATAGCATCATCGATTGCACTAGAGGGTTGTTATGTAGGCATCTTATATAAGATGCATGATATTTGCCAATAGATAGAGGAGGAGAGCATGAGATATGCTTGGGCACGATGTGTTTTTTCCCAATTGTATAGGGATCTACAAATATACATAGGAGGACCATGGGGGTGGAATTGGAGCTATGACATTATTACATGTATGGGCATATGATCATATTGCAATACTAAGGAAATTTTTGGATATCGGGAAGATTGGATGAGGCCGTAAATGTTTTTCGGGAGAGGGTAGGTGTGCATGGGAGACAGAGATATATACAAAAACCTATAGAGCGATGATATGTCGGATGGGGCTAGAGGTCGTGATATGGAAGCCATACGAGACTATGGCGGATAGCCACGGAATGTAGTAGAGCTACGATGAATATGACAAATGATCTGGTTGGAGGATAGGTTTCTAGGGGTGGCTTAGTTATTTCGGGTTGAGAATGTTTCATGACAGGTTCTAAATGGTGAGGAAGTTCCCTAGATCCATAGGTATGGGTTATAATTGTTAGGGCACCGAAGAGGGTTGGAGCTAGACCGGAGCTAACATGAGAGCAAATAGTACCTCCCAGGCCAGGCGAGATGAAGTGGTGATAGAGCGAGATAGATATGGATGACACGGGGTGCACCAAGGCATATTGTGCATGGTCAACATCGCATTAGTGGGTGTTCTTGTTTCTAGTGTTTTCAGATGTGGTAGGATTGCTACTAAGAGGAGGAGTAGAGGGTAAAGAACGCACCCCTAGTAATGCGTGGCGAGAGGTGATAACATAATGTGATTATTTGTATAGCTATGTTGTATGATTTTTTACTTGGTTGTGTAATCTTTGTTGTTTGTCTAATGTGTTATTATTATGGTTGTAGGTGATGCGTATTGGTCATTGATTGTGGACTGAGCTATCCACACATTAATGTGGAATGTGCCCATTAATATACTCGATGGTGGAGCTATACTAGACCACATGGATGATATAGCAAGCAAGCGTTCCCATTTATTCAAGCCGGTGGCTATAGTAGTAGTGACTTGTACCTTGCTACTTAGTAAGAGGGATGATTTAGGCAAGGAGAAAAGATAAGATAAAGAGGCGGCACGTGGTGGTCCTTTAGCATAGGATGTATTTACATGTTTTGTCAAGTTACAAAGTTACTTTGTAGAGTAGTTGTGAAGTGACACTTCTACGTAGGTAGGTAGAGATATATAGAGGTCACGATCAACGACGTAGAGTTAGTGGTGAGGCCTCTAGTTCTATAGGTCTCGTGGTGTGAGCGAGTGATAATGATGATGATATTTTATATGTATTTTTGTATTGATGTAGATGTGTTTCCTCCCGGTGATGAGATGTTTTGAAACTATGATTGCAAAAGATATATATATATATATATATATGGATTTACTTGGTGTATGATTAATGCATTTTATGTTTATTGATGTGTTGTATGATTCATTAATTATTGTTCCAATGTGTGATATGTAATGTGTTGAATATTGTTCGTGTTTGTAATTGGTGAATTGATTCGTAATGGATAAATGTTGATGTGAAATAATCTAATTATAGATAGATAAATGATGATATAGCGTGTATGATGATATATGATGTATGTAATGTGATTGTGAAATTTTTATTGTATTTATGAATAAAATTGTGATGAATGATAAGGTAAAAATGAATAATGTGTAAGAGTATGAGATGTACATAATAGTGTAATGAAGTGTATGTTACTATGATGAAGAGGGGGAAGGAGAATAGTGATTCCCCTAGTGTATAGAGGATTAGGTTCATTTATATTATACCCCTCGGCAGTCAAGAATGAATCGTAAAGCAAGAGTGTGTCATCAAGAAGTGATATGATTGGGTGCGCTAGATAGATTAATCGAGAAGGCGTGTAGTGCAAGAGTGAAGAGAGGTTATTATTGTAACATATCCCTCAACATTCATGTAAGAACCATAAGAACATGAGTGCGTCATTGGGGGTAAGGTGATAGAAATAACCTACCAAAGACCAAACCAACATGAAGCAGTGGAAGCATGTGGAATGAAAGCAACATGAGTGTATGATCCAAACTAAATGTTGAGTGGAGAAGTGGTGGGAAGTGGGGATGGAAAGTTTTGTGGAAGCCAATTTGTAGTGGTAGTATGATGTCATAGATGGGATGGTGCAAGGTAGTGGATGGATGAGATGGAGGTTGTGCATGAGAAACAACCTACAGTGGTGGACGAATAAGAATCTTATTACTAGATAAAGGAGAAAGATCAACCAAAGTGATAACATGCCTAGATGAGAGTGGAGATAGAGACCGGTCATGAGAGCGAGGGCCAAAGTAAATGAATCCCTTATCTTCTAGTTGTTACAATCGATTATGAATGGCGCAATATTCATTCTCACAATGGCTAGTGATATGATGATAATTTTCGTAAGGTCTATCACACTAGTACTACAAGCGATGAGGTGGATGATGTTAGTTATAATGCAAGCGAATCAAACCCCGTCGAGTAATGTATAAAACACATCATGAGGTATAGCACGATGATAACAATGTAATGGTTCCCATGAAATAGGAGGATAAGTCCAAGGTGTAGCCCTACATGGAGGAGGAGATGAAGGATTCTTATGCAATGGAGAAGGTTGGAATTTCTTGCGAGGAGGAGATGGATACTCAGAGGATGCTCAACAAGGCGGAAAAGAGAAGAAGTAGATGATGCACCAACAACAATGATAGGAGGAGGATCTATAACATCTACAGATAATGAGATCTTGTAATAGATCAATTACCCTATACTATAAAAGCATGAATGTCACATGGAAGGAATCAAACCGTGATAGAAGATAAATTTCCTCTCTAAGTCAATAGAATGAAAGAGTAGTTTGTGCATGCGAAGCATTGAATCGTAAAATTTAATCAATGATAAGATATAATTTTTCCCTAATGTAAGCTAGGTAGATGATCATATGTGACTCTAGCGCCATTGTTGACTATGAATTGAGGAATAAAATATTCTTCCATCTCATAATAGTTATTGATAGATCCAAAGGGTATGTAGGTAACTCATTGGAGGGGCTCATCTATGAGAGTATGACGAAAGGATTTAACTATTAGTCAATCATTAGAACATGAAGCCATAGCCATATGATAATATTTGAGATGCAAGTATGGATTTTTATAACCATTAAAACATGTAAATGTAGGCATAAAAACATCCTTAGAAAATGTTGAGTTGTGAATCTATTTGGGAATAGGATAGCAATGCGTGTATTATTATCAATGGAAGCATAGTAGTCCTTTCTTTTTAATGTGAGAGATTGGACTTGAGACTATAAATCACCAACAACATGCATGAGGAAAATATATCCTATGAAGGAATAGTATAGGATGGTAATAATGTGTTAAGTGGTCACAATTTTCCACTATGAGTAATCATAGGAATATCAAGAGGAGACATAGGAGATTTCAATGCTAAGATCACTCTAGATGTTGGTGCCAAAGAATTAATAAGTGTTGAAGGACATGGAATATCCATAGAAGTAGTAGGACTAGCATCAAAAACATCCCTAGGAGATGAAGTGATAGATGGAGATGAAGTGGTAGGAGGAGATGAACTAATAGACGAAGATGAAGTGATAGGAGGATATGAACTAATAGACAAAGATGAAGTAATACAAGGAGATGAACTAATAGAAGGAGATGAATTTTTCATGTTATTAGATACAATCTCAAAAGAATATGAAAATGGAGTAAGGGATTCACACACAATGGTATACAAAGAAGTAAAATCATGGCTATCAAGTGTTTCATCGAAATCAAACAAATATTCAGATAGAAGGATATCATTAAGCATATCATCAACATAGAATGAAGGAGTAGGAGAACTAGTATGTGATGCATTATGAGAAGCATTTTTAGGAATAGAAGAAGTATGAGATGTAGCTAAAGTATCATCCTGACTAGTATGAGAATCATCATGCACATGTTTATTATCATCAAGACCAAGCATGAAAATAATAATAAAATCATCTAAATTTTCATTAGAAATTTCAAGAGTGTGGCTAACTGTATAACAAGGTGTACAACGAGTAAAACTCATCTTAAATCAGAAACAATTCCAATAGTAGAATTATCAAAGCTAGTAGGCACATTGCATTCATTAGCTAAGATTTGTTGTTGAGTATGATCTGGAAGAGTAACATCATGATATAGGGAAGCAATTTCAGCTATGGTTACCTCATCATAGATATGATTGACACGCATATGAGGCATGACTAGCCAAGAAGGAGAAGAGAAATGCTTAGCCATTATGGTTCTAGTAGATCCTAGGAAAAATAGTTCTAAGATAAGGGTTCACTAAAAATGATTTAATAAAATATGATTATTTTATTAAAATATAAATGTACAGAGCTATACTGTAATGAATTACAATGAAATACAAATACTAAACAATTAATTTGATTTTATAAATGAAAATAAATAAGAGGGATAAAGGACTTACCTCGATTTCTATTACCTCGGAGCGACACAGGGACTAAGTAGTGTGATGAAATAGAATAATGGAACATCGAAACAAACCACAACAAAATGCGCATAGGTGGAAACATCCACACTAGGGCACTTGGAGAGGGAGGGAGGAACACAGGGCTCCCTAGTCTTGATTCTGGCACCTAAGTATTAAAAATGGTTAGAACTGGTTCGATATGGTCGCTTAGGGATTAAAAATTATTCTCCTTTTGTCACGTGAATGTCACACTTGGATCTCCGAGGTACTTATAAACCTGCATTGACGAAAAAACCTACAAAACCCTCAAATAGACATCAAATCTTGAAAAATAAATATGTAAAATGAGGGGTTGGATTGTCCTCAACCACCACAATGGTGGAATTACAACTGAGTGTTGCATTACATCTTAGAATCAATGTAGTTTTGTGTTTTTGTATATGCACAAGTGCTCTAGGTCACCCTCGCGCTAACGACGCCAAGATAGGGGAAATAACTAGATACAAGTGCAAATGTGTGGATGGAATAGAATGAACTCCCTTCCTATGAAATGTGTATTTAGAATAATTCCCTAAATGCAGTCCCTTGCTCTATGTAGATAACTATCCCTTGATAATAATAGTCCACCCATATAATGGTATGTGTGTTGTGTTTATATAGGGATCTCTTGTTTGAATTTCAACACTAATGACCCGACATGCCGACTAGTACCTCAAGAGATGAGAGGGAAAATTGAAAAGACTGACCTCAAGTGTTAAAAATAAGATCAAACATAAAGAGGATAGGGGCACCCAGGATGGACAGGAGTAGTTGGCTCTAGTGTCCAGTATTGGGTGCTAGTGTCCAAAGACAAGTGATGAAAAATTACTGAGAGGGATCCCTGAGACATAACCAGAACTGTGTATGAGGGACGGTGTGTAAGATCAACATCAATAAATACCACTAATAAAATTGGTGGACTATGGAACAGGTCATCGGTGAATAATTTTCTTACACAAGATCTATATTTAAAACAACATACTTTGCAGATATAATAATAATAGTGTGTAATTTTATGTCTAGAATGAGTCATTAAATAGGTGTTGGGCATGCATGTATTTAATTTCAACCATTTTCTTTATAAATTTCCATGCACATTTTCATCTCGTCTAATATATTAAATGTCATCCAATCAAAACCTTCACACCATTAAAAATATAATTAACCTATAGCTAATAATCCCTTGCTATAATTTATTTTTAAATTTTCCCATTTCTTTTTTATGTGTAAGGGTCAAGGCTTGTTTTCTAATTGATGGAAATTTTAATGCCAGACTGAGTTCCCCCTCCATATGGTCAAAAAATATGCCTCGTCTGATGTTATTCTTAAAATCCATATTATTTTTATTAAGTGGAATCATTTTACTAAATACTTATTTTATCGTATCATATCCACCCCTGAAAGACTCTCTCCTTGTTTTCTCCTTGATATGGAAAATATTTTAATCAAACCTTCTAGCCATATGTCAAATATTTTCTAACATTTGCCACATGTCATAACCAAAAAAAGATAAAAAAACTAACCCATCAAATTTAGAATATTAAATAATGTGACGGTTCTACCAACGTTTGAAATTACTAACCCTTTGAAACCTTTCCTATTAAATAATTTCACGTTTTGGAAATTTATTTTGAATCCCTTCACTACTATGAAAAAGGCAATGCCCGATATTAATACATTTCCCACATTTAGCTTTCTTATCTTTTCATCTCATTCATATTCCTAATGTCTCAAATCTGTTTCCTATTTGGTACTACATGGATATCACATGAAGTACTTCATTTTAAACTTTTTAAAAACACACAAAAATCACCTATACGTTTTTTTAATTGAAATTTTTTACAAGAAATAAACTTGTTCTTATTCACTTCCTTGTGGAAAAATATTGTAAACAAGGTGCTTGAAATGAAAAATATTCTTCACAAGGTTAAACCTAAGAGTTTTCAACACACATAGGATATCCTTGTCATACTTTCATGTGAAAAAACATGGGTGTAAGTGGTGTAACATGGAAAATAATATAGATAGTTTCTTGTTTTAACACTTGAAATTTGAAATTAAGGACCATTTCACGATATGATTAATTATGTCACAATTATGTCTCCTAATTTTTGGTGGTTGGGTTCTTGGTTATTATTTATTATAGGAATGTTATTGAGTGAGCTAAAGGAGTAGCTTATCCTGAACCTCTCCTTCATGCACTAGTACCCACCCACTCAAGGACTTGTACATCCAAAAATTAAATAACATGATTAATTTTGTTCATGCTCTATTGTCTCATAATAGAGAGGATACATCAGATGATGAAGATGAGATAGAGGGCATGGTAGGTAAGGGAAAAATTATGAGAGGATCAAACATATATAGGATTCCTATCTAGAGGTGATGGTGAAGGAGAAACTATGAATCCTCTAAGGGAAAGAGGATTTGGACACAAGGCTTAATGCACATAGTCTTTCCCCCTTAGGAAAGTGTTATTATGGTCCCTCAATAGCCTACAAAGAGCTCAAATTTTGACTCGGGTAAGAAATTTTTATATAATTTCCCCCTCTATTAGTCCTATGCATTTTATGAGTGGTTTTACTTTCCAATGGGAATGTTACTAAGCCCATTGATAACATCTCATGGATTTAGTTTAGATCCTCTAGTTCTCTTATTAGATAGTGCTCCTCTGTTTGATGTTATTGTTGGTAAATAATTTTTCTGAAAATATCTTGATTTAATTTAATTTGAATTAATTAAATCTAAGTATTGCTTAGTCATTATTTAAAATAAATGATAGAATACATAAATGACATAAGAAATCTAAGATTAATATTTAAAACCCTAAGCAAAGAAGAAGGACAAAGGCCTTAGTTGATTTACTCGCAAGAAGAGTGATGAAAAAACTAGGTAGAGTGTCAAAAATGTTTTGTGTAAATGTTGGAATATAGGAATAAGGTCGAGACACATGCACCTAGTGCTAAAAAGGGTGCTTGTGCACTAGATACCTCTTCTCGACACTTGTGACTATGAAAATGGTCAAAACCCGATATTTACTTGTGTCGCAAAGTGTTGCGAGATATTCCCCTGTTGATATCATGTGTGTCACTCTTTGAACATCAAAGGTACCTGTAACCTATAAAATAGAAGTTCACCTATAAAACCGCACAAACTACATTTTGAAACTAAAAATAAAGATGCAATATGGGGAGTTAGACTGAGCCCGAAGGTTACCCCCGAGAGTGAACCGACGACCAAGCGCTACACTATATCTCAAACTCCATGTAGTTCTTGTGTGTGTGTAAGAATCATGCCCTAAGATGTCCTTGTGGAAGTTTCACTTGATAGCAGAGTTACAACAAAATGTATCAATTTAGTATAATGTGTTGATGGAATTGTTAAGTTATGGAGCTCAATTACTTCGGTTTAGCATGCACTGGAAAATTTCTGGAAAATACGGTAACCATCATTGGTTAGGGGGGAACTGGCATTGGTCACCCATGACCGACATCGAGCGAGACAAGGGAGGAAGTGACAACAGTTAGGGATAACTGGCATCGGTTACCTATGCGAGGATGTTTTAATTAACTCTCAGGTATTAGATATATTTTTAGCATTAAAGTATATCTATTGATTTTAATTACGAGCTAAGTGCCTTAAGTCTATAAACGACTATATAAGCATAAAATCTAGGGTTTAGAAGTAATGATTAACAAGAATTAGAAAGAACTTGCAAAATTTGGTGAGAGATAATTCTTGGTGATGAAGAAAAAGCTTGAGAGAAAGAAAGTATTGTACATTTGAGAGGTGTGGAAGATTGTAAATCTTCATTGTATATCTTGTCAAAGCTTTGGATAATAGAGTGGATTATTTCTTGGTGGACGTAGCTCAGCTTGCCTGGGTGAACCACGCTAAATCTAGTGTCGATTTATGTCTCTTGTTTTGTATATTTCTTCTTGTAGAATATCTGCTTTTATTTACATATATGCTTAGATCGATATATTATTTTAACAACCGATGTGCTAACCCCAACAAGCGGTATCGAGATTTGTTTGAGGGTTTTGTGTGTTGATAGGATTTACTCACCGGGTTTTCGATTGAGTGGGAGCTGCAACAATACAAAAGAAAACAAATACATGGTAGAGAAATTTAATGGCGAAATTATCAATTATGGAAGATGCAGATTGAGGATTATCTCGTATTAAAGAGATTTGTATTTACCATTGGATGAGAAGTCTAGACCTACGAAGATGGTGATGAAGAATGGAAGATTCTTAAAAGAAAGGCTTTGGGATATATAAGATTGAGCACAAAGCATCCGTGGTTTACAATATTACGACGGCTTCTATGGTAGACTTAATGAAATCTCTTACTAATTTATATGAAAAACCTAGTGCTTCAAATAAACTTTATTTGATGAAGAAACTATTTAGTTCTAAGATGCATGAAGGTGGATCTGCATCTAGTCATTTGAATGATTTCCAATCTATTATAAATCAATTAAAATCAGTTGTTATACCATTTGATGATGAAGTAAAATAACTTTTATTCTTATGTTCTTTGCTTGATAGTTGGGATAACTTGGTAATGGATGTTAGTAATAGAACATCTGCTAATAATATTTTGAAGTTTGATGATGTGGTTAGTATAATATTGAATGAAGAAATTAGAATGAAGAGTACAGATGAATCATCATCTAGAAATGTTTTGAATGTAGAAAGAAGGGGTAGGCAAAAGGAGAGATCCAAGAGTAAGAGTAATGGGAAATCAAAGTCAAGGGATAACAGATCTAAATCCGTAGTAAGAGAATTAATTATTGGAAATGCGGAAAGAAAGGACATGCAAAAGAAATATTGTTGGTCAAAGGATAAAGAGATCCAACAACCGAAAAGGTAAAGAAGCAAATCTTGTTTCATCGGAGGTAATGCAAGATGCTCTTATTCTTTCTTTACATAGTAGAATTGAATTGTGGGTTTTAGATTCAGGAGCTTCTTTCCATGTAACCCCTAAGTTTGAACTCATCTAAAGTTGAATACAAAATTCCATGATTCTTAATTCCACATACATACATCAAAATAATTTTTCTAGCTTTCCAATGTGAATCTTTTGGAAATTACATGATCCTATATATGAGGCTCACATCATACATAATATCAGGCCTTATGGCCATCAAATACATGAAACTTCCAACTAACCTTTTGAATAATTTTGGATCCATGAATGAGTTTTTATCCTTTTTCCTTGATTTCAAACATACTACAACTAACTTTTAGCAATAGCTTACAATTCAACATGTTAAATATCTTCAAAACATCATTAGCATAATTTGCTTTTAAAATAAATTCTCTAGCTTCTAATTACTAAACTTCAATGCCTAAAAATTAGTGCATGAGAACTAGATATGTCATCTTAAATTATTTCTTCATCGTTGATTTGAATGAATTTGTAGATAGAATTCTAGTAATGATTAAATCATCAACATATAAAAATATTATTAGAATCTTATCTTACTCATTTATCTTTATGTATAAGGTAGGATCACTTCTTCTCTTTCCGAAACCATTCTCGAATCAAATACAAATCAAACATGTTATACCAAGCTCTAGGTGCTTGCTTGAGACCATAGAGCATTTTTCTCAACTTGTATACCTTTCCTTCATGACATTCAATTTCATAACCGTCTGGCCGATTCACATAAACTTCTTCTTCAAGAAAACCATTCAAAAATGTTGATTTTACATCCATCTGATAAATAGGCCATTTGTTCCGAGCTGCAATTGCTACAACCATTCTTACCATATCTAAACGTGTTATAGGTACAAACATTTCATTGCAAATCAACTCCATATTATTTTGAAAAACCTCTTGCAACTAGCTTTGGTTTATATTTTTGTACTTTTCCATCAACATTGTACTTGGTCTTATAGACTCACTTCACTCCTATCATGTCCTTTCCTTCTGGAAGATCTACCAATTCCCATGTCTAATTTTTCTCTATGGCGTCTATCTCATCATCCATGGATTGAGTCACAAATTCATTGTTTATATCCTCTTCAAAGTATATTGGATTTGCAACTTGAGAAAAAAATGTAAAAATTGAAAAAGAGTTAGTTATATCAACATCATAAATCTCATTAATACTCTTTGTTTTCATCTCTAAAGAAATATCGATGATGGATTGTTTCACATTAAAGGAGTTTATTTTAGTGTTATTTTTGGCGTCTCTTGCATGGTTGAAGATGACTAAAATCTTGGAGACCTCCTAGTTATAGATGGAGGTGTAGCTTGTGCTACAACTTGTGGTGCATGTCTAAGATTCGAAGAAGATATAATACTTTGCTTCTCTATATTGTCGTATGTCATATCATCTTGAGGAATAGGTTCTGTTGCACTAACTGTTTCTCTCAATAATTTTGTCCCATACCTCATTATCAACAAATTGTACATATATGTTGATTATGACTTTTTTGGCGACTGGATTAAACAACTTGTAAGATTTTTATTCTCTAAATATCCAAAAAAATGCACTTTTCTCATTTTTATCTAACTTCTTCCTTAGGTCATTAGACACATGAGAAAATTACACACAACCAAAGATTGTAAAATGAGAAACAATGTGTTTCGTGTTAGTTCTAAAATGAGAAACAATGTGTTTCGTGTTAGTCCAAGCTTGTTGAGGAACCATGTTTTGAACAATATTTGTTGGACACTTGTTTATAATGTAAACAAAATTTGATACTTCTTCTTCCCAATATTCATTTGAAATATGTTTTTCCTTCATCATATTTATTTTCATTTCCATAATGGTTCTATTCTTCCTATTTGTCACACCATTCTATTGTGGTGTATACTTGGTATTAAATTGATTGTGTATACCATGATATTTGTTAAAATTCATAAAAATATTAGAAACATACTCACGTTCTTTGTCTTTCTCCAAAACTTTGATGTAGTACCCACTTTTTATTCCACTAAGGCCTTGAAATACTAAAATATATCAAAATAATTTGATTTTGGTCTCTAAAAGTATACCCATGTATTCCTCGTATAGTCATAAATGAATTTCATAAAATATGAGAAAAATATAATACAAGTTTTTGGATAGATCCACATAAATCTAAGTGAACAATTTCAAGTGGTGCACTTACTCTTGCTATTTTTCCAACTGGAATGACTCTCTGTGTTACTTCCCCAAAATAAAACCTTCACAGACTCTCTCTAGTTTTTGAATCAAAGGCAATACTTTTACCATATTTTTCTTTGTACTAATTCAAACCTCCAAAATTGAAATGACCAAAATTGAGATTCCATAGCCACGATTCAGCTTTTTCAACTGACTGAAAATTTTATTCAATTTATTTAGCTCCGGACTAATCTATAGTCTGAATTTTGGATGTTGGTAGTCTAATATTCAAAGGAAACATTATATTGATTTTCATCTTCACTTTAGCAATTAGTTGAGTACTTGGAGCTTTATCCATGATCACAATTTTTTTTTCTTCAATGTAAACTTTGTATTAATTTTGTACCAATTGACCAATGCTCATAAGATTGTGCTTCAAAATCGTAACATAGAAAACATCATGCATAATGTTTTTCCCCCTTTTAGTTATAATGTTGATTATACCTTTACCTTTTACGATAGTATATTATTATTCCCAAGGGTAACATTTATCTTTACTGACTCATCCAAATTGGAAAATAAATCTAAGTTACCTAACATGTGATTACTGCAATCAAAATCCAAATACCATACATCACAAGGACTCTCTTGTGATAGATTACATTCAATAGGCGATAAATAAGGTGTTTCTTTGGAAATATTTGTGCATGCAATAAAAATGGAGCTTAGAGTAGATCTCCCAACCTGATTTTGATTCTTCCTGTTCTAATCATACTACTTTTTCCTTTAATCATAAGCACATTACCCATATATCTTGAAAAAGTGACACTTGCACACATGCAACTTATCCTGTCTCTGACTAGAAAACTGATTATGATTTTTCTCTTGACTATGTACTCTTCCACTTGCGTTTAATGGACCGTTGTTGCATCCTCTAGATGATGTTCTTCCTTTGCCTCTAGGGCTGAAGCTTCCTCTTCCTATTCCAAAATTCATGATTTCGTGATGAAAATATTTGATCTACATCTACATGTGATCTCTTCAAATTGTGTTCATGATTTACTAGTGATGCATGCAACTCGTCAATCAATTGAAAATTTACTTAGATCCTTAAATTTTTCATTAACAACTACCAAAGGATAAAATTTTGAAGGAAAACTTCTAAGCAAATTTTCAATAATCCTTCTATCTTCAATAGTTTCACCATGATATTTAATTTGATTCACTAAACCCACCACAAAATTAAAGAATGATTCTATGGAATTTAATCTTTCATTAAAATTTTCAAAATCTCTGCAAAGAAATTGTAGTTTGGAGGTGTTTACTTTCTCCTTACCTTGATATGCAATTTGGAGAATGTCACTTGTTATTTGTGCTTTACCGGTTTACGCCATTCTAGGTAAAATGCTTTCATACATAGCTTGGTGAATATAGAAAATAATTTTTTATCTTTCTTTCTTAATTCCTTCAAATTATCTTTCTATGTGCGGGAGAGTGCATTATACGCTGCTACATTTGTGGGCTATGTGTACCCATTATCTACAATTTCCCACACATCTTGTGATCTGAATAGTGCCTTTATGGTTAATGACATTACTCGTAATTCTCCTATAAATTGTATTGTCTCAAAGCCGAATGTATAAGCTAGGGCTTGTTGTCAATTTAGAAACCTCCTGAAAAATAATGCTACGATACCAATTTGTAGAAATTAGGAAGATAAAACAATGAACAATAGAAATAAAACAAAGAATATTGCAAATAAAGCATATTATTCCAAACACATATCAACACTTCTATTGATATATATCTTCTTCCCTATTAGATCTTCAGCTCAATACAATTTGTGTGTGACTAACAATACGATTGTTTTACAATATATAAAATAGATTCTTCTAAAAATAACTACACACTACTCTACATAGAACATAGATTTCAAATAGAACTATCATCTACAAATAGTGCATGATTTTGTTCATGCAAACAAAGTTATTTGTTTTATTATTTTATCCTAAAAATAGGGACATCTAATTAAAACTAAACTATGCATGGAAAATCAAGTTGCTTTTTGCTTTTCCTAATAATAGTAAAAGCATGTGGGGAGAAATTATCTATTTCCAACACCTCAATGGTAGAGATCTTAGATCGATATTACTCATTAGAAAAGGATAAATGTGATAGTGATTTCACATGACTATTGAATGAATGAGACAATATGACAATCTTGTCCCTGAATGATTAATAGTACATGGATTCAACAATTTTTAATAATGGAATTCACATGGAAATATATTCAATAAATGGTAATTTAACTATCACTTCAATTTTTAGTATTGCAATTTAGGCCGAGTTGGAATGTTCATAACAAAATTGAAAACGCACAAGAAATGTTACTTGAGGGAGTATGTTGATATGCTTTCAAAAAGTTACAAATGGTGTATATCATGTGGAACAGGTTTAATGGAAAACGAATTAGTGGGTTGTTCGCCACTTTTTGGACTATTTTTTCATTCATTGGTTGAGCTTTCAACTTTATAAATACTTTTCCATTCGGTGGTTGAGCACATGTGGACAACATCAATGCATCCACACTTGCTCTAGAAAAACTACTAAACATGGTGTTTAGAATTTAAAATGTGTTTGATGTCATCTTCTAGAAGGCATACAATGTAATGTACTAGAGGTCGTCAAATATTAAACCGAGTATAGAAAATTAAAAAGCTTGATAAAAATATTTTAAACCCTAATTTAGGGAGTAGTAATTTATTATTAATTCATTTCCTCAATTAGAGGTAAATACATATTGCGTTTATGGACTAAGTTAAAAAAGATTGAAATTAATAAATATATTTTTAAGTATGCAAGGATAATAAATATACAATTCCATCACTTAATATTAACACAAAAATAAACCCAAACAACCACTGTAAATTTGCCAATAATCACTTCTTAAACAAGGTTATATTTTTAGAGTTAACACCTCCTTAATTTTTAAGGTAATATTGTCACATCAATAATTACTTTGCTACAAATCGATTTTATGATTTCTTTATCGATTGAAGGTATAAACATTATATTAAACACTAATTTACATAAAATGTCAACATCCATTCCCATGTTTTAAGAGAAAATAAGTAGTGAATTCTAAAGTTGAGTAAACGTACATTTAAATTAATTTCACATTTAACTATGCCGAAAGGCATTCCCGTTATGGTAAAGAGCTTTTGGTAGTTCACGCTATTAACATAAATTTGTTGAGTATTTTGACATTTTACGTACTTAAATTTGATGGGTGTTTTGACCTTTTTACCTTTTTAATTTGTTTTTAGCAGACTTAACTCCAATTGCATGCCCAATTTTGTTAAAACATTCCCATATAAGCGTCTACATTCTTCTACCTGCATTCTATGGATTGAGGGAGATTAAATTCACGGATTGGAGAATGAATAGAGTTTTCCAAATCGATTTTGTATGTAAGTGGCTTTGTTTAAGAGTTTCGTTGACAATATAAAATTTTGATGGCTTTTATCAGTAACCAAAATTTTGGAAGGATTGTTTCTAAAGATCGATCATGTTCAATGAATTTATCAATGTATTTTATAACTATATTAATGATACAAATTTATGGAATCATCATCGATATTATTTCCGTCGATCAATTTATATTGTTTGTATATAATAGAGGCTTGAGAATGATATTAGATTACTAAGAGTAGTTAAGCATGTACTGGATTAATACATTCAGACACATATTTTTGGTATTGTATTACTTAATTTTCAATACATTTAGACATTTTTTTGTACTTTGGGTTTTACTTAATTGCTAATGTTGTTAGTGTATTTGTGGGTATATTTATTGTTGGTTGTATGGCTCTTTTTTGTCATCTCTAATTTTCTATCTTTTCACAGTTTTCATTATTCGAAGGGATTGGTTGTATGTTTTTTTTTGCTGGTGGTTTTCTTGTTTGTTTGGGTTGGTTTTGTTTCTCTTTTCTATTTATAATAAAAATTATTATAAAAAAATCACAATGATAGGGAAAAAAACATCTACTGAATATGTAAAAATAAATATTTCTTTAATTTTGAAATCTTATCACAAATTTTTATATTAATAATTGAATGAATACTATCCTATAAATGTACAAACAATCTTCAATACTGATGTACATGTCACTTTTCATGTACTAGCCATGAATCTATCAACAGTAGAATACTTGATATCATTTTTAAACATAAAATAACATATATTATACTTCCATGATTGCCAAATTTAAAGTCAACCTGTATTTAATACATGGATATATAATTATATTTCATCCCTATACAAAAATGATACCACATCATCATATCAAATTGATGTCACTTTTCATATAATTTAAGTTCCCATTTTACAATGTTAAAGATCTTGTCATACACAGATTTTGGGGCAGGTTCTCACAAAAATAAGTCCAAAGTGCACCATTTTCAAATATGGACTGTCTTTTAAGCATTAACTTTCTCACCATTTTGACAACCAGCTACTCCCATAAATGATGTACCTGTATATTTTCAACAAATGTAAGGCTCAAGAAACAAAGATTGAATTGAAATGAGAAATCAAATCAAATTGAACTTCAAATCTGAGTATTGAAATAAAATATCATAAATCTTGATCCACCCCAGTCAATTTCACCCAATCAAAAACAAACACAAGGATCAACCAATTTGGCCCAATCACAAAAAAGCACAAGGATCAATCAACTACAACACTTTTCATATCTCCTATAAATCCAGTTCCTCAACTGCTCTGAAGTTTTATTCAGTTAGTATTATTTTGCTAGTGCATGAAAATCAGAGTTCCAAGCTGCCGTATTCATCTGTTATTTTCCTCCTACTGCCACATAGTAAGTTCTTAACTCTGTTGTTATATTGATGCACATTCATTTAATTTTATAAAAATTTAAGTCAATCTATATATTTTATGGACTGCTTTGACAAGGAGAAAGACTTGCTTGATTCAAGTTATTTTGTTGTTCAACCCAGCTGTTAATTGGGATTAACTGGAAATATTCCTGGAAATTTACTTTATGTTGCCTTTTCATGAAGATGTATATTAACAAGTAACTCTAGGATAAATTAATGAAATTTGTAGATGTATATTTACAAGTAATTCTAGGCTAAATTAATGGAATGTGTAGGTGTATATTTACAAGTAATTACAGGAAAATTAATGAAATATGAAATGTATATTTACAAGTAATTCCACGGTAAATTAATGAAATCTGTAAATGAATACACATCTACTTGTAAATATACAACTACAAAATATACAACGACCATGAAAAGGCAGCATAAAATATACAACTACATGAAAAGGGAGCATAAAATATACAATTACATGAAAAGGCAGCATAAAATATACATCTGACATGTAATTACTTGTAAGTATACATCTACATATTTCATTAATTTAGCCTGTAATTACTTGTAAATATAAATCTACATGTACACATACATCTACAAGTTTCATTAATTTAGCCTATAATTACTTGTAAATATAAATCTACATGTACACATACATCTACAGGTTTCATTAATTTAGCCTGTAATTACTTGTAAATATAAATCTACATGTGCACATACATCTACAGGTTTCATTAATTTAGCTCATAATTACTTGTGAATATTCATCTATGGGAGGGGAGCCAGTCATGTTGCACCCAAACTTTGGGAGATTATACCAAGCACCTGGTAATCCCTAAAATCCCAAAAACTGTCAATTGAAGCGCATGAGAATTCTCTACAACTTGAACTGCTTTCGAAACAAATCTGCCACGTAACCCAACGTGCATACTTGATGGAGTGAGAGGTGTCAATTTTATTGTCTTCCATGTGATGTTGGCCCAATACATGCGACTTAATCACCCCACCTATTAATATTTAATCTACCACTTATTACAAAGGCATCCGTGATTTTGGAGGAGAGGGAAATTTGTGCATGTAGATATAGTATTAAATCTGCCAAGGAATGTCGTGTTATTTGAGCGAAGCATATCTTGATATGTACAAGTCTGCTTCATTTATTGTCATTGAAGGCGCCAATAAACACCTCGCCACCCTCCATTAATTGGGTGGAGTTTCCCACTGAGAAAGAAGAAACAGAAGATGAAACAGAAGAAGAAACGGAAACTTGCAGCAGCGTGGAGAAGAAACCGTATCATAGAGTGCCCTTTCTGTAAGGACAATTACAACATTGTTTAGCCTATGTTATGTACAGTTGGATTTTATATTTCTATACATTGATGTGCTTCAATTGTGAGAAAGGCGTAGTGTATGAGGCATTAGCTTACACATTGATTTGCCTTTTTCATGTACATGTATATCTTGATATGTGCCTTTTTCATGTAGATGTATATTTGGTCATAAATTCAAATATGTATTTGTTTCAATAACATTGCCTTCTTCTGTACTAGACCCATTTTGACCTTTGATCTTTCAAGTATCCATTGCTCACAATATAGGCACTCACATCAAATGGCTGCACTTCCTTTTATGTGAGTTGATTCAATATTATTTCTTCTCATTGTTGTAAGTTCATCTATTCATCTATCTTTGCAGGTTTTTATTGACATCATGAGGAGAAGGCAGCTTCCTAAAAGAGTAAGACCTACATGTGCCAAAATTAGGGGAGCAAGATTTCCGCCAAGTGAAGAACATGAAGAAGGGGCTAACAATACCCCACCTCAAGATGCCAATGACACACCACATGAAGAAGAAAATGTCCAAGCAATAACAGTGAGCCCTTCACCCCAAAAAGTGACAAAGCCAAGAGCTGCTTGGAACAAGTCTGATATGGATAATGCCATAAAAGATGTTGAAGAATATGGATACTCTACACGTGCTGCTGCAAAAAAATGGGGTATACCAGCGACCACCCTTACTTCTTGGCTGATGGGCATTACCACTACTAAAAGAAAGGGTCCACCAACAATTCTAATAGATGAAGAAGAGATGGAGATAGTGAGTTGGTGTCATGAAATGGCTGACATGGGCCATGGGTTAGAAATTATACAACTTAAGACATGTGTGGCACAAATATGCGAAACAAGGTCTAACCCATTCACGGATGGTTTTCTAGGTAAGTCATGGTGGGCAGGTTTTAAAAAAAGACACCCAGATCTAACATTAAGGACAGCTGAAGGCCTTGATAAGGATCGAGCAATGTGTTTGAGGCCATCAATTGTCAGTTCCTTCTACATGTTACTTTGTCTAAAGCTTATGAGGCCAACCCATATGGACCAAACCGAATATGGAATTGTGATGAAACTGGATTACAAGCTGGAAGGAACTGCGGTATGAGAGTGCTTGCTAAAAGGGGTAGTAGGAGTGTCCCATATATCATCCCAAAAAGCAGAGAATGGATTACCATATTGTGTTGTGTAAATGTTGTTGGACAAAGCATTCCAGGATTCTATCTTTTTAAGGGGAAGCACCATTTAGAAAATTATATTGCAGGTTGTGAGCCTGGAGCTTGCATGGCAACACAAGCACATGCATGGATGACAAAAGATTTATTCATGAAATGGTTACATCACTTTGCATCATCTATACCTAGTGGTGTGTCTCCTACAAATAGGCATTTACTAATTTTTGATGGCCATGGTTCACATGTTGCTTTGGGGACAATTCAAGAAGCCAGGAGTTTGGGGATTGATTTGTTAACATTGCCTACACACACCTCTCATAAATTACAGCCATTGGATGTGAGTGTCTTTGCTCCATTCAAAACATACTTCAAGGAGGAGAGACACAAATGGATAATTGCAAACCATGGGATAGATGTGAAAAGGGTTGAATTAGCTGAGTTAGGGAGCAAAGCATTCATAATGGCTCTTACACCTAGCAATATTAAATCAAGATTCAAAAGAACATGGATATGGCCTCTTAATCCCAATGCCTTGGATGAAGACATGGGACCTAGCAGAACATTTGACACATCTTTTCAAGATGATGCTAGTGCAGCAGAAAATATGCTTCATCTATCTAGGGTTGATTTAGAGCAAAGTGAAGATGTTGAGATGGTGCCTAACACACAATTGGAGAAAGAATCAGAACCTCAGCAGAAGGAGATAAATATAAATGAATGTGTTGAACAACAATTGCAAACTCCAAACGGAATTAATCAAATTGATGAGTCACTATCTATGCCCACAGAAGAAAGCCCTCCTGATTGGATGAAAGAAGTAGCTCTTAATCTTGGTGTAAACTTGAACTTCAATAATGAAGAGGTTAGCCTCTCTTTACCCTCTCATCCAACACTACTTCATGGCTCAGATTTGGTGCACTACTATGTTGGTAGTCAAGCTGAAGAAAATGATGCAGAATCACAGGTAGAGGCAACAGAGTATTAGGGCCAGATTCAAACCAAACCTGTGAGGGAAACCAAGGACAAAGAACTCTTGGTAGATTCTTGAAACTCCCTATGGAAAAGGTTAGAGAATCATCAAGGTCAAATAGTGCTTCTGGTATAAGATTGAGTAGGGAATCTCAACTAATCACCGCAGATCAGTACATGGAGCTTCTGGTTGAGAAAGAGAACAAAAAAAAGAAATCGATGAATTGAAGCAAAGAAAAAAGGAACAAATCCAGGAGAAGAAGGCAGAACGAATTGTTGAAAGGGAAAGGAAGGAACAGGAAAAGATTGAAAAAGAATATAGAAGGAAAACAAAGGAGCACCAAAAGTTGATTCAAAGGCAAGAAAGGGAACAAAGAAAGGAACAGGAAAGGATTCAAAGGGATCAAGAGATAAAGGAGAAGGAGTTTGAGAAGGCAAGAAGAGAGTTAGAAAGGAAAAGGAGATTGAGTAGTCCAATTAATCCTTTTCCTGATCAACACCCAATGTTAAGAGAATTAATGGGCATACATTGCCCCCTATCAGTTTCAACACACAATTTTGCAGTTGGAGTGAATGCTTCTCCAACTTCTAATCCATTCCCAACTACACCTGTGAGGGATGTCAACATGGGGAGGCAACTGCAAATTAACACCCCAACTTCAACCTCAACTGCAGATTCACCACCCTTCCCGGATTTTGGAAATGATATTATCGAAAGTAATTATTTCTTTTTGAAGGCTGAATTTTTTATGTCTGGAATTGGCCTTTCGATTTAAAAACTACAATATAGTTATAATAGTTATATGGCCCAAGTATATTGTATGGCCATGTTTTTGTAATGGACTATGGTAATGTTTACTGAATGAATATATGTCGTCCAAGTTATGTGATTATATTTTGCAAAGATTTAAACTCATATTGTTTCTGAAAATTACATTTTTGAAACTGAAAAATAGTAAATGCCAGTTTGCAATTCACCAATAAACTATATTGGTCATTAATGTAACAACCAGAAGCCAATAACACATTCTACCAGTACAAAAGAAAATTATGAAATAGTTTCTATCACTGCCTCAATGAGGGTAAAAACCTCACCGTCTAGATATTCGAAGAGAATCAAACAATTTCCAAACTTATTTGATGTGTTGATAAACACAATTAAAATGTTGCTCTGCATCTGCACTTCCACTCTGAGTCACTCCAACAAGCATAACAACCCCGCTGCAACACATGTACAAAAAATACTATCACTTTTTAATATAAAAAAATATTACCTAAACTATACAAAAAATACTATCAGTTTTTAATAATACTATACATAGACAGCCATAATATTATACATAATCTATTACATCCGTAATTACAAAAATACTAACTAGGGCTTTTAATCTATGCCATTAAACATCATAGTGCATTCATTTGATAGGTTGTCACGCTAGTTGTAATCTGGAAATTTGCTTATATTGTCTCCATTAATGAACTATTAATATGTAGCTTGGATAGTTTTTCAGGCTATTTGTCTGAAGTTTACTTACCTAAAATGCAGCCTCAAACTGTTCGCAAGGTACCACCTCGTAGTGTGGATAGGCTTTCATTGCAGCTACCTCACTGTATGCTCCAGGAACTCCCTAAATTTCAAACAAAACCCAAGTCTCAATGCTCCAAAAAATTAAATATGCGTAAGAATCGTCACCATAATGCACAAGCAGTCTCCCAAACCCCTATTTTGTCTTCCATTGATATATAAAACTATAAAAATTTATATATGTGTGAGCTAGAATTCTTCCCAGGCAATTGGACAAACAATACAAAATCATATAACGTTGGCAAACAATTCTCAATAATCGTAGACTAAAACTACCTTTATTTGAGTTTTGAAAGTTAAAAACCAATTAATGAAACACAAGGAGTTTGCACCCAAAAACATTTCCACAAGCATAGATTTTGTAAGACATCGAGCAAGTTTCACCTCAGACTGTGGACATAATCTGAGCACGCAGGAATGATTATCTACCCCTCAAATCCTTATGTATGCAATGCTCCCTAATCAATTGGATTCATACTGAAATTTTTGTGTTTGCATGTGCGTATATATGAAATCCATTAAATTCATAAAGATAATTGACACCCACTAAACAAATAACTATATCTTACTCCGATAGACCACAATGACCTTAGATCCATGGTTGGGCAAACAGTGCCATAGATCTATTACCCATAGAGGCCCTGCATAAACCTATAATTTCAGAGAATTGATAGAAATTTTGAAAACTTCAAAAAAAGGATTTGTCGGCCAAAAATGAAATAGGTAAAAAATTATAACATTGAAAATACAGAAAATAGTAACTGGGTAGAGAAACCAAATCCCTGGGAGCCACAGTCGCCTCCGAATCAACACTCCCATTGAGATTATTGTTAATAGACTGTAAGTTAACAAAAGATGATGGATTCTCGTCTTGGATATGGGTAGCCACCGGATTTTTGAGAACTCGACTTTTTCTAAATTGTGATCTGCATGGCAGATTACTCCATGATGTCCCAGTGTGTCTCTAAATTTCTGGCAACTGACGTAATTTGGGCTTCAAAGAAGAACTAGAGAACCCCAAAGCGAAAGAAGATGGACATAGATTGGAGGCCATTTTGGTCAAAAAAAGTTCCAGTCATTCGACGCATGGACATTATCCAAAATCCTTCATTCTTCGCATCATTTCACGTGAAAAGACGTAGTTTCAAATTGCCATCCTTGACTCCTGCTTTTGCACTTCAAACTTCTTAGATATTCTGCACTTCAAACTTCTATTTTGCTTGCACAAGCTTTCAAACTTGAAACAAATTGGATAGCTTTCAAACTTGTATTCTTGCTGCAAGTTCCTTATTTCTTCTCCACGATGCTGAAAGGGCAGGTTTCTTCTCCACGCAAAATAGTTCTATCTTCTATTTCTTCAAGGATGAGGGGAGAAAGTCGGTGCAATTAATGGAGGATGGTGAGGTGTTTACTGGGCCTTCAATGACAATAAAGGAAGCAGACTCGATGCTCTCAAGATATGGTTCGCTCGAAAAACAAGGCAATACTTGGCATATTTAATACTGAAATCAACATGTATAGATTTCCCTCTCCTCGAAAATCACGGATCCCTTTGTAATAAGTGGCAGAATAAATAGTGATAGGTGGGGTGATTAAGTCGCATGTACTGGTCCGACCCCAGAAACGGCCAAAAAAGTGACACCTCTCACTCCATCAAGTATGGACGCTGGGTTACGTGGCAGATTTGTTTGGAAAGCAAACCATGCTGTAGAGAATTCTCATGCGCTTCAATTGACATATTTTTTGGAGATTTTTTGGATTACCAGGTGCTGGGAATAATCTCCCAAAATTCATAAGAAAGAGACAAGTCCGTCGATTCTTTGTTTGCCTACTATTTGAAAAAATGAAAAAAACAAGTTTGTCACATATAAGTTGTTTGAAAGTTTTTAATTCCTATTATTTTCAAGTTCCAAATTTGGGTATTTACGGTTTGTCAAATTGCCTTATAGAAAAATGTCCCGCTGAATGATGTGGAATGATTGACAAGTTGTTGCCCATTTTGTATGTATTTGTGGTAGTGTTTCTTTTCAGTTTTCGTTATCGTTAGTTTTTTGTAGTTTATCCTTCTAGTTCCCAGATGAAACTGTTTTATACTTTTTTAGTTACATGAAGAGGCCAAAAAGTTTGCATATCAAAATGGTGCTAAGAAATTGGTTGTTTATGGAGGTTCACCAGGTTTGTAGGTTTTTCCTTCTTAATTTATATGTTGCATATAAAATATAATAACTTGTTATGTAATTGTTTCTACAAAATTTGAGAATACCACATTTAAAGCTTATTCAATGATAATTCATTCGATCTAATGTTCAGAAATAGTTACTTCTAAAGATGGATTTCATGGAATAGAGTTATTTTCAATTGTGTTACATTATAATATTATGAAACCAAGCACCATAGAAAGCATGTATTATTCTTTACCATAAAAAATAGCTTGATTCGTAGAGCCGAATCAGCAAGTCATCTTGACAGATAATTTTAAATTGTAGTTGGCAAGGCCAAGTTGTAAATGGTATGCAATTCAATAACAAAATGTATATGTGAAGTGTAAACCAACTCTTTTGTTTTGGATCTAGGGCATTCCAAAATACATCGCAAAAAAAGCTCAAACATAATATACAATATGAATTATAGCGAAGTCTAGGTTCTAGCAATTGAATTTTAATCATTCTTACCTCGAAATGTTCTTCATTGGAAATGTTGTTCTCTCGAAAAGGTTTCTTTGTTTCCTATCTTCCCCTTCATCAGGGCATGTTATGGATTGAGGTAAATCAAAGTATCTTATTTCTACTTTAATTGCAGCCCTACTATCCAGAGTATTTTGGACTAAATGGTTGAATTTTTTTTTCATAACATGTCTAAGTAAATCCAAGGGATTGTGAAAAAGTGGTAAATGAGGAAATTTGTGAGAAAGGATTTAATGAGTATTGCAAGTTGTTTGTGTCCCAAATGATTGTGGATACCTTCTCTACCACTCTGCTAAACCAGATCTATTGTTATCTTCTACTTTGTTGTGATAGACTATCTTATCTAGCTTACTGGAAATTGTCCCCAGAATAGGCGGAAACAAACATCGTCCTAATTAAAAAATCAGAAAAACATAATTGAACTAATACAAGGATGGATGTAGCTTTAGCCGATAAGGATCTTACAGTTTTTGGGACTGAAATTTTTGGTAATCCTGCTTCATTCTCACAATCTGCATGCATAACAACATAAAAAATTACTTTGTCTAAGGGAAATTTGTAATGGAATGTACTTTTTACTGCGATAGTATGGCATGAGACCGGTCATCTAGTGCACTAAAAGTCTAATATATATTTAACCACGTTGAAACCAAAGTTAGTGTCGTAAATTTAGTAGTAATTGGATAGTTGTAAAATAAACAGAATGTTAGGGGGAATTGTGCTAAATAGATCTCTCGTTAATAGCCGGCCTAAAATCACCACCATTATTTGTTAAATACAAAATGCACTATAAATTTGTAACGCTAATATCTCCTCATTTTACTATATTCAAAATGTTCGATTTGGATTTGTATCTGTATTTGAAGTGGGTTCAATTGTCTATGAGAGAAAATTTTACGTAAGTGGGGTATCAGGTGCCTAAATTTGTGTGGGAAAGCATTATGTTCATTCTGTTGTAGGGGTAGATTCAAATGCATTTCTTATAAATTCTCAGTGAATTCATAAATTACATTTTAACTAGTTCCTTGGAGTCAATACAATGCTTGAAGCATGGATAGACAGTGGTTTTATATTTGTTAAAATCTGATGATATTGTGCTAAATAAGGTGTCTATTAGTTGTATGTTCTCTTGACCTAAATAGATAGATGGGGCGACCTTCCCCAGGACTGAAAGGAGTTGAATTTGTTGTTATATTTATAATCTATGGTATCTTACTAAGTACATATATCTCTCTTATTTTAGAGGATTAATCTTTGATTATTTTATTCTATATTTGGAGCTTGTTGTCTAAGTATTTGTTGCAAGTACTAATTTTTTAAAAATATTTTCGTATGATCTTAGGTCATGTTGACATGGAAAAACATAAATGTAGGTCCAGTATTAATCTTATGATGAACTTCCACCTAGTTGGAGGATTGAACTGATATAAAAAAGTTTAGTAGTTGATTATCGTATTAATTATGTGAAGTCAAGAATGACAATAGTTAGGGATTGAAGTGAAATTTGTAACCATTTTTTTAATTTTTAGTACTCGAACATAAGTGAAACTATCCTCGTGGATGTTAAAATTTATTCTTATTTGTAGGATTGAACTCTTACGTGCCTTAATACTTGGTGTGGGTATATATATTATCTTTCATAATCAAAATTGTTTTGTTCCGGGTAATAGTTGGCGGTTGGTTTCTTAATGTTTTTAGTACTCGAACAAAAGTGAAACTATCTTTGTGGATATTAAAATTTTGTCTTAGTTGTAGGATTGAACTCTTACGTGCCTTAAGACTGGTGTGGGCATATATATTAACTTGAATCAAGAATGTTTTGTACTAGGTAATAGTTGGCGCTTGGTTGCTTATGTAGCGCCAACATTTTACACACACAAATACAACACTAAAATACCATAATTTTTTTGACATGTATTGTAGTACACAAGACACTATGGGAGATCACTTAAGACAACACAATATACATGATATTTTTGCACAGACATTAACCACCATAGATAACATGAAAACACATGATGCACATTAAGGCCACTTTTAAAAAAATGTCAAGGCACAACATAATGAATCTACCAAAATATAAACTATAGATAGGTTCTTCCCACAACACGATAATTTTAGGATTACACATTTATTAAAATTACATTTTTTTCCCTTTTACTAGATTTCCTTTTATATTGTTTAACATTTAACTTACGGTGTATCTCATTGAATAAGGATCATCTACATTATTTGAACTACTTATTTAAATCACTCATTTGTTAATAGGGTATCTAGTTACAAACATGGCTATTTACATACACACGAGGCTACAAGGTCTTATCCCTAGGATTCACTCCTAAGGCAGGCATCCTGATCTTATTTTGTACCTTTGTTACAAAACATAACAAGTGTAAGTCCAATTGAGGTGGGCTTCACATTTTTTTCTTAAGGATTTACATCCATGTTTATTTCATTCATTTAGAATTAGATCATTGATTTAGTACATAATAATTATTATATGAATTAGGTTATTTACCCATAGCAAGAGCATTTAATCACATTACAAGGAAGATCATGTTTCAATTTACGAAAGGATAACATCGCACGCTTACACTCCCCAAGTCGAAGCGTGAATTATAGTTTTACTATAGTTATGCTCCAACAATTAATTAAGGATTCGAAGGAACTTAACATGGAAAAATACTTCCTTACTTTGTTTCTAGATTAGGTTTCCTAATTATTATTTTTTCCAACTCAAGAGGTTTTTCCCTAACTAGGTTTATATGCCTTTTGTAATAAATTGTGTGACCTATTTGTTAATAGGAAATTTGTAACCTTGTGAGACTACTATTCCCTATCTTAGGGGATTTATCTCTAAGATCATGATCCCAGTCTTACATCATACATCCATTACATAATAGGACAAGTGGGAGAGAAAGATGGAGTATTCCATCGTTTAAAGGGTTAAGGTTCATATTAATATTTACACAACGTGGATCCCTTTTCTCACCACAAGATGGTTTAAACGTGTTATATGAGCGATCTAGTTTTCACCTTTTTCCGAGCACATCATCTTACCACTATATTTTTAGCAACTAATCATAAACTAAATGTTGTTTAGTTTCACCATTAACTCTTAGTATTACATCATAGAACCCAAATGAAAATTGAGATTGGGTATCGAGTTCATTTATAATCCCAACTCTTAAGGGTGACTTTTAAGGGTGGTTGGCGATCTTTTCCACATAACACTCTTCACTCTACACGTGCCCAACCAAGAGGGTTTTATACTATGTTTAATGTTTGTTTCCTACGATGCCCTACCCTAGGAGAACACATTCTCCTTATTAAACACATAACAATCAATCCTATGAGGGGACTGCAATGATGGAAAAGTGACATGCGAGCATGAGAATCTACAAGTAACTCTTCCTCGCACCCAACCTCCCGAGGTCATCTTTGAGACAACCGGTGGGGATGAAATACATGTAGGATGTAGATAAGCTAGTTAGGTAATATTATGTATTCAACACGCAATAATGGAATCTGTGAATCCAAGGCAAATAAGGCCCTCCTAACTCCGAACCGGTGTGATAGATCATTTGGCAAGGATAGTTTTTCAAGGCTCCAATCAATATCGAGCTCTGTCGTGATCCGATCTATGGGTTGTGGGATACGTGGAAGATGACCTGTGGGTGCTTCGTATATGTCTCTTGACAAGGTCATGAAAATGAATGGCTAAATGTGTAATGGATCTTTTGGTGTTTTATGGACGATTCTCTGGTCTAGTCCATAAATATTTAGCTTGATTAGTCTGCTACGTTTAATAATGATAGTTATGTGATAATGTCTGGTGGGAGTGGAGAGGACCTAAATACTAATGTTTGCAAACCAGTGTCAACGTTGGATTGATTTGTAGGCCCGTTGGGTTGTGGGACCTGTGGATCACAACTATAAGTTTGTGGTTGTTATGGACCTCATATGGTCATTTGAAGAGTCAACCCCTGATTCCGAGTATCTAGTAGTCGTATGCCTTTTTGGCCTCTACGTTTAGAACTAGAAGTTGCACGATTTTCTCGGAGTACCTAACAGGTGTTTTGGCAACTTGGATACGTAAGCTAGTGTCTATATCAATGAGGAGGTCTCTTGCATCTGGCTATGGGACTAGTGGATCACAACTGAATGTTTGCTCTCTTTCGGTTCCTTCTACAATCAAACGGATATCTATCAAGGCAGTCTATAATTTGGTTGATTTGACTTGAACGTGTGTGCTTTTTCGTCTTCTATGTTTAATCCTCTTAGTCATGCTGATTTCTTGTAGGTCATCTGTTGTTGTTCGAAGACCTAAATTTTAAGATTTTGGTTTATGTCGAGTTAATGCTACAACAAGATTGGGTTGAGGCACACCGGCTCAAAAACGTATTCCCTGGCTCCCTAGGTCCCGTGATTGTCATACAAGATCGTATAAACTTAATCAAACAAAATAAACTAATTATGTAAGATATATCTACAACATATATATATATATATTCCTCTATTTTTGTATTTTTGATAGAATTTTAATAGAATTGAAAGAGCAACTAATCTAATATATTCAGAAAATGACAACTAATCTAATAACAAAATTAAAACAAGCAAGGTAGCCCGGTGTAGCTACTTTCCTATGCAGTTGTGAGTTTATCCTAAATAACTAGATAGTTGATTAACTTAATTGAAAGATTCTCGATCCTACCTTAGAAGTGAGGAATGAATCATAGTTTCTCAGAAACTATCAATCCCCACAACTTCCCTGGCAATATCAAAAATGAAACTTAACTGAAATGAAATATTTCACTACTCTATTTGATATGTTTTAACTAGAACTTTGACAGATAAAACCTGGAATTTACGATGGCAAATCCAAATGGTGTATGATTCTTTCCCCTTAGAGTGATCTCCTCGTTCCTTCGTGTTCACACGAATCCAAAAGAGTGTGTGTATCTTGCTAAGCATCAATAGAAAAGGTATAGGGAACAATGGTAAATTTGGATATAGACCGAATAAAATGTGAGTAGGAGAGGGACAACGCAAGTGACAGAGCTTGGCGTATGCAATTCCTAGCGGGATTTATTGTGGGAATACAACACAAGTGTACCGAGAGATTCTAGAATCTACCTTCTGTGAAGAACACAACCTACAACTCTAATGGATTCAATCTATAAATGACACTACTCTGCTCTAAACTAATTTGTATGAACAACAATGAACAAGACTGAAGCAAGAAGATTGAATGGCTTCCAACAGAAAGGAAAACTAGCATGGATGCAAACATGGAAATGAAATGAGCTCTAAACAAGAAATTGAAAGACTAAACAATGGAGATGAGAAGTTGAGGGGATATTTGCGTGAAAAAAGATGGCTCTTTATAGATTTCACATTCACCCAAAGATAATTCCTATTAGAACTTTTTTTACCAAGAAACAATGAAGAAACACTATTCCAGGGAACATAAAACATTAATACGAGCTAAGGTGGTTGAGAAAAGCTAGTGAAATTTGAAAACTTACGCAAGTCGCGATCAAAGGAGCATGCTAGAAAATGCATGAAGGACCACCACCCTGAGTAGGGGGCGGTTACATGACCGCTGCCTTGGCGGTGGCGGTCACGAGACCGCCGCCTGTCAGGAGGTGGTTTTGTCATCGAAGGACAAAAATTTAGAAAAGAAAGGCAAAGGAATAAAAAAATAGAAGGAACTTGGATAAAGCATTTGGGATGCTAATATATACTTCGTGAGCTTCTCTGATCCGATCACCTTGCGAGGTGACCTGTATCCTCATTAGGACATGTGTAACATTGTTCTGGTGGTACAGACTTATAATTTTGGGTACGTACATATTGCCCCCTCGGAGAAGCGTTTTAACCATGAAGAGGCATAAAATGGTGGGTCCGAGTATGGTAGTCCCAAAATGGGAAGCTTAGAAATTATACCTGACATGCTCGTGTGTCGAAATGTCGCCATCCAAGTTCCCACTACCTGTAAAATGGAAAGAGGACTCAAGTGCAGATAGATAAAATAAATCAAAAATAAATACTAAATTAGTATGAAATGAGGACTTACCATTTGCGCGGGGATGAGAACTTACCTCCGTCAGCACTCTAAACCTGCGAAAGGGGCATTCAAAATGAGTCAAAACACTATATATATATAAAATGGGACCATTTTCCTATTCATTTGTGCGTGTTGATTTGATAGTTTTTGAGCTCTGGGACCCACGGTGATGGTTTTCAATGAGATTATAGTCAAAATGTTCATATCAAGATAGTGATCATGCCTTCATGAGAAGAACCTCGACCCACGAGATCCCAGGTTAGTTCTTCTTGATTTAACGTTTTTGCACCCAAAATGTAAAAATGATGAAAACTTGGTCATGGGGGTTATTTTTAGAAATGTCAGTTTTAAATGTGTCTCTTAAGGGGGCGCCTAATGGGTAGGCTTTTGTTTTAGCTAAAACGGTCATTTTTTATATTTTTAAGCATTTTTAGGGCATGCGACCCATTTGTAGTCGCGGGACAGGACCGCTGCCTAAGCGGGCGACAAGATTCACAGATCGCCGCCTTTTAAGGTAGCGTTTACGGAACCACCGCCATGCTCAGTGGTGGCAGTCCTCACTGAGTGTTAAAACAACATTAGTTTGAGTTTATTTTTGCATTTTTAGTATTCTTACTTGCTTTAATGATTTTTCCAATGTAATCTTGGCACTAACTTGCTTCTTTTTGCGTGTTTTTGGGTGTTTTGTAGAAGAAGGAAGAGTACATTAGATGGAGCCGAGAGAGGGAGAGTGATTGGCTTCCAGTAGTGTTAGATGCTCTCTCTCAAGATGAGCAGGATAGTCTTCAGAGGGCAGGTATATTGAGGATCGCACGGGTCCCCACATTACACTGCCGCTCCACATACTATGTGACTTATTTTCTTACTGGGATGTAGATCGAAACACCTTCCGATTTCTAGGTGTTAGGGGTGAGTGGACTATCACCCTAGAGGATGTCTACCACATTTTGGGAGTCCCGATTATTGGGATAATACTTTCATTTGATACGGCAGAGTATCAAAGCTCGGTGACTCAAATGGGCCACCTATATTGAGACACGATTGTCTCTCTTGGTTTAAAGAAGGGTGAAGGTCCATTCTATTCCTGGCTTTGCCATCCCTCTGATCCGACAAGCCATTATGGGCATCCTTGCTTCGAGATTGATCGGGGACAAGGGAGAGGATACTTTGCTCTACTGCTTGGCCCCCATCATCAAACAAATTGAGGCACATGGTCGGATTTACGCCTGGGGAGCTGATATACTTGGGACCACCTATCACGACTTGTAAAGGGTGGTTTGATTACAGGGACAATCGTTGAGCCATCCAACCTTAGTTATGAGTTGGGTCTATGAGCGCATTATCCCTTATGGGAGGGGCGTAGAGGTGGAGGATCCCGGGGCCGTGAGGGCAGCTAGATGGACAGAGATGATGGTGCTTAGAGCACCCCACCAGCCAGTTGCTTCCCTGATTACTAAGGATATAGAGGCCACACCTTATCAATCCATGGCGGGGTTGTGGGGTGAGGAGACCTTTACTTTGATTTCCTGCTCTACTACAGGACAACTTGTGGATAGGACGGGTAAGGTAGAGACACACTGTTTGATCAAGTGCCTCGTTGAGTTCGGCTTTGCTTATATTGACATGCTTCCCCTAGTGGTGTTAGTGTTCGATCGTTCGGGAGGCTAGGGGAGGTCCTAGAGGCCGTGGTTGGATCGCATTGTTACTCTGGTGTCCCTATTGCAGCCGTGAGAGTGGTATGTGCTTGAGAGAGAGCCGATGCTCCTCAAGTACCTTTACTTCAGATTGCCACCGGTCCCTCCCATGGCGGTGATGACCCCATTGATTTAGACTCGAGTCCGACGAGTTCACAAGGGGGAGAGATGGAGGAGGAGACCGAGGACATGGAGATCGATAAGTTGGGTGGGGAAGAGGACAATGATCCCGAGTGGCATGACACTCGTGAGATCTTACAAGATGAGAGGGAAGAGCAGAGCATGGAGAGGGTGACCCTAGTCTTAGAGGAGTTACTTTCTCAGGACCTAGGCGGAGAGGATGAGTCTATGGTAGGATGCCATGTTGCCCCAGATGTAGGAGGGAGACACTAGTCGAAAGGGCATCCATGGTGGGCGTGGATCCCGAGAGATCCTTCTTGGAGGCCTAGAGATCCAAGTGAGTTGTCACTCTTCTTTTGATATTTATTTTTAGCTAGAATTGCCTTAGTTGCTACCTCTCTTTTTGTTCATCTTTGGTTTCATCTTTTGATTATTTTCTAATTTGTTTTCTCCTTTGCTTGCAGAGACTGTTGATGAGTGGCGAGACTTGATTCAAGGTATGTACTGACACCCTGATGCTCCCCACGGAGAAGACTCGTGCTGAGCTATCCATGGATGCAGGGGAGCCTTCAGCAGCCGGTAGGCATACCGATATTTTTTCCCCTGTCTGGCACGTGGCCAAGATGGTGACCTCCCTCCGTACCGAGTTAGCCAGGTATAGGACTGCAGAGTGCATGATGAGGAGGAGTCACTCTCATAGCGAGACTATGGCTACCATTCGGGACCACGAGCCCTCAGTGCACTTAGAGCACCGGTGTAGCCGGAGTCCTAGACATGATCGTGCACCTTCGGAGGGATCCCACAGGGGATTGAGAGGCCACTTGCTCTTTTTGTAGTGACCTTTTTGGGTTGTTTATGTGATTTTTTTGTACTTTTCGGGCTCATTGAGCATTTTGACCATGCCTAGTGCATGATGGGATTGTATATGAAACTCGATTATATATATATATATATATATATATATATATATATATATATATATATATATATATATATATTGATCTAAACTCTTGGTATCTTGAATTTTGTGACTCATTTTCTAAATGTGTTTTTAGATTTTTTTAGAATATATGCTTTTCATGTTTCAAATTTATGCAATGGATAATAAATGATAGTGAATAGAATGTTTTACTCTATATTTTTTTTTTAGCGGTCTTTGATATGAGATGATACTAACATATGTTAGTACTAAACTTTTAAACTCTTTGGGCAACGTTTGTAATTCCTTATTATATTGGTAAAATATGATGAATGCATAGTGATAAAGAGATTAACTTGCCCCAATCCCAAATCCACTCAACTAGTAAGACACGAGGGCTCAACACCAAGAATTAGGAAGGGCACAAGTTGTATGAGTTTGATTGAATGGAATGATGAGAGACAGACAAACCAAGAACAAGAACCAAATTTGGACCTACACACCTACCCTACTCAGAACTACTACCAAGCTTAGAAGGCCACTTACTTTTTAGTTTATCTAGACTTAGATTCATAAATGGCAACCTGGTTGACAAAATCTGGTTTTGAGGATTTGATCTCCTTGGAATTTGGATATTTGCTTTTTCTTAAAAGAATTTGACTTGTGTTTCTTAGCATACCAAGATTTGTTAGTTTGTGTGACTGGATCCCCCACACCCTGCCTCACGCCACTAGTAAGAAGCATGGGTTTGTCACCAAAGGCAAGATATAGGCCAAGATGGGGAACTTCTTTCCTTTCCCAACCTCACATCACCAAGAAGAGATGTGGGCTTATCACCGAAGGTTGATGTGCAAATATGTGTGTAAAATAAAATATTTTGTTTGCTTGGTGCGTTTTATTTCATTTGATTTTAACATTTATGATCTAAGACTTTGGGATATCCTTTCATTCCAAGAGATTTTAAGAGGGATAGATGTGACACCAAGAAGCTTCTGCAATGCATGTAGGAAAGGATAACTTTACCTAGTAGCAAGAAAGAAAAAATCTAATTATGCAGGTCTTGGTATGGTTTCCGTCAATGTTTGTCTATCGAAATTGATGAGAAGATTTGAAAATATTTGATGATGTTTGAAGAGATGTGATATGAATATTTTTGCCAATATCTTCAGAAATTTGTAACAGTTTTTTAAGAGTAAGCTCCTGAACTATCATTTTTACGAAATGGACAGAATGAAGTAGCTAAAATACTAATGCAATGTAGGTAGCTATAATGTACTAGCAATGACTTTGACATTTTATGCATAAAACCGCTTAAGGTGTAAGGAATTGACAGTTTCACCAAATTCCTCACCTTCTAGTGTGCACAAGAGATACACACCATTTCCGTAGTCCTTCATGACTCGGTATGGGCCCAACCATTTAGGCTGAAACTTTCTTCCTTCACCGGTTTTCTTATCGATCCGGCTATCTAGTCTTAGAACTAGATCTCCTTCATATATTTCTCGCTCATAGAATTTTTGTTATACTGCTCGGCACATCCAGTCAACATAGGCTCTGTGCCATTGTTCGGCGTTTAACTTGGCCTCGTCAAGGCTTTCTAGTTGAGAGAGGCATGCCTCCCTATAAGCTTCCTTGTCCAGAATCCCTTGTAATGAGATGCGGAGACTGGGTATTTCAACCTCAAGTGGGAGAACTGCTTCTGCTCCGAATACTAGTGAGAAAGGAGTTGCTCCTATTGGTGTTCTTATTGAGGTTCGGTGGGCCCACAAGGCTGGATATAATTTTAAATGCCAATCTCATTTTTTTTTCTTTACTGTTTTGAGGAGAATAGCTTTCAATGTTTTGTTTGTCGCTTCAGCCTGCCCATTGGCTTGAGGGTAGTAAAGAGAGGTTGTGTGATGGTTTATCTTGAACTTGCTACATAACTCACGAACCTCGTCATTCTTAAAGGACGTGCCATTATCTGAGATAATGACTTGTGGGACACCATACCTACGATAATTGGTTCGTAATGAATTTGGCAATCACCGAACTCCGCAGTACGGTGGTGAGAGGCATGGCCTCCACCCATTTGGTAAAATATTTCATGGCTGTGATTATAAAATTATGGCCATCGGTTGATGAGGGAGAGAATTTCCTATTAAGTCTAGACCCCAAGTGGAGAAGGGCCACGGAGTCGCTATTGGTTGTAGGGATTGTGCTGGCATGTGAATCTCGTGAGAGAATTCTTGACAGTTGTGGCATTTGCATACAAATTCCACTGCGTCATGTTTGAGAGTGGGCCAAAAATAGCTCGTCCGAATGTATTTTGTGAGTAGTGGTGTGACCACCGAAGTGGCCCCCACATATCCCACTGTGGGATTCATGAAGAATCCTCTTGGATTCTTCTATGTCGATGCATCTTAGAAGCATGCCGTCGAAGGCTCTGCGATAGAGCACTTGGTCTAAAACAACATATTTAGTGGTAATAATGTGTAACCGCCTTCTTTGTTGTGACGTGGCACTTTCCGGGTATGTATGGTCCATGATAAAATTGATGATATTAGTATACTAGAGACATGTAGAAATGGGGGGTCTAGTTTCGACAAAGTATACACATTCATCGAGAAATTCTAGATCTACCAGCTCACCTCCATCTAGTGGATTGTTAGCTAACCAGTCTGCAATGATTTGTCCTTTAACGGATTTTTGGTTTACAAATGTTAACTCAAATTCTCCCATTAGGGTTATGAAACGACCAGCTTTTTTGGATAAAGATCCTTGTGCGAAATGTTCATAAATGGTCTGTCTTTACAATGACCCTTGTTTCTTGGTTTAACATGTAATGTCTCAAACATTTTGTTGCAAAAATTATGGCAAGACATTCTCTCTCTTCCTGTGTGTAACATGTTTTATAATCAAGAAACGTTCGCCTAATGAAATAGATCACACGTTCTCGTTTATCATCGTCTTCTTGAGCCAACATGTAGGCCAGCGAGACATGAGTGGCTCGTGAGTATAGGATCAAAGGGTGGTCTGGCTTAGGAGGCATTAGCGTGGGTGGTGACAACAAGAAGCACTTAACTGCTTCAAGGCCTCGTTACAATCTTCAGTCCAATCAACACTATAATCTTTCTTGAGTAGATTGTTGATTGGATGAATGGCAAAGCTTAAATCTGGGATGAACCTTTAGATTGCACCGAGTTTCCCGAGAAATGACCTAATTCCAGACTCATCCGAAGGTGGGATCATTTCGAGAACAACCCGTATTTTGGCCGATCAACATCAATCCCTCGTGAAGATATAATGTATCCTAAAATTTTTCCTCCTGTTACACCAAACACACACTTCTCTAGGTTTAATGTGACACCATACTCAATTAGTCATGAGAGGATGATACGGAGCACCTCCGGATGATCACAGTGTTTCTTGGCCTTGGCTAACAAGTCATCCACATATGATTCCACAATTTTATGGATAAGATCATGGAATATATAAGTCATTGCCTCACGATACGTAGCGCCAGCATTCTTAAGACCAAATGGCATGACAACATAACAATAAGTTCCCCAGGGAGTTATAAATGTGGTTTTGGCTTGATCTTGTTTAGATATTTTAATCTGATTGTACCCTGAGAACCCATCCATGAGGGACAGCAGTTCAAATCCAATTGTTGCATCAACAATAACGTCAATGGATGGTAATGGGAAATCATCCTTGGGACAAGCTTTGTTAATATCCCGAAAGTCTATACAAATGTGTATCTTTCCATTCTTTTTGAGGATGGGAACGATATTAGACACCCATTGTGAATAATCAACGGGCTTGATGAATCCTACTTGGAGAAGTTTTACTACTTCCTCTTTTACCATGAGAGCCACTTTTGGCTTCATTGGTCTTGACTTCAGTTTAATTGGCTTCGCATCTAGTTTAGTGAAAATATTATGTACCGCAAATTATGGTGCGATACCTGTCATTTATTTATAATTAAATGCAAAAGCCTTTTGATGTTCTTTGAGGATTTGGGTGTGTATTTCTATTTCCTCTAGAGTTAGCAAGGATCCTAATTTCAAAATCCTTGGTTCTTCCTCCATTCCAATGTTTATGTCAATGGTTTCTTCTATCAAAGAAGCATTACCTTCTTCAAATTCAGGTGGGGCTGGAGGTAGTTCCAAGCTTTCTCCGTTTTCTATCTCATAGATATCAAGATCCTTCTATGGAGGAGACTCTACCGTGGGATTTCCAAAGTAGGCTCTGATGTCATTAATACCGATCCTTTTGGCTATATGGAGGCCAAGGAGGAGGGATTCGTACTCAATGCCATTGTTTGTACATTCAAAGTTTAACTTAAAAGAAAAAGGTAGGATCTTTTCCTCATGGGAAGTAAAGATCACACATGCCTCACTCCATAGCGACATCTAGCTCCATTGAAGTGGAGAGTCCAATAATTACTAGGAAATTCGAGATCTTTGGGACATTCTTTACATCTGTTTCTTCTGTTTCGCTTTGCCACTTCTACCATGCAAAGTTCCTCTGCTGGAGGAGAACCAACTCCTAGGGTACATCCTATACCTGTGGAATCAAATTGTAGGAAAATTGGTAGATCTTGTTCCGGTAACTCAAATTTTTGTAGTAGTTCCTAATGACACTTTGCTTCTACAACTTTAACTTCATCCTTAAGGGTTGGCATGCCCTTGACTAGGTTCGTAATTTCTAGCTCTCATTGTAGGTATTAATTTTTCTTCTAGTTTTGAGTCGATTGGTTTGTTAAGTTGCTTTGTTGGGAGTTCAAACTCGAGTGAATGCCTAGTCTTTTCTTCAGGTCCTGCTAGCTAGTGTATATCGTATGGTTTTGGGTCACCTTTTTCTACGAATATATTTCCTACGTGTAAGAATTTTATTTCTTGGAATAACGTAGTTCGGATTGCTTTCATGCAATGTATCCATAGTCGACAGAGGATTATATTATAATTGGTTTCCCAATCTATGATATAAAACTTGGTGAGGATTGTCTTGGGTCCTAAGGTGACTGGTAATATTATAGTCCCAATTGAAGTATCCTTAAGGCTATCATAACCTCTTAGCGTATTTCTTGTTGTGGAATAATTTGTTTCTCCATATCCTAGCTTTTGAAGGAAAGAGAAGGGGACAATGTTAACTGCTGCCCCATCGTCAACCATTACATGTTTAACGTAATTATTGTAAACCCATACCTGTAAATGCAAGGTCGATCGCCTCTACGTGTAATTTCAACATCTGTTGGCATTTTTCTTATGTCGAATATAAACTCGGTATCCCTATCTGGCTGCCCTGGAGGGTGGATATCGAAGTCTATGTGGTTTACTTATGTTTCAGGAGGTGGAGTGATGTTAATTAAATGACCTAGACCCAGTGCTTCTAAAAGAGCAGCCCTATGGGTAGGAGAGTTTTTCAACAAGTCCAAAAAGGAGATGTGAGAGAAGGTCTTTGTTAAGTCATTAATTAAATCATAAGCACCCATGGGTTTTACCAACGTTTGTTGAATGTTATCTAGCTCTAGTGGATAGATTGGATTTGGTTGAGAAGAATATTCTTATGCTCTTGTTATGGCTTCTACGTGCAGCTCAGTATCTAACTCCACTAGACCAACTATCTTGGTTCGTGGCTGATTTCCTAATTGCGGTGTGACAGGTGGATTTAGTGAAGTTGAGGCTTCATGATTGTTATTTCCTATCATTACACCTTTGTTTGTCCCATTTGGATTTGATTTATTATTGTTATTGTGATTTGGAAGTGGATCATTGAAGATCTTAAGAGGTGCATTTTGAGGGGAGACTGCCCCTGTGAAAGTATTTGGCATATGTGTCACAAAATCTGTTAAGAACATATCTATGAAGAGTTTTCTTTGTTCTTTTGGTAAACGTTGCATGAACTTATTGTAATCGCAGCAAGTCCTAGTGTCATGGCCTTGAATTTTGTGGAAACCATAATAGGAGTTGGGATTATAACTCCTAGGTTGTTGGTTTGGCACGTGTTGTGGTCTAAAACTCTAATTAAATTGTTGACCATTAGGATCAAAGTTTTTGTTTTGATATCCAGGTTGAGTTTTGACTTGGACCGTGTGTCTGGATCTCGATGTTGCTATTGTTGTCATCGTTTTTTTTGTTGAGGATGATTAAAATCCACTGCATTGATTATTGGGGTAAAATTGTTGTTTTGTTGATTGTTAACTGGTGGTGGAACATTTACTATGTTTTCTTTTTTAGTTTGATCATTCACTCCATTTGTTGTCACTCTACGGTTTTTGTTAAGGATTTTAGGTCCTTGATTGACATTTGTGGTAGTGGGATAAGTCATAATATTTTGGTTGGGGATGATTAACCTCTCATTTGTTCCATATGTCTTCCAACCACTATCTATTTCAGCTTGATATATTCAGAGAGCGCTCTCGAGCACTTCATCATAAGTTCTTAGTGGGAATATCTAGACTTCTTCCTTTATCTCTCTACTGAGAGAATGAAGGAATAAATCACATAGTTCCATTTGATCCATGTTTGGAGTGCTTGCTGAAGAATAGAGGACTGTACACCATCTTTGGATGAAATGAGCAATAGATTCATTGTGTTCTTGTTTAATATGCAAGAATTCCCTGATTCTTGTTCTCAACAATTTGTTCATGTCGAACGCCTTGATGAATTCTGAAACGAGTTATTTAAATGAATGTATTGAGGCTTCAGGTATTCTATAATACCAATCGAGGGAAATACCCTCTAAAGTTTTGGGGAATATTTTAGCAACAACTCCATCCCAAGGGAGTAGTTCTCGAATGGCTATGGCATAGGCCTTAATATGTGCATTCGGGTCTCCCTCCCCTTTGTACTTGGGTAGATCGGGAGAGGTCTTGGAAGCATGATGCTTCGTATAGTGAAGTCTAAAGGTTCTTTCAAATATTCTAAATAAGTCCCTATCACATAGGTTTCGACCATTGATGGTGCTTGCTGAGGGGGTGGAGGTGGAATGGTTTGTTGATATGGCGTAGCATATGTATTTGCAGGGGCATAAGGAAATCCCTGTGGTTGAGTGAACATGCCGGGAGAAGAGAACATATCTCCCTATGGTGATTTGGAATACATGTTTAAGTATGGAGGAGCATTTCTCAGGAATGGATTGTTTTGTGCTAAGCGGAGGTATCATACTCTCAACTGGAGCGGCATTTGAAAACACGGTTCTAGTTGGCATTTGTTGTACATACTAAGGAGGAATTCCCAATGTTCCTATTCCTGTGAGGAGGTATACTTGGCTAGGATGATGTGGAGGATTGGAAGTTCCTGCTTGCATGAACTGTGGATTTTGACCTGCTTGAGCAAGTTCCAACCCTCTAACTTTCTCAACTAAGGCTGAGATGACCTCATTTGGTGAAGACACGGTATTTTTCCTTAGTGGTGTTTGTTGTATACCTTAAGGTTGTATAGGCATATGGTACCCTACCAAGTTTCACTGAGGACATTTCCTATAGGTGGAGGAATGGGGGTGTTGTCTTGGAACAAGACCTTGGGTTGTGTTTGCAAAACTCCTATAGGTGGGTACATATTTTGAGAGCATTTTTCACTCCTAGAATAATGTGCTAAGTATTCGTCATCTAAAAATGGATATGGATCTGATTGTCTACTAATTTGTGGTCTAAGCAACACCCGAGGAGATGAACTAGATTCTCTAGTGAGCGTCATGTTGTTTGAGCCTAAAGGCTCTAGTTGTTGCGTTTGAGTGAGCTGATCCAACTCCTCTATTTGGAAAGAAGAACTATATCTAGTCCTTTGAGGTAGAGTTTGTGTTGAAAATTGGTTAGTTGAATAGTTGTCACCCCATGCTAAGAGTGAGGGTGATGGTTGTCTATTTAGTTGATCGTAGTATGCTTCAAGACCTAGGAGAGGTCTGCCATATGCATCGTATCCTGACATATTCGGGGTATATGAATACCCGTAGAATAATGGGAAAGAGCGAAGGTGGATGAAAGAAAAGAAAACAAAAAGAGGAATATTAGTTTGAGTCACGTTAGGTTCACCAATTTTGTTGGTGAAGCTGATGTGGAGGCTAAAGAGGTGGAAAAGATGAAAAGTAAACTAATTAGAAGAACAAGTAGAAATATGACTCCAAATCAGAAGGTTGCGTGTTCGATTCACGTTGGGTTCACCAATTTTGTATGATGGAAAAGTGACATGCGAGCATGAGAATCTACAAGTAACTCTTCCTCGCACCCAACCTCCCGAGGTCGTGCCGAGACAACCGGTGGGGATGGAATACATGTGGGATGTAGATAAGCTAGTTAGGTAATCTTATGTCTTCAACACACAATAATGGAATATGTGAATCCAAGGTAAAGAAGGCCCTCCTAACCTGAACCGGTGTGATAGATCGTTTGCGAGGATAGCTACTTGAAGGATCCAATCAATATCGAACTCTGTCATGATCCGATCTATGGGTTGTGGGATACGTGGAAGATGACCTGTGGGTGCTTCGTATATGTCTCCCGACAAGGTCATGAAAATGAATGGCTAAATGTGTAATGGATCTTTTGGTGTTTTATGGACGATTCTCTGGTCTAGTCCAGAAATCTTTAGCTTGATTAGCTGTTACATTTAATAATGATAGTTGTGTGATAATGTCTAGTGGGAGTGGAGAGGACCTAAATACTAATGTTTGCAAACTAGCGTCAACGTTGGATTGATTTGTAGGCTCATTGGGTTGTGGGACTTGTGGATCACAACCGTAAGTTTATGGTTGTTGTGGACCTCCTATGGTCATATGAAGAGTCAACCCCGATTTCCGAGTATCCAGTAGTCATATGCCTTTTCGGCCTCTACGTTTAGAACTAGAAGTTGCACGATTTTCTCGAGTACCTAACAAGTGTTCTGGAAACTTGGATACGTAAGCTAGTGTCTATATCAACGAGGAGGTATCTTGTGCTCATTTGTGGGACTAGTGGATCACAACCGAATGTTTTATCTCTTTCGTGTCCTTCTACAAACCATACGGATATCTATCAAGGCGAGTTTATAATTTGGATGATTTGACCAACTCATGTGCTTTGTCATCTTCTATGTTTAATCCTCTTAGTTTGTGTGTTGATTTCTTGTAGGTCTGTTGTTGTTCTGAAGACCTGAATTCTAATATTTTGGTCTATGTCAGTTAATGCTACAACAAGATTGGGTTGAGGCACAATTGGCTCAAAAATGTATTCCTTAGGCTCCCTAGGTCCCGTGATTGTCATACAAGATCAGTATAAACTTAACTAAAACAAAATAAACTAATTATGTAAGATATATCTACAACATATATATATATATTCCTCTATTTTTGTATTTTTGATAGAATTTTAATAGAATTGAAAGAGAAAATAATCTAATATATTCAAAAAATGACAACTAATCTAATAACAAAATTAAAACAAGAAAGGTAGCCCGGTGTAGCTACTTGCCTATGCAGTTGTGAGTTTATCCTAAATAACTAGATAACTGATTAACTTAATTGAAAGATTCTCGATCCTACCTCAGAAGTGAGGAATGAATCATAGTTTCTCAGAAACTATCAATCCCCATAGCTTCCCTGGCAATATAAAAAATGAAACTTAACTGAAATGAAATATTTCACTACTCTATTTGATATGTTTTAAATAGAACTTTGACAGATAAAACCTGGAATTCATAGAATAGTGGCGAATCCAAATGGTTTATGATTTTTTCCCTCGAGTGATTTTATCATTCCTTCATGTTCATGCGAATCCGACGAGTGTGTATATGCTAGCATCAATGAAAAAGGTATTTTGAACAATGGTAGCTTTGGATATAGACTGAATAAAATGTGAGTAGGAGAGGGACAATGCAAGTGACAGAGCTTGGCATATGCAATTCCTAGCGGGTTTTATTATGGGAATACAACACAAGTGTACCGAGAGATTCTAGAATCTACCTTCTGTGAAGAACACAACCTGCAACTCTAATGGATTCAATCTACAAATGAAACTACTCTACTCTAAACTAATTTGTATGAACAACAATGAACAAGATTGAAGCAAGAAGATCGAATGGCTTCCAACAGCAAAGGAAAACTAGCATGGATGCAAACATGAAAACAAAATGAGCTCTAAACAAGAAATTGAAAGACTAAACAATGGAAATGAGAAGTTGAGGGGCCATTTGCTTGAAAACAAGCTGGCTATTTATAGATTTCACATTCACCCAAAGGTTATTTCTATTAGAACTCTTTTACCATTAAACAATGAAGAAACACTATCCTAGGGAACATAAAACATTAATATGAGCTAAGGCGGTTGAGAAAAGATGGTGAAAGTTTAAAAATTATTCAATTCGTGATCAAAGGAGTGTGCTAGAAAACACGTGAAGGACCGCCGCCCGAGCGGGGCGCGGTCATGAAACCGTTGTCTGTCAAGGCGGCGGTTTCATCACTAAAGGACAAAAAGCTTAGAAAAGAAAGGCAGAGGAATAAAACAAAGCACAAGGAACTTGGATAAAGCATTTGGGATGCTAACATATACTTCATGAGCTTCTCTAGATCTAAACACCTTGCGAGGAGACCTGTATCATCATTGGGGCATGTCTAACATCATTCCTACGAGTACAAGTACCCTATAATTTTGGGTAGGTACAGGACTACATACACTAAATTTTTTTAACCATGTCGTTCCAAATTGTTTCATTTACAAAAATGTTTCTAGGTATGTAGGATAGGATGGAAATATCAACTTGGGCTCTTATCTACTTAACTAGAAGGTGTCATCGAGTGTAAAGATTTAAGTTTATCCTAAGGTTTTAGTTTCCTATGCTAAAAAGAATCACACATGAAGAATACTTATGCACGAATTTTATACTAGGGTTGACTATTTTGTTTAGATTTCTTTATTACATTTTCAAGGTAAGGAACACAACACACTAATTAATTAATCATCAATTTCACACTGGAATTTCACTATAAGATATTAAATTCAATTTCATTTAACATATATATTCAACCCTTTTTTTTTTCCATACATATATCTGAATCAAAATGACACCTATGGTTAAATGCACATTTCCCAAAGCACCCCTAAAACTAGCATCTCATACATACTACCAAAATTCAATAATAAGTATTTCAATACATTACAAAAAGTTGGTTCAGCCTCTATAATTACATTGTTTCAAATATAAATTACAATAATACACAACAAATTACAACCACGTCGTTTCATCATCTTACTTGCATCCTGCAAAACCATGTGAGCATGAAATCAATGATAAATCACTGGCATGGCATCCACCTAAATATAGCATAATTAATGTTATTAGTTTTCCATTTACATGATGATAAAAATACACATGCAATAAGAGAGGGTTAGGGGCATATATTCATTTCATTCCTTAACTAAGGGAGGAGAGAGAAAGAGATAGGGAAGAGAGAGAAGAGAGAGAAACACTATTTTTCCAAAATTCAAATTTCACACAAGTCACAAGATAGAGTTTCAAATAGTTATTTACAAGTGTTAATAAGTTTCTACGATGGTTTGCTAACTTGACTAGGGTCCTACAACTTTGTTTTAAATTTTCCTGCTAGTTGTAAAAATGCCCAATTTTGGCTCAAAGGCTAAGAAAGTGCATTCAAAAATTGTCTTCTCGATAAGAAAATTCATGATGGGTGAATTCCTACGATTCCACCTATGTACCAAGAATCTGAAAGGACCGGACAGATGCAAAAAAGGTGAACGATGTACAATTGAAGAATGGTTTTCCGAACCACCGGTAGAATCGACCAAGTTTGACCTACTCAAAAAGCGACTGAGGCCTACGAAAATCCCTCTTCCAAAATAACCAATAATGTGTGTTTCCTAAACTGAGTGTTCCAGAAATAGTCTTGTAAAAATACTAGGGATTTACGAAGGTGGACAAGCATTTTGTTGTTCAGGGCCCACATGGCGAGCCGATACAAAACCCAACTTTTCAATTTTTAACAATTTCATAAAAGGAAACACCGGGTAACTAGAGGAGCGGCCAAGAGAGTAAAAATGGTATTATTGGGTCAATCTAAAGCTTGATGTGACTCTCCTCATAACAAGGAGCACATACGATGCTTGACATCTCTTTTATGTGGAACAACTTCAAGGTGTTTTTTGCACGTCTCTAGAAATTTTTTTTTCTAACTTTGCAAGGTAGAAAGAAATGGCTATTTTATTTAACTCATCTAGTTCTTGCCAATAAAAATGGACACAAGCACCAATTTTTAAACACACCGGGTTTAGTAATGCATAAGGTGGTGGTTGCGACATGGTTAGGGGTCAAATTATAAGTCATAGCATAAATTATGAGGTGATGTTTTATTGATTGCACTCTTCGTCTCGTTAACATATCTAATTGTTTGAGTATCTAATAGTTTAATATTTATATTATATTTTAATTGAAGAGCCATTCATTAAAAATTATAAAATATGCATGTAAGGAGACCTTGCCTGGATTAAATGAGATGATGCAATGTAGTACGAGTTGTTGTAAGATTAATGAGGAAAAGCAGACACATTCACCAAATTCCAACTCGAATCATCCAACCATAATGTTCCATGCACCTTTCCATATGCCAAGTCACATCTCTGGGGTACTCAACCACTCAAGCATGAATTCCAAAATGCCAAGTCATTAAGCTCATATAATTGGTGAGTCTCAATATTGCAAACTTGCCACATTGTCGAATCATTTCCATGGAGAATTCAATATTCCACATGCAAAATCAAGCATTATTTCAAAGTGCATTCACCCATAATTCCACATGTTTTATCCCAACTTGCCACATCAACAAACATGCCACACCTTATATCCCAAGTTCATAATATGCCAAGCCAACAATGCCCACAAAATAAGACACACACCACGACCAGATTAAATTCTCAATTTCCCTTTGACCATATACCACACCAATTGATATTCCTCCAATTTCTCAAAAACTTCTAGTATAATACCTCTATATTCCTTACCATTCAAAATATTTGTCTACCATCTTATCATTTCCTCATACTTCATTAAATCCCTCATGGTTATTTCTAGTCATAGATATGTTCATACTCATAAGGGTATCTAAGGTCATGATGTAGATGATAGACATGCCACTGCTGAAAAATGTTATAGCTATTCCATAAATTAGTACTCCAACAGAACATGAAATAGGAGAAGTCACTTTTAGAGCTATCCTCCCCACTCCTTTACAATGAATGATGGAAAACAAAATCCAGCGAAGGTTAGGCTTGCCAATCATTAATATAATATGGATCTTACCTTCAAAATGTCAACTTTAGTGGGATAGATCTTGGCCAATCTAAGTCAAAATGAGCTCACCGAGACATACCCGTGAGTAGGAGAAATCAGAAATGAGAAAAACAAATTCCTCAGGCATTAGTTCCAACTAGTGTAAACATATGAGCTCTATAAAATGGTAGTAAAACTATGCAAGATCCTCTACAGGACAACTTTCTAGAATACCCCAAATGGCCACAAAGGAAATAGTAAAGAATGCCCAAAAAAACAAGCTTTAAAACAAAAATGGCAGCTACACCATTTGAAAACCAAAACTGACCTCTCAGATAAGAAAAGTGAAGGAGATAACAATGTATAGAATCAAGTATGGCGGCCATTGTGAAATATTTCAATAGAATTTTGTACCAATTTCCTATAAAATACATCCATAAACCATATTGAAGGATGTAAAAATGGTGGCTATAGGTTTTTTACAAAGAAAAGAACCGTGATTCAAAAGCATATTTGTAGTCAAAGCTTTACATGAAATGGCCGCCATTTTTAGGAACTCGGCAAGTAATTCACGTGCCATGTGTGTATTCCCACATTTTTCATACACGTCTACCCAAGGATTTTCAACTACAACATCCACGAAATCCCTATATCTTTTAGGCTTTGATGGATGTCCATACCCTGTTCGAGTGCTCGAATTTTGGAACAGCTAGGAGAACACAAGAAAATGTAAATTAATCAAGTCGAGATTTGTTTGTTGCATAGGTGAAACAATGTGACTATCTCGTGAGGAACCATGTCTCATGTACATTTTTGTCACTACAACTATCCAAATACAACTAAATTTACAACATGAACTTGGGTTTCAACTTGGTCAATGCCTCTGGATCTCAAATAAAGTTAAATTATTATTATGTAAGGGAAATGATAGGTCTTGATTTTGTAAGGAGTGACAATACCCATTTCTATCTACTTCCACACACCATATTCACCTACATGCATTAAAATATTTACACCTCCATTTCTAAACCTACTCCTCCAACTCCTTAATCCCCCTTTTTGTTCTACTTTATTTTATTTGTTTTAATCTTTATTATTATATTTTTAATAATGGGCACCACATTTCCCTCCCTCATAAGAGCATCACCCTTGATGCGAAAAATATTGAATCTCAAAGGGTAGGTAGGCAATAAATTCAATAATGACACATGTTGATTAACAAAAATCTTGTCGGTAGAACATGACCACAAGGAAGTAACATAAATCTAGCAATATCTTAAATTGTAATGTTCGTGAAGGTTGGTAGTTCTCTTTTACTTTATTACTTATTTAGTCTTTTCCTTTAAATTATTTCTTAATCTCAAACTCTTAGTATTTCATTTTTAAGAATTCGGTTGTTTATGTTCGTGGGTTCCCGATAGTGATTTGCCTCACAGATGTCACACAAAATTCAACACAACACTAACAACCCACAATAAAACTTGTTACATACTTCCATGACTATAACCCATCACAAGAACTCAACTGAACCATGGAAATAACATACATATCCATCACAACATAGTACTTGTCACACACATTCCCCTGACATAAAAGTATTCATAACATAAGAAAACTACTACAACATGGAATTCCCAATAGGTACACATATAAATGTTTCACACAACTTGGGATAATAATTGTAGTTACATAGTGTCAAAAAGGGGGTCAAATCATACCCTCAATGAGGAGCATCAATCATAAACATCAAAAACATAACCGAATCACATGATTACACAAAGATCTAACACCAACTCCCAAAAATCACCAAACAACTCCATATACCTCCCCAAAGCATCACAAAAAAACTCCATATACTTCCCAAAGCATCACAAAAACTACATATACCTCCCAAAGCATCACAAAACAACTATGTATACCTCCTAAAGCATCACATAACAACTCCATATACCTCCTAAAGCATTACATAACCATTCCATATACCTCCTAAAGCATCACATAACAACTCCATATACCTTCTAAAGCATCACATAACCACTCCATATACCTCCTAAAGAATCTCAAACAACTACATATACCTCCCAAAGCATTACAAAACAACTCCATATACCTCCCAAAGTATCACAAAAAAACTCCATATACCTCTCAAAGCATCACAAAATAACTCCATATACCTCCCAAAGCATCACAAAACAACTCCATATACCTCCCAAAGCAATAAAATAAAGATAAATTTTCCTTTTAGCTCCACAAAAGAGGTCTGGTCACCCTATGGCCCTAGGCACATAAGGTCCAAACACCTCTAACCCAAGTGACATAATAAATCATGGTTCAATAACCCGCTAGTTATCTGTAACTCCTTGGGGTGTACCCCCATACAACGAAGTGGGTCCATAGGTTCAACCACTCCATGGTGAATCCCATGACCCTATTCCAACACATTACAACATTAGAACCAACATAACAATCCGTTTCAAATGCCAAGTGGAAAAATCCCAAGCCTTAGGCTAGGCTATTAAAAAAATTAAACTTGATACGAAAATTTAAAACTAAGAAAAACAAATGGCCAAATAGCCATAGTTAGTGCAAAAAATCTGCATGTTAGTGCAACAACCAAATAAAATGCCCAAAATATAAGAACACGTCAATCAAGAAAACTATTGGTTTTGACAAGAAAATAGATAATGATAAATTTATGAATAAAATATGTATAGAGAAATAACACATTACAATCACTATGTGGCCTCATATGGCCACCAAAGCGGTTTTCATTGAGTTGTTGGCACTCAGACATCAAGCCTTTTCTCATAAAATAACATATAAAATAATACAACTCTCATAATCTCTTCCTGAATCATCCCTTCATAGTCCCACAAGGCTCAACATAGTAAAAATCACATAGGATTACCTTATGGACAATCCAATAGGAGAGAGCAAGGGACACTAGTTTGCATAAGTTGAGCCTAAGGTGGTGCACATCCACAATATACTGAGAAAGCTCAAAGTATACTAAACAAATGGAAGTTTTTTTTCAATCTATATAAGACTCCACTTCCTCACTCAAACTCAGCTCAAGATTATGAAAACCTGGTCCATGCCTCCTCTCTCCATAGATACACTTTTTATTGATTACTTCCTTAGGGTTAGTTAGTGTAAGGTTCACAACATAACACATAACTACATCACTAACACAATGGTGATTCATGCACATTAACCATAGTGTCTTACACATGGTATATATACGAGTATAACACAATCATTACTTTCATGGGTTACAATACATCACATTTCCACATAATGCACCCAAGGTGCAAGTACTACACAATAGGGGTCATACGATCACCATATGCCCCTAATTCATGACATGAATAATCACATATTACACGAATTATATGTATGATGAACACAGTGAATAACATTACAACATAAAATCAATTGCAATACAACATGGTGACACACACAATTCATCACAACACGGTGGTGACATCATGATACAATCCAATTCACTATACACCAATTTTTTCATGCAACACATAATCACACCTACATATCACAGAATAACAAGACACTCCAACACTCCACAATCCATAATAAAAAAATTTCACACACAAAAAGGAGGCACATAACACATGAACTCCTCATTGAATCCATGAAAAGGAGAGTGAATACTCTCATTACAAACACATCAACATGATAACAAATACGTACTAAGTGACATGCATAACATGTGCATTCATAATATCAAAATTACAACATTGGTCACATAAAAACATATATCACATTACTCTTCCAATCTCCACCACCACCATGCAGAATCATCACAAATCCAATCCATCCCAGAGGTTCGAGAGCATGAACCTCTGCTCTAATACCAAATGTAACACCCACATTTTACACACACAAATACAACACTAAAATTACCAGAATAATTTATTTTGACTTACATTGTAGTACACAAGAACTACGAGAGATCACTTAGGATAACATGCAACACATGATATGTTTGCACAAACATTAACCCACATAGATAAAATGAAAACATGTGATTCACATTAAGGCCACTTTTTTTTTAAATGACAAGGCACAACATAATAATTCTACCATAGTCTAAACTATAGATAGGGTCTTCCCACAACATGATAATATTTGGAATACACATTTAAAGGAACAGGGAATTCGTTGAATTTTTAGGGATGAGAATTGATTTTAACATAGGACCATTTATAGGGTTGTTTTTCATACTCATTGGATTTTAATTCTTCTTCTAGGAAGCTTCCCATTTCCATTCCCATTCTATAGGTGTTGGGTTTGGGTTCTACTTGTAATTTATCTTCTACTAAGCTTCCTATTTTGTACCCATTTACTTGTAGTATGTCTTCATAGTCCGTAGCTATTGGGATTTAATTTTATTCTATTCTCATGGGTCAACTCATGTAGAAAGAAACTAATAAGCTTGCTAGGATTTCTAGAAGGGCCTTGTCAGCTACAATGTTGAATGGCAGTGGCTTGGGAAACTAAGAAATCATAACCAATGGTTGTTAGATGTCATTAATGACCAGAATTCGAATTTGAGTTTGAATGAGCATAGGAGAAGTCTCTAGAAGGAATTTCAAGAAATAAAAGAGTAGGAAAATGAATTTCTAAAAGATGCATCAATGTCTCATTAAGAGGAATTTTGGCATATTTTGCTAAATTTGCAAAGGATTCTATTCCAAAGTATGTGTGACTCTATGAACGTATCTAGGATCATTTCAATTATTTTCTTTCCGTTAATGGTATTTAAGCACGACTACAAAACTTGGTGAGAATTTAAAGGAGTGTAGAGGATGACCAGATATCACTAATTGTGAGGTAGATGGTAAGAGAAGCAAGATGCCACCAGTAATAGTTGTTAATAGAGGTGCAACGAATGCAAAATCCATGGATGCGGTTGTGCGGGTAATGATTAAACATATGGGTGTGAGGACTAGGAAATATTTTTTCAAATAATACCAATGAAGAGGTTTTTTCACCTATGATGTTCAAAGTGATGATGAAGAAGAAGCGCAAGTAGGTGAAGAGAATGATGCACAAACTAGTGATGCATAAATCTCAAGAGCTATCTCAAGAATGAGTTGGTGAACAAGAATGGATGTTAGATTTTTCCCTAGAAGATTATCTTACAAGCATGGAGGAATAATTTGAGTTTAATGAGATCAATGGCTCAAAAACAGGGAAAATGTTAAGGAACTCACCTAAAAACAATTTATAGAAATCTGGCAAATATGGTCGAACCGAAATTGTTGGGTTAGCGAATAATCTAAAATCACCATTCATAGCATTGGTGAAATATAATTTTTTAAGGAAATTGTAGATGGATTGGAGAATGAAGTATAATTCATTGGCATGAAATATATTTCTTATTAAAAACACATTTTAAGTCCAAATAGAGGTCTCACACGTGTTCCCTAAGTGTTACTCTACCTCGCCTAACAACGGACTGAAACTATATTGAATTGGTTCATTATGTGGGCTAGAAGTCCATGGAATTATTTTTCTTTGAGGATTCCCAAAATCATGCCACATGTTTTCTCAATATTCAATTCAAGGCATTGGGGCTCCTTTTGTATACCTTTACGCTCATGTTCCTGGAATGGGTGATACTAGGCCACTCCTCATATGCCGAGGCATATAATTTTTTTAGCAGATTCATTGGAAATTATTGGATTATTTTAAATTTAGTGGGTATTATAAAGGTTTTACGGCTTCCAATATAGATCTGTGTGTTTGTATGTCTATATATATGCGAATTTTATTAATTTTTAAAAAAACTAAACATGTCGTCGAATAAGACCAAATGAACAGGGAGGTTCCATAGATTTCTTGACAATCCAAGAATGTTTTAAAACCCCTACCAATCTATCATACAATGATTCAATAAAAAATTATGTTTGGATTGGAGATCTATTACCTATTCATATGGGAAATATTATTGTTTGTGGAATTTTTGGGTGAAACATGGTCACCACCATGGTCATAAAATAGCCAAATTCATATTCCAAAATTCCTAATTTTATCCAATTATGAATATTAGCCACTAAAATTTTCCATGCTTTTAATGTGTTAAGGTATCATTGACGCACACAACCTTATGGTTTAAATAAATCCTAAATGAGGCCAAAAGGAGAGTAAAAGAGAAAATTGTGGATTTCATTAAAATGATGGAAAGTAAAAAAGGTAAGTTGCTACCTTCATATTATCAAATGATTTTGTTTAAAAGGTTGCAAAGTATAAGAAAAATTAGATGTAAGTCAAGGAATACACAATGGAGTTCTATTGGACCACAATTTGATCCGGGAATGATGAGGTTGACCAATATGGTTGGGAGAATGTAAATGGATCGAGATTTAGCATTTAAGAAGAGATAAGGCTTATGCACATTAAGGTCTAGTTTAAGAGGATTATCATCAAGACTTTAAGGTTGAATAAAGGTTGACATGTAGAAGTTAGGGTGCAACCCACATATGAAGTAGAAATTTTGATCGAAGAGGATGAAGTAGTCATAGTTATAGTTACTCTAATAAGAAGAGCACAAAGGTTGATAGATGCATATCTAAATTACTTTGCATGGGAAAGGTGTGCCATACTTTCTAGAGGGAAAGGAATATTTAGTCAAGACACAGAAGAGGATTCTCTAAAATGTGTTTCAAATATTGAACTGCATTTACATCACACATATAAGTATCCATGTGTGCAAGCTTTATAAGTATCAAACACTTGCACACAAGGAAGCACATATACAATGTGTGGTTATGTGGAATCATTGGAATCCATGATGAGTCCCATTTTTATCGTGATAAACCTTGTATAATTATGTTTAAGCCATGTCATAACCTATATAACTTTTGATATTATTATGCATGATGAACAAGTACATACTTTACATTTACTACTTTATTGTGTTTAGGGAAATTTTTGTGTGTGCTTATGATGTTTCACCATGTTAATTATTGCATATAAATGGATTGAAAATGATATGGATAAATATTAATTATGTGGGCAAAGAGTGCATATGTTTAATTAATATGTTGAGTGCAGAATTTGTATATACATTGACGCAAGAAAATGTTTCATATGTTGGTGAAGGAATCTCATCCTTGATGATAAAGGCCTAAAGATAGTACATTCAAACATCTCGAGTGACACAAGCATGCATGTAGATAACTTAGATTTTGGAATTCCAGTTGGAAACATCATTTTCTACCAAAAATCATCGTCACTTATCAATCAACATTCAAGCCATAAGAAGAGAAAAACAATAATGATTAAAGACTCATCATCACTTTAGTTTCTTCAATCAGTTATGATTTGGAGAATATTCTAGGGGTGATTGAATCCTTCAAGAGTCAATCATGGATTCCCTCTTCAGTTATTGTAAATGCTTCAAGATCAAACACCTATGAATTGTTCCTGCCATTAATGTATTACCAAGAATCAAGGGAATTTCTTAGTTCAAACAGTTAGTTAGATTTAGAAGTAGTCATTCAGAATAACTATGTCTCATGAAGAGACTAGGACTCTTTTTGTATAAAAGAGGGAATGTAATTAGAATTAGGAGTTCCATGTTTTTCAATTATAGCAACATATTTTGAATTCAATAAAGATCAAACTTAGGAGAAATTTTATTTTTCAAAAGTTCGGCCAGACCTGATCGAAGGTCGAAGCAAGGGCCACTCCTACCCAATGAGAGGGAGATTCATTCTTACTTCCTTGCTTTGTTATTTAACCATTGTTGTTACAAGTTTACTATTCCTTTCCTAGTGCAATGTAGTCTTTAATGTTAATGTTTTTGTTAACTTATGTTTTTCTTTTAATTCTAGTATTGTAATTTCATGCATTTTATTTGTAATTATGATTAGTATAATAAATTCTTAGTTTTCGTGATAGAGATCCATGTTGATTATGTGGTCCTACTATTCCCTTTGTTGTAAAAAATCATTAGACGTCACCCTAGATTGAAAAATTAGATTGATTAAAAAATGAGCCTCAATGAAACTCATTACTTTTTGGCATCGTTTCCGGGAACAAGATCTCATCAAAAGTTTAAGGTGCTGAATAGAAGATACTATGAGGGTGCACGGTAAGTTTCCACTTAGAACGTTCATTTCCATAACTCTTTTTATTTTAAACAAAAAAGAACAAAGGATCATGGAACCTTGTGGTGAAAACAAGGATCCCCTAGGATGAGTATGTTGAACACACATAACCAAGTTCAATATCAATAGTTAGGGAACCATTTTAAGTATGTTAGGATTGCATGTTTAGACCAAGAGACCATACAAGAATATTTATTAGGATAAACCTTGAAAACCCCCACAAAACCGACCTGTGGAACAACGTGTTGCTTAGAACAGGATGGAAGACCCCAATGGTGGGGATAATGGTGTAGAAAATCCACCAGGAAGAACATTTACCTATCCTATCCAAATGGACCACGATGATCAAGATCCTATGAAAAAGACATCCTCTTCAATTTTCCTAAACTTTTGGGGGACTAGCTTCAAAGGACCCTGATCAATTCCTTTTTGAATTTAAGGATTTGTGTCAAACTTATGACTACACTTTGCTAATGGCGAAAAACTTATACTTTTTCCTTCTACCTTAAAAGATACAACTATGAGATGGTTTATGGGATTGACCCTGGTTCTATCCATACATGTGAATAAATGGAATGCGTTCTCCTAGATAAATACCAAGACTACTCTCAATTAAGGGATAAGAAATAATAACTCTTCTAAATTTAGAAGATTGAGTATGAAAGTGCAAAATACCACCTATACCGGTTCCTTTTTCTTCATAGAAGGTGTGGAGATGGCCTAGACATTAACCTACTCAAAACCCTATTTCTCAAAGGATTAGATGATGACACTCAAGAAGCATTCAACCTAATGGGGAAGGGAGACATGAACAAGTTAGAATTCACGGATATCATTGAACTTTGTAGGAATTACTCAAGAACTTGCCCCAATCTTAGGAAATAAAAAGGAAAAATGGCTAATGGGGACCTATCCAAATTGAGGGAAGAAATTGTAAATTTAAAAACTAGCCTCTTAATTCAACTCAAAACTACTATGGATAGAGAAAAGGCTAGAAATATAGATACCTTGTTTATCTATTTCCCAAGGTTTAGGGAGAAACATGGACTGAATGAATGTCCTTTAGACAAGATATAAATTTGTCTTATCTCTGAACTTAAGCATGCCACTGATCAGTGTGTTCTACTTTCCTGCTAAAAAATCATTTAAAATAAATAAATCAAGAAGAATATGAGCTTAATTACATGGGTCAGAGGATGGGATGAAATTTTCGAGACTAACCAAAATCAAAACTACAACCAAAAATCACAATGGGTTCCAAACCCATGGAATAGACCATGGTCGTATCCACCCCCTTTGGATAAAAAGGTCCACATGAATGGAGCCCAAAATATGCACAACCAAAATTTTATCAACAACCATGGGCTCCACATCCAAACATTCCACAATACTCACAATATAATCCTCAGTAACAATACTAGTGGAATGCACCACAAGGGTCTAAAAAACAATATTATAATCAACGAAAAATCACAAGGTCAATAAGCTTTGTTGGCTGGACCAAGTAATGTTTCCCAACCTTAACAACCTGCCCAGCAACAAATACCCGCTCAAACTATGGAAAAACCTAAAAATATAAGGCAGGGAAATCCAACATATATGGTAGAAACAAAGAAAAACCCTACATTAAACTCTTTGGATTGCAAGAACATAATGTTGTGTTTAGGGAAGGTTACATCTAAACCTCCATCTCCCATAATTGAGGAGATCCTTGAAGACAACAAAGAACTAGAGAAAATGTAGCCTAATAATGTTGAAGAGACTCTTTAATCAAACACTGACATTTCTTTTCCATCTAGACTAGCTGAGAAACAAACTCCCACAGTTCCTGAAAAGCCAGAGTCAGAATTAATTCAAGGATTGAAGAAGTTAAGTATTGGCATTCCTTTGCTACAGGCTCTTAAGGATATTCCTAAAATAAAATAAAAAACATTAAATAGTTATGTTTCAAGACACCAGGGAGAAGGAAGAATCAACCGAAAACCATTCATGTTGACAAGAGACAAGCTAGCATCTTAGAAGGAACTAATCTTCCTCCTAAGTATGGGGATCCTAACAGTCCTATTATAACTGTTTGCATAGGAAATGTCCAAATCCCTAATGTCCTCATTGATTTAGGAGCTGCCATAAATTTCATGACTACAAATACTCTATCCACATTGGCACTCCCTGAACCTTAGTCAACACATATCGTCTTGCAAATGGAAGATTAGTCAATGAATAAACCCAAGGGAATCATAAAAGATGTTATGGTTATAATTGAGTCATTGGACTATGTCGTATATATTTTATGATAGTAAAAAAATAATAGAAATATTGGTTACCCCATAATCCTAGGACGTCCATGGTTAGCTACGAATTCTTCCCTCATTAATTACATGACAAGAAATATGGTCATTACCAATGGTCAAGATTCAAAGAAATTATCATTAGACCCTACAAATAAACCATTTTCCATAGAAAATAAACATTGGTCTAACAATGAATCTGAAGGTTTCGAGGATATTATCTCCTCTCTTTCCATGGTAGTAATTTAAGAACACTCGAATTAGATTCCATATGACTAATATGACATTGATGTGTTACATAATCTAATTCCTACACCTAAGTCCCGCACTAAGTTCATTTCAGGTCCCGAACCCAACTTATGCCCCGATTCATGTATTATTCCAACACTACAACTTATCGAGATCAAACATGACTTCATGGATGAGATTAACCAGCCCATTATTTGTCCGTTTATGAGGAACATAAATATATGCAATGCTTATTTCAAAATGTAACCTCTGTGTATAGGCTCCTACCACATAAATTTCCAATAATGCACTTCTAAGAAATTATCTAGAGATTAGTTCAATTCAACCTGATACAAAATAATTTCTTGTTCTTCCTAGAAAAACTCTAATAATAAACAATTGGTTGAAGGATGAAGAGGAAAATTCATTGTTCAAACTCCTCTTCTCTCGTCCCTAAGATTTTTCTTGGGAATATAGTGATATGAAAGGTATAGATCCTAGCATATGTACACATCATATTTACACCACGAGACCAAACCAGTCATGTAACCTCAAAGACGGATAAACCCGGTACTTAGAGACATTGTTAAGACTGAAATTAAAAAGCTCTTGAATAAATGTTTTATCTACCCAATTTCAGATAGTTAGTGCGTTTCTCCTTTATTCATAGTACCTAAAAATAATGGTAAATGGAGAGTGTGTGTAGACTATAGAGAGTTGAACAAGGCCACTCATAGGGAATATTTCCCATTACCGTTTATTGATCAGGTCCTAGATAACTTATCAGGTAAAATATACTTCTCATTTCTGGATGGATTTAGTGGATACAATTAGATAACAAGATAGCACCAAAGACCAAGACAAAACAAAGTTCACCTCGTCCTTGGGGGCCTTTTCTTTCAAGGTTCTACATTTTGGTTTATGTAATAACCCAACCAATTTCCAAAGAGCCATTCTAGCTATCTTCTCAGACCTCACTCATGACTGTGTAGAAATTTACTTGGATGATGTTAAAGTTTATAGTTAGACATTTAAAGAAGCAATCAAGTAATTTGGATAAATTTCTTTCTTGCTATGAAAAACATCATCTCTCCTTGAACCATGAGAAATGTTTGTTTATGATGGAACAAGGTATTTTCTTAGGTCATCATGTTTCAATTGAAGGAATTAAGGTTGACCCGGATAAGGTGAGCATTATTGTGAAACTTCCATCACCCACTAATTAGACATAAGAGATAAGTTTTCTTGGTCATGTTAATTACTACTAGAGCTTCATATCGGATTTTAGTAAAATTACTTCTTCATTATTTGCTCTACTAACTAAGGATTATAATTTTGAATGGAAAAAATCATGCTAAGGATCCTTTGATGAAATTAAGGACATGATGATCAGTACTCCAGTGTTGAGAGGCCCTAACTAGGAGTTACCATTCCACATTCAAACAGATGCCTCCAATGAAGTAATAGGTGTTGTCCTAGGACAACACGAGGAAGGGAAACCAATGCATGCAATTTACTATATTAGCAAAAATATTTCTCCTACTGAGAAAAATTATACAAATGAAAAATGATTCCTAGTTGTGGTATATACGATCAATAATTTTAAACATTATATTACAGGATATGAGTTCATTGTACATATTGACCACTCTACCATTAAATATATCATGAATAAATCATTGGTTCAAGACAGAATTATCGATGGTTATTACTACTACAGGAATTCAATATTAAAATTGTTGATAAACCAAGGAAGTCCAATGTTGTGGCTGACTTCCTCTCCAGCTCACAACTTCAAAAGAAGATGAACAAGTCAGTGATGAATTTTTAGATGAAAATTTGTTTGCACTATCTACTACCTCTCCTTGGTATGTAGATATGGCTAATTACTTAGCCACAAGGAAGTTTCCAAAATTTTCACACCCAAGAAAAAGAAGCAATGAATTAGGAAGAGTGTGATGTATACTTGGTTAAATGGAATCTTATTTAAATGTGGTCCTCATAATGTAATACGCAGTGTGTTGTTGAGAATGAAATATTTGATATCCTACGAGCATGTCGTGATGAACCATTAGGATGCCACTATTTAGTGCAAAGTACCATCCATAAAATCCTGGGATCTAGATACTATTGGTCTTCCTTATAGAAGGATGTCAAGAAATATGTGTGGAGGTGTGATAAATGCCAAAGAATGGGGAAACCAAAATTTACATTAGAGATGTTCCTCTAACCACAAGTTGTTCTGGAGCCATTTGAGAAGTGGGGTCTAGATTTCATTGGGCCATTTGACCCAACCTCACAAGGTAAGGAATATATATTAGTTTGTACTAACTATGTTACCAAATGGGTTGAAGTGTAGACACTGCCACATGTAAGGGATGAGAAGGTTGCATATTTTCTCTATGAATGAATCTTCCAAATATTTGGAGCACCAAGATCAATTGTGTCAGACCAAGGGCCAAAATTCATGTCAGGGGTAATCAACTCTTTTGTGGAGACATATCAGCTGAGACAAGAAGTCATCTCCCTACCATCCACAATCAAATGGGAAAGTAGAGGTGACCAACAGAGAGTTGGAAAACATACTCACAAAGATGGTGGACATCTCAAGGAAAAATTGGGCCCAAAATTTACCAGAAGTAGTATGGGCCTATAATACTACATGGAAGACAAAAAAAAGGTTTACACCATACAAATTGGTCTACGGAAAGAAACCAATCATGCACATAGTGTTTGAAATCCATAAATTGAGGATGGTATCGAGGTGGGAATTGATTTGTGAGAGGTACAACAAGAAATAATTATTCAATTAAATGAATTGGATGAGATCAGGCTTCAAGAATTGCATCAGATTGAGATCATCCAACAACAAAGGAAACTTTGGCATGACAAGAAATCAAGCCAAGGAACTTTCAAAAAGGAGACTGAGCCTTACTTTTTGATTCAAAATATAAAGATTTCAAAGGAAAACTACATATAAGGTGGATGGGTCCTTACCAAATTTATGAAGTATATGATAATGAGACCGTCCAGTTGATTCCAATCGACGGTGAAAGGAATTTTTGTTGGTTAATGGTTACAGGATGAAGTTGTACCATAAATGAGCATCTTGACAAGAATTTCGAGGGCAATATAAGAAGATTCAAACTTTCATTGTGTAGGAAAGGTTTCCTTGTGTATCACAATGTAGACCTAAACTATGAATTAATTAAAATAAAGAGGGGATGATTGAAAGACGGAAATGGAAATCATCTTTCTCGAGCATTAGGTGAAATCCAGAAATGGCACCTAATGTTTTGTAAAATTAAAAAAATAATAGAGGATATTGAAAACCGTAAATGGCGGTCTTCTCTTTCCTAAAATGATCAAATTGAATAAAAATATAGTACCACTTATGTATGAAGCATGACATCATGAAATACGGTGGAGAGGTGTCACATTTCAAATTTCCAATAATGAGAGATATTGACAATATTTAATACCAAGGTATTCACAATTAATGACCTTTATCATTGTAAAGTTTACTTGTTCCATCATGGGTATTAATGAGCTACCCTTTTCCCAAATTATATCACATGTCCCAAAAACTACTCCAAATTCACCACCCATTAAATGTCATAATTTTTCGCACACGTCCAAGTACTTATCCCATCACCTCGGGATTTTATTTTGAATTTCCCACATTTGGTTATATCACCTACTAAACAAGTTTGTTCGACATTTTTTCTCTCAATTGGGTTTCTCTCAATCATGTGCCATACTTATCTTGTGTTTTTCTTAGCAACTCCTTCATTACCAATCATGTGTTTCTTAATTCTCGCTTCCTCGAACCTAAAATGGAACCTAGACTCGGACATGAGCCTATCGGTTCAAATTGAGCTCTCTACAAATACAAATTTAGTGGAAGGTTTTGACAAAGCTGGGTGGTTGGATTTTCTCTTGGCATATGAAGAATTCAACATCCCCATGACAAAGGAATTCACAAGGAATATGGAGGAAGGCTACTCAACTGTAAACGATAAGGAAATACCCTTCTCCCCAACTGTCATAAGTGAATTATCTGGAGTTGCAAATGATGGTTTAGTTATTACTTCGAGGAAAATGTACCATGAATTAATTAAGAGATTTGTAGTAGGAAGAAGAGAAAAATTACAGTTGGTAGTTGATAGTAAAGGAAAGGCAAAAGGGATCAAAATAATAAGTATACTAGAACCTTGGGTAGGGGTAGCAAAATGGTTGATAAGATATTTCACTTGTTAAGGGCACTATGAGATAGTTCTAGGTCCAGTATTGAGGATGCTCATACATTTACGCCACGGCAAGGAAAAACCCCAGTATAAGGTTAATTTTTCCCAATTTCTATATGAAACTATCTATCTTTGCAACTAAAAATTTCATTGGTGCGAAACCTATGTTAATTTTAAGGGTATCATTCATTTAATATTAAGCATACATTTTTGACTAAGAGAAATGGCATGAGATGGCGGCTTAAATTCCAACAAACATAGGTTGTAATTTCTATAGGACCCTCTTGTTCAAAACATTCCTCCAAGTCTGATAGGAGATCAAACTCTTACATATCCTACTGCAAGTGTGAATTCCATGAGGGGAATGAAGTCATGACTGCACAACTTCATGAAATGGAAGAAGGTGAAAGATGTGGAAATAATAATGAATGAAAATGGATGGAAGGAAATTCTGCAACTTAGAGAATGGGTTTTTGACTAGATGAAGTCACCGGATGTTCTTGAAAGTGCCTCCAAAGGATGAATCTCATCAAGAACACATCAACTTGATGAAATGAAGTGGTAAGGTGCTTAAAACCTATCCCACCCAGCGTGCCAAAACTTTTGATACAAAATCACAGCACCCTCTGAATGGTCTCAGATCTGAGTGGGGCATTCGGTGTGATCTGCATAACATTGGACCATATCTCAAGCTATGGGACTTGCGAACTTGAGATGGACCTCTAAAGAAGGTTGGTTCCTACTCCTAAACTACCTGCCACAAGCTATTCTAATGTAGGAAAACTATCTAATCCTAATCTAACCTTCTAAGGGACCGGGAGAGAAAGTGCGTGAAAACAAATCCTACACTACAAAAGTGATACGCCAGAGAAGGAGGTTACGGGTCACAATATCAGCTACCTAAAATGGAGAGAGGTGAGAAAAGGAGAGGGTGGAAAGGATCCACCACATACCAGAGATGAAGTTCACATGAAACACCATTTTAACCCATTAAACACAAATCTAAAAACCTACAATAGACATCGAAGTATACACAGGTACACCTACTGACGATGAGAGGAAAGAAGAGACAATAAAATAAGGAAGGATAGACACAATACATCACAAAAATATTTTATTGCTCCATGAGTTCACATAGTACATCATCAAGTGGGCAAGAGGCAAGAAAATTCCATTACAAGCTAAGAGAGGAGGATTAAGCTCTACATTCAACCCGAGGGGAGAAAAAGAGAGAGGGGCAAGAGATAAAAGATGACCAGCCTTTAGAAATATGCCCCTCCTTTACATTATATAGAAGAATAAGAGAAGGAGAGATGAAAAATTAAATCCTGCTTCAACCAACCCTATAAGAGCATTGAATCCACCTGCTCTAACCACCCCAAAAACATTAAAATCCACCTGTAAAAATGATGGGATTTACTACAAGACCCATGCCACCATGTGTTTTTCCTTGCTGGGAAAGAAAGGAGGCACATTCTTCATTATGGTGATATGTGAGAGACTTGATAGCCTAAAAAATGGAGGACTGGATCATTAATGGTGGTAGGTGAGTAACAGAGCACGATAGCTTTCAAAAACATCCCCTCCCGCTCGGATCGAGCTTTCGGTCAAAAGTTATGGCTTCCTGAAGGTGATTTGGGTTTGGGGTATATTTGCAAAAGGTCAACGTGGCAGCCCCACATGTATTAAGAGTTGCGCCTCTGTTTAATCTTGAAGTTACATTGAAGAGACACATGGCGTCGTCTATGGGCTTTCTCTATTTCCTTTGTATTACGCTTAAGCTCCCTTGTTGGCGAGACAATGTACCTTACCCAAGACAAGTGGAGGGATGGTGCATGTTTGGGGACCGCTTGTTGATTCACCTCTTGAAAGAGCACCAAAGAGACACATGGCTCCTTCCACTACCTCACCTTATGCTTACGATTCAATGGTGGCTCTTTCCCTTTGTACTTGGCCATGCAGCGAGTGTGCGTTCATTTGGCAACCACCCCCAAATCTTAACCTTGAAGATGCACCATGCTGACGCCTAAAGGCTTCCTTCAGCCTGTCTTGACCTTGGAATTTTCAACTACTAGTGTCCCCTTTTCGAAACTTAGACACATGGAGGGCTGGTGCTAGTTTAGGGTCTTTCTTTAGGCCATGCCTTTGAAATTACACCGATGAGGCACCTGGCACCTTCCGCGGTCTGTGACTTTTTAATGGCCGAATAGTCCCCCTTTATATCCCGACTTCATGGGGGCTAACGCTTGTTGAGACCACCTTTTGGGATTTAGCTTTGAATTTGCACTTTGATTGGACACATGGAGGCCTTCGTTGATCCTTTTGTACTTAGCCAATTTAGGATTGCTCCTCTATATCCATTTTTGGTGGGTCCCTTTGACTCATTTAGGAGCGAATACGTTGGTTCCTGGACACGTGAAAGTTTCACACTCATTTAGAGTCTTGCATTTGCTACACCTTTTGGAATTGCGCCGAGTTGACATGTGGTGCCTCCCGTGAGTCTATTTGTTTGGCTCTGAGTCAACTTGTATCTGAAGTATGAAAACTTTGATCTTCTTCTCTGATTTTCTCTTGTTGAGCCTTTGGTATATTTTAACGTTATCGTCCTCCTTCACCGATGTTGCACCTTCATTGTTGGATCTGAAATGTGGGCTCGTATGACCGAACCGACCCTTCCAATTTTCTTTTGTGTGGAGTCATGTTTGATCAATTCTACCAGGGGGGGAAATTGGGACAACAGTTTGATGAGGGTCAAAATTCATGTACCAATTGTGTGTACATCCCTCTAATGTAGTTGGAAATTATGTTACCTTGCGCTCAAAAGATATGATACCTTTTATATGGCATAGTATCTCACACACATGCACATGTTCAAAGAAAGCATCTTCTATGCCCCGATATTTTGGAAGATGGAGAGACATCTCCATGTAAATATTTTGGGGTTGGTGCGGACCCTACCCACCTGATCCAAAACCTCTTGTGTTACCTTTTCCTCCAGAACCACTAGATCCACCAGAACTAGAGCCACCTATACCCCCTGATCCTCCACTTGTAGCTAGAAGTAGACCAGAAGATGTACTTCCCTATGTCCCAACAGTAGTATTGAACTAAACTCCTATAGTCTGCGTGGTGGTACTACTCCCAGAAGTGAGTCCAAAATTTTGTGTGCTCAAATTTTATGCTGATGATGCACTGAAAAGGTACCTCCAAACAATAATGAAGATGTTTTCCCTGCCATGGATGTACTTTCTATGTGACTTACTCATGCTTCCCTACTACCCAAATTAGCTTGCTAACTATTGGATGTACTAGATATTGGAAAACCAAACGCAAGGGCTAGGTTGCTAGCTAGATTCAAATGCGTGCCAGCGGCTTAGGTCGTTTCTATTGGCGTGATCCATTGTGAGTAAAAGAAGGGTTTCCTATCATGCTTTCCCAAATGGGGAAGTTACGGATGCTCTAGATCCACACCTTCTGCATGAGCTCCAAATACTTAATGAGACATCTCTCTCGTCAATGTCATCTTCTCTACAATACCACATGTTGCTTCTCAATCTCCCTTTTACATGCCTCATTGTACTTAAGCCTCCTTTCTTCTCTCTTCCTTTCTACACTAGGTCCACCATCTTTCACCAAACCTACTCTTGCCCCCATGTGTGGTGGGGTTTAGCTAGCCATCAATTTTTCTTCCAAGTTCAGGGTCACCATAAAGATCTTGATCACTAGTGGAATGTCTAGTAAGTAATTTCCCCTCGGATAACATAAAAATTGGAACTCTGCTACCTCTAGGAAAGAATAAGTGGAAATTGATTACTCCAGAATATAGTTTTTCAAAACACCATGGAACCAAGTATCCATAACACGTGTCCAAATCAGATCAACATCATGAAGGGCCTAAAATTCTTCTTGTGTCTAAACAAGTGTGCGATCCCTCAAATTCTGTTTAGACACATAATAAACCAACCACTCACATAGTTCTACCAGAAAATAACAAAGAAGCTATCATACAAATAGTCCTACTGATTTTGTTCCACCCACATGCATGCATAAAAATGAGATCCAATGTTGAACCTCCATGTGTACTCTTCTTCCGGATATTTTATCCACTCCTCAACACTTTCCTAAATCATGTGCGGATGTGTACAGATGAGGATGAATTCCCTTTATATCGTGTAATCCCAAGCAAAATCATGGGAATTTTTCTTTATAACCTCAAGCACCCTAGCTTCTTTATTGACCTCCAAATCGTTGCCTATGGTCATCTCTCTTTCCATACTGACAAGCACCTACTTGGTATCATTCACAAGAGCAAGATCTGTACTGGTGATAAAATAATTCAATGGGCAAATATGGGGCTGAAGCATGTGCAGGATGGGTATGTTGTCAAAAGATAGAATCTTAGTTAAAGGACAATAGAAATCAGGAACTAAATATTCAAAATTATAAGCATAGAGTTTCCTACCAAACTCAGTAGAGGTAATGTCTACCAGAGAAATAGCAGAGGATATGTCTATTACTGTAGTTTCAGATTCCATAGCAATAGTGCTGATTTCCGTAGTCGTAGAGTCCTTAGAATCAGTCAGTGTATATGACTCCACAACTTCCGCCATATGGTTGTGTACTACAATAGTGGCCAGAAAAGAAGAACTCAAAGAGTTAGCATCCAAAGAATCCACCCATACCTGGTCACAATTGTTCGTATAAGGCTTAGGCAGGAGGGTATAATGAAATGTGTTTGGATTTCGCCCATTTAGAATTGTCATGTTGCCTAACCTACAATCGATGTATGTAGCAACCGTAGCCAACCAGGGCCTTCCCAAGATGACTGGATATCCCAACTTCGAGATTTAGGATGTAAAACCATGAAATCAACTGGGTACTCCCATGATTCAACAATGACCATTATATCTTCAACCACACCATCAAGTACAACAATGGATTGATCTGCTAACTGTATAACAATGTTGGTAGGTTGAAGTCCTGTTAAGGATAGCAGATTAAACATTTCTATTGTGATGACATTAATGGCAGCACCAAGATCCACCAAAATGTTAGATATTGACTAGTTGTTTATACAAATAGTAATGACAGGACTCCCAGGATCCCCATATTTTGGTGAGATAAGGGTGCCAGCAACTAAATCAGCCAAATTCCCTTCGACCCTGACAGTCTTTGGGTACTTATTTTTCCTTCCGGTGTTTTGATACACTCGTTTCTAATGGTTTGGTTTAGTTCAGGGATGTCCCTTATTGCTCATAGAAGTGGGACCTCAATATGTACTTTCTTTAATTCCTGAACTAGCTTTGTTTCATCTATAGTTCGAATGTCCTGTAACCACTCAGGAAAAGGGGTTGTATTTTGTTTGAGTATTTGATCATCCAATGCATCTGGTATTGGTGAAGGACCAGTATTATCCTCAAGGGTTTCTTCTTTATTGGCATCAACAGGTAGTTCTGTGATAACAATAGGAGGATTCAATATCTTGCCAGATCGCAGGCATAAATTACCAATAACATTAACCTGCATGGTGTTACCTGGGTCTGTGTCATCAATTGAAGTTGTTTGTTGATTTTTAGGATTAGATACTGGCTGAGATGGAATTTTTGTTTGTGTTGCTTGTCCTTGATGTTGGTAGGCCTGAGGTGGAGGCATTAAAGCTTGTTGTGGTTGCTGGAATTTGCGTTGTTGATTACCATTTTGTGGTGGTGCCCATGACTGATTTTGGCTAAAAATCAGTTGAGGACCCCACTACTAGTTGTGCCAAGGATTGGCTGCGGGTGGTGGTGCCCAACCTAGCTGAGTGTAGGGATTTGTCCAGGGTGGTGGATATGGATAAGTCATCCATTTTGAGTTTTCCCACTCAGGTTGTCCCCAAGAAGACTGAGAGGCTTGTTTCAGCCATGACATCCTCCAGGGATTTTGATTCGGCCTAGATGGGAACCCGGCTGATTGTTTTTCTTTGGACAAAGTTTAATTCAGGGCTTGTTTGAGAGATAGCATTCAAACCTCCCTTTAACTGTGGTAAGAATGTGCAATGCTTAGTGTCGTGGTCAGTAACTTCACAAATTAAGCACATGTCTATGACATCCAAAGGACATTCTCTCAAGGGGTGTCTCTTCCAACACTTAGGGAAATATATGTCCAACGGTTCCTTAGCAGGGCTACTTTTTGCCTTGAGTCCATCTATGGTTGATGTTAATTGTAGCAGAATGTTTGTTTTCATGTTGACCATTTCTTCCAGAAGTTCAGAGGTACCTAAGGAAGATTTGGATGTTTATTTCCTTTGTATTCCTCCACATGTTCTAGAGCATCTTCTACATAGCTCAGTGATTTGGTCCATGGTGAGTTTATGCACGTCTCCTCCTCATATGAGATGGAGGGAATCCTTGGTTTCCTCATCCAGTCCTTTAAGAAAGAATGTCTTAGTGATGGGTCATTGTATTGTTCCAATCATTTAACCGACATAATCTCCTGTCGTGTCATTCTAAACCGTGGGTTGTGTCTCTAGGAAGTATGCAATGGAGTTTAATGGAACCAACAATCTGTTGGGTCTGTTGGGGGTTGCTTCATTTAGTGAATAGTCTATGGAAATGCAATACAAATCTACAAAATTGAAATACATTTCTATAGAATTCAATTATTTGTAATGAAAATTAACTAACTAATCTTCTGCTGGAAAATGAAATACGCACACACTATTTTTAACAAATGAAATTACAACTATATAAATGAAGCTTATTAGAAAAAGAGATTACTTACTAACCATATTTGCATAATGGGAACATCTATTCTAAATAAAAGTAGTAATGAATAAAACAAATATAGTCAATCAAAGCATGCATGTAATATTCTCAAACAACAATTGCATAAAATTCAATCAAAGAACCGTATTCGTAAATGAACTCGAGAATAACCTCTTATCTCCTTGGTTGAGTGGGCCCTTGCTCTTCCTTGGGATAGAGGGATTAACAACCTTTGATTCTCAAAATGTCGTGACTTTCATTAACTCAGAATAAGTTTCATAACATAAACAGTAGATAAAACTGAATGCAGATAATCTCTTTCAAGTATATTCAAAAAGTAGTTCTTATGTTCTGAAGACGAAGTCTTCATATAGATATTGTTAGTTACAAGGCTCACCATATCAGGTGGCATTAATCACTGTCCACCAAATACTAATTAAAACACATAAATTTCTATGGGAAGTTAGGAACAAGCCCCAACTAATAGGTCAACTTGGTGGAAATAGTCTCCTGCCGCTTGCTCCAAACTCGGGCTCCATAACTACCAACAACATCCATCATTTCCTACACACATCATCACATTTTATCTCACAAAGGTAGTTAGTAGGAGGTTCATGTGATAATCAGTTTTCATAAACTATAGCAAGGAAAATGCATCAAACCTACTAAGATATAACTACACAAAACATCCCCATGTATTAATAAGTCATATCAAAAGAGTATTTTCGGCTTGAATAAATGATATCAATGAGCCAAACAATGCACTCATCACCTAGTGATGTGCTATGTGGAGGGATACTAGAGTGCATGGAAAACATTACAGAGAGCATGCCCATTTTTTTGAGACAATATCCATAGTAGTGGTGACATGGAAAATTTTCTTTAACAAGAGGGACAAGGCACGTGAGGAGACTCAATGTGCCCAAGAGGTAGTAGGTGGTAGTCCCTTGGCCCAGGACATGTTTGCAAGATATGTAGATTTGTAATGTTATTTCTTAGAGCATAATATGGAGATTTCTATGTTACGTAGGTAGGTAGAAAATTATTGGGGTCATCTAATGCAACATTGTGTTGATCGTGAGGCATCCAGCTTCTAAGGCTCTCAAGAGTACACGAGAGCGATAGTGATCATGAGGTTTGATAGTGATGATTGAATATGATGTACGGGGCCTTGCCTCGAGTGATGAAACATATGTTTGGAATGATGATCGTATGAATGATATATTTATGGACATCAATTTTTGATATATATGAGATCGATGTTGATATGTGTTTCCTTTATGATGTAATGCATATCGTATGGTTATATGGTTTTTTTCCTAGCATGTGCATTTGTATTTTATGTAATGAATGATGATGTTAGGACTGATAGATAAGATATGTATGGTGAATGATGTAGTAGATAACTAATGTAAATGATAAATTATGAGTGAAATACAATATGTAGCACATAGGCAACGTAATGGTGATAATAGAATAAATGTGAAAATAGTTGAATATGTGAAAATGTAATGTAATCAAAATAGGATAAGGTGATGAAAATAGGGGAATTGATGATGCCCCAGTATGGATGGATGAATAGACTCATATAATAAGACCCTCAGGCGATCAATTATGAGCCACATAAGCAAGAGTGCATCATAGATAAATGATTGAGGTGCACTAGATGAATGAAAGAGCACATGATGTAAGGTTCTTAAAACTAAACCCTAACCAGTCATGTAAAAACCATGAGAACACAAGTGCATCATCGGGAGGTAAGGTGATAGTGATTACCTACCAATGACCAGGATGACGGGTGGAGGTGGAAGCATATGGAATGGAGGGAGCATGAGTTTATGAACCGAAGTGCATGTAATATGGAGTGAAAATGGGGTATGCAGAGACAATTGGAAACACATGGGATGCATGTGATGGATAGTGTGAATTACGTGGATGTAATGAATGTGGTCGTGGATAAATGGCGGTGTTGGATAGCGTGCATGTGATAGTGGTAAATGAAGAACAAACTAATTACTAGACGGAGAAGACTTGGGGGTTATAAGCCTATATTGTCATGGTGAAGGGGATAATAATCACTCATGAGATGCAAAAGATATGACACTAGTGACCTCTAATTGTTGTAAACTCTCATCTAAACTAATACTGTCATTTTCACGATGGTAATTAAAGTAATAATAATCATGGTGATGTGGTAAACGGTGTGGAGGGTTATGTTGGCTAGAAGGAAGATGAATTAATCATTCATCAAGTAATATACACAACACATCATGAGGTCGAGCATTAGGTGAAAAATATAGAGGAACATGGTACCAAGGTGTAGTAGTAGTAGTAGTAGTAGTAGTAACTACTTGTAGAGCCAAAGAGACATGTGTAGGAGGTGGAGAAGGGGAATGATGTTGCTACCTTTTCTCTTTGGGTTGAGACATGTGTTTATTTTGATTGTTTCTAGGAGGTGGAGTAGGAGGAGCACGCTTTATTTGAATTTTAGCCAAGGGTGGAGGTTGTTGAGGATGTACAACTAGAGGTGTAGGTGGAACAACAGAGGACATAGTAATCAGAGAAATGTGAGAAGGATCTGCTAGAGGAGAAGTAAGAAGGTCATGTTATAGATCGATAAACTTGTAACAAAAAAATATAAAGGAATCACAAGTATTATACTATAAGTGTTTCTTTAGAGGATTAATACCACGACAGAAGATGAATTGATTTTCCAATTCACTAGGGTGAAAAATAAGTTGATGTATATATGCATTAAAGATTAATAAGTAATCTTGGATAGGTTTGGAAGTTCCCGACGCAAAGTAGGAATGTGATCGTATGTAACCCTATCACCATTATTGATAATAAACCCACGAAGAAAAGCATCCTCCATAACATAGAAATAGCTAATAGAACTAGAAGGGAGATGGGTATACCATTGAAGTGCATCGTCAACTAGACTAAACCAGAAGGCCTTAAGCAAGAGTCTATCATTGGAATAAGAGGCCATAAGAGTGTGGTAATGTGTAATATGAGAATGAGGGTCACCGGTACCATCAAAGCATGTGAATGTGGGCATGATGAAATCCTTAGGAAAGGTTGAATTATGGATTTTTTTTGGAACTAGATTACCATGCAAGGAATTGTTGTCTATAGATGCATAGTAAGCCCTACTTTCTAAGGTGAGGGAATGAACTTGAGACTAAAGTTGATCTACAAAATGCATGAGAGATATAATTTCGTATGAGGGAGTAAAAGAAGATGAAAATAATGTATTAATAGGTTGAAGCTTGCCATTGTGTGTGATCATGGGTATATCAAGAGGTGAGATAATAGGCTCCAATGGTAAAGATGTGTGAGGAGTGTGTGTTAAAGGAGCTACATGATATGTGTTATCCAATTTTACGCACATGGAAAAATTGGAAAACAGGGCCTTATTGCTATCAAATCACGACATTGGTCCCATGGACCCACTTCTGGTCATCAGTGTCAAATCGAAAATAAAGAGACGAGTTCATGAGTAGGAAATGTAAGTTCGGTTGTCCAACTTTGGCTTGTCATAAAAGAGTCTCGATAGGAGCGGATAATGTTTCGATGGTTGGCTCATTGAGGCAGAGAAATGACGAGCTCGACTCGGTTTAATTCAACATGGAGAGATTGATGCTTCCTTGTTGGATTATGAATTCAGTTTTAATGACTCGACAAAGACAATAGCTGCCTCAAGATTTGGTCGAGCTTCTTCCATGGAAGAGAATTTCCAAAATGAAAAGGCGAGACAACTCAATTAAAACCTTATCTCATTCTTCTACTACAGCGGCAAGATTTTACAACAACTGATCACGACTATGGTCGCATGCAACCAGAACATCAGGATCAACACCAACGGTTCCTTGGGATCACCCTGCGGCAGCTGTCGCAATCAACTCTCTCTGGAGGCCACTCATTTTCTGAGATAAGTTTTACTTCTCTACCCTGTAGCTGCTGCGTATAACCAATTACTTCCTCACGGCACTTTCCTAGGATAATTTCAGTTCTACGCTCAAAGCGGCCGAGCATTCGATGCACAGGGATGTTGCAGTATAGTAGAAGCCCGTTTGAGCAAGTAAGTTGTCCAATGTTGTTATCTGATCAGCATCGTATGCATCCTCAAATTCAGGATTTTCCTTCAAGATATTTTTATGAAAATCAATTAAGTGACAGTAAGAGTGTTACCGGGAGACTTGATTAAATTTATTTTACAATGCAACTCATGGAAACGGATCTCATAGAGGTGGAACTGTTTCATATCAGAATATTCATGGAGCATAATTTGCTTTGCAATTATATGAGCATCTTCAGCGAGTCACTAAGTTGGCGGGCACAAAGGATTCTGTCGGGATTATCACACCTTACAAGCTACAGCTGAAATGTTTGCACTGAGAGTTTAATGTTATCCTCAAATCTGTTGAAGGAAAACTCGGCAGGAGAAGATTCATGAAGATCCCGCGCGCTGGTGGGAATAGTGGAGAAATTGGGTCGGATTGCCAAATCTGCGTGGCGAAGTTGAGGCCGGGGCCCGTGAATTAATTTGGCCAAGCCGTTGGACGTGGGAAATAAGGCAAGCAATGCCAAGGGGAAATGACGTGATGTCAAGCCAAAGAAGAAATCCCGGGCGTGGGAGAAGTTTGAGTCTACAGCCAAAAAATGGGAGAAATCCGGTCAATATGCCAGGCGTGGAGATATTGGTTTGGCAAACCATGTTGTTCACTCCGCGCGGGGGAGATTTGGAGCAGCACTGCCAAGTGGAGATTTGACGATGGCAATCCAACATCAAACTTCCGCACGAGCCGTTTAAACGGGATCCGAGTCTTTGTGCGGGTCGCCAGGAGGTTAATAAGACAGTTGTGAATTGGAGTGGGTCATGGAGAAAACAACGCGACGTGATACCGATTTCAGCGGAGGCTACAGGCCGCTCGTCTCATTATGCAGATATTTGTCAAATGATATCGAGTAACAGGAAAGCAGTGCTCAAAACTCGTCCAGATCGGTGGCCGCGAGACAAAATCATCATACAGGCAGCAGGCACGTTGCAGTACAGTAGAAGCCTTCCTTTTGAACGCTTCCAGCAAACAGGTTGTCCAACTGTGTTGTTATATGTTCAGCATCGAACGCACCCTCAAATTCGTAGGCTTATCCTTATTCTAAACTCAGATCGGCAAGCAGTTGCAGAAAACAAATATTCACTGCCGTGTACGATGGATTGGAGTCACGCTGTTCAAGGCTTCATAAAATTTGCCCGAACCAAGAGATGAAGGTTTAAAACGGCGCAGAATGAAACGATTCATATTGCTCAGCATTCTTTCTCCTAGAAGCGAATTAAATGTGAAGTTCAGCTCTGAAAATACCCGGTCGGCCGTTTTACATGCTGCATCCTTGTTACGTGTAAATGGTCTCTTTGAAAAAACTCCGAGGGGCGCAGTACGCAATATTTATACCCTTCCATTATGTACGTCCAATCAGACAATAAAAGTATTCTTTTACCAGGTTCAGAGAAGCTTGTTTTTAAACAATGGACGATTATACTGCAGTTTCAAGCTAATCTTATCGAGCTCTATTTCTATTAGCTTTGATCCACGACTAAGGGAGAATTCATATGGTCCTTACCTGTACATTTTTCCAAGGTCCTTTTGGTTGCCCCAGTTGTTCAACGTATTTTTTTGAAGGGCTTCTTTTATGTGTTGCAAATTGTAACATAAAGGATCTTTTAGTTTCTGGAAAAATGAGTATATGGTGTAGCTCACAGCTACCTATGCCATATAATCGTGGATTCGAGTCGCAAGCTTCATGTGAGGGGAGGGACATGACGACAAGCGTAGTGCAGAGAGAAAATGAACTCAGACGTCGATAGAATGAAAAGCGGGGTTCAAAACGAGTATCCCGGTCTATTAATAAAGATGATTCCGGAGTTTCAATGTGGAATTCAATACATTTGAGTTCATGTTCGATCAGTAAGACACGAGCGAAGGCGAACCAAATCACATGGAGCGATTCGGTCAATTAGGTGATAAGTACGAGTCGGCCGGGCTACGATGGAAATAACTCGGCACTGAAAGAGTTTCAAATGGAATTCACTGAGTCAAAAATCCTGTGACAATAAGGAGCTCATCGGTAAAAGAACTTGAGGGCTCATCAGAACATGTTTGTTTTAGTTCACCTCACATGGAGTGAAGAGGAACAGACGAGATGTTCTGCAGTAGCACCAAAACGATGAGGCTTAGGAGAAGTTGGCAGTCATAGCAAGTCGAATGGAGTCAGGCTTAGCTTGCTCTAAGAGTGTAGTAGGCGGATAGCCTAGTCTGAATCAAGAAGAATCGTGATCAAGCCACGCTGAATGAAGATCTCATTCAGGAATTGACAAGAAAACTAATCTTGTGGTGAAGTATTCACGGATTAAATGCCAAGTCTGAATCAAGAATAGTCATTGCAGAGCCAATTGAAAAATAAAGTGTGCAAGTGAGGTCGAAGAATTTATAGAAAATGGTTTTGCATGGATACATCACAGAAAACGGTAAAGGTTCGAGAATAAAAATGCTAGTTGAGCACACAAACGTGTAAGGACGACTCTAAGAATGAAGGCAGTGGAGCTCGGTACTTTACACACGGTGAGGTATCCATTGCAAGCAAGAGGTTCAAATTGGAATGGCTCGAGGAACCGATCTAGGTGTCAAGTGCCTCGGAGGAAAGAATTCGCCGCATAAGCCATCTGCATAAGACTAAGACACGGTTCACGTCAAAAATAAGTTCGGGAGAAAGCTCGCATGAAAGATTCAGATAACCGAGTTGAGCCATTCATCATTCACCGAGTGAGTCAGTCGGGGAACGCTTGGATGGGAACCAAGTCGAGTGAATAGCTCGAGCATACAACTGCTCAGTAATTCATTCTAATTAACTTTGTTTATTTCATCAAGCATTAATGCCAAACTGAAAATTCAAAGAGAGCTCGACAAGCTAAACTCGTGCCGAGTCACTGGTCAATAGAGATGCAAGCTCGGTTGTCAGTGAAATAAGTGACTTAGGATGAGCCGAGTTGCAGTCTGAGTGACCCGATGATGAGCATTAGAAGAGGTGAGAAGAGCTCGATGCAGATTGAGAGCTCGGTGAGTTCGGTATGTTGCTCGAAGCTCGTCAAGTTGGGATATGTCCAGACTCTATTCACATGGACCCCCCTCCTCTTCAAGTCAAACGGGTCAACGGGGGGTCCCAACATTATGTTAATTAAATTAATATTTTTATTTAAATATTTTAATAATAATATTTATTATTATTATTTAAATATTTTATTTAAATATTCTTTTAATTAATTGAGAAGACTTGGTCATCAGACAATTAATGACCCATGATGGAACCTTCTCAGGTAGTTCAACTAACTGTAATAAATACATCATGGGCCTTCATTTTAGGAATGTAATTATGACCATTTCCTCTTCTTTCTCACATATTCTTCTATAAATGTAAGTTGGTAGCTCATTTTAAAGGGTTCCAAATCAGCCTTCGAGACAAAGTTGACGAGTTAGATATCTCAGGCAAGAGTGTATACTTTTCAAGGGTCCTCTCTCTTCTGCAAGTTGTTCTTGTGTGTTGAGAGAACTTTCAAGCCTCCTCTTCAAGACTGTAATGGCAACTATTGCCTCTTCTGAATGTATGATGCATTGTGCATGTTATTGAAGCAATAAAAGTGTGTGTTTTGTGACTAATCTCGGTCCTTTCATCCTTCTATGCTTCTTTGTGCCTTTCTCATACTTGCAGGTACACTGTGCAAGTTTAAGTTTCTATTGCAGGTTCTTGGAGTTCTGTGCTTATCGAGTGGTGAAGTATTGCATGCAGTTGAGTTGTGGTGTCTGTTCACCCTTCTTGAGTTCATCCTTCTTCACTGGGAAACTGGTATATTTCTCGGTCTGATAAAGTTTAACAAAGGGAACGCGTGTCTCTTAGTCTGTGGTATCCTGTACCCTCTCTAAGTTGCAGTAGGTGAAGTTGACCTGTGGTGCACACACCCTCTTCAAATTAACCCTTCCTGAATCTGAAGACACCCTTTATTCGGTGCATCACCATCCCTAGTATAGTTTCATTTCTGTAAATCTCTTTCCCTAAAACCCCATGAAAATGTTAGCGTAGGACTAGATAATCATTTTTGTTACACTAGGAGTAGTACAGCACTTAGTTTAGGAAGAGGAAGCTGGCCTTCTCCGGAGGTTCACCTCGAGCCCAAGTCCCACAGCTTGAGAGGTGATCCCATGTGTCCCAATCACACCGAACGTCCTATTCACATCCTGGCCATTCGGAGGGTGCAGTGATTTGCGACAACAATATGATGAAAGGGAAGAAGGAAGTGAAGATAAATAAGGAGTATGATGAGAAGAAACAATAGAAGGTGGAGGCTCATGCACTATGGTAGAAGAAAGGTCGGGAGAAGAGGAATATGGAAGTGGTGAAGTACTCTCAAGCGGTGTAGAAAGAAATAGACTCCTTAGGAACAAGAGACGAAGTAGTATGGTCAATGTCAGCTAGAACAACACTATCAATAGTCTCAACAAGGTAATAAGAACTAGAATGAGAGGTTAGATAAAAATAATGAGAAGTGGTATGTGAGGTAGGAGTAGCTATAGGAGCGGGCCGGAGAAGAGGTAGGAGGCATACAGATTGTGAATCAATGCATAATAAATAATTAATGATAGAAGGATCTGAAACATTAGGTGGCATATGAGAAGAAGAATAAGAAGAATCACATGCAAATGGATGGCATGTCGTACAACGCGTGAAAGCAACAGGTTCATCAACAAGGCATATGCATATAGGAGAATCAACAGGATTAGTAGGTACGAACTCTTGCCCCCTAAAGAGTGCTTGTTGAGTAGCTTCAGGTGGTGTATCCAGGGGTGCACTATATAAATCCCTAAGCTCAGCTATGGCAGCCTCATCGTAAATGGGATTAATGCTAAAATGAGACATGATGAAAAAAAAGGAAACTATACTAAATCAAAACCAAGGATCCAAAACAATGTGTTCAAGCGGTAGGGTTCACCAAAATGATTAACAGAGAATAAAATTTGTAACTATATTATGAGTTAATCTAGATAGAAATTGGATGCTATATTGAAATTTTGGAAATAAATATTGTACTTTAATATTTGAATATATTAGAAAAATATAAATAAAAGGGATATGGTACTAACCTCAAGTTAACTTACCTCATTGTGTGTTGGACTATAGCGCATGGTATGCGAGAATGGGTAAGGTGTGACCGTATGGCCTCGGGAACAGAAAAATATGGATGTTTGATTGTCTTGAGGTAACTAGGAGGATTCTAGGGAACCCTGGTGTACCACTGGTCTATAATTTGGGCATTGTAGACTACAAAAAATCTTAGAACCTGATTTTAATAGTATCACAATACCTTTGGAATACCTTCGCTCTTATTGCACAATGGTCGCAATACTACTATTTCCTATGTTTCCATAAATTATGTATAAAGATCTACCTCCAAAACCTTATCCAAAGAATCAATTCCTAAAAATAAAAATGCATATCAATAGGTCCAACTAACCTTAGTTGCCAAACTAGTGGTCTTACGACTAAGCATTGCACTACATTTTGGATGTAATATAGTTCTATGTGCATGTGTGTGCAATTTTGTGCCTAGGATGCCCTATCACCAATGACGCGATAATAAGGTGCAATAACTAGATGTAAAATGCAAATGGTGGACGGAATGGAAAGAATACACCCCGACCCTAATACGGTGTGTGATGCGGATGTAAAAGATGTGTAAATGTAATCCCTTACCTTAGTATATATTTTCCCTTGATAGTGAGATGTCCACCCATAATGTAGTGAGTATGCTATGTTTATATAGGGATCTCTTGTTCAAATTTCAACACTAGTGACCGAACTGCCGACTACGACCTAGGGGATTGCAGGGTAATTGTTAAGACCAACCTCGAACAAATAAATCAAGACCATAAGTTACTGACGACACGGGTACTTAAAATCATAGACAGATACACCTTGGGGCACCCCAAGACAACCCTAGGTGCCCAGGCATGGACCTAAATATGGTAACCGAGATAATTACAACACTTTAGACACCCTAAAAGATGCCCAAAATTACAGAGACAAATGACGACTAAACTAGACAAACAACAATGACGCCTGAAAAACTAACAACAAGACTTAACAATGGGTCATTAGTGAATACTTTTATTACACAAGATCCATATATAAAATAACATACTCGGTGGTATTAATGTAATAAGAAGTTCCTAATTTTGTGACTACATACTCCTACAAATTCCTTGTATGCTAATGATAATATTAATGAAATCCTTTCTTGAGAAAATATGACTAATAGTGATCCCGATTATGCATCCGATCATCAACATGCTAATGATTATGTTACTTCCCTTAAGAATTTTGAATGTGAATATACCACTCCTCTTTCTTCTACTTTTGAATTTATTTCCAATGATTCTCATGATGAATCCACTCCTACCCCTAGTGAATCTCTTACTATGTCTCATGAACCTACACCTAGTATCTATATAGATCCTCCACATTCCTTTCCTCCTCTCACACCTCCATCTCTCCTTCTTCCACCCCCACTCCTTCTTATCAAGTTCCCATGATCACTTACAATTGCAATATCCAACCCCTCAATGTGCCTCTCACTTCTCCAACCATTCCTTCTCAAAACATCCTATCCCTCATACATGTTGTTGGTAATTTGTAATCTCAAGTTCATACCCTTTCCCTAAAAAGTAAATCCTATTATAATTCTATTGAAAAAAATTCTATTCCCGAAATCCCATTCCAAACAAGATTAATAATTCCTCTTTCCCTAAGGGCTTCACCATGCCTACCTTCTCATGTTTCAATGGCATAGGAAATCCCTATTTACATCTCAAACATTTCTAACTAGCCATGACCTCCTATTCCAGTGATCGATTGTTACTCAAATATTTTGATCATAGAATTGATAATCATGATCTCTAATGGTATAATTAATTACATAATGTATCTATTCATACTTATTATTATATGGAAGATTATTTTATTAGGCTTTTTATGTTTAACAATTTTCCTAAATTTTCTTATGAATGCTTTCCTTATTCACATCAAGGAAAGAAAGAACCAATTTTAGATTACATTTTACACTTCAATTCTTACATGAATCAATTACTATTTCAGCCTATTTATTTAGAAATGTAATTTATATTTTTCGTGATTTAATTCCTCCATTAAAAGAAAAGATTTAATATGATACATATGATGCATTTACTCTTTTGTGCTAAAAAGTTATTGATTTAGAAAAATAATTAATTACGGAACATAATATAGCACCTCCTTCTACTTATTCTACTACTTCATTACCTACTACCTCCTCTCCCCTTCCATCCATTGACCTCCCTCCATGGTCACCATCTCCTCCTTCATGTAAGTGTCTTCCTTACCCACTATAATTTTGGCACGATATAATGATTCTCTAGATACAACCCATGAACCATTACACTTTTGACATGCTTCTAAACCACATGATGTCTTGTGTACTTTACTTGACAAACACTTAATTTTCTTACCTTTCAACTAGCATCATTCCCCTCACTTAACGCTTACACTTCCAAAGCATGATCTCCTTTCTAAAATTCTCACCACATGAATGGCCACCATGACAATGAATTCTATGCTCTTGATGATAAAATACAACAATAGAAGATAATGGTGACATTTCCATCCTCTCTCTCTCTGTCTCTCTCTCTCCCATATAAGCGAGATTTCTTCCACTTTGTTACCTTGTATCCTTAACCTAATCCTAAGGTTATCATCGGTCCACCTATAAAGGTTATCATTCATCCATGTCCTCCAATTGTTCCTCTTATAGCCACATTTTTGCCTTCCTCACATTGCTATCGCATATAGTTGGCTTCCTAAGCCACCTTCTTTAACACGCATCTTATCACCAAAAATCCCGTTCTTGACACCATTTCCTCTTACATCCAATTCGTAACTCATCCTCACATCGTTGCTACTTCACATGCTCATACCATGCCTTATAGGTCTCTTCATCTCTAGTAGATTATATCCATTTTCCATCTCATTACCCGATGACGCACTTGTGTTCTTAAGTTTCATACATGACTAATAAGGAAATTAGTAGTAAAATGAACCTCATTATCATACTAGGGGGGCATCTTTCTTCTCTTTCCCCTTCATCCTTATCAAACAAAATCACAAAAATTTCTTACTTCTCCTCATTTCCTTTCTCCTCTTATTTTTTCTACATCACATTACTACTCTTGCTTATCTACTTTTGTTCATCATCTACTATACTCTTCACTCTAATTCAAATACAATTCCTATATAATTCAAACTTATTTATTATTTCCACATCATAATAAATTTCCACAATCAACAATCAAAACAATCATTTCACCAATGCATATATAATCTAACAAATCAAAGTGCAAATCACAATCATCACATCATATACTAATGCACATTAAAAAAATATCATATAGATACATGACTATATATATATCATCAAAATCATAGTTACAAAATACATATGGTGGGGGAAAGTACCCATGCATAAAACATCATATCCCATCCTCATTATCACTATATACAATCGTGGTAGATCTAGAATTACAAGCTTCATTACTAACTCTCTGCCGCTTATCTCGGCCTCTATACCTCTCTAGCCGACTCCGTAATACAATAAATTCAGCTTTCTTCCCTGGATATCGTCCCAAAGAGATCTACATACCATGATAATATATCCTTCTCTAGGAATCCTTTTCCTAAAACATCTCTCACTCGCTCTGCCTCTACATGAGCCTCATAACGCTTTCTAAATAAATGGTGTACTTGGCTACCGCTATAGCCACCAGCTCAAATAAATGGACATAGTCCCTCACGATCACATCTACTTGCTCTGGCATCCCTCCTCCCATGAGCACATCTCGAGCACACATTTTTCCACAACGTGCGTATAGAGGAATCTAAAATTAGTGTCTAATAGGCATCACCTACAATCATGAAAAAAATTATTGATTACACACCTTTTTATTCATGAACTATAACAATTAAGTAATAACTCACAAATAGAAATGAACAATACGCTTAGCTCATGTCGCTACTACATCATATGCATAGGGAGTAGGTGCATGCCCCTCTACTCCTATAATTTTTAGCTCACCCACCGCATTTATGACTACGGAAATAGAAATACCCATTGATGTGTCGCCCATAACTCATTGTATGCTTGAGCGCACCCCATGTCATCCACTTGTATAGGATCTATGGTTGGATTTGCATCATCTTGACCTAGATGCACTAGTTGTGCTCTTGTTAGAGTCTTGCCTCGGCCTTGGTCATCTCAACACCCTAATAGATTGACACCATATATGGATCTGGGGTACATCCTGATCCATGCCAAACTATCTAGATACTCTCTTACCCTAGAACAAATCTACTACCCTTGGAAAGAGATACTTCAACCACATGGTGTGTTTAATGCACCGCAACTCTACACCATCCTCCAACCATCCTCCATAATCTCTATATGGCCTCCATATAATGGCCCCATGACCCATCTGATCTATCATCGACATATATGTTGTCGTATATATCCTCCTACCGTGGATTTCCACCCACCTTGCCGCAAATATATTTGGCCAAGCTCAATTAGCTTTTGGTGCACTTTGAGTGGCCTCAATATAGCTATATGTTCATAGGCCCATACCTGTAATTAATTAGTGGCTCCTAATCCACCTCCATGATCCTCTTGAGTAAATATATAAAAATCCATGTAAAAATGGATTATTACACACCGTGCTCATGCATATCTAGTACCATGATCCTCTATGTTACAACAAATATCATGCATCCTATACAAAATACCAACTCCACCACCTTCCACTACCATGGATGAAGCTAGAATCACTACAATAAATTTCGTAATCGAGGAACCCCGATCTCACAATCACATCCAAGGTAATATATGTCTCACCCTAAACTCAAGTCCTTGTAAAATACCATAGTGCTACCATCATTTGACTATGGGTAACCAATAACACTATCATCTATAATCTCTCTCCCATAATAGGTAACTATAATATCAAATATACATCCTCTCATGCCCATCATCTTCCCCTGCCAAAGAACCCGAATGTCCAAGTATTTGCACACCATTTTTCACATAAAGCGAACAATAAAGGCATATTATAGGGTATCTCCCCCAATCTCGCAATGTTCTTTAGGCCGACAAGGTCCAATATATCCCACTCTTCATCCGATAACCCCAAAATAGGCAATGTGCTCAAGTGATGCCACTGAACTAAAATCCTCAAGTGTATATCCCTTTGTATAACAAAAAAGAAACACAATTCCTATATTGGCATGCCATAATAACTTTAAAATCACTCATCATAGCATAAAACTAATCAAAATACATGCATTTCAAAAAATAGTGCAAAAACCTTGCCCTTGGACACTAGCGCCCAAGAGCGGGTCATCGGTTCCCAAACATAGGTCACTAGCACCGAAACTGGTGCCAATGTCCCAAAGGACATAAATGCCCTATCCACTTCCGTCCTAGTCGAAACACCAAAACCTATAAAAATGTAAATTTAAAAACACTAATAAAAGCAAATCTATTTGACTACATTTTCTGAAAATAGCCACATATACCAATTCCTCGGTTGTCTATGAAGCCACGTGCACCACCACTCTCTCAAATATTGTCAAACTAGTCTCTCTAACACATTGCATCCTCACACAGAGATCCAAATTCCATTCAATCTCGGTAAAAATGAGATTACTATCCACTTTTAATTATTACTTTATATAGTAATTCTTATTTACCCTATGATATAGTTATTATTTACAACCATTTTCACAACTAATACACGTAACATGGTTTCAGTCATATCTTGATATTTGTTACCTTTTTTTTACTCCTCATTTGTGTTGTCTAGGTCATTGTCTCCTCTTGATTGTATAATATGATTTTCATTATTCCATATTCAAATCGCACATGTATTACTCAATGCAAATCATAATTTGTTGATACTACTACTTCTCATATATTATCTCTCCTTTACTATTCCAACTTGTTACAACCTTGCTTTTAGCTCAATGATCCTTTCTCCACCCATCACCCATTCTATGAAAGGGGGAATACAATCGGGATCATCTTTTAATCCCTCACAAGATACAACACAATGAATCGACACTCTTAATAGATTGCCATCACAATTTTCTCCAATCTCATTAAAAATGTGTTTACAATCACTCTATATGATAGTTAATACTCTATGTTATTTTAAACCTATCTCCCCCAAATTACCAAATCTAGGGAAAATAAAAACCTCTCCATGAGTAATCTCCTATGTACATATAATTTCAAGTAATTTTCTATCACTCAAATCAAATCAATCAATCCGCACGATAAACACATTTACCATCTCTCTCATATAACCTAACTTGGGAGCCACATTAAATTATTATTGCTTCGAGTTGACCTAGCTTTGAATCCATCCAACACTACTAAAATCGAATCACTCATTACTATATGGGTTGGGGAAATGAGACATCATTTCCTTTCTGTAATGCCCTATATGGGTTCTTCAATTAGAACTAATCAAAACTAAATTTGGTTTGTATTTGTCTGCAGCGGTTAGACCTTTTGGGAAGTGTCATGGAAGGAGAGAAAAACTAGACCTCTCTCCCAAAACTCTTCCTCTGGTGGCAGGATGCCCAAATCCTCCCATCATCAACAAATTGTTTTGTGAATTGATCACTCTTTACCTCTTCTATCACCTTTGAAAACAAGTCAAATTCTCTAAATTATTTTAAATATTTATCTCGAGTACTCCTTACGAACGTTTTCTATCTCCACTCACGCTACATGGGTTAACACATTGATCCATGGTTTTCCATACTACAAGTTCTTATTTTCAACGCGTGCACTCTCCAACATGGATTCTACGAACTTTACATAGGTATGTTCCTTACTTCCAATACACTACTTGAATTTCATTCATATAGTATAAAGGGGAAACATGTAGACACAAAATCATACACATATTACTATTTTACTATGTCTAAGTATGTTATTATATGCATGAATCTTGAGTAAGAAAATTATTCAATGGTGACACAATCCTTTGTCCATCTACATTTTTGATTGATCTCTCTATACTAATTCTCTCCTATATCGATCATTTTTGTACCCACATCTAGTCGAGTCATAGGGATCGCTTTGTCATTCTGTCTTTTCACATTTGTCATCATTGATTCTAGGACACTAAAGAACTAGGCACTTGCATCCATTCTCGGGAAAAAATTTCATGTTTATTAGTTTTATGAATTTTGACATTTGTGGTCAGCAATTTTAGTTTTGTTATTCTTATCATGTCTTCATAAGTACGCCTTTTTTGTCACTAGTGTCTAAATTTAAACAAGACATTTATATACATATACGTAATATACACAATATTATTCTACGTGGCAATTAAAAGGGCTATCACATCTACATACTATCACTACTTTTAAACATACTGCATTTTTTTGTGCTACATACACTACATAGAAAGGGGAAGTGTTTAATTCCACACAAAACATTTGAATCAAAGCTAGCTATATCCCAATATCTTTGTGTCATTGGCATAAGGGTAACATAAGGAAACTATTTTACAAACAAGCACACAAAATTACGTGGAGTCTAGAATGTAATGCGCCATTCGATACTATGTTCACTCATTGGGTAACTGTCAAGGTCAGTCTAACTTCACATATTGCATGTTTTATTTATATTTAATGTGTTTGTGAGCCATTGCAAGTAGATAGGGTTTTGTTGTAGGTTATATGTATTTTTTAACCCTAACGATGAATTTAGAGTGATAAACAATACATTAGAGAGAAGGCCTTCAAACCCATAAATAAAGAAATCTTAAAGATTCACATTGGCACCAAGTGCCCAAAATAAGAGAACAAATCCCGGGCACCTCTTTCCACATGTGGGTACCCCTATCCAACTTAGTTCGAACCCCAAAACTCTTGATGAGCTCATGTCACATAATTTCTGTTGGATCCAACACATATACAATCCCAACTATCTACAGATTACTCAAAAATTATCTAAGTCACTTATCACTTTCATTTGGTTATAGTCTTGCATTGCTTGAGTACTTAGCATTTATATTTTATCATATTATACATTGTTAGTTTCTCTTAAATTATATTTAATTCAATTTATATTAAATCACTACTATATCGAGAGTAGCATTAGGTGGTGTGGCATATATCCTTGATTTCCTACTATTATTGGGTGTAATTTAATATTTATACACAATTTATTACATCAACCAAACGTATGTGCTACTAAATTCCCGATATATTTTACAACATGTTAAAATCACTTGAGAATAATGACACGTATAGCTTGGGATTATCTCACCAAGTTAAGGTAAACACATGTATTCTTTCAACTCACTTCACATTGTACATTCTAAGTAGAAAACTATTAAACCCTAAAAAACCTTCCATCGCATCATATAACTATTAAACACAATTCCATACATATGGTTAAGCATTTATGTATGTAATAAATGTGGTATTATTGAAATTTAAGGTAAAGAAACAAAAAGTCAATTGGAACCACAACTTTTCTACATAGCTATGGATATTTCCACCAATTGTTGTTTCCATGAAAATTATACCCATACATAATATATCGTGCACATAGAATCGACCACTTCTTAAAACTTAGTGCCATTAAAATACACACGATAGGTTGCATCATATGCAAGAACAAGTGTTTGGGAAACTAGGCCCCCTCAATGCATGCATGAAGTTTTGACAATAAAATATATTTATACTATAAATACAAAGGACATAATTAAGCGGTGGTGTGAGTAGTTATTTCTCGGAGAATTTAACTAATAATAATTATATGATTTATATATCCATGTTAATATAATAGATCAATATATGAACATCAAATAAATAACAAACCAATAATTAGAAAATGAATGGCTAGAAATAGTTATTTCAGCTTAATTTAAACAATAGAGAGAGAGGAAGGAAAAGGTGGGAGTCATATGTTTTTCATAAGAATACAATGCTTGAAAAACACATTTATTCGACAAGAGAGAAAAGATAAATTTTAAGGTATATATATGTTAAAAGAAGACATGGAGGGGAATGCAAGATTGAACACATAGACATATATATTTGAAGAGAAACACTAGATTTTACGATTATGTTTTAGGTTACCAAGTTTATCCATGTTAAAAAATTTACATATATGATAATAATTATCTATGTATACTTAAGATGGAAAATAGTTAAGAGTGTGTTAGTTAAAACTTAGGGCTATTGGTAATGCTTTGGGAAATTTTTAGCTTTAGATCCTAAAAATGAATTTTTTTACCACACTACATATACCCATATACTTGTGAATGTCGATATGAATATTGAATTTATGGCTATAATGGAGCTTAAAGTCAAGGACAAAATCTAGACACAAAATATTGATTACAAAGTTGGCTTCCCTTTTAGATGCGTAACTTGTTTCACTCTCGAACATTTGGCCTCGATTGTCGGATTATTAAAAAACATATTAGGGTTTGAGTTTCTTGTTGGAAGTATTTTAATCCATATCATTTAGTTGTCAAAGTCCTTATGGATAGTGACACCGAAAATGATTCAGTTAGTCAAGAGGATACTTCCACATTTCATGAAGAGAAAAAATGTGAGGAAAACCTCTTTTCCTCAACACCTTGAGCAATAAATTCAAACCAAGGTTGATACGATACATATTGTAGAGAAGGAGGATGCCATTATGCCTTAGTCTACTAGTTCCATGAAGATTCATAGCAAATAAACAAGGATATTTTTGAAGTTCTTCTACCAGTTCATCTAGATGAGAATATGGATCCAAATAAGGGTGAAGGATGGATGGTCATGAATAGGAAAAAGAAAGGAGAAACCTTTAATGCCCCTCTATCGATGATCCTTACATATCAAATGGTGTTGCACCATCAAAGAAAGGAATGCTTTTAGTGGGTGGTCAAGAGGCTTTAACTTTTGTGCCATTGGGAGATTTATTCTTCTTTTGTGTATTTTCTCTCGCTTCTAGAATTGGGTTGTCTATTTGTTTGTTTTATGGTCTTATTTGGACCACTCCTCTTTGTTTTTTTAGATCCTTGATGCTTATCTTTTAGTTGTACATGGATTTTTATCCCTTCAAAATTAACTTTTTACCTAATCTAAAAAAACATGGGTCCTGTGTTCGACCTACTCACTCAATCTTTTCTCTTCATAAATTAAAAATCTATTTAGTAAAAAATTATAAGTAAAGATTAGTTCAACTTAGTTTATTAAACAAAAGGACAGTCCAATCTACTAGAAAAGAGGTGTCATGAATTACATCCGTAATACTCATGCTCCTTTTAAATTCACAACATTTTCTTATAAAATTAATTACAAAGAGAAAAAATATTTAAAAATGAATAGACTTGTGTCTTCTTAAATAATAATATATGCCAAATGGACACATGCTTTATCTCAATTTTGAGAAGTCATCTTCCTCACCCATACCTATTGACAAAAAAACATAAATAGTAAACGTTTTGATGACGAATTTGTAATAAATGATTTCTATATAAGGATAAATAATTTATTAAATGAGTTGAGTGATTATTTTTATGTAAAGGAAAACAATTTATAATATAGTCTATACCTTAAAACAAAACATAAAAAACAAAGAATTTGTAGTTATTATAAAATTCTAGGATTTTTTAATGAAGTAGAATATGTACCACAACCTACATGGAGAAATAGTTAACAATTAAAATTATCAATCAATTTTCCATACTTGTATTGTAAAGATATAGATTATCTTAAAAATATTAATCATATACATAAAAGAGGTTTGAAAATTTTCAAGCCGTGTATGTTGGTTTTGTTTTATTTTTAGGAATAAAAATTGGTATAAGTTTCCTTACAATGAAGATGTGAATGGGTGGTATGCGACATTTGGGAGGTTATTATTGTTTGATACATAGTTCTTGTTTTCCTATTTTGAATTATTCTAAAGATAGAGATGCCTTGTTGTGAATTATTTATGCTTTGATGGATTGTTTTTATAGATGTGTATATGGATTATAGAGCAATATGTATGGATGGGATAGGTTACCCAATGTAGTTTTTACATGTGACAAGTACTAGGGTTATATGTTTAATCTGGATAGATTCATGGTCTACCATCATGATTAATTTTGTAGGCTTACTTCATGCCTTGGTATGTTGTTGAATTTGATTGGTAATGTAAGACTATTGATATCATGTGTCTTTTGGAGAAAATATATTTATTATTACTATTATTGTCGGGATGTTATCTTTGTACCATGTTCATAGGTCTATTACGCTTTTTTTGGATGCACTACATAAGGTATTTTCTCTAACCTTATTAATTACTTGCATCTTCTTTCTCATTAAATGTAGGGACTATTTCACCTAATGGATGGTTAACGAGTATCCATAATGATTGTGGTTGGAGGTAAGTGATCATATGATACTCTTTCTCTCATGGCATAGTTTGATATTAGAATGGATCTATGCAAAATTGTTGCAAGTGTGTCACAACAAAGTTACCATGTATTTTAATCATGATTTCTATTATATTGTATACTAAGAAAACATAGATTATAAACATTGTATGATGGTAACTATGTAGCCAATAAATTTTAACATGATTATGGTATGAAAACCTATACATATTATTTCACATGGATTATAGATCTATGTAAAACTATCTATCTTTATAACTCTTATTGTGGTGTTGTAATTATTTCATAAATTTTAAATTAACATTACATATGTATTATGATCAATGTAATAAATGATCCATTGTAAAAATTCTACTTGCATGTTCCTATTTGCATTTACTAGAATCGATGGAAATGAATCAACGGGTTAATCGAGAAAATATAAATTACTTGTAGTTTAATTGATGTACAATTATATGTTAAAACATTGAGGAAACTCTATTTGAGTGGTTAAATTGATATACTTTCAATAGAGTAAGAAATGGTGTGTATTACGTAGAAAATGTTTAATGGTCAAAGAACCAATGGGTTGTTTACCACTTTCTTAAGGTGCCGATCCATTCATTGGTTGACCTTTCAAATTTATAACTATATATGATTTTTATGTTGAGCGCATGTGGAAAACAACATCAATGTGTCAAAATTTCCACTAAAAACTACTAAACATGATGTTTAGAATTTAAATTGGGTTTGAAGTCATCTTTTAGAGTAGATAGAGTGTAATGTGCTAGAAGACCTTAAATATTAAAAACAAAGTGTAGAAAACTACAATTAAACCCTAAATTAATGTATAAATTTATTATCAATTCATAGAAAGAATTATTCATAAAAAGTAATGAATATTCCTTTCATGGACTAGTCGGTATATGTTGTGTGTGAGAGAGAAAAATAAGTGTAAGTTTAACTATTTCAGGATAAAGAATGTACAATTCCATTAGTTAATATTAAAATAAATAAATAAAAAACACCATAACAATACCATGTGCAACTTTTCTAATAATTCTTTCTAAAATAGAGTTACCTTCTTAGAGTTGTCATCTTATCATTAATTTTAAAGATAAAGAGATTCACCATATAATACTTACAGTTATAAATCAATTTTAATGGTTTCTTTATTGATTAAATGCTTAAGTATAATATTGAGAAATGACTTACATTGAATGACGGTAATCTCTTACCATGTTAAGAGGAAATATACAATGAATTATAAAATTGAGTAAGCTCAAATCTAATTCGGTGATCGCCTTGAGTTAAACAAGTACATGTAAGTGGTTAATTAATTATTGAGTTTCCATTTTATGGCATTGAAAGTATTTTCACTCAATAAAAAATGATCCTAGATGAATTTTATATGAGGCAATCAAAATCCCCAATAAACCAAGTAATCTTTTACATTTTTTAATGCATATTTTAATTTTTATAAAAGATATGATGAGCAGCACCATCTGCAACACCTCCAAGAATCTTCGCATACACCTTCATTTACAACCATCACAACAACCAATATTTTCATATTTCCAACAACTTGCACACCAAATCCCACAACATGACTTATAACAAAGGTAGCCATTGTAATAGAAATACCAGCTTCCTCGCCCATAACTATTGCCGAAAACACTTAAACTATAAATTTTTGGATGGATAGTTTATAATAAGATTTCTATATAAGGATATGTAATTTATTAAGTTAGTTGAGATATTATTTTTATGAAATGGAAAAAAGGTTATAGTATTGGTTATAGCTTAGAACAAAACCTAAAACCAGTATAATAATGACAACTACAAATCATTTTTTTATCGATTGAATGCCTAAGTATTATTTTAAATATTGATTTATAGTGATTCCGGTAGCTAGCAATTCAACATTCATGCCCATGTTTCAAGAGGAAATAAATAGTGAATTCTAAAGTTGAGTAAACGTATATTTAAATGAATTTCACATTTAATTAAGTAGCTAACGGTATAGGACTAAGTATTTATAAGTAAAGAACATATACACCATCAAATTCACCATGACATGATATTGGTATCAATTTCTTGACTCTCCATTTCAAGATGCCGGAATCTTTTACACCCAGGACTATAAAAAAACACCACTAAACCTAACAATCTTTGAAAATTGTTTATAATGCAAGATTCTTATTTTTAGCATGGGTAACTATTAATGAGGTGTCACCGAGATGATATTTCGTCCACCACCTCGTTCCTACCATACTTGAATTCTTTCTTATGATATTACTTGTTAGCATGAACCTAACTTGTTATAATATCTCTCTTTGACAAGTATTCCATATCCCTAGCCCTCTCTATGATGGTGTCTAAACCTCATGGAAGTGAGACCTACCCCCAAATTTACCTTGATTCCCTCTCGAAGTTCGCTTCAAAAATAGACATAGCCAAACCTAAAAGTGATTATATTGACTTGAGATAAGTTTTTTTCATCCCGTCCCAACTTTTTGTGCCATGACAAAAATGGAAAAAGAAAAATTGTAATTAATCATAGTGTTTGAATCCCATTCACGTTATTTTACGATATATGTCAAACTATTGACATTAGAGATAAAGATAAATATATGTTATATGTTCACATATGTCTTAAGAGTCTAAAGTAACAATCACATATGTATATTTATGGCTTTCACAATCAAAATGTTGTTTAAAATGTCTCTGGGAATTATTTCCACTTCAAGAAAAAATACTCTAGCAATCACCTCGTCACTCCACACCTCTTGAGCGCTTGTTAGAATTTTCATGAATCAAATTTCTTGCTTTCTCCTTCTACCTTCATGTAATAAATTTTTAACTTTTTTATGTGCTTCAAAATGTGTTCTTTCTCCTTATTCAATAATTTATTTTCACTCCTCAAAATAATGTAAAACAACACTTGAGTTTATATCTTCATTCCGCTACACTAAATGTTTCATTTCCATCATACATTTGGGTTTTACATACTTCTATGCATTTGAAACAATCAAATATTTTTATCTATCACTTTTCCTATTATGCGCCATTCGATGCGATTGTTAGCAATATAAGTGTTTTAACCCTTATCTTTTAAGGTGCAAATTACTAAAAATATACATGTTTAAATCTAAATTTCATTTAACGTAAATTTTTCATATTGATGTGCGTCATAAAAGTGATTTCCATCGGAAATTAATGTTCGAAACATACTTGATGATACCTCCACATTCCAATTTGAGCAAAATTTTTTCACAAGATATGTCGAAAAATATTAAAACGGAACCAATTTCTTTGTTATACATATACCCAACATTAATGAAAAAGCACAAATAGAAAATAAAGGATAAAATAACGAGGATCGAAAAGACATGAAGAATTTTGAGAAGGGATAGGTGTTTATAATGAATAGGAGCAAGGAGAGAGTAATTTCAAGAATATGCACGAATGTAAGGGAAAGAAGAACATGGGAAGAATCCAACCGATTGAAGATTTCCATTTGGATTGACATAGAAGAGGGCCTCAATGGTAGAGATTTAAGATAAGATATTACGTGAAAATACCATCTTTGAATGATTAATAATGCATGGAGTCAACAATTATTTAATAATGGAATTCACATGGAAAAATATTAAATAAATGAAAATTCAACTATCCCCTCATTTTTAGTATTCCAATTTAGGCTAGTTGGAATGTTCATAACAAAATTGAAAACACACTTTGGAAATGTTACTTGAAGAACTATGTTGATATAATTTCAATAAAGTTACAATAGGTGTATATTAAGTGGAACATGTTTAATGGTCAAATTAATGAGTTGTTTACCACTTTTTTTTAGTGTTTTTCCTTTCGGGGTTGAATTTTTAACTTTATAAATATATATTATCTTTAGAGCGAGTGCATGTGGACAACATCAATGTATCCACACTTTCTCTAAACAACTACTAAATATGAGGGTTAGCATTTAAAATGGGGTTGAAGTCATTTTTGACTTTATAAATATATATGATTTTAGAGCGAGCGTGTTGGTGCCCATTTTGATCCTCTATTATTTTCCCATCTTTCCCCTTTGTTCTACGTGCTCAAAAACTATTTTTCTTCAAGTTTGGTGGTCTCAAAGTTTCCCCATCCAGATTGAATGCTTTAAATGGCTCATAAACCAATTATTTTTCCCTAACTTGAAAGGAAAATACATGCAGCTCTGCTTTTATGCCCTAAATTTCCAAATCCACGGGCCTCTATCGTTTTTTCCATTTTCCCGGCCTTATGGAGCTTGAATTTTCTCATTTTCCGTGGTAAAAATTGCTTGAAACCACTTCCCATATGTTTTTTGACCAAAAAATCCTATACCTACGAGAGAAAAATCAAATTCGGGCGTCCTTAGAAAATTTTGTGTTTTTTTGACAAAATACGGGTGTCATTTGACCGTCAAAATTAAGCTCAAACGACATCTCCTATGTGGCCGCATCTGGTTGGACAAGGATCAATGGGGTTTCTTTGAAAAACTTGGCATTTTTCGACTTTGCAAAAAATCAACATCACCCCCACAACTCCACAGAAGGACACATGTCGTGTTCTTATGCCAAGGTAGGATGGAAGGTGAGCGGGAACTTAGGCAATTTTTGCTTTTTTGGTGAAAAGGGAGAAAAGTAGAAGAAAGGCCCGCGGGTCCGCAATGGAGCAAGGGGTGGACACGTGGCGGGCGTAGGAGGAAGTGCGGGCCGCGGAAGAAAAGGGGAAATTTTTCCCTTTTGGTCAAAAAGACTTAGAGCAAAGAATTAAGTCACAGGTCCGAATGAAGCCACGGGGAGACACGTGGCGAAGGCAGAGCGGATCGGCGGGCCGGCGGAGGTAAAGGGATTTTTTTCCCTTTTGCAAAAAAACTTAGAATGAAAATTTGAGGCGTGGCTCCGCGACGAACCAGCGATCGACACGTGGCAAGGAAGAAATTGGAGGCACGAGCCCGCGAGAGGAAAAGATGAAAATTTTCCCTTAGCGAAAAAAGGGGTTAAAACATGAAATAAGCCCGTGGATTTTTAGCGATAGAGAGGATGACACGTGTCAAGGACAGAGGCAAAGGTGTGGGCCTGTGGGGAAAAAAGTGAAAATTTTCCAAATTCCAAAAAAGGGTGGAAATGGGCAGAATTGAAGTGCGATTTCAATGGGACCCACCATATGCCACGTGTCATCACCAAATTTCAAGGGCGGAGGGGCGGAGAAAAAGTCAATTTTTTTCATTTTTCCAAAAATGTTAAAAAATATAAAAGTGAGCCTGAATTCATTCCCAATCATATTTTGACATGTGGAGGGCGCAGTTTGAAGGAGAAAAAGTAAATCAACTAGAATCGCTACGTTCTTCAATTTAGCTGCCATTTTTGCTCCAGGAAGCTTGGAGATGTGAATTTTGCATCATTTTTCATCGAATCTTTGGTGAATTCATGTTGTTTGTGCCTACAAAGACCAATGCAAGTGGTTTTAGGGATTAATTTGTATATTTGAGGTGTTTTTGAAATAATTTTTACTCAGGCCTATGCAAAATGTGAAATATTAAATTATAAAGTTGCGGAATCAAATTTTGAATGATAAGGATGAAATGATGAAATGAAAGGGGTCTGCATGCTTGGAGAATGAAAAACGTGCCTCCACAATGGATAATGATGAAGGATTTGTAATGATTCACCATTTTAGAAACACCTAGCAACTCTTGTTGCAAATTTGTTAAATGTCCCTATCTGTGAATCATGTTGGAATTTCAGTAACAAACTTGATGCTAGGCATATTCTTTTCTTGGGAAAGAAGGATCAAATGTAATTGAAAGTTATATAATGCATGTTTTGAGACATGCAAAAGGTCGGAGAAACTTAGAATTTCACGGGAAAAATCTGGGAAGAAGCCCATTCTCTGAGAAACCGCCTAAGAACCATTTTTAATTCCTTTTGCACCATATTTGTATCATGTTGAGTTGGTTTCAGTTGTAAATTCATCAACAAGCTCGAGATTGTTCTTACAACATTCCCCTGCTAATAAATTTGGTCATTCGGATTATTTTGTTTTATCTCTTGGAAAAATTTACATGTACTTATGTTTGAGAATGTTTTCAATTTGTGTTTCTTGCTCCTATTGCAGTCTTGTGTTTAAAATCTGTCTTGATCATACATGGTCTCATTTCTTGTTGATAGTTTAGTGGCATCTGTAGTCTCACATTTAGAAGAGCTTTCATCTGATAAAGAGATAAACATATTTAAAATCACTTTACTTTCCTTGAATTATGAGATTGTTTGTAAACCATTGGGTGCACCTAAGGTCATGATAAAATAGAGATTTCTGGATACTTTGTTGGTTCATCTGCTTCAAGATTTTGTGGCAGGTTGTCAAATATTATGTGGAAGAGTGCAGATCTGGGCCTCCATTTGGTGCACATATCCTGGTTGAAGGAGTACCTTAACCCCTTTGAAGCATCCTGCTATTTAGGTGTTACAAATTTCTTGCAAAGGTCCTCAAAGAATCTGGAAAATTCTGGTTAGTCTTGTCTAAAATCTCCCACCAAAAATTCATTTAGAATAACTAATCCTACCCCATACTACCCCTGCATTGCATTGTGTGTCAACAAAAGAACACAATCCATTTACAAAAATGCACAAAGCAAATCAAGATCATACCATGTCTCTAGCAGCCTCAACCTTGTCTTGAAATTATTTCCATCATTTAGTAGTGACAACTCTATTGAGTTTGAATAATGGAAAATTGATCATGTTTTCCCAAGGCCGCTCCATACAATATGCACGTATAAGGATATCTCCACCTCATTCACAAAAATAGACACCTGCAATATAGGTTCTCCTACCTTGGTTGAAAGGCACAACCTAAAATAGTGAGGATTAGATCAAAATCCTTTCAAGGTGCTACCCACTTCTTCAAAGCCTGAGTGCTAACAAGTCAGATAAATTGCTTCCCTGGCTACAAAACGACATATAAATCATTTATCTGCCTCTGAGTGTCTTGTAAAATCCATGATGTTGCTCAAGTTGTGAAGGAGATTAAATCTGGGTACCAACAGAGTGCGTCCCGGTCAACATCGATGTATCCACACTTTCTCTAAACAACTACTAATCATGAGGTTTAGCGTTTAAAATGGGTTTGATGTCATCTTCTAAAGGGATACAATGTAAATATAATGTACTAGAAGACATTAAATATTCAAACGAGTGTATAAAAGTACAAATCCTAATAAAAATATTTTAAAAACTTAATTTAGGGAGTAGCAATTTATTATTAATTCATAAAAATGAATATTCCTCAAGTAGACCTAAAAACATATTCCGTTTATAAAGAAAGTAAAAAAATATGATTGAAATTAATAAATATATTTTTAAGTAATTAAGGATAAAAAGATACAATTACAACACTTAATATTAAAAAAACAACACACCCAAACAACCACTACAACTTTGCTAATAATCCCTTATTAAACAGGTTCTCTTTAATAAGAGAGTCACAATATTAATTGAAGCTACAAATCAATTTTATGATATCTTTATGGATTGAATGTACAAGTATTATATTAAACACCGACTTACATAAAATGTTGTCAACATCTATGTCCATGTTGTAGTGAATTCTAAAGTTGAGTAAGCTTGCATTTAAATTAATTTCTTAATTAAGTAGGTATGGGTATATTGGAGCTAAGTATTTACAAGTGATGGACATCTAGCCGAGAGGATATGATCTTGGTATCGATGCTCGACTCTCTAACACTCGAATTAAAAAAGCACCACTAAACCAAACAATCTTTGACATTTGTTTATAATGCATATTTTAATTTTTATAGAAGATATGCTTTGAGTAGCACCATGTGCAAAGACCTCCATTAACAATCCTCACATCATCCTTCATCTCTGCAGCACCTCCATTAACAATCTTCGATCAACCTTCGTCTGCAAATCGCACACAAGGTGGCAACGCAGCTGTACTTCCAAAGCAACTTGATGAGCAAAGAACTCCAATAGAGGAAGCCATTGAAACAACCAGCGAGCCATGAGCACTCTGCAACAACCCCGCGATGTGTGTTCATAAAATCGATGGTGAGCTGAATTTGCACAAGTTTCTTTGAAAAATTGGAATATATTTAATTTGCGGGATGAGAATGGATTTCAACATAAACCGCGGAGTCCGTATCACCTACAAATGTAACAAAAGTCACAAGATAGAGATAAATCCAAGTCGGTGGTATACAAATAATAATAGAAAGATAATTCCGTAGGAATAAACAAATTTCTTCAATAGTCGGTGAGTATGATCATTATCTCAATTATTAATAAAAAAACATGAGTGTTGCCAAGTCTTGACCCAAATAGTCCAAATTACATCGGGACTAGGACTAGGAATATATCTTAAGAAGTCACCCACCTAGTCCAAATTACACCGGACTAGGTAGGAGTATCACATAATCATTTTTATGATGTTTGACATGTTTAGCAAGCATGTCCGCAGCTCGATGCTGTGATCGCGGCCCAGAAGAATAATGCCGGCCGCAAAGCAGTCCAATTTGCAACCGAACGCCCGTATTTGCAGCCGCAAGTCCGGCAGAACCGCAATCACCCCGAGTACCCTGCACTGCAAGCTTACAACGTTGCCGGCGAGTCCAAGCAGCCGCGAGCACGCCGCACTTACTCCGCCAAGAAGTAGCCCGAGCATTCTTGATGCTTTGAAGTTTCACAAGGTTTTAAAGGAAAAGGGAATTTGCGGGGATGAGAATGGAGTTTAACATAGGCCCATTTATAGGGTTGGTTTGCGTACTCGTTGGGTTGTAATTCTTCTTCTACGAAGCTTCCCATTCCCATTCCGTAGGTGTTGGGTTTGGGTTCTACTTGTAATTCTTTTCTCGCCAAGCTTCCTATTCCGTACCCGTTAATGACCGGAATTGTAATTTGAGTTTGAACAGGCTTAGGCGAAGTTTCCACAAGGAATTTGGAACATGAAAAGAGTAGGAAAATGAACGTCTAAAAGATACATCAACGCGTCTCATTAAGGGGACTTTTGGCATCTTTTGCGGAATTTTCCAACGAAGAGTCTATTCCACAATGTCTCCGGTCAATTAATTCGTAAATGTAAGTCCAAAATGGTGGAGGTTCATTTCACTTCTTTCCTTTCTCTTTAACTTAAAATGGTATCAAAGCACGGCTACAAACCTTGGAGAGAAGTTAATGGAGTGTAGATTAGGATTACAAGTATATTGTAGAGTGTGAGGATTATTGGGGGAACTTTGTGAAGCTACTTTTTCTTATGAATAGGAAAATATGAATCATGTGTCGTTTTTATCAAATGTTTGAAGGTGAAAGATGGTGCAATACTTTAAAGATCATATATCCAACAAACTTTAGAGATATTTGAGAAACATAGTGGTTGATCAATATTGCCAATGTCAATAGTTGTTATTTGCAATGTCATCCATTATGATTTGTGGGTAGTTAGAGCACACATTTATTCAAGTAGAATTCACTTGTGCATGTGCTAAGATAGTTATGAGATAGGGGCATGTGGAGTTCTTTGCATCCCATGTCAATTCAATGTAGTAGTTGATTTCTGGAACCACAAAACATGGTCGGGAAGGTGGTTTTGCCGTATTTTTATAATATAATATCTTAGTCCATTCTCCATGATTTCCCGAGTAAATATAGATATAAGACACAAGATTTTTCCTTGTGAATTTGTAGTTAAAACTACCTCCTCAACATTTAAGGTTCTTAACACTCATTAAATTTTAATGTATCTATTTGAGGAAAAGTTTCTAGGATCTTTAATCTTTTGCTGATTTTTTTTTATTACAAATGATATTGTTAAGTTGTTAACACATGACCCAACATTGTTTTTATAGTAATTACCACAACAATTTTTTCAATAAATATAGAATAACATTAGTTAGTTTTAGATTAGAAAACGACACTACTACAAGAGGGGGTGGTTTGAGACATTAATTAGTGACAATATTATATTATTGTCTCTAATTACTATTCCCAAGTCACACCCTCATAAAATATTTAATATTAAAAAAACTCTCCAAAAAATAGAAGTTGCGCTAAGTGGGAAACAGGATTATCATTAATGTCAGGGTAGCTGGATTTCGTGCAGGCCATGCCTTGCAATATGGAGAAACACAATATCACTCTAGTGCATGTATTGGGTGCAAAGGGGATTAACAGACCAGCTTTTTTCAGCGTGCTTTTAGGAGCAGAGGCATGACAACATGTATCCATGTGAAGAACTCCACTTCCTTTTCCCTATTTTCACATTCAGTTGTTTCTAGAAACCAGAAACCTAATTTTGTATTTAGTTAACACAACTCAGTTGAATGGAAACACTCTTCATTGTTTTTTGGTTGTGGGTTGTGAGATTTTGTACATTAAAATGCAACGAGTTGTCTTGGGAGGTAATGAAGACTCCTTTTCTGGATATTTTCATGAAAGGAAAGAAATATGTTTCATAGATCGTTGCCATTTCCCTCATTTTCTCACCCAAATAATTTATTATGGCTCATGAATCTTCCCCATTGAAACCCACCTATAAATTACGGTAAAATGCATCCGAATGAAGCGTAAAAACAACATTAATAAATGTAGGCTCGGGTTCATTTTTCGCTAAATAAGTTGATATCACTATCCTAAAAGGATGACAAGTTACCTAATGGTTGTCTCCTAAGTGGATGCAAATCAAATGTTAAATGGAAAACACAAAAAAATCTTAATGGACGTGAATATTTATTTGGTTAGTTCATGTACAACAGAGATGATAGTATTTGGCAACCGTCATTACTACGAAGGAAATAGTAGTGCATCATTAGCCTTGGCCGCATCTTCTCGTAATGTCAAGCCAAACCCTAATCTATTCCACAATGTTTCGATATCTGCGAGGAATTGACCACAGGGGCCTCTTCCTCACTCCACTGTAATTAGCTTCTAACCTTTTTGTTTCTTCGTTGATAAATCTTAGTTGAAGGAGCCTCTGTCTGTGTTTGTGTTTCCATTTCAATCTAATGGGTCTATTGCAAAATGAATACCCATTGTCCCTAGCACTAGCTGCCTGCTGATCCTTTAACAATACTGCCAACTCCTCATCCTTGGCATACTCTGCCTCTTTCCCATTTCCGATTTGGAATAGCTATTGAAATAGACTGAATTCTAAGAATTCATGATAAAGCATCAACTACAACATTTTTGTTACCTTTGCAATAATGAATATCAAAATCATGTGCTTGCAACTTGCTCACACACTTAGATATTATTACTCATTGAAATTTTGTTGTGATAGAAAGTACTTGGCTATTATGGTTGGTCTTAACAATGAATTTTCCAAAAACTAGGTATTGTTTGAACTTAGTCAATGTCTACAATACTAAGCAACATATCCTTATCACAAATAGATAGCAACTTCTCGTTGTCATTTATCTTGTGACTCTCAAATGCAATGGGCCTTCCCTGCTACATCCAAACTACTACAAGTCCCAATCTAGATGCAAAGAGAAATCTGGAGTCACCTAGGTGGGACAAGTGCACATTGAAATCTTTGTTAGCTGGATCTGCTCATTCAAATCTATATTTCTTCTTCGAATCTACCAAGTGAGAAGACCCCATGATGAAAACATCCATAATAAATGTATATTCTAAGGAACTCTTTTAGCCGAGTAATTGTATTTAACTCTATCCACTCTTTAATTCCTTGAACTTAGATTGATTTACTTTGTTGCATCGTGAGAGATGATGCATGCCAATACGGTAGTTCATGTGACACAAAATTCCAAAAACACACATCCTCATTTTTGTAAATAAAATATTAATCTTTTTGTTATTTAGAACAATTTGAAGGTCATTTTTCGTTCATATGACATCCTAGAAATTTTCTGGAGCATTTATGAGACCAACAAGAGTAACAATTTCTTTTTGTGTCATAGTGTGCTCTAAATTCCATTTTTCTGTAATTGATACAAAGAATTCTACATACATAGTCCTATTATTATACTTAGTCAATACTAGAATAGATCATATATACACCCAACCTTCAACTATCTTCCTGAAACCATTGGACAGGAGTGGACGAACTCCCACTATAGTATTTGTGTGGTCGGGTTGCTTTTCTAGACTAGTATTTCTTGGTTTCTATTAGTGCTCAAATTAACCTCTCTCTCTGTCGTCAAAATCATCTCGATTCACATGGTTTGAAGTTTTCTCTATCTCCTTGTATTTATGTGTGAAAGATTCTTCATTCATTTGGTTTCCATGATCAGTCCTTTCCTTTGGTCGAGGATCACATTAAGTCCAGATATTGTTTTCCGTTTCTCTGTCCATGAGGAAGAAGTTGTAATTTGGGCATGAATTCGGGTTTTCCCCTTCCTTCAATGTTTTTCCACAGTCATGTTTTCCTGTCAATTTTTGTCCCAATATCTATGGAAACATTGTCCTTCCGATTGGATGCACTCACAGTCTTTTGGCAAAACTTGCCACTTTTGTCACATTTGTAAAAAATACCAAATGGCCCCGCACGCCCGATAGCATCTAATTGGTTAATCAACAAACATGAAATGGATGGGAAAAGTCTTACTCGACCCCGAAGGAAGACACGTGGAAGTTTTTCAAGTTGAAGTTGGAAAGGTAGGTCACCGCCTGGAATTTTAAAAATTTAATGCCTGCTAACTCAAAGCTTGGACACGTGGAGGGATGACGGTCATTTGAGGATCCACCTGGGTTATACCTTAGCAATTGCGCGCTAAGGAGACAAGTGGAGGCTTCAAATAGCTCTTCTTTATACTTAAATTTTTCAAGCAACTTTCTAAGGCATGGGATATACGGAGGGCCCGCGCTATTTGGGGACTTGCCCTGTTTTACTTTTGTAGAAGCAATCAAGGGACACGTGGAAGCTTTCATTGGATCCTGCCTATACTTAGAATTTTCAACGGCCGAAGAAAATTTCTCAGACCCTAGGAACGTGGTGCCTTCTGCTGGTCCGTAAACTCTTTAAACAAATTTACTGGGCCAAGACATGTGGTGAGTCCGCGCTTGTTTAGGGTCTCCACTTTTGGGAACCATATCAAAAATGTGCCAAAGAGACACGTGGAGGCTTCCTGGCTCCTTTTTATACTGAGACTTTTTCAAAGGCAAAAAGGCAATTTTCTTGGGCCCAGGGCACGTGGAGATCTTGCACTCATTTGAGGTCCCGCCTCTAAACTTCATCTTTGAAGTTGCACCAAAAAAACACGTGGAAGGCCCGCGCTCATTTGGGAACTTGCCTCTGTACTTCACCTTTACAATTGTGCTAAGGAAACACGTGGAGGTTTCCGCTGGCTCCTCTTTGGCCAATATGGACTCAAAACATAGGTATGTGGAATAATCCATGCACGGACACTCATTTCTGAGAGGCACGCCCAGCAGCACCCATGCAAGGGAACTCATTTCTCAAGGTGTTTTCTCGAGGGTGAAAATGATTGCTTATCAGATCCAGCTATATAAAGCCACCTGAAAATGATTAAAAAGGGGATTTATCTCAAGAAAATAGATGAATGATTAAAAGAACTATCAAAAAGATATGGTGTGGCATCCCAGTCATGGTTGAAGGTATGAGAAATGTGATCAGTTCATGATTTTTCCACCTGGAAGCTTTGGGTGTAAATTTGTTAAACATCACTTTCTGAGACAAATTGGTAACAAGCAAAGGATTCCTCAAATATTCTTCTTTTTGGGGGAAAATTTGGGATGAGTGAGTGAGTGAATTGTATAAATGTAATGAGGATACTCTTGCAAAAGTTTGGGGGTTTAATTCTTACGAGAAAATTTGAGAAAGCCCATCTTCCTAAGAGACCATCTGAGAAACTTGTTAATCTCTTGTGTTTTAGATTTGATCGCGTCAAGATGGTTGTGAGTGTACATCCATTGACAATCTCTGAGACTGTTCAAGAAACTTTCCTTGCTAATAAATCTAATAGATCTCGAATTAATCTGTGTTGATCTTGGGCAAAATTGTGTTTGCTTTTATTTCAGAATGTTTTCAAATGGTTTTGATGTTTATGTTGCAATATTATGTTAAAATCCCTCTGAATCACACATGATCTCATCCTTGTGATAGTTTAGTGGCATTTGCAATTGCATTAAATGGAGATCCTTCATCTTGTAATGAGATAAACAATTTAAAATCACTTTACTATCATTTTGTTGACAAAGATTGTCTCGTAAGCCTCTGAGTGTATCTTAGGCATGAGCAACCAAGGGTCTTTAATGTTTAATCGAGTCTCTAGCTCAATCCTTCGTGTTGAATTCTCAACAATTATGTCAAACTGTGTAGATTTGAAGCTCCATTGATGCACACCTTCTAGTTGGAGGAATATTTTTGCTATTCTAAAGCATTATGTCTATTAGTTTCCCAATTTTTGTAAAGGTTCTCAAAGATTTGGTGAAATCAACTTCATATTGCTTAATCCACACAAAAATTTTCAAATAACCATCATTCATACCCGAAGTACCCCTATTTTTGTTGTGTATCCACAAATGAGAAAATTATACTCCAAAAATATACAAAAGTAAGCAGGTTTTAAGTGTGTTTAGTAACCCAAACTTTGCTTAGAAAATATCCCCATTCTCTAGAAGTGGCAACTAGTGAGAGTTAAATTGTGGCGTATTGATCATATTTTCTCAAGGTTCCCCTGCAAATTGTGCAAAGAAGGATCTCTTCATTTCCTTCACCGATAGAGGTTACAAAATGGGTCTTCTCGCCCTAGTCGAAAGGTACGACCTAAAGTAGTGAAGATAGATCAAATCCTCTTATATGGTGCTATCCATTTCTCCACTTCCCGACTCACAAAGAGCCATCTGAATCCCTTCCCCGACTACAAAATGACTTGTGATTCATCTGTCTCTGAGTATCTTGTTAAATATGTGATGTTGCTTGAATTTCAAGGGAGAATGAATTTGGATACCAACACCATTTTGGCGTCGTTGCGGGGGAGTAGTTGAACACCGAGACCTATTTGTGCGGTAACAACACTATTTTGCCGTTGTTTCCACAGAGTATTTGAACACCAAGACCTATTTGTGTGGCAACAACACCGTTTTGGTGCCATTACTGGGGAGTATTTGAACACCGACCTATTTTTACAGTAAAAACACCATTTTGGCACCGTTGCGCGGGACTATTTGAAACAAAGGTGTACACATACCGACCCTGGTAATGTTTCTTACATGATCTAAGTGCAAATACGTTGTTTAAACGTCATCCTTTGTTGAGATATGTAAGATTTGTGCAAGTTACAAGTTTTGTGTGCAATATTTCCAGTTTCTAGTGGTTATCGCACTAGATTTATATCATCAATGATAAATACTTTGGTAGAGGAAGGTCGATCTCGCTAAGCTTTGCAGAATTAAGTGTAGAAGGGAATCTACGACACCCAACATGAAACTGTTCACTTCACATTTCGACAAGACATCACATACTAGTCCAACCACAAAACACACTTACGGTTAGGGACATCCCATGGTGAAAGTATTTTTAAGGTTTCTTATTTACTAAAACATCTTTTAATTCTTAACTTACGTTCTAGAAGATTCATGTTATGATTCATACAATTCTTCTTATGAAGCTAGATTTCTTCCTTTTATACTAATGAGTAATTAGCTTAAGATAAAATTTCTTGAAAGAGGGTCATCTCTAAAATGTCAACAACTTACTTAATTCATTTGATTAATAAAGGAGGTTTTCCATTTCACACAAGGTTATTTATCCATACTCAAGCTCTTTCAATATTGTTTCACACCAACATTGCACCAGAAATAGGCGCAAGCTCCAATCAAGGGAAAGTATTGTTTTAGGTTCGAACGATAATCTCCTTTGTGCGAGGATCAAAGTTCTTGCTTCCTCGTGAACTACCTTCACGTAATAAATTTTTAAATTTTTATGTGATTTAAAAATGTCTTCTTTCTCCTTATTAAACAATTGATTTCCCCTTCTCAAAATAATGTTAACCAACACTTGAGTCTATATCTTCACTCTGCTACACCAAATGTTGCATTTCCTTCATACATTTGGGTTTTACATCATCCTTTGCATATGAAATAATCAAATATTTTTCATCTATCACTTTTCCTATCAGCACTGTTCAAAGTGTGATTGCTAGTATTATAAGTGTTGTAACCGTTATATTTTAAGGTTGCAATTACTTAAAAAAATAGATGTTTGAATCAAAATTTATTTTAACGTAACTTTTTCATATTGATGTGCATCATAAAATCAATTTCCGTCAAAAATTAATGTTCGTAGACATACTTGATGATACTTCTTAATTCCAATTTGAACGTAAAATTTTTTCACAACATATATAGGAAAAATATTAAAGCGGAAGCAATTTATTTGTTATACATATACCCAACATGAATTACAAATCAACAATAAAAAAGAAAGGATAAACTAACAGGATCGAAAACGTTGAAGAATTTTGAGAAGGGATAGGTGTTTATAATGGATAGGGAGCAAGGAGAGAGTAATTTTAAGAAAAGATATGAATGTAAGGGAAAGAAGAACATGGGAATAATCCAACCGATTGAAGGTTTCCATTTGGATTGACATAGAAGAGGGCCTCAATGGTAGAGATGTTAGATAAGATATTATGTGAAAATGCCATCCTTGAATGATTAATAATGCATGGAGTCAACAATTTTTTAATAATGGAATTCACAAGAAAAAATATTAAATAAATGGAAATTCAACTATCACTTCATTCTTTAGAATTCCAATTTAGGCTAGTTGGAGTGTTCATAACAAAATTTAAAACACACCGGAAATGTTACTTGATGGACTATGTTGATATAATTTCAATAAAGTTACAAATGGTGTATATTGTGCGGGACATGTTTAATGGTTAGTGAATTAATGAGTTGTTTACCACTTTTTGGAGTGTTTTCCCTTTCGGGGTTGAATTTTCAAGTTTATAAATATATATGCTCTTTAAAGAGAGGGCATGTGGACAACATCAATGTATCCACACTTTCTCCAAATGGGTTTGATGTCATTTTCGACTTTATAAATATATATGATCTTTAGAGCGAGCACATGTGGACAACATCGATGTATCCACACTTTCTCTAAACAACTACTAATCATGAGGTTTAGCGTTTAAAATGGGTTTGATGTCATCTTCTGAAGGGATACAATGTAAATATAATGTACTAGAAGACATTAAATATTCAAACGAGTGTATAAAAGTACAAATCCTAATAAAAATATTTTAAAAACTTAATTTAGGGAGTAGCAATTTATTATTAATTCATAAAAATGAATATTCCTCAAGTAGACCTAAAAACATATTCCGTTTATAAAGAAAGTAAAAAAATATGATTGAAATTAATAAATATATTTTTAAGTAATTAAGGATAAAAAGATACAATTACAACACTTAATATTAAAAAAACAACACACCCAAACAACCACTACAACTTTGCTAATAATCCCTTATTAAACAGGTTCTCTTTAATAAGAGAGTCACAATATTAATTGAAGCTACAAATCAATTTTATGATATCTTTATGGATTGAATGTACAAGTATTATATTAAACACTGACTTACATAAAATGTTGTCAACATCTATGTCCATGTTGTAGTGAATTCTAAAGTTGAGTAAGCTTGCATTTAAATTAATTTCTTAATTAAGTAGGTATGGGTATATTGGAGCTAAGTATTTACAAGTGATGGACATCTAGCTGAGAGGATATGATCTTGGTATCGACTGCTCGACTCTCTAACACTCGGGAATTAAAAAAGCACCACTAAACCAAACAATCTTTGACATTTGTTTATAATGCATATTTTAATTTTTATAGAAGATATGCTGAGTAGCACCATGTGCAGCACCTCCATTAACAATCCTCACATCAACCTTCATCTCTGCAGCACCTCCATTAACAATCTTCAGATCAACCTTCGTCTGCAACTGGCACAGTGGCCTGGAACGCTGTACTTCCAGCAACTTGATGAGCAGCAACTCCAATAGAGGAAGCCATTGAAACAACCAGGCAGGCCATGAGCACTCTGCAACAACCCCGCGATGTGTGTTCATAAAATCGATGGTGAGCTGAATTTGCACAAGTTTCTTTGAAAAATTGGAATATATTTAATTTGCAGGGATGAGAATGGATTTCAACATAAACCGCGGAGTCCGTATCACCTACAAATGTAACAAAAGTCACAAGATAGAGATAAATCCAAGTCAGTGGTATACAAATAATAATAGAGAAGATAATTCCGTAGGAATAAACAAATTTCTTCAATAGTCAGTGAGTATGATCATTATCTCAATTATTAATAAAAAAACATGAGTGTTGCCAAGTCTTGACCCAGCTAGTCCAAATTACATCGGGACTAGGACTAGGAATATATCTTAAGAAGTCACCCAGCTAGTCCAAATTACACCGGGACTAGGTAGGAGTATCACATAATCATTTTTTATGATGTTTGACATGTTTAGCAGCAATGTCCGCAGCCGCTCCAGTAACAGTCGCAGCAGGTCCAGCAAACTGGAACGCCGTATTTGCAGCCGCAAGTCCGGCAGGAACTGCAACTGAAGCCGCCGAGTACCCCAGACCTACTGCGCTTACAACGTTGCCAGCGAGTCCAGCAGCCGAGCACGCCGCACTTACTCCGCCTAGAAGTAGCCCGAGCATTCTTGATGCTGAATTTTCACAAGGTTTTAAAGGAAAAGGGAATTTGCAGGGATGAGAATGGAGTTTAACATAGGCCCGTTTATAGGGTTGGTTTGCGTACTCGTTGGGTTGTAATTCTTCTTCTACGAAGCTTCCCATTCCCATTCCGTAGGCGTTGGGTTTGGATTCTACTTGTAATTCTTTTTCTGCCAAGCTTCCTATACCGTACCCGTTGGCTTCTAGTACGTCTTCCTATTCTGTCTTAAAGGGTCTTCTCAACCACTTGTTTGTACAATGGCATGGGTACCTATAAAGAAATCAGAACCACTTGTTTGTGATTAGACGCCATTAATGACCAGAATTGTAATTTGAGTTTGAACAGGCTTAGGCTAAGTTTCCACAAGGAATTTGGAACATGAAAAGAGTAGGAAAAGGAACGTCTAAAAGATACATCAACGCGTCTCATTAAGGGGACTTTTGGCATCTTTTGCGGAATTTTCCAACGAAGAGTCTATTCCACAATGTCTCCGGTCAATTAACTCGTAAATGTAAGTCCAAAATGGTGGAGGATCATTTCACTTCTTTCCTTTCTCTTTAACTTAAAATGGTATCAAAGCACGGCTACAAACCTTGGAGAGAAGTTAATGGAATGTAGATTACGATTACAAGTATATTGTCGAGTGTGAGGATTATTGGGGGAACTTTGTGAAGCTACTTTTCTTACGAATAGGGAAATATGAATCATGTGTCATTTTTATCAAATGTTTGAAGGTGAAAGATGGTGCAATACATTAAAGATCATATATCCAACAAACTTTAGAGATATTTGAGAAACATAGTGGTTGATCAATATTGCCAATATCAATACTTGTTATTTGCAATGTCTTCCATTCTGATTTGTGGGTAGATAGAGCACAAATTTATTCAAGTAGAATTCACTTGTGCATGTGCTAAGATAGTTATGAGATAGGGGCATGTGGAGTTCTTTGCATCCCATGTCAATTCAATGTAGTAGTTGATTTCTGTAACCACAAAACATGGTCAAAGAAGGTGGTTTTGCCGTATTTTTATAATCTAATATCTTAGGCCATTCTCCATGATTTCCCAAGTAAATATAGATATAAGACACAAGATTTTTCCTTGTGAATTTGTAGTTAAAACTACCTCCTCAACATTTAAGGTTCTTAACACTCATTAAATTTTAATGTATCTATTTCAGAAAAGTTTCTAGGATCTTTAATCTTTTGCTGATTTTTTGTTATTACAAATGATATTGTTAAGTTGTTAACACATGACCCAACATTGTTCTTATAGTGATTACCACAAGTAATTTTTTCAATAAATATAGGATAACATTAGTTAGTCTTAGATTAGAAAACGACACTACTACAAGAGAGGGTGGTTTGAGACATTAATTAGAGACAATATTATATTATTGTCTCTAATTACTATTCCCAAGTCACACCCTCATAAAATATTTAATATTAAAAAAATCTCCAAAAATAGAAGTTGCGCTAAGTGGGAAACAAGATTATCATTAATGTCTGGGTAGTTGGATTTGGTGCAGCCATGCCTTGCAGTATGATGGAGAAACACAATATCACTCTAGTGCATGTATTGGGTGCAAAGGGGATTAATGCACCAATTTTTTCCAGCGTGCTTTTAGGAGCAAAGGCATGACAACATGTATCCATGTGAAGAACTCCATTTCCTTTTCCCTATTTTCACATTTAGTTGTTTCTAGAAACCAAAAACCTAATTTTGTATTCGAGCTAACACAACTCGGTTGAATGGAAACACTCTTCATTGTTTTTTGGTTGTGGTTTGTGAGATTTTGTATATTAAATTGCAACGAGTTGGCTTGGGAGGTAATGAAGACTCATTTTCCGGATATTTTCATGAAAGGAAAGAAATATGTTTCATAGACTGTTGCCCTTTCCCTCATTTTCTCACCCAAATACTTTATTATGGCTCACGAATCTTCCCCCACTGAAACCCACATATAAACTATAGTAAAATGCATCCGAATGAAGCAGAAAACAACATTAATAAATGTAGGCTAGGGTTCATTTTTCCCGAGATAAGTTGATATCACTATCCTGAAAGGCTGACATGTTACCTAATGGTTGTCTCCTAAGTGGATGCAAATCAAATGTTAAATGGAAAACACAAAAAATATTAATGGACGTGAATATTTATTTGGTTAGTTCATGTACAACGGACGATGGTATTTGGCGAGTGTCATTACTACTTGAAGGAAATAGTAGCCGCGTCATTAGCCTTGGCTGCATCTTCCGCAATATCGAGCCAAACCCTAATCTTTTTCACATTGTTTCTGATATCTGCAAGGAATTGACCATAGGGCCTCTTCCTCACTCCACTGTAATGAGCTTCTAACCTTTTTGTTTCTTCATTGAAAAATCCTAGTTGAAAGAGCCTTTGTTTGTGTTTCTGTTTCCATTTCAATCTCGTGTGTAATTGTACCACCCATTTTCAAAACCCCTTTTTCCCTGCAGAAACACTTTTATGGAACCCTTGCAGCGACCTACTTTTCTAGCGTAGTATAGTCAAAATCAATGTTCCAAAGCCCCCATTTTGGGACAGGTAAGTAGGATAATAGAAAAAAATTTCCACGAGAACACGTGTTTGAGGCATTATTATGTCAAAAAAACTGTGTGCTTTTTCTGCACTTCCAAATTTTGCATGCATGTCTACCAGCACAGTTGCAACTAAAACATATGAAAAAAATCTTATCGTTACTGAGTTGTGTGTTTATAAGGCCGCAACCAAAGGAAAATTTGATATTCAATAGAAAACTTTATTTCTGAGGGATGCCAATATGCCTATGATTTCATCATAGCTTGAGTTGTTTTAAGATTATCTTTATAACTATTAATATTTGTTGACTCCATAATGTCATATCAAACTATTGGTACTTTTGTCTTTCTGATTACTCAATTCAATAGTGAAAGTGGATTATACTCATACAACATAAACAATTGCCACTCTTAATACATTGCCATCACAATTTTTCACCGATCTCATTAAAAATGCGTTTAGAATCATTCTATACGATAATCAATACTCTATGTTATTTTAAACCTATCTCCCCAAATTACCTAATGGGGGAAAAGAAAACCTCTCCATGAGTAATCTCCTTAGTACAACTACGCTTACAACGTTGCCCGACAAGTCCGGCAGAACTGCAATCAAGCCACCGAGTACCCCAAACTAATCGTGCTTCGAACATTGCCAAATGAGTCCAATAGCCGAGCACGCCGCACTTACTCCGCCTAGAAGTAAGGAACGCCTAAAAGATACATCAATGTGTCTCATTAAGGGGAATTAAATTCCAGCCAAGAGTTTATTCCACAATGTATCCGGTCAATTAACTCATAAATGTAAATCCAAAATGGTGGAGGATCATTTCACTTCTTTACTTTCTCTTAAAATGGTATCAAAGCACGGCTACAAACCTTGAGAGAAGTTAATGGAGTGTAGATTACGATTACAAGTATATTGTCGAGTGTGAAGATTATTGGGGAGCTTTGTGAAGCTATTTTTTGTTACGAATAGGGAAATATGAATCATGTGTCATTTTTTTGAAGGAAAAAGATAATGAAATAGTTTAACGATCATATATCCAACAAAATTTAGAGATATTTGAGAAACACCATGGTTGATCAATATTGTCAATGCCAATAGTTGTTATTTACAATGTCATCCATTCTTATTTGTGGGTAGATAGAGCATAAATTTATTCAAGTAGAATTCACTTGTGCATGTGCTAAGATAGTTATGAGATAGGGGCATGTGGAGTTCTTGGCATCCCATGTCAATTCAATGTAGTAGATGATTTCGTAACCACAAAACATGGCCAAAGAAGGTGGTTTTGAACTATTTTTATAAACTAATATCTTAGGCCATTCTCCATGATTTCCCAAGTAAAAATAGATATAAGACACAAGATTTTTCCTTGTGAATTTGTAGTTGAAACTAACTCCTCGACATTTAAGGTTCTTAACACTCATTAAATTTAATGTATCTATTTCAGAAAAGTTTCTAGGATCTTTAATCTTTTGCTGATTTTTTGTTATTACAAATGTTATTGTTAAGGTGTTAACACATGACCCAACATTGTTCTTATAGTGATTACCACAATGTTTTTTTAAACAAATAGAGGATAACATTAGTTTGTCTTAGAGTAGAAAGCGACACTACTACAAGAGGGGGTGGTTTGAGATGTTAATTAGTGACAATATTATATTATTGTCTCTAATTACTATTCCCAAGTTACACCCCTTATAAAATATTTTATATTAAAAAAAATTCTCCAAAAATAGAAGTTGTGCAAAGCGGAAACAAAATTATCATTAATGTCGTGGTAGTAGGATTTGGTGCAGCCGTGCCTTGCAATATGGAGAAACACAATATTAGTCTAGTACATGTATTGGGTGCAAAGGGGATTGACATACCAGTTTTTTCCATTGTGATTCTTAGGAGCAAAGGCATGACAATAGGTATCCACATGAAGAACTCCATTTCCTTTGCCCTATTTTCACATTCATTGTTTCGGAAATCGAAACCTTATTTTGTATTTAGTTAACACAACTCGCTTGAATGGAAATGCTCTCCATTGTTTTCTTTGTTGTGGGTTGTGATATTTTGAACCTTAAATTGCAACAAGTTGGCTTGAGAGGAAATGAAGACTCATTTTCTAGCTATTTTCATGAAAGGAAATAAATATGCATCATAGAATGTTTTTCTTTCCCTCATTTTCTTACCCAAATACTTTATTATGGCTCGCGACTCTTCCCCACTAAAATCCACATACGAACTATAGTAAAATGCATCCGATCAAGTAGAAAAAAACATTAATAAATGTAGGTTAGGGTTCATTTTTACCCAAATAAGTTGATATCACCCTCTAGAAAGGTCGACAAGTTACCTAATGGTTGTCTCCTAAGTGGATGCAAATTAGATGTTAAATGGAAAATAAAAAAACTATTAATGGAAGTGAATATTTATTTGGTTACTTCATGTACGACGGACGATGGTATTTGGCGAGTGCCATTACTACTTGAAGGAAATAACAAATGTCATTAGCCTTAGCCGCATCTTCTCGAATGTCGAGCCAAACCCTAATATTTTTCACAAAGGTTTTTGATATCTCGTAATGAATCGACCACAAGGCCACTCCCTCACTCCCGTAATGAGCTTATAACCTTTTTGTTTCTTTGCTGAAAAATCTTAATTGAAAGAGCATCTATTTGTGTTTCGTTTCCATTTCAATCTCTTGTGTAATTGTACCACCCATTTTCAGACCTCATTTTCCTCAGCAGCACACTTTTATGGAACCCTTCGCAAAGTTCCTATTTTTCTAACGTAGTATAGTCAAAATCAATGTTCCAAAGCCCCCATTTTGGGACAGATAAGTAGGATAATAGAAAAAAATTTCCACGAGAACACGTGTTTGAGGCATTATTATGTCAAAACAATTGTCTCTCTCTACACTTCCAAATTTTGCATACATGTCTACTAAAGACAACAGAACTAAAACATATGACAAAAAAATCTTATCATTACCGAGTTGTTTTTATAAGGTCAGTAACCAAAGGAAAATTTTATCTCCAATAGAAAAATTTATTTCGAGGGATGCCAAGATGCTCGTTATTTCATCATAGCTTGAGTTGTTTTAAGATTATCTTTATAACTATTAATATTTGTTGACTCCATAATGTCATATCAAACTATTGGTACTTTTGTCTTTCTCGATTACTCAATTCAATAGTGAAAGTGGATTATACTCATACAACACAATCAATTGACACTCTTAATACATTGCCATCACAATTTTTCACCGATCTCATTAAAAATGTGTTTACAATCATTCTATACGATAGTCAATACTCTATGCTATTTTAAACCTATCTCCCCCAAATTACCTAACTGGGGGAAAAGAAAACCTCTCCATGAGTAATCTCCTTAGTACATATAATTTCAAGTAATTTTCTATCACTAAAATCAAATCCATCAATCCATACAATAAGCACATTTACCATCTTTCCCTTATAACCTAACTTGGGAGCTGCGTTTACATTATTATCTCTTCGAGATGACCTAACTTTGAATCCATCCAACACTACTCAAATCAAATCAGTTGTTACTATATGAGTGAGGGAAATGAGACATCATTTCCTTTCTATATCACTCCTATATGGGTTCTTCAATCGGAACTAGTAAGAACTAAATTTAGTCTCAGATCTATTTGCAGTGTTTAGACATGTTGGTATTCAATGTTTTTCTCCTTTTCAAGCCGAGTAGCATCACATATTTGACATGGAGCTTAGAGATAGATAGATCATAATGTATGTCGTTTTATAGCCTGGGATGAGATCTAATCGGCCCTTGTCACTCATATTGTGGAGAGATGGATAACACCTTCAAAAGGATTTAATCTATACTCACTACTTTAGGTTGTGCCTTTCAACCAGGGGTGAGAGAACCCATTTTGTAACCTCTCGTTGGTGAAGGAGAATGAATATATCCTTATTTGCACTAATTTGAAAGGAAACCTTGAGAAAGTACGATCAATGCACCACAATTTAAGTCTCACAATTTGTCACTTATAAATAATGGTGATATTTTCAAACAAGGTTAAGTTTACTAAAGACATTATGGAATCCCGATTGCTTCTACGCATATTTTGGTAGTAGAATTTATTCATTTGTGGATATACAAGGAAAAAATGGGGTATTACAGAGAGTAGGATTATTTGTTTGAATGATTTTTGGTGGGAGATTAAGCAAGATAAATTGGAATTTTCCGGATCTTTGAGAAACTTCACAACAATGGACAAATCAACAAAAAAGCTTCGAATAGTTAAGACATTTCTTCAACAAGAAGGTGTGCATCAATGGAGGCCCAGATTTACATGTTTTCACATAATCTTTGAGAATCTAGCATGAAGGATTGAGTTAAAAGACTCAATTAAACACCAAAATATCTTATCAATCATGCCTAAGGTACACCCAAAGACTTACAAACAATCTCTGTCAACAAATGAAGGTAAAGTGATTTTAAATTGTTTATTTCATTACCAGGTGAAAGCTCTTCTGATAAATGAAATTGCAAATGCCACTAAACCATCACAAGGATGAGATCTATGTGATTTCACAAAGATTTAAATGTAAGATTACAATAGGAATAAGAGAAACCATTTGCAGACATTATGAAATAAGCAGACACAAATTTTCTAGAGATTGAACACAAATTAATTTCAAAATTGCTTAGATTCATCAACAGGGAAGAGCTTCCAGAGCAATATCAATGGCTATACATATGCAACCAACTTGACATAATAGAAAATCTAATACAGAAGAAATTAACCAGGTATCTCAGAAGACGGATTTTCTCAAATTTTTCTCATGAAATTTAACCCCCAACCTTTTGCATGACTAAAGCATGCTTTTTATAACACTCAATTTACATCCAAGCTTTCCTCCAAAGAACAATGAATATCCTAAGCATCAAGTTTTTACAAATTTCATCATGATTCGTAGAAAGGGACGTTTAATAGAAACACGTCCAAAAGTTGCAGTGTTTCTAAAAGGTGAATCATTGCAAATATTTCCATCATTTCTTCAATTGGGAGCATGTTTTTCATCCTCTACGCATGCAAACCCCCTTTCCTTCATCATTTCACCTTTTCCCTTTTGAAATTTTGCTCTTTGCAACTTTTGGATCTGGCATTTTGTGTTTTTACACGAGCCGAGCAAAAATCCACCTCAAATACTTAAATTCACACCTCAATTTACAAATTGAGCCTCCAAAACTATTCAATTGCACCTTGTAGACCAAAACGACACAAATTCATCAAAATTTGATGAAGAATGATGTAAAAATCACATCTCCAAACATCCTGGAGCTCCAATGGCGGTAAAATCAAATGAAATGCACAACTACCATTGATTTTTCCCTTTCTCAACTTTAGATTAGAGCCGTCCACGTGGAAAATCTGATTCAAAGCGGGCCTGGGGTTCCCTTTTACATTTTATGAATTTTCGAGAAAATGCGCAATTTTCACATTTTTCCCCGCCCCTCCACCTTTGAAATATAGGCTCGACACATGGCTTAATTTGGGCCTTTGATGGAGTCATGGCTCATTTATGTAATTTTACCCTTTTTAACAAAAAGGCAAAATTTCCAATTTTCCTCCACCGACCCGCCTTCTTGCTTGTAACTTTTTATGTGGGCCCCAACGGAGTTACGGGTTATTTCATAACTTTTCTCCTTTTTCACAAAAAGGAAAAAAACTTCAAAATGTTCCGCCAACCCGCTTCCCCACTTGTAACTTGAAAAACTACCACGTGTCCTTCAGGGTCAAAGTAAGACTTTCTCATTGCCACTTTATATCTGTTGAATAACCAATTAGATGTTATCGAGGCCGTGGGGCCAATTTGATATTTTTTACAAATGTGACAAAAGTGGCAAATTTCACCAAAAAGACCCGTTGGGCCGCATCCAATAAAAATGAACACGTATACACCTTCGGGGAAAAAATAAGAAAACTTCCCCGCCGCTTAAATTTTACTTTAATCAGAGCCAGGTGAGGCCATGGGGTGAGTTCAAACTTTTTTCCAAAGTAGCCAAAAATAACAAGTTCTTAAAACTAACCCGCTGCACCTCATCCAATCGGAAGAAGCCATGTAAGCATGAAAAGAACCAATTAGAACTTAGCGGAGCCATGGGACCAAATTTTCCCTCTTGCCAAAATAGTAAAAAGTGATAAGTTCAAAACATTTATCCACCATCCCTCGACCAATTAAAAGAGGCCACATATCTATTGAATGGTGAGGTAGAATTTTATGGGTAAAATACACTCGTCAGACCGTTAAAAACACCGAAATTTACCAGTTCACACTGATCCGAAAATAATCAGATTATTATGACCTGATCTCGGACCCTTATAGGCTTCGATTATTTGCCGATAATTTACTCCTTTTAAGTAATCAATTTAAAATAATGCAAGACAATAATGACAATTGCACACAGATTGATTACGGAGTTCGGCAATTGCCTACGTCTCCGGGTTCGTGATCGAACCGTTCCACTAGTCAAAACTTGTAAGTTACAATAGTACTTTCACAAGAAAACCTAATGGAATTTTACTTGCCTACCAGTACACCAGTTCTTCGGACGACAAGGGTGAAAAATAGCACCCGACTTCCACCTTCCTGGTACACAATCTCCTTCGGCTGTGATCGGCCTTCCCGACGCAAACAATGCGAAGCTAGCACTCCGGTCGACAATCCAGGATTTGCAAGTAATTGGTGTGGCTCAATGGGCCTATTGGGTAGTTTACATTTCACTCCCAATCACAAATATTCCATCTAATATTGCCTAAAATAATAGGCCAATAGACAATACTTGTCGACACATCCCGCAAATAAGCTTAACAAATAATAAGCTCGGGATCGGTGTCTCCGTTGCACCGGTGTCCACAACAAGCTTAACAAATAATAAGCTCGTGTTGTGTCCCGTGTGTTTTTTACAAAGGAGAGGGGTCCCCTATTTATACAAAAATAGGGCCCCAAAATAATGGAATAAAATATTATCCTTAGGCTAATATTAGCCTAGCCTTACCCGTACATGAAATTTGGGATTAAATTCCCAAATAGGGCCGATTTGCATATAAAATGGGATTAAATCCCCATTGAAGCGGCTTTACACATTTTAATGGGATTAAATATTCCCATTTTAGCCGATTTGAATTTTTTTAATGAGATTAATATCCCATAAGAGCGGCTAGCATTTGGTAAGGGATAAAAATCCCAAATTAGGCGGTTGTTTTGTTTGGGTAAGGTTTATTAAACCTTACTGCTCCATTCTTCACGTGGACTCCTCCACGCATGGGCTTAGGCCCCTCCAACACCGCTTCACTCACCTTCTTCCACGTGGCAGGGCTTAATGCCTCCCAACAACCGCTTCACCACCCACGTGGTCAGCAATACATGGTTTAATATTAATGTATTAAACATTAATATATATATATTGTGGCATTTGAGAAGTGGCATTACCAAAATAATATTATTTCGACCCATGCAATGTGGAATAGAAATAATCCTGTAGTCCACTTGTCGCTTCCCGATAGGCAAATCGAGCGAATTCAACGAGTGTTGGCAAGCCACGTGTCACAGTGCGATTCGGTCCAAATATTGACCAATTGACCATAGTTGACTTTCCCGTTGACCGAACTTTGACCGAACATATCTAGAGCTCCCAATGTCCGTTTATCGTGTTCTCACAGTCATTGGAAAGCTCTCAAGATGATCTTCTGCACTGACACCATTTAGAGATGTTTAGGGAACTTTCAGAAATGATCCCCTGATCACACCTCCCCACTGAGAAAAGCTTTTTGTCCCAAAAAGCTTCCATACTGTCTTGAATCGAAAACTCTGCTGCCACTTTCGGAAGTGCTGCTGCCAGTAGTAGACCCTTGGGTCTTCTCCTCCAACCTTCTCACTTCAAAAACTCTGCTCCGATCCGGGACCTCGTGGGTTATGGGTCCACGATGCTTTCATCGCGCCACTCTGATATCTGAAGAAGACCTCCACGCCTCCGCTTTATGGTGCTAAGTTTCTGAATGAAACCTCAATGCTCCTTTTGTGTAGTGCTAAGCTTCTTGATATCTGACAACAAGGATCTTCTTTTACTCTATAACACAGCTCCTGGCTCCGAGTTGATTCCGCAGAATCCAAACTGGTTTGAAGGAACTCCATGTTACGTAGAGCTTTGATTGATCCGATGTCAATGATGGACAATGCCTTGTCCCTTTACAGACCTCAACGCCTCCGATGCATGATGCTAAGCCTCTTTCAAGACCTCGAGCCTCCGATGCACGATGCTAAGTCTCGTTATAGACCTCAACGCCTCCGATGCATGATGCTAAGCCTCTTTCAAGACCTCGAGCCTCCAATGCATGATGCTAAGTCTGTTGATCAGCTACCATTCGTATGTGTGGTCGCAATGCCTTGACACCAAATGACATTCGAGCTGATACTTTGAGAGCTCCGTTTGTTGACATGCTAATATCGGTACCATTCTCACGCACGGCCGCAATGCCTCTACACAGAATGAAGTTCCGACCCGACGTCAATGCCAACGGTGATTCAACTACCATTCTGCTGCACGGTCACAATGCCTCTACACAGAATGAAGTTCCGAGCTGATCTCTACGAACTCTAATGTCTGCACAAATGGCAGATCAATCTCCAAGCTTTATATGAGTCAAATCCTGTATCCAAGTCAGAATGACTACTCACATGCCGATTAGGAGATATGTTATGAGCATTAATCAAATTTTCTAAGTAAGAAAATCCACTGAGTATTGTAAACCTTTCTCTCAGCATTTTCTCACAGAATCTGATCTCCAAACTTAATACTGCATACGATTCATCAATCTGAATTATGCAATATATAATTGAAAAATTGTTGACTTACCCATTTTAAAGGACTTTCACTTTCAGGTATTACCTGGTCCTGGGTTGACTTGTCAACTAGTGGTGGAGTAGAAACTTCCTCTGCCTTTGCAATAGGCCTCCATTCCATCTTTGGCTTTCCATTACTCTGATGGCGAGATGGATGCAGTTTCCAATAATTTTCCACCCGATGCCCATTCCTCTGGCAATGAGCACAAAAATTCCTCTTAATCTCCTTCTTCTGGGATGAGGAACTCTTTTTGCCATTTCTCGACTCTGCATGACGAGATTGGTCTTTCTCCACTGCATTGCAATGTGGATTGACTTCATTTGTCTCCTCCCTGTCAGAACAATGACTAAACAAGGAAAATATACTGCATTTTATGGTGTTAGAAAAATCACCAAAATAATTGCCCTCCTGGGGGTCTTACTAATGCAAGTATAACAGAGTACAAACATTGCCCAAAATTGGGTCTTTAACTAATGTGCCATGTCTGGTTAGATGTATACAAACGTTGCCCTCAAAGGGGTCTTACCAATACATTCTACCCTACACAATAGTTTTTTGGTTTTATCTACATATGAGATACAATGGATTCATCCAAATAGAAATGAGAAAATTACTGAGTATGTTAAACCTGTCTCTCAGTCTATCCCACCAATCTGGAAATCCAGAAGTACAAGCCAATGCCATCCTGTCACAAAGCAACTCAGACTTGATTAACTGCTCCATACCAACTTGCTTCGAAGATTAGTAAGTTTGCAAGTGTCGATTACCAGCTCTGATACCAAACTTGATCCGAAAATAATCAGATTATTATGACCTGATCTCGGACCCTTATAGGCTTCGATTATTTGCCGATAATTTACTCCTTTTAAGTAATCAATTTTAAATAATGCAAGACAATAATGAAAATTGCACACAGATTGATTACGGAGTTCGGCAATTGCCTACGTCTCCGGGTTCGTGATCGAACCGTTCCACTAGTCAAAACTTGTAAGTTACAATAGTACTTTCACAAGAAAACCTAATGGAATTTTACTTGCCAAGACACCAGCTTCTTCTGGATTTAAAAGGGTGAAAAATAGCACCCGACTTCCACCTTCCTAGTACACAATCTCCTTCGGCTGTGATCGGCCTTCCCGACGCAAACAATGCGAAGCTAGCACTCCGGTCGACAATCCAGGATTTGCAAGTAATTGGTGTGGCTCAATGGGCCTATTGGGTAGTTTACATTTCACTCCCAATCACAAATATTCCATCTAATATTGCCTAAAATAATAGGCCAATAGACAATACTTGTCGACACATCCCGCAAATAAGCTTAACAAATAATAAGCTCGGGATCGGTGTCTCCGTTGCACCGGTGTGTAATGTGTCACCAGTGTGTCCACAACAAGCTTAACAAATAATAAGCTCGTGTTGTGTCCCGTGTGTGTTTTTTTACAATGCAATGGGTCCCTATTTATACAAAATTAGGGCCCAAAAATAATGCAATTAAATATTATCCTTAGGCTAATATTAGCCTAGCCTTACCCGTACATGAAATTTGGGATTAAATTCCCAAATAGGGCCGATTTGCATATAAAATGGGATTAAATCCCCATTGAAGCGGCTTTACACATTTTAATGGGATTAAATATTCCCATTTTAGCCGATTTGAATTTTTTTAATGAGATTAATATCCCATAAGAGCGGCTAGCATTTGGTAAGGGATAAAATCCCAAATTAGGTGGCTGTTTTGTTTGGGTAAGGTTTATTAAACCTTACCTGCTCCATTCTTCATGTGGACTCCTCCACGCATGGGCTTAAGCCCCCACACCACCGCTTCATCTTAATCTTCCACGTGGCAGGGCTTAATGCCTCCCAAACAATCGCTTCACCACCCACGTGGTCAGCATTGACATGTTTTAATATTAATGTATTAAACATTAATATATATATATATATATATATATATATATATATATATATTATATATATATATATTGTGGCATTTGAGAAGTGGCATTACCAAAATAATATTATTTCGACCCATGCAATGTGGAATAGAAATAATCCTGTAGTCCACTTGTCGTCTCCCGATAGGCAAATCGAGCGAATTCGACGAGTGTTGGCAAGCCACGTGTCACAGTGCGATTCGGTCCAAATATTGACCAGTTGACCATAGTTGACTTTCCCGTTGACCGAACTTTGACCGAACATATCTAGAGCTCCCGATGTCCGTTTGTCGCGTTCTCATAGTCATTGGAAAGCTCTCAAGATGATCTTCTGCACTGACACCATTTAGAGATGTTTAGGGAACTTTCAAAATGATCCCCGATCAACACCCAGGATCCAATTTTTTCACTAAGGACGGAGTGTTTTGAAACAAAACCAAGTAAATCATGGCTCTAAGCATTTTTCGACCATGGGAATGGATTTTTAAAGGCATACAAAAGAAATTTGAACATTTTTCGAGCATCCATGATCGGGAAGACAGAAAAAATGGCAGAGCCTGTAGATTGAAAAGATTTAGGGAAAAAATAGGGCACATTTGGGGATTTCTTCAAAATAAGGTATGACAAGGAAACTTGCAAACAATTCATGGTATACAGATGGAGATAAAAAATTCATTTCATCCATTCGAGAGATAGAAATGTTTTAGAACATGTAGATCAAAAGGAAAATTAGGGCAAATGGTGCGAGTTTAAAATGGGCACCAACATTGGCTCAAGGTCGGGATGGGCACTCCCGGCCACGTGCCACAAGAACAAATAGAGCAGACCAAGTGCCAAAAAAATCCATTGGGCAATAGAGTCAACTTGCAAAGCAGAGAAACCATAACCACCCTCCAAAAAATGAACTGAGAAACTAGTAAAAACCAGGTCACCAAGGACCAGAACGAACAAAAACACAAAAGTAGAACGAAACCAAAGAACTATACACTATACAAATGGTGCTCACCTTGATTCTAGGAAATCAATCAAGGAAATGTTTCAAATGCCTTCCATTAATAGATAATTCAAGAAGTTTCCCATCTAATTATTTTAGGAAGAAGGTATTTTCACCAATTTGAATGTCAATTGATTAAGGGCTCATCCACAATGCATAAAATTTACCATGCTTGCCCTATCTTCATACCTACTATCTCATAATAGCACAAAATCCCCAATGCTTTGAAAGCTCTTAGAGTCACCTTCTTGTCAAATAACTTCTTCAACTTTTCTCTGAACTTCACATGTTGTTGATTGGATGCCCTTCTTTCTTCATCTAACTCAATACTGATTGATTTGAGCATCATATGGAATAACTTCTTTATCTTCAATTTGTTGAACAAACCGAAATGAAGACAATTTCAAATGAAGGGCGAAAATCTTGAGTTCCATATACCAACTCAAATTGGCTTTTACCAAGATCTCTTTTGATAGTGATTCTATCACCTAAACAAAAAACTTCATTGCTCACCCCACTTCTTTTTGTTTAGCTCTAAGGTTCTTCTAATGATCTTCAACACATTTTTATTGCTAGACTCAACTTGTCCATTTCCTTGGGAATTGTAGTTAGAAGCATATGTCAAATTGATTCCATACCCTTTGCACATTGCCACCGAAGGTTTGCTCAAACTCATGGTATTATCAACAAAAATCTTAGCTGGCACTCCAATTCTACATATGATTTGATTCAACATGAAGTCCATGATAACTTGGTGGGTTGATTTCTTGGTCGGGATTGCTTCCACCTACTTTGTGAAATAATCGGTGGCTACAAGAATCCATTTATGACCGAATGAAAGGATTTGAAATCTCACCAATGAAATCCATTCCCCATTGCTTAAATGAGGCTTCAATTAACATAGGATGCAAAGGAAGGGAACCTGAAGCTTTCAATCTTCCAGAAAAACATTGACAACTTTCAAATTTCCTAACCAATAAAGTTGTATCCTTGAAAAGAGTTGGCCACCAATAACCAACCCTCAATATTTTATGTGTTGTAACTCTTCCATCAAAATGTCCTCCACAAACTCCTCCATGGAGATCAACAATTATTTTGGGGGCCTCATCTTCAGTGATGCATTTCAAGAGCACTCCCTCGGGGTTCTTCCAAGCTAACCCAAAATCAATAATGACAGATTTTTGGGAGGCTAACTTAAGAGATATTTTCTTATTTTTAGTCAAATGGTCAAGGAATCATAGATGTCTGAGATAAAAGATTATATCTTTGTACCATTCAGACCTTACCAAATTTTCCAGGACATCCACTCTTTCTCCTTCTACTTCATTCACCTCAATAGTTCACAATTTTCTCTCAGCCATAAGCTTAGCTAGGCCCAAACCTCTTATCAATTTCATGGTTTGGATATCCATGTCATATTTCTATAACTTGTTTACCCATCTCGCATCTTTTGCTTGAGACCTCCATCTCTCGATAAGATATCGTTCACCATGGTGTGGGAACATAAGCAACAACTTTAGAGCTCAAGATGTAAGGTCCGAAAACCTTTGTTGATTTCACCAAGGAAAATTCTTGCTTCTCCATGATGGTGTACTTCAAATCGGCTCCTTACAATGCCTTACTAAAAATGAAATTGGTCTCTCAAATTTCTTCATCATCCTTCTACAACAAGACATATGGAATGGTGTTTTACAAGCAAAAGAAAACATTTGAAAAGGATTCTTGTAATTTAGAGCTTCCAAATCAGGGGGCATGCTTTAATGCTTCTTTGATTCCATTGAAATATTGAATGGAAGCTTCTCCCCATTTGATAACTTGGTCCTTCTTTGGCATGCTAGTAATGGGGATGGTCACCAAAAAGTTGAACATAAATCTTCGATAAAATTTATTTTTCCAATGAAGGATTGAACTCCCTTCTTAGCTCTCGAATTACAACCTTGCCGATGGCTTCCACTCTCTTAGGATCAATCATGACCCCTTCCTTTAATACAATGTGACCAAGCACTTTGTCTTTTAAACTCCAAAATGGCACTTCTTAGGAATCAATGATATTCCATACTCTTTACACCTTAACAACATTCTATCCAAGTGTTAAGTGATCATTTCTTTATCTCGGAAAACACCGTTTACATCATCTTGATAAACAATAATGAAATCAATAATATAACTAGAAAACGCTACATCCATTTCTCTTTGGAAAGTTGCTCCAGCATTCCTTAAGCCAAAAGGCATCCTGACATAGACATAAGTTCCCCAAGGAGTGGTAAAGGAAGTCTTTATTCTTTCTGACTCCTTCACAACAACTTGATTATAGCCAAAGAAACCATTCAAAGTGGATAACAATTCGAACCGCTTACCAATTGTAACATATTATCCATGTTTGCAGAGGGTAATTTTCTTTCAATGATGCTTTATTCAAGTTCCTAAATTCTACGAACAACCTTATATCACCATTCCTTTTTCTGATAGGTACTAAATTTGCAACCCAAGATGAGTACCTTGTGGGCTGAATGATCCCTCCATCCCTCAACTTCTTCAATTCTTCTTGCATCTTCAAATAAAGGAGCAGATTGATCACCTTGAATTTTTTCCTAAAAGGCTTGGCATTAGATTCAAGAGGAATTTCATGTTGGAAAAAATCTTCCATGTATGCATTCAGCTCATAGTAAGACCAAGCTAGGCAATCTTGATATTTCTTCAACAATTGAACACAGGATCGCTTATCTTCCTTGCTAAGATTGCTTCCTAACCATATTTTATGTGTTTTTCCTTTGTGCCTGTGTCATGCTCTTCCACATCTCTTGAAACCGACATACTTCTTAATAATGCAATCAACATTATAAAATTTTGATTCAAGTGCCACTAAACCTCTGGGAATCGTGTTTGTCTTTAATGGATGATGTCTTTGCCAAATAAAGTTTTCTTTCCTTGAAGCACACACACCGGTGGTTCCTAATCTATATTTTGGTCAAAAACTTTCCTTGGTTCTATAAAACCGTTTCACTTAGGCATCATCATCGAACACTTGCCAATTTTTAATGTTGTCGTGACGACATATGGCCTTGTTAGTATTTCAACATCATACTCACAAACTGGAGATATTGTACAATTTCCAAATTTGGATCCTAGCACTCGCTAACTTGTCTCGCAACAACATTAAAATTTCTATCATGGTACATAATATTAAATGATTCAAACATTTCAATCAAATCCTTGCATCGCATGCTTGTATTGTTTTATTCTCTCGATTTTTAGTAGCATACAATTTTCTAATCATTGCTGACAATCGCTTTGAATCTCCTTTGACAATGATATCCTTTACACCATATTTCCATGCAATTCTCAAACCCAATAATAGTGCTTCATATTCAACAATGTTGTTAGTGCATTCAAAGTTGAGTTTGAAAGAAAAAACAAACTCTTCCTGGCCTAGAGAAATCAAAACAATACCAGACACCATTTCCAAACTTGGAACAAGCTCCATCAAATAACAAGGTCCAAGGAAAACCTACTTGTTCAAGAAATTTACATTGATCAATCTTGTGCTCTTTTCCATCAGCAAATCCAACAAAGTTATCAACATCTACATCAACATACAACACTTCATAAGAAGCATTATTGGGATCTTCAATGAGGTGCAACATCTTCTTCTCTCCATACAACTTTACAAGGCTACCTTCAATTGGAATGGTTGCAAAAGACATATCCATCTAGAACACTTCCACCAACACTTTTGCAGCCCACTTTCTTGATAACAACATGCCCCATTTGGCAGGGAAATCAACAATAACAACATCAAGTTTCAAGTTCTTACTCGGATAAGTTGCAAGTTGTACCACCAAACCTTTTACACATCCTACAACTGGCACCTCTCTAGAATCCATTGTAGTACACTTGCCATAAGTCATTTGTCACTTTAATGTTCAATTCATTCATGACCTCTAGAGGCATAACATTACATGATGCTCTGGAATCAAACATACAATTGTGCAACAGTTTGTCCTTAATAATCAGCGTTGTAAAAAATGGATCAACATTTAATTGAGACTCAACCAAAGATGTTCCCAAGTAATATCTCTCCAATGTTGGTGGTTTTTCTATGTCTAAAATGGTTGGAGGATAAGTGTCTACATTATTTATATTTCTACCTTGGGTAATCCTATCTTCTTCCAATCCCAAATACTCAAAATCCCTCTTCTTGTGCTCAGGAATCCTAAGCAGTTCAACAATTAGAACATAAATCTTGATCTGACTCAAGACTTGGGTAATGTCATAAGGAATGTATTTGGGAAAAGTAGCATTTGGAGAAAGATTGACAAACTCATCGGATGACACAAGATTTTTCACATTTTGGGCATGGATGGGAAAACCTTTTTTGGTTTGGCTTGAGGCCCTGCCCCTTTGATAGCTTTACTTCTTGTGTTATACTCTTTTTCTTAGAAACAACAAAATTCATTAACAATTGTCTATCCTCTTCGATGGGATTCCTCCATCATATTTATTAATCATTAGAGTTCTTAGGTACTCAAAATCATTATTAGGAAGTTCAAAAGCTTGTACCATATCTATTTCTAAAGTATGAGAGGGAGGAATAAGAGGTACCTAGTGAATGCAATCCCAAAACTTGTAGCAGTTCTTGCACTTATTACTTCAGTTAAATTTGCTCCTTGTTGTGAGCTTGTAGAGAAATCCACCATGCATGCATCATCATCAATGTTATCATCATCATCGCTTCTTCAACTTGCTGATCTAATTCACATGTTGGGTGGGGTAAGAAACATTTTTCGCAACAATCAATTTTATTAGTCTCTTCAACAACACCAACTCTAGCATTTAGAGGATCGGGACTACTCTATTTTCCATGGCTTGGGGTTGTCTAGCTCCCATGGGTCCTATTACCCAAAATGAGCTCCCGCTTATTTTGGCTAACTTCCTTCATTCTTACCTTCCTTGTGCTTTAATATCAAATTTTACATATTTTAAGCACTCAAAGATTTTTGGAAATAGCTTCATTAGATATGATTTTTCTTCCCCTTTCTAGAAAAGTAAAATTTTCCTCCTAACTCCTTGTAATTTTCAAGTTATGGCTCAGCGGAGTTTTTTGGGGAAATTTTCTCTAGACATGCCCGTCTAATAAAAAACCAACATGTGGCAAGGTGGAACGGTAGGCATTGGGGGATGTTGGATTTTTTTGGCGCTTTGGTAAAAGGCACAAAGGAAGAAGTTTGACTATGGGGCCGCAAAAGTTGGAAAATATGTTGGCACCACATGTCCTGTCAGCAGCGGGAGTTAGGGCGGTAGAAGGATTTGGCGAAATTTGCCAAAGCTACAAAAGGTGAAAAGGCATGCATTAAACCCATGGCACCATCAATTAATCAAATGGCGCCATGTGGCCACATCAGCGGCGGAGGTCGGGCCCGCGGAGGTAAATTGGGAAATTTTCCCAATGAAAATTTAAAAGGCGCAAAGGGCAGAAAATGATCCTGAGGCTTGTAGATCAGCTAAATGGTTACACATGGTAGTGGAGTGGTGGAGCATAGAGATTTTTGGGAATTTTTCCCAAATTCAAAAATGGGAAAATTTTCAAGTTTCGGCCCGCCAACCCGAATTTTGCCCTAAAATTGCCATTTTTGCCCTAAATCTTTAGAGGGGCATAACTTTCGATCCCAAGCTTAGATTTTCACGTTCTTTATATCATTAGAAAGCTGGTGAAATTCTCCACATGATGGACTATTCAATTTTGAATTTTGATGGATATTTTCTAGAGAAAATGGAAAAACGTCCTTGGCATGCAAGAACACGAAAATGACTCTTACCACAAAACTTAATGAACTATGGGCCTCTGTTTTTCTCTGTAAAGAAATTTGCTTCGAAGTATTAGATTTTTCATGGAAACCCATGATTTTTCAGGACAATTAGATGAATCTTGTTGGTGGTTGAAGTTTCAAATCAATTTCCCCACATTTTCTCCTTTCTTCCATTCTCGCTCGGTGGTTAAAAGCCGCTTTGGCTCATTTATAACAAGTTGTTCATCATTCTTCTCTACATCTCCCTTATTTTCTTCCCCATGTTTCAAAATGGAGTTTGAACCTCTTCCCCTGCTCTGTAATGGAATTTTTACCTCTTACCCATGAAATGATGTTTTGTGAAAACTTCTGGAGAAATAAAAAACGTGTTTTGTGATGCATTTGTCCATTCTTGCTCGTATTTACTTGTTTTCTTCTTGCCTCTCTTCATTGCAGGTATTTGTGCATGTTTGAATGTTCGTTGTAGGTTTTGGAGTTGTGTTCATGGAGTTTTGGAATATTTTGTTTGTGAAATCCATCCTTGGTTTTGTGATGCACTTGTCCATCCTCCCCATTGCTCACCTCTTCTTGTTCCATGGTAGTTTTGATAGATGTTCATCATTTTCATTCTTTGGTGTATCACCATTTTAGTGTAGGCTCTAATTTTTCCTCTTTTCTCTCTCTCTCTCTCTCTCTCTCTCTCTCTCTCTCTCTTTGTCTCCTTGGCATAGTTAAATTAGGATTAAATTAGCTTACTCGCAATGGAATACCTTGTGGTGGGCGTTTGGGAAGATGAACCAACCTTCTCTCGGAGAGATTTCCCCATTTGCAAAGGTCCCACACTTTGGGAAAGCTCAATGTTGTGCATTCACACCAAATGACATTACCTTAGAAAAGTCAATCCATAGGTCATTTTGAGGGTGCTTTGTGAGTTTGCACTAATAGTTTTGGTACGTCCCAAAGGGACCTAAGAGGTCTTCCACTTTATTTTTGACAGGTTGGTGTGTTCCTATTAAGGATTTAGCCTTTGGAGACATATTCAAAAGCACATACGGTGACTCCATCTAGTAAATAACTCATTCTCTCAGTTGCAGACCCTCTCTTTCCATTCATTTCATTCATTTTCCATTCATTATTCTTTCCATCTCTTCCATCTTCTTTCATTCCATGAAGTTGTGCAATCATGAATTCATTTCCATCATGGAAGTCACATTTACAATAGCAAGCAATATATTCCACCTCCAACATTTTTTTCAAATCCTCCAGATCAGTATTTTGATCAAATTCAAAATTAGTATGCATATCCATATGAGCAATGCCAAAATTAATTTGGCTATGAAGCACATCAAGCACAAGGATACACATATGATGATGGAAGTTAAGAAGAAAGTGTAGATTTGTTGGAAAAAATCCAAAAAATAGAGGTGGGCATGGTGCAATCAAGGGCTCAAGCACAAATGAAGGCATTTAAGATTGGTTTTAGAGCACCCTATCCATGGGGAGGCCCTTTTCCAAGACATTACAGACCTCAGGAGAAGCTGGACTTCATGATTGAGATGCTGCCCCAACTTGCACAATGGACATTGGAGATAGAGACCTATAAACTTGTTTTTGAGAAACCTTGTCAATGGGTAAGTTCTACACCATCATTTGGTTTTTCTCTTTCCATTCCTCAAGCAGAAACCATCTCATTTCGAATGCCAAATTCCAAATCCATCCCATTCTACCCCAAGTGTTGATTCCATTTCTCCATCCTCTAGTCTTCCACCTCATCTCAATTCTTTATTCATTTTCCCTTCCAAAAAGCCACTCCCTACAAACAAACAAAAGTTTCTATCTCCTCCAACACCACAAAAAATTGCAAAAATCAATTGAGTTACAACCCACCCCTCCTCTTGCATTCCCAAATCCATGTTGGGAAGATAAAAATCAGAATGCTAGTCAAGGAAAACAACAACAAGAAGAAGAGCCAAACAAGGATGAAAAGATTAAAAGTTTGTTGAATTTGGCTCTTAAATTCGGGATTACAAAAATCCCCTTGATGGTGAAACCAATAGAGGAGGTTAGAGTTGAAGAACGAGTGGTGGCCAAAGCTGATTTTGTTGTAGTAGAAGAAGAGCAAAAGTAGATCAGAAGTCATTTTTCTCATAATTTAGTGTCCATGTTGGCACTCTACTTAAAGGAAATGCTGGTCTAATTCAAGCTACACAATCATCCATGGAAAGAAGCTCTGAAGAAGATCTTGCAGTCCCAACTTGTCCTCTAGAGTAGAAGATTGAAGATTTTGACTTGAAAAACTTCATGCTAGAGGAAGAGTTCAATCAAGAGCAAGATTGTCTTCAAACAACAGAGGAAGGAGAAGCTGCTCCAAATCCAAAAGAAGAGGAGCACATTCCAGCTGTGGGGAGAAAAGTGCAGATCCAAAGGCTTTGAGCACAAAGTAGGCTATAGAAGAACCTTTAGTTCTTCTTTCTACTTCATCTCTCTCGAGTTCTAGTGCTGAAGAAGAGTTTGATCTCTCAAACTCAATGTTGGAGGATGAAAGAAACCATGGTGATCAAGTTGCAAATCAAGAGAACACCATGGGAGAGGTTGAACATTTGCAGTAGGACAACAATGAGGTAATTTACCTATCTGATTTGGAGGATTGTTTTGATGAAGAAGAACTGGTTGAAATCACACCATCTTCTCCTTCATCATCCATCTTCCAAACACAAGAACCTGTTGTCATGGAGGAGAACTTTCATTTGCAGCATCCTGCATCTTATAGCAGCTCTTTGGAATCAAGATTGGAAGATTTAAATCTTCCATGTTCTTCATTGGAGGAAGAGAAAGGGTAGAAAATTTCTACCATTGCTTCCACACCATCCATTCAAGAAGGTTTGCAAGAAGATTCCATTTTTGGAATGGAAAATCAGAGTTATGGGCATATCAAATGGATCAAACCTTTCCCAATCAAGTATTTGGCTTCATTGGAGCCAAAGGAGAAGCCACAACCAGTCATGTTTGCCACTATTGCTCGAGGATGATATGTAAAGTTCTAAGGATCAGCTACCATACCTCTTGAATCTAAATGTAGAGCAACTAAAAGAGGTATTGGATTTGTTTTCAGTTAACACCTTGCTAATTTTGGTAGAAGACCATCTTCTTGTTGATTTTCCACTCATCCTAAGCAGCCATACTCAGCTCCAAATCATTTGCATGGCTTCCAATTTTGAAGAAAGGAATCTATTTTGCATAACCAGTTGTAGGGTTTGTTTAGCTCACCTTTACTTCCAGTTAGAGTAGAGTAGCTAGGTTTTCTTTTAGCGAAGAAGTTCTTGTGCACACTCTGCATGTTCCATTTGGAGCATGTATGATTTTTAGTTTTGTACATAGTTTTTGGTGTTGTTGTATTGCTCTTGCACAATCCATTTCAATGGCATTTTGGTGAAGATCAACTCCAAGTTCAGTGGGTTTCCAAGTAGCTCAGAGGTCAGATTTTCATAGTTCAGATCAAAATCAGTTCATCAGGATTGACTCCATTCACAATGGATGCTTCAAAGGCCACTGATCATTCATCTAGCAGGCAGATGACCCTTAAGAGTCACCAAAATTGTTATCCAAAATGAGCCCCCGCTTATTTTGGCTAACTTGCCTTCATTCTTGCCTTCCTTGTGCTTCAATATAAAATTTTATACATTTTAGGCACTCAAAGGTTTCTGGAAATAGCTTCATTAGATAAGATATTTCTTCCCTTTCCATAAAGGTAAAGTTTTCCTCCTAATTCATTGTAATTTTTGAGTTATGGCTCGATGGAGTTTTTTGGGGAAATTTTCCCTAGACAGGCCCGCGGCTAATGAGAAACCGACACGTGGCAAGGTAGAGTGGTGAGCATCGGTGGGATGTTGGAGTTTTTGCTCTTTGGTCAAAAGGCATAAAGAAATAAGTTCACTCGCGGACCCACGTAGGATGAAAATATGTTGGCTAAGGCCTGTCAAGTAATGAGATAGCGCCCACGTGTCCTGTCATCGGCGACGTGAGTTAGGGCGGCGGGAAGGATTTGGTGAAATTTTCCAAAGTTGAAAAAGGTGTAAAGGTGTGCATTGAACCCGTAGCCCCATCAATTAATCAAATGGTGCCATGTGGCCACATCAGCGGCGGAGGTTGGGCCCGTGGAGGTAAATTGGGAAATTTTCCCAATGAAAATTTAAAAGGCGCAAAGGGCAGAAAATGATCCTGAGGCCTGCAGATCAGCCAGAGGGTGACACATGGTAGTGGAGCGGTGGGGTGTGGAGAATTTTTGGGAATTTTTCCCAAATTCAAAAAAGGGGAAAATTTTCAAGTTTCGGCTCGACCCGAATTTTGCCCTAAAATTGCCATTTTTGCCATAAACTTCGAGGGACATAACTTTTGATCGAAGCTCGGATTTTCACGTTCTTTATATCATTGAAAATCTGGTGAAATTATCCACACGATGGACTATTCAATTTTGAATTTTGATGGATATTTGAGGGAAAAATGGGAAAACATCCTTGGCATGCAAGAACACGTAAAACGACTCCAACCACCAAAATTAATGAAGTATGGGCCTCTGTTTTGCTCTATAAAGAAATGTACTTCAAAGTATGGGATTTTTCATGGAAACCCATCATTTTGAATGCCAATTAGATGAATCTTGTTGGTGGTTGAATTTCCAAATGAATTTTCCCACATTTTCTCCTTTCTTCAATTTGGCTCGATGGTTAAAAGCCGCTTTGGCTCATTTGTAACAAGTTGGTTCATCATTCTTCTCTGCCTCTCCTTATTTTCTTCCCCATAGTTGAAAATGGATTTTGAACCTCTTCCCTTGCTTTTTAATGGTGTTTTTTTCCTCTTACTTGTGAAATGATGTTTTGTGCAAACTTACGGATAGGGATAATTTTAGCGGCGAATATTCGTAATATGGCGAAAATTTCATTTTAGGAAAATTTGAAAAGGCGAATTATTCGGAGTGGGTCGGTGTCCTGTTTGCCTAAAATATATAGTATATTTTTTTTGGGGGGTCGGCTTCGCCTTCATGTGAAAACATCTCCTATAAAAACCTATGTGATTCGCCGGTAGTATATACCTCAATTAGCTTACCAAATTACCAATACTGTGAAATTTGAACTCGCATACCCTTGAGCACTAGAGATTCATATTACTGTTAGCCTATGATTGTTGATGCGTGACAAATGCGGTGTTTGCGCACAGCAAGGGCATTATTGACGGGTGACAAGAGCAGCACTTGACGGGCGACAAGAACTGTATCTTGACGCGAAAAGAGCATGATCGACGCACGACAAGAGCTGTACCGACGCTGACAAGAGCTATCTTGACGCCGGCAGAGAGGAAGTTTGATGCTCGAATTGGGCTAAGAAGTGACGCATGACGAGAGGAAGGGTTGACGCGCCACGCGAGAAGTGTTGACACACTACTTGGGCGGTGTTGACGCGGGACAGTATATTAAGACAGTGGGCGCACGACCTCGGGCATTCCACGCGCGATAAGACCTCGAGAGACCGGCAGAGTCACTTCTTGGTTCTTTGTGACGCAGACTCTTTTTCGAGAATAATGGAAGGTGCCACTCAAAGAATATGAATAACCTAAAAGTAAGTAAGAAATCTCGAAATCACTCTTCAAGTATTTTGGAAACTCTACGGATACGAGATATTGTAAATACCAATCATATAGATGCCACCAAAAAGAATCAGAATATTGACTGTGTGGAAGGTAATATTGAGGTGGACATGCATTCTCGCACGCAAAGATCACGGTCAAACAAATGAAACATATGATAATATGCCGATCTTGAAGATATTGTTCCTATTGGGTGCAACCGAGGTGCAAATGCTAGATATCATAGATACAAACACTCAAAGAAAATGGAAGACAAAAATCAAAATCAAACTCGGTCCAAGAAAGAGGAAACCAGGTGAGTGTGATATTGCTCAAAATTCTACTCAAAAAAGTAAAGCATTGAAAACGAACAAGAATATGTGGACCATTGGCAGGACATACAAGTTTGATTGGGCAGCTAAATTTCCATTTATTGAACCTGTACAATCATCTAATTCAAGAAAAATCCCATGTGAATGTACATGTACAATATGTACGTGGAAATTGGGAAAGAAACAAAAATGCAATCAAGCTTTAAACTATAGAAAAACATTGTGGAAAACAATATTTAACTGTGGGGCGGATGGCCAGAAAATCAAAACACATAGGTGGAAAACTGAAAAAGAATGCATGCATGTTAGATACGCAGCAGAATATGAGGCAGAGTAGAAAAAACACAGACATCTGTTGGAAAAGGGAGGAACGATCACATCGCATATTGGTAAGATGAAAGAAACAAATCTACATGCAAAATTCATACAATTCTCTACTCTTTTTCAAATACTTAAAAAAGGAAGAGCGATGTCGGATTTCCTCAATTTCAAATTTTTGTATCAATTTAATGGAATGCTGAATGTACCTCAGTCTCATTGGTCTGAGAGTAGTGGATGGGAAATGGAAAAATGCCTCTCGATGATAGAGAAGGAAGATTTGAAAGAGAATGTAAAAAAAGCAAACTTTATCTCTCTTTCAATTGATGAAGTGACAGCAGTCGACAACACCGCATGGGTATGTATCCACATCTATACTTTAGAAAATCATATAAGGACACCTCATCTGTTGGGTGTTATGAAAATGGTTGAAAACTGCAATGCTGAAAACCTATATAAAATAGTTGTTTCTCATTTGAAAGATGTTGCTGGTATGACTGATTATGAAATTGCTACGAAGTTGGTATGCGTTGGAGCAGATGGTGCATCTCATGCAGGGTCACCGAACAGGGCTATGTGTTAGATTACAAACAACAGTGGCCCCATATATGCTACCAATTCACTGTATGGCTCACAGAATGAATTTAGCATATAAAATGGTAAGCAACCACGAAAATGTTGCTAAATTAGAAGACCTCATAAGAGAACTTCATGCCTATATGTCAAGCAGCCCAAAGTGTTTTCTCGAGTTCCAAAATTTGCAATTGGAATTACGGATGGCAAAAACTTCAAGGATGTGGAGACTAGATGGATCTCTTTGTATGAACTCGCATACGAGTTCGTGAGGAGTATCCTTCATTGGTTGGTTTCATGCACAAATACCGCATGAAGTTGATAGGGAAAGGGACTCGTTGTTCCGCTTAACCGATTTGGAGACATTGCTTACATTGGTTGGTATTCTTCCAATGTTAAAGGAGATCAATACATCGATGAAGCATGCACGCAGGCGGATTAATCTATATTGTGGATTTTATACGGATGAGGAAAATGGTATGTCAAAGTCTTGATATATTGTCTGCTCCCAGTGATATTTTTGATGCACTGTTTTTGAAAATTGGAGAGATTTATTAGATCTTAAAAATCCTAACACCTTTTTGAGATTTAATATCCACGATCACCTATGCATCATCAAGTTAATGGGAGGGAAATACCAATGCACATTTTGCAAAAACGTCAAGATATTACAAGATCGGAACGAGAAGATGTTCCGTGACACATAATTTGTTTGAGTCTCGTGATAGTTGAAACAAGAATAAAGCTTAAAAAATTTCATAAACCTTGTCATCGAAATTAGGAACGTTTCTCAGAAGATAAAATTCGGAAGCCATGGGTGTGATGAATTCGAATTTTTGGAATACGAGGTGGCCGTGAAGACTTTGTCGATAAGCATTTCCATAAATCAATGGGTACAATAATGGAACAATTTACAAAGACGTCGAGCTCAAGGGTACGGAAATCAAAGGTATACTTGAATGCCGATTTATTAAAGTTTCAAATAACAATTTTTGCAACAACAATGAGGAACCAATATAAGAATTTAGATCAACCTTCCAAAGTGGTGCTATTACAAGGTGTGGCGAGGAATCTATCAAAGTTCAATCTTACAAGAAGATATCGGTGAATATTTCGGACTATATGAGTTATGCCAAACAATGATTTTGGGGTCTCAGTGGAGGATGAAAGGGTTTTCGGTGCATTGTCATTTATAAAATCAAAACGAGAAACAAAGTGGATAAAAATCGGAAAGTTGCATGAGGTGTTATGTTTCTCGATACTCCATCGAAACCTTTCCGCTTTGACAAAGAGAAATTGCACTGCGGAATTCCCTTTGCGAAAAAGAAGAGGTGTGAATAATACAGCTACAAGTACAAATATTCCCAACCTTGAGAGTGTAATTGGCTCTTCGTCACATTCTACGAGAAGACAACATCGACTTTGATGAAGCTATTGATAATGGATTGTTTCAACTTTAAGTAGGTATCTTCTTTATCTATCTTTTATCTTTATCATTAAAGATGTTACAGTCTATATACTAAAAATGTCGGCACTTCACCCATCTATCTACTAATCCATTTCTCGTGTTGGATTTTTTTAAGACACAGATCTAGCTCATTACCAAAGCGGTGATGATTTCAACTTTAAGCGGTATCTTTTTCCCCTTAATCTTATTATTTGTTACTATTCATTTTTTCATCTCTCGGTTATAATTAAAGATGTTACAGTGTATGTATTTACATTTAGTTAAATACAATCTTTTTATTTTTTGAAAACGTGGGTTGACATCCGTCCGAGGAAGTCATTACTTCTGGGATCAATGTCGTGCAACTCACCCATCTATCTACTAATCAATTTTTGTGTTGAATTTTTTAAGACAAATATCTAGCACATTACCGATGATGATTTCAATTTTAAATAGGTATCTTCTTCAACATAATCTTATTGTTTGTTACTTTACATTTTTTCAGCTCTTGTTATCATTAAAGACGTTACAGGTCTAATTCTTTATATTTACATTTATTTAAAGATATTGTTGGTCTATATATTTAAAGATGTTGCTGGCACTTCTCAGGACTGACAATGTCAGGCAACTCACCCCTCTATCTACAATGTCATGTAAAACAAAGATCTAGCACGTTACCCTTGATGATTTCACAGCAATCTAATATGCAAGAGGTAAGCTAAACCCTAGCATATTTGCAATTATGTTTAATTTCTTACCAGTGATGATTCTTTCTTGATTTCTTAGAATTATATTTAATTTATTTTTAAATACAAGTCCACATAAAATTCCTCATAAAATTCACATAAAATTCGGGATAAACAATACATTATACGATTTTAAATATAAGTCCACATAAAATTCCTCATCATCCATATATATCATATCATCACCATATCATTATCATATCCTCATTATCATCATCTATTATTAATTATCAATTATCAATTATCATCATTCATCATCTACGTCCACATACAATTCATGACAATGCAAGTAAACAAGAAACATACATATAATTCATGATAATCACCATCTAATGCAATTAAAATTAAAGATTGTATGTAAATCCATATAATTAAATTCAAATACCATAGTACATACTCAATAGTAGAAGTTTTCAAATTCAATATTTAAAGTTTCCTCAATAATAAAAGTTTCTAGTTTTCAAAACCCTCTTTTTCTTTATCCAATTCTACTCCTCTCGCACTATTCCCCAACGGCTTCTTGCCTGTGTGCATGTACCTCTTTCCCCAACACCAGAAATCTCCATGCGACAGCAAATTTGGATCATCTGCAGCGTATAAACTATCCCGTTGCCAATAATTTTCATAACGACTAATAATCTCATTGATAAGAACCTTAGCCCTTCTATCCCATTCTATAAGCTGATTGATATGAGGAAGCATCTCCATCTTTCTCATCAACCCACACAAAATCTTTTTTGTGCTTGTCCAGATCTATGAAATACTCCTTGCCCTCTTTAGAAGTACTTGTGCCCAAACCCTGTATGGTCCAAGCAACAAGTGATACCTAATCAGCAAGTGAACAAAACCAGAACTTGAAAACATATAAAGAGAAAACAAACTAGCATTACTTTGTTGTACTATATGGTCCAGCCGGTTATCGATCCACTCAATGATTCTCTCCAAGCTTCATACTCAGGAATTGTGTAGAAAGATAACACATTTCCATTTTTGTGAGTTGCCTACATCAACATGTGCCGACATTAGACATGGAGATACATAACATCTGGAGGCTTAGAAAACAAATATAAAAAGTCTCGAAACACAACCAAATATATAGGTGGAACATTTACAGAAACTAAACAACGCTATACAAAGATCATGTACATGGTCTGTCATTATCATCAGATGGCCATATCTTAAAGATTTAATGTTGTCATATATTTTATCTTCCTGTAGACCAAGGATTTTTTTTCTATTTACTATCTCTTTATTCTCCATTTGTTGGTGAGTGGTAGCTTCTCAAAAAATAGATATTCCTACCACCTGATAGGATAAAGATAACTAAAATAACAAAAAATTAAATTGGAAAGTGATGTCGAAACATGTCACAATACTACCAAATTCAGTATTCACATTTCCCTAATTCAAGGCACAAACACTTACAGCAAGAGCCTTGGCTGAGTCACCCTCCGTTAATATTAAAGTACATTGATCAGAATTCTTCCCCCCTGCTTGATTTGCATCATCAAGTTTGGGAACATCAATTAATTTCCCCTTCTTGGTTCCATCAGTTTTCTTAAGATCTTTTTTTTGTTTAAACTTTTCCACTGCACTCATCAGGTCAAACAAAGTTACAAAGCTCATCTTAGACACTAGCATTGCAAAAATTACATGTACTCAGAAATGCTACATATTAGACACCACGCCTGGATTTATTGACATGGGCTAAAAATGCGAAACAGTGAAAATTACTATAAATTTATAACAGCAAATTGTATCAGAATAAAAAAATATGAATTAAAACGAATTATACTTACAATCAACATGGAAACCAAACGTTGATTCGAGAAAATTATTTTCTTCCACGAGTGTTGCCTTGGTTGTAACAATTGGTAAATTTTTGAACGAAAGGCCCATAAACCGATGGATGTCATTTGCTTCGATACTGAATTGAAAAATTCGGCCATCATTCAGAGTCACATAAAAAATGCCGTCCTCTGAATTGTAGGATGACAGAAAGTAATTCAAAATATCCGGATCTGTTTCAAAATGGGGCATATTAACGAGCCCTGTAAATTCACACGCATCAATTAAATATTTATATACTGAAGACATATTTAAAATAGTATGGATGTGAGGGCATAAGGGACATCGATTGAATTGGATTCTCTTGATTTTTGTTACTGAACTTGCAGTTGGGAAGCATTGAGACCTGCAAAAATTCAAGATCCGGAAGGTGAAAACGAGAAAATGACAGGTTGAAGGGTATTTATAGGCTAAATCGGGCATCAATGGCTTCACTTGACGTGCGTCAAAGGTCCTAGCTGACGCGCGACAATAGTCCTAGCTGACGCGCGTCAATTGGATCCAGCGACGCGCGTGACAATAGGAGTCGGCGATGCGCGCGTCAACAGAGAAAGTGACGCGCGTGTCAATAGAATCTAGTGATGCGCGTCAATAGAGTCGATGACGCACGCGTCACAAAAATTCAATGACGCGCGTCATAGATGCTTGGTGACGCGCGTCAATAGGAGCGATGGCGTGCGTAATAGGGGCCAAATGTCGTGCGTCGGTCAAAACAATTGACGTTCCATTGACGCACGTCAGGAGTGATGAGTAACTAGATGGATCTCTTTATGCACAGAGAAAGCCTGAGACTACCAAATAATTGATTTCTTATCCAAAATTTAATGGAATTCGAAGTTTTCACCTCTTTTGCACTAGAGGAAATTCCCTTCATGTTTGCAATGCAGCCAATTGAGATGAAGCCTTCAAATTTATCCCCAGACCAAAGAAACAAATAGTGATTGGTGTGTACTTGATGATGATATAGGGTCTTGTTTGATAAGTTCAAAAAGAAACTTCATGATATATGCTAAGATTGAGTTTGAGATGAGGTACCAGTAAGGCACTCTTGACAAAATTTACACAATGTTACCTTTTTAAGATGATCCAACCTTGCACAGAGAACTTTATGTTGAGCTGTAAATTTTTTTTCAATATTTGAGACACTTGATTTTATCAATTGTACTTCAAGAAGATCATGATTAATCAATTCAAGGCATAGAAATGGGGGAGCTTCAAGAAAATTGTCTTCAAACATACACTTGAACATTGTATCTTCAGCAAAGGAAAACAAAACAAGGTGGTAGCAGGAATTTTATACTTTGATACTCATTGCAAGGGTCAACCAAGTATTTCATCAGCTCAAAAATGATAATTAGAAGAAAGTAAAAACAACTTTCCGTTACACACAACAATTTTGATCACTTTACCCTTATTGTATCTTTCAAACCTCATACTTGTGCCTGAATATCCTTACATAGGATGAGATGAATCTACTAAAGGATCAAATATTTCAAGTTCATTCTTGTAACTAATACGATATGTAAACAACCTTATTGAGCTATGATCATATGCACCACCTTAAAAATTTGAAAAAAAAGAGACATATTTTAATTCAACCACTCCAAGAAGCAGTCCCGAAGAGAAAATCTCAAGATGTGAATTCTATACAACATATTTTGATACTGATCCATTTTCCCCAAAACATTTTACAATATCTCAAGATGTGAATCCTATACAAAATTAACTTCTATGATTTATCTGGAGAAGGCACTGTATTTTTTCTTGGATGCTAAGCAGACAGGTTGTTTAGTCTGCATTTCTAAGCGATCCAGTTTTATAAAAACTTGAATAAGTTTATAGACTCATTTCAAAATCTAATTAAATTTGGCATGGAGCACTAAAAGAAACTCCTATACACATTTCATGTTTTGGTTAACCATGGGTTTTCCTAAAGATGTTACAGGTCTATATACTAAAAATGTCAGGCAATTCACCCATCTATCTACTAATCCATTTCTCGTGTTGGGATTTTTTTTCTAGCTCATTACCATAGAGCATGATGATTTCAACTTTAAGTAGGTATCTTTTTCCCATTAATCTTATTGTTTATTACTATTCATTTTTTCAGCTCTGGTTTTCATTAAAGATGTTACAGGTCTATATACTAAAAATGTCAGGCAATTCACCCATCTATCTACTAATCCATTTCTCGTGTTGGTTTTTTTTGAAACACAGATATAGCTCATTACTAGTGGCAGTGATGATTTCAACTTTAAGGAGGTATCTTTTTCCCCTTAATCTTATTGTTTGTTACTATTCATTTTTTTCAGCTCTGGTTATCATTAAAGATGTCTATGTATTTACATTTAGTTAAATACAATATTTTATTTTTTGAAAACGTGGGTTGACATCCGTCCGAGGAAGCTGTTACTTCTCGGGACTGACAATGTCAGGCAACTCACCCATCTATCTACTAATCCATTTTTGTGTTGAATTTTATTAAGACAAAGATCTAGCACATTACCGGTGATGATTTCAATTTTAAATAGGTATCTTCTTCAACATCATCTTATTGTTTGTTACTTTACATTTTTTCAGCTCTTGTTATCATTTATTTAAAGATATTGTTGGTCTATATATTTAAAGATGTTGCTGCACTTCTCAGGACTGACAATGTCAGGCAACTCACCCCTCTATCTACAATGTCAGGTAAAACAAAGATCTAGCACGTTACCCTTGATGATTTCACAGCAATCTAATACGCAAGAGGTAAGCTAAACCCTATCATATTTTCAATTATGTTTAATTTCTTACCAGTGATGATTCTTTCTTGATTTCTTAGAATTATATTTAATTTATTATATATTAAACTATTAAACAATACATTATACTATTATAAATATAAGTCCTGACACTCTTCCTAAAATTCCCTGCTTTGTCATAGATCCATCACTTCTTCAGATTTCTCCATGAAGAAATAGATCTATTTTTAGACTTATAATGATCATCCTCTAACACGAAGTTATTCAAACTCAATTCTAATGCTATCTTCCGATCCTATAGTCACCCACCCAAATCTACACTAATCACAACTATTTAAATTAACTTGACAGAGTCTTTATCTAATAAAAATCCTTTCTAGTAATAAAACTGACTCTACATAAACTATCCTGCAAATGTAGTGTGCCTTCTTCAAGGCTCTACATAAATACTAACACACATAGTTTACTATGATCTAGTTTCAACCTTCAAAATTTTCCTATACACTCAAAATTATTCCAACTTATAGCCTCCCAGTTCTAATCCACAATTATTCTTCACCCTTATCAAATATAAAAAAATGATCTATACAGACTAATCTTCATGATAAAAACCTTGTATGTTTTACATTAAACTTCAAAGTTCTATATCGAGCTTGACCTATCTTTTAATCACATGGTTATTCCAACTTTGGTTAATCTAGCCTCCATAGCCTCCATAATCTACTCTACACAAAACAATATCCATGATAAAAAAACCATATCTTTTAAACCATGGTCTTGATTATTTCCCAAGCTCTAATTCTTATGGCCTGGAATTTAACTATTTCATAAGTGGCTAATGTAGCCTCTACATCAATGATTGTTTCCAGCAAAACGTTATTTTCTGACAAATGGTCTTGACTATTTTGGATGTCAAACAACCTCTCTAATGAGAGATTATGCACTAATATAGAGGTGAATCTCTTTAAAATAGAATTTTCCTACACCATAAGTCTATTAAGGAGAAATCCTAAATAGTAAAGATCTGTTTCAAATCTTAGTTGCTATTTTTTCCCAAAGACATAATTTTCAAGATAATTAAAGTCCCACAAGATATTTAGGCACTAAATTTTACATTATACACATTAAATTGATCATCGTCTTTCATCATCATCTATCATTAATTATCAATTGTCATCATTCATCATCTACGTCCACATACAATTCATGAAAATGCAAGTAAACAAGAAACATACATATAATTCATGATAATCACCATCTAATCACCATATAATTAAATTCAAATAACATAGTACATACTCAATAGTAGAATTTTTCAAATTCAATATTTAAAGTTTCCTCAATAATAAAAGTTTCTAATTTTCAAAACCCTCTTTTCTTTAGACAATTCTACTCTACTCTCTTCCCAACGGCTTCTTCCACTCGTGGTTGTACCTCTTTCCCCAACACCAAAATAACTCCGAACTTATAAGATCTTCTCGCAAAGACTGTCCCAGATTTTTTAAAATTCTTTCTTCTTGATTTGTTGCATCTCCATGCGACAAATTTGGATCAGCAAATGCTTTGGCTTTGAACAATATGTTAGGGTCGAGACCATGCTCTTTAATTATCCGCTTTAGTGTATTGTTTTGTTTGTTAACCAAAACAATATTTTGCTTCAAATTTTTGCTTTGCGATAAGTCGTTTCTTTCTTGTTTCCAAGTGAACTTGCAAAACCTTCGCTGACTCTTCAAATTTTCATATTTCAACCGCACAAAAGAGTAATCTCAATTCAAAATATTAATGTAAATTCAAAATTTTAAATTAACAAAAATGATTGTTTGAATGTAATAGTACTTACAACCGCTCTATCTCTTTCGGCATTTGCGATTGATACCAAATCCTTGTCCTTGGACCATTTGTTAAAATATGCAGGCCTCGGCACTAATATTTTCCAATTTTTTAGTGCCTTATCTAAAATGCCATCTTTATAGTTGTTGTTAAACGTGACAGTCCCACATCTTACTTGGGTAAGTAAGGAATCCATCTTCGCAGGTTGATTCTGGACTGCAACGTATAAACTATCCCGTTGCCAATAATTTTCATAATGACTAATAATCTCATTGATAAGAACTTTAGCCCTTCTCTCCCATTCTATAAGCTGTTGGATATGAGGAATAATAAACTCACTGACATGGGATTGAAAATCATAACCAATTAAGTTCTCCAAAGGAAAAGGTGGCAACTGTTCACTATCTGAATCTGATGCAGACGATCTTGCTGGAGAAGTATGGGGGCTTTCACCAAGATCAACTGCTCCTTGTTTCTACCTTTGGGTGGGCTGATCCTATTTTTGAAAAAATTAATCAAGATTTAGATAAATAAATTTAAATCAGAATGTAATTCAAAATTGTAAAGCATATTAAAATTGAAATTTGAAGTATACCTGTTGGCCTTGAATCATCTCGTGGGTATCGAAAAAACCAGTTGGGTCATTGCTATCAATGCCCAAATAATCTTCATCTAAATTTATATTGTTCAAAACAGATATGCCCGTTGCACTGGGCAAGCCACCAAGTGAGAGAGTTGGAATTCGAAACGAGGAGTCAAGGTTTAGTGTCCCACTAGGGGCCGGAGCAAAACTCATGCGTTTACCAATGTTCTTTTTCACTGTTCCTCTGGTTGGCATTTTAAAAATTAATGGTTGAGTGGGTGTCGGTGCCGTGGTTTGATCATGACTGACATGTGCTAAAAAGTACAAGAAAAAAATGAAAAATATTAAAACAATTCATAAAGTCAAAACTACGAAATTAAACGTACTATAGAAAAGTTGTAACTTGTTGTCGAGAGGTTGGTTTTTTCGGTGCTACGGGTGGCCTTGTAGGAGTTGTACTTAGTGGCTGTTCAGAAGATATGAATGCATGCGACTGTATGGAGTGAGTTGGGGAAGAAGGTTCCAAAGTCCCTGCAATTCATCAATATTAAATGTTGTCAATTCATTTGGTTAAAATTTAAATTGAAAAATAAATCTGCAACTTTGGAATTTGTAAATAATATATGAGAATGTATTACTTCTCTGGCGTTTAACGAGTTCAAACTGTTGAGGGTTTGGAGAGGAGTGAGCTTCCATTTCAGATTGGGAGTCCCCCGAAGCCTCTGCGTGTAGTTGGCCTCTTCCTCTCGACATCTTTTTTTTTTTGGGAATGGCTTCAAGATATCTTCTCTGCAAAACATTAAAATTTAAGTTTTAATAACTGTGCACTGTAATGAAGAAAATTGTAATACAATTACAAACTAAATAGTTTATACCTGTTGTTCTGCAAATGGAATTGAGAATTTCTTCAAAGCCTCATCAGAGCAAGTAGGAATTTGTTTATGTTTTAAATTTAAAAGTGCCTCATAGTAGAAGCCGAGGAGATAGTTTGTTGAATAAATGAAAGGTTTATCTGAGATTTTTGAATTTGATATGTCAGTTCTTATTTTTTTGGATAGAAATGTGCACCAATCGAATTTTCGTTTTGAGATAGTGGCACAAATGTATGCAATGGCCCAATTTGGTATATCTGTTTGGCGACCCTGCAAAACAATTACGCTTGAAAAAATGAAATAAGTGCAGCAAGAAAGTGGTGTGCAATTGATTGTGTATCTACACCACGCCTGAATTTATTGACATGGGCTACAAATGCGAAACAATGAAAATTACTATAAATTTATAACAGAAAATTGTATCAGAATAAAAATAGATTAAAAATATGAATTAAAACGAATTATACTTACAATCAACATGGAAACCGTACGTTGATTCGAGAAATTTCTTGTCTTCTTCTAGGAGTGTTGCCTTGGTTGTAACAATTGGTAAATTTCTGATAGGAAGGCCCGTAAACCGATGGATGTCATTTGCTTCAATAGTGAATTGGAACATTTGGCCATCGTTGATTCACATAAAAAATACCGTCCTCTGAATTGTAGCATGACAGAAGGTAATTCAAAATATCCGGATCTGTTTCGAAATGGGGCATATTAACGAGCCCTGTAAATTCACACTCTTCCATTATAGCTTGATATTCTGAAGACATCTTTAAAGCCGTATGGATGTGAGGGCATAAGGGATTCCTGTAGTTGATCTTGGAAATCGATTGAGTTGGATTCTCTTGATTTTCTTGCTGAACTTGCAATTGGGAAGCATGTGAAGTCGACATTATAGCTGTAATTGCATCTTTGTCAACGATTTAGACCTGCAAAAATTCAAGAACGGGAAAACGAAAACGAGAAAATGAGCGGCACAAGGGTATTTATAACCTAAATAGGGCGTCATCGCCCTATTGACGTGCGTCATTTGCTTCTTCTACCGACGCACGTCATCGCTACAATTGACGCGCGTCATCTACTACTACCGCTACATGCGTCGGCAATACCTTTGACACGCGTCAACAAGTTACTGATGACGCGCGTCATTAGGTACAAAGTGTCGTGTGTCAATAGAAGACGATTGTCGCGTGTCAAGGTTATAGCCGACGCGCGACAATAGCACTAGATGACGCGTACGCCAATTGTAGCGATGACGCGCGTCGATGAGAAGCAAATGACACAAGTCAATAGGAGCAAGTGACGCGCGTTAGTAGGAGCAAATGACGCGCGTCATCATCGGGGCCGATGACACGCGCAAGGTAGGAGACAATGTCACGTGTCATTATGAGCGATGCCATGCGTCATTACGAGCTAGCATTGCGCCGTGTCACGCATCATTACGATCTAGTGTCGCCTGCCGTGTGCGCATCGCATCATTACGAACTAGTGTCGCGCCAGTGACGTGTGTCATTACGAACTAGTGTTGTCACACGTCACTGATGGAGCCTTGAAAACTAGGAAAAAAATTTGTTTTTGAATCTCACAAATTCGCCTTTATTTGGCTAAACTCGGTTACGGGGATATTCGCGCTTATTTTCCACCTTCAATTTTATAGGGGTGTCTTAAAATGAACCCTGGATTCCCTACTACTTGGGTAAGCTAACTTTCATTTCACCTATACCTACACCAACCTTGCGATCTCTTACCAACTCCAACAACATTACCCGACCAATATCAATATTTTTACCAACCAACAAATTGCCTAACCACAAACAAATTGCTCCGAATTCACCTCTCCCCTGTTCATAAGGGAGAACTACATCGGTCCGAGGCCCCTTCTTGCTTTGTGCAATGGGCTATATAGGCAGCACTTGGGAGACATGGGGTCTCCCAAGGTTAGCTCGACCATCCCTTACCATAACCTATCAAGTTTGGTACATATAAATCTTTTGCATATTTCTATTCGCTCACATTCATCTTTATCCTTTTTCAAAACAAGACATTCAAAACACAACCATTCTTATTATTATCATCACTCAAATCAACATATATATGTCGTTTTATTTAGATGTTAAACACATACATCTTCTCTATCATCGACGCGCAGGTCGGCATCCTCTTTATTCCTATACCTCTATGAAATTCACCTAGATCCTGGTGCCTCCTTCCGAACCAGGTGATGATCGTGATCGTCGACGCCGCTCACCTGGCCTCTCCATCCTCAAAGGTGCCACTGCTATTGGTTCCTCCCACTGATCTGCTAACCTTTCCTGTAACATATGTATACGCCCTCTCGCGTGGCGGAATCTCACCTCTAGTCTCTCCACTCGTGACTCTGCAACCGCTAACAATCCCGTGGTCTCATTCACCCGCATTTGGAGCTAATGAACTAAACCTGTGCAGCGGTCTCTCTCTGCTTGTAATCACGGCTATGTCGGGATGATCACGTACACCTCACGGCTCTGCTACCCACCATAATCTATATGCCTCTGCTCCCTCGCATCCATTACCCCGCGATTGGGCACGCTATCTCCTCTGGCCCTTCTAGAGGTGTTGGCCGGGAGGTGAGAATGTTGCCTCGGCGTTGATCCTCATGTATGGTCTATAAGCCATAGGTATATCCTACACAAATCCAAATTTTCACCGCACACGATCTAGAGGAATCCTCTCGTATTCACCTGGCCTGTGCCCTGCGATCCACCTCAATCGCTCTACACCCCTCAACTCCTCAGCTATGTGCTCCGTCACCATATAGTTCCCGTAAGGTCTCCAACAAATATCCGCAATCGTCACCATCTCCCATACCTACCTATAATACTCGATGTCCTCTGTCACGGCCTGGGATCTTGCCTCTTGTTCTGTCTGGACCCATCGTCTGAATCCCAACCTCTGCACTCCTGTCTCTCCCGACTGGACGGGTCGGCCTATCGGTCGCACACAAACAATGTGCTCATAGGCCCAACAATGTAATAAGTATGAACAATCCAGTGTCGTCCTGTGTTTTCACCTGTAGGCCCATAAACCCCTGTATAACTCCGCCAGATATGCGGGTGCCCATGTGAAAGTCACGCTCCTTTCTATCATTTCCCAAATAATACACATCAATGCTTTTGGAAATCTTCCGCCATCCGCCCTCGGTAATGCATAATACCCCACCACTATCATTAATACTACTGCCAACCTTGTTTCCTCAGGGTGTGCTGCATACATTATACCATAAGTGAATGTCAAACCTCGCTGTGTCAAATCTCATGCAATTAGATCGAATCTGCATTATTGCTCCCCTCACAGCGCGCACTCGGCCCCCCCCGATACACTGGTCTTCCTATAATTGGGAGCCTCAAGATCCTAAACACATCTTCCAACGTCACTGTCATCTCCCCTATTGGTAGATAGAAGGTATTCTTTTCTGGGTTCCATCTCTCAATCGCGCTGCAACATAGCATGATTGCGTGCGATTCGTGAATAATAGCGGATTCCACTTAGCCCCACACGGTTTATCAATGCCCATTCAGCTGGTGTTACATCCGCTCGGATTCGTGACAACAAAGCTGGCACAGTATCATTCATCCTTAACCCTGCCTCCGCCTGCATACATCAAAATGACACACAACCATTCAATAAATCAAATCCCCAAGGGTTTTTTCTCACATTCTGGAAATTCCTACAGTAACCGGTATCGGTTATAGATAACCGATACCAGTTTACTAACCGATACCGGTTATCTCTAAACGATACCGGTCACTGTCAAACATATACAGCCTGCTTAAAAACATACACCTACGATAATTATTTTGCTCATTTACTCCTCTCTATACCTATAAACATACGTGAACACCCTGCTTACCTACCCCATAACACTCACTCTATCCCAAACCCTTGCCTATCACCTTTTCTTTCTCATCTCTACCCTCTTACCTTCTCTCATCCTATTCATCAAAACATGCAAGAATTAAAATACAACCAAATAGTTTACCTCTTGGGATGCAGCAGCTTGGGGTGGAACTTGTCTTCCCTCTCGTCCCTGCCTGCTGGATGCTTCTCCTCGTTCAGCCATGTTCACCACCCTCTTCAAATATAACTTGCCTTTCTGCCTTCGAATCTTAGCCCACACTCACTTTACCTATCTCTTTCCTCCTTATCACTCAATTCTCTCATGCAATTACCTGTATCAGTTGTTAAACAGCGATCGCATTCGCGTATTTAACTTCTTGCATGACTCTAAAAATAAGAATTTAAGTTGCCACCCAAGCTTTTCTATTTTTAGAAAAGCTTGTTTTGGCATAACCGGTATCGGTTATCTAACCGATATTGGTCCAGAATCTACCGACGTCGGTTAGCTAACCGATATCGGTCACATGCCTACTTTTTCTTAAATCTAGGCCTTTTCTTTATTTTTTGCAAATTTTTGTGGCGCCCGCCTCTTTTTCCTGCATAACAACACCATTATCAATATTTGTCATCAAAATCACATATATATATCATCACAATTTCATCAACATCATCTATCTACATTATAACAACCATCAACAAAATACATGCGACATTTTAATATATACATCAAAACCCATCAACAAAACACATAAAACATTTTTATACACCATCTGGATCAAAATCCTCATCTCTATATATATCAATGTTTCAAATATACAACTTGCCCTGCATGAGGGCCTCTGTGATCTCAAAATAATACAAAGCCGCACACAGCCGCTATCATCACAAAATCTCGACTCGGCTCGCAGGCCGGTCTCTCATGTCAAAAATATACTCGGCTCGCAGGCCGGTATCAACTATACAACCTGTACTTGGCTCGCAGGCCGGTATATACAACAAAAATGAATAAAAGAATCACATGTGGGCCGCAGGCCTCTATATACATAACCGGTTCGCAGACCGGTGTCTCTATCCAATATCCAAAAAAAAAAAAAAAAAAGCTATCTCCTTTGCAGGGATACCTCAGCTCTCTCCACCACCTCAACTCTGTCTCCCTCGCTGGTCCGGCTGTGGCTGCACCTCCTGGGATCTCTGGCTCCGCGAGGTCTCGGCCTGTGTGCCACATATGGTTGATAATCAGCCCCGCACCATCGAAGGACATCCCGATAATACCGGGCCTTTGCTCTCGCCTCCATATAGCGGGCTCTGTGCCACCATGGCTGCTGGGCTGGTCCCCCGACTCCTAATAATAGTGGCCCCTACCCTGCCGGTGCACTCCCGTGCTCGTAGAGGTATCTATACACGTGCTGCGCAGCGTGTTGGTGCCTGTGGTGGTGCTCGTGCCTCGCTAGCTGCCTGTAATACCCCGATCTGTGCCTGTGCAGCAGCAAGCTGCCCCTGTAATAACTACACCTATCCTAGGAGGCGGTCCCTCTCTGCTGTAACAGCCGCCAAATCTGGCTGTGTGGGCTGTGCTATCCTAGCTGCTCTCTGACCTACCCACCAAACCAAAAAGCACCTGTCACTCCGACATCATCCACTGTCTCATCCGCCGGCCTCTCTGCTACCCAATCTGGGTCCACGGGCTGTGGTGCAGGTAGTGGGGCCTCTACATCATCCCTCCGGTACTGAGGGAAGGGAGGTGGCTCATCCTGTCGCAGCCCCAACTACCGTCGTACCCTCTCTAAGGGTATCCGCTCATACTCTCCCGGCCTCCGTCCTGCTATCCAGAAAGTATACTGGATCCAGCGCATCTATGCTCGGCTCCTCCTCGGGCCGATGGCCTCTGTAAGGCCTCCATACAATATCCAATGCGGTCAAGCCCTCTAGCATATGACGGTAGTAAGCTACATCCCATCCTGCGAGCACCGCTGTGGTCGCCCACGACCCCCAGACCACCTCCGAAAGCCATACTCAGATATAACCCGTGGCCCTCACAGCATCTTGGGCAGCCCTACTGGTCGAATACATATGATGTGCTCATATGCTCAGTAGTGTAACAAAAATGTGGAACAAATCCCAAATCACCTCATCCGTCGATAGCCCTATAGCTCACTCAGTATAGTCATGTACATTGTATCTTCGGTGCCCAGGCATAACACGTATGCTCCTCCACCATCTCGTGCAACACCCCCATCAAAGCCTGTGGGAAGCAGCCTCCCTCTGAGTTCGGGTGGGAGAAGCATGTGATGCCTATCATCATCAACATGGCAAGCCGTGTCTCATGTCTGTGGGCACGATACATATCGCCATAGGCAATACTCGCGCTGTGGTAGGTCAATAACGCAGCTGCATCCCCAAATACCTGCAGAATGCTATCCATAGCCGTCTCCGCATCTACCTGGAATACTGCCTCCCCTATGATCTACAGTCTCAGGATGTGATACACATCCTCCAGAGTAATAGTCATCTCTCCAGTAGGGAGATGGAAAACATTGGTCGCCGGATCCCATCTCTCGATGAGGGCAACCATAAGGCTGTGGTCCCTATCCACAGCCCTATACCGCTGGACTCCGCCGAGTCCCACCTCACGCATAATGGCCCAATGCACTGCGGACACGTGTGGCCGCATCCGTCTCAATAGCGGGGGCATCCTATCCCACATAGTCAGCTGCTGACGTGCCTGCACAAATAACCCACTTCATTAGACCTACCCTTTACAACAACTACTTTAACCCTCTATACCCCCTTTTACCCACCCGACCACACCCCGACTCTATAACACACATCTACACCCACCTATTTTACCCTAAAAACATCTACGATATCCCCTTTCCTTATCTCGCACCCTACCAATCACCCAGATCTACTCTCGCCATCTACCTATGCCCCTACCAATTTAACACCTCCTAATTCATACGCAACACTTAATCTATCCTAACCGAACCAACCACACAACCACCCCATTCCCCCCACCCCAATCACCTTTCCTATCAACTCTACCCCCCCTCTTCACCCTACACAACAACCAAACAACAAAACAACAACCCAAACAACAACCAAAAACCCAAAACAACAACAAAACCAAACCAAAAAATAAATAATCCTAACTAATGACCGGTACCGGTCACCCATGACCACCACCGGTCCCCTCCAGCACATGATATACACCGGCGCCGGTCGACATACGACCGACGCCGGTCCGCCCACAACCCAATTTCCTAAAAATTTCGTGACCGATGCCGGTCGCCTAGTGACCGACATCGGTCACTGTCCACGGCCGGAGCCGAACCCGACGCGGCCCCCCAAACCCATTTTTTCCTATTACTCCCTTTTACCCATTGAAAAACCCTAAAAACCTACCCACCCTACCATTTTAGCCTCACTAACCCACCTACCCTCTCCATTTTTCAAACAACTTCAATTTATTCATTCTTTTATTAAAAACTTGGATTCCTACCCAAAACCCAAATCTAGCTTAAAAACATTAAATTCACATAATGAGAGGTTTCGAACCTACCGGTACGACTACACGTCGTCATGGTGGGATAGGTGGTGGTGGTCCAGCTGGTCCAGCACCCCCTGCTCCTCCTAGCTATGCCATGGCTATAAATCTCCTCTGTTGGGTCCTCCACCAATCAAATTCTACCTCCTACTCACTAGGGTCTACCAACCACTCACTTCTCCACTCAAATAATGCCACCTCAGCCGACAATCTCAAAAATACCACTAAAACACCTCAGACAAATAAATGTGGTTTTCAAATTTACAATGTGACAATGACAGTCGTATTTTTCTTTTTATAGGTTTTTGACCTATAACCGATATTGGTTAATTTATGCCTGAACAACCGGTATCGGTCATCTAACCGATACCGGTCATAGCTAATCGATATCGGTTTAATCCCTATTTTACCGCAATTTTTTCCCTTATTCACTAATCTCCCTTTCTCACCACATCGCCTATACCCTCCTTTGCTAAATAGCCTTTTTTTGACTTCATTGGCCCAATTCAAGGCCGCACCCAACCAATCAGGCCCGACCCAAGGCCGCACCCAACCAATCAGGCCCGACCCAAGGCCGCAACCAACCAATTTGGCCCGACCCAAGGCCACAACCAACCATTTGGCCCGACCCAAGGCCGCAACCAACCATTTGGCCCGACCCAAGGCCGCAACCAACCAATCTAGCCCCGACCCAAGGCCGCAACCAACCATTTGCCCGACCCAAGGCTGCACCCAACCAATTTGGCCCGACCCAAGACCACACCCAACCAATTTGGCCTAACCCAAGGCCGCACCCAACCATTTGGCCCGACCCAAGGCCGCAACCAACCAATCAGGCCCGACCCATGGCCCTCACTAATCAATCGGCCCGACCCAAGGCCGCACCAATTAAATACCTCACCCAAAACCAACAAATTACAATTTTATCCACCCATCGTGTAGCTTTTTGTTCAATCGAGCTCACCTGTTCATGTTTTAGCATGATTAGGGTACTTGACTTGATCAGTCGACCAACTTTTCCTAGACCAAGACCGTGACGTTTATCTCAACCAAACCAACTATTCCAGTACTACCGAACATGCGTAAACGTTCCTGTACCTTACCCGTTATATCCCCGAGCTACTTCCTATGCCTTGGATACCAGGATTATATCACCCTTGTTTGGATAAACTATCGACCTTTGCCTATGAATTGCTTGTTTGCTCTTTAAATCATGTACCATGGTCGCACTACTGCATTTCAACGTGCATCTGCTTCCTTGGACCTACCCCACCATCTTATCATCATCTCAACACCATTTACCCTTTATCAACCCTACCCCTGATTTCACGCTACCTCAATCGGTGGTAGATTTGAGGGGGATTACCTATACCCTTAATAGGAGTAACCACTTCTTATTATTGTCAGTGCAGTTTTACAAGACAAGCTACACGACAAGAAGGGGCTAATGTAGACACCAAATTTGTGTCTTACGACCCCTCGTGCCCCGCATCTTATTTTGCAACCTAGCCTCATCACCTAAACTTTACACAATTATTTATTAATTACCTTATAATTAATAAATCCACATCTCCAAACTTGCCACCTCATTTCGCCACCTCATCATGACCTAGTCCTAACCCTAAACTAACCTAATTAAGACCTATAACTTGGTCTACATCCACACCCATGACTAATGAATCCTCACCCGCACCCAAAACCAACCTCATAATGACTTGACCAAGCCCAACTAATCCCTCGGGAGAAAAGAGGGAAAGTTGGCTATTTTACTAAAAATAGTCCACTTTGACTTAACCGACATCGGTTCCTACTCGACCGCCGTCAGTTACGTAACCGCCATCAGTTCCCTGTAAATGACCTCCCCCAACCAAAAACAAGGGGTTGTATTTTCATTGATATGAATTAGAAGTCATTGAAAGAATCAGGATTTCACTTGGCCGAGCAGAGACAAGTGAAGAAAAGAGAGGAGTTTGCAGAGAAGGAGATTAAGCCCAAGACTGCAATCGAGTAACCAGAGCCCAAAGATGCTCATCTAAACATTGGGAGAGAAGATAACTTATCTTGGATTGTCAGATCATCCTGCCTGAACCCTGCCTTTGTCATCACAGTCCTTGAACCTACATCTTCATCAGGAACTAGTAAGTACTATCTTGTACATTCTTTTAATAATATTTCTTAGACTTCTGAATCACAGTAATTACAATTCTACTCCCAGATCCACTACCCGGTAACACTCTCCATCTAACTTTCATTCCTCTACCCCTACATTGCCCCAAGAGCAGCCCCCATACTCTCTGAGTCTTCTCCATCACCTCATTACCTATCCCCAATCATTTACCAGCCTTATAAACACCATAGCTATCTTACAGCCACCTTATAGCCAACCTTCACCAAAGCCCCTAAATCACTGCCCCTACCGATATCGGTTATCAGCAACCGGTACCGGTGACAGTGACCGGCATCGGTCACTGTGATTCAAAACCAAGACCAGCCTTTTCTCTATTATTCTAACAAGGTAAATAAATTGTAATTGGACAATAGCTTATTTGTTAGAATTTGTGTTAATTCATATTAGCAGGGGAACTGACCACCTTCGAAAGGAAGTCTCATATTTCCTGGCCCAAGGCAGTTCCCTCACTTATTATCTAATTAGAATTTGGTGGTCTTGTATTCTTATTTGCAGGTAGTCCTTCCCAGACAAAAAGGAGTTCTTCGCAATCGATCTGATCTCTCTCTATGGTACGCGCACACCCTCTCAACATTCAACAGGTATTCCTCCTAGCCCTAACCCTTATCTGTTTCTCAAAGGAATGAAAGGATAGAAGCAACTCTATTCCAGGAACGGAAGCATTTCTGTGTGAAAGATAGATGATATTGATGATGAAATGATAAAAAAATGTACAAGCAAACAAGACAAGCACAAGTTAAACAAATCTAATAAGACCAACACAACTATGTAAAAACATGCAAGATAAAATGAATCCAATGCACTTCACAACAGATTAAAGTACCACTTAATCTAAGTTAACAAACGAATCTAATCAAAAAGTACAACATCAATAAACAAACCAACAAAACTATGTACAAAAAAACAACCAAGTAAACAAACACTAATTTGTTTTTGTGGAACAATTTTGAAATGTTTTGCACTATTTTTGGTATTATCTCAAGGCAATGTTATTTTTTTTTTGAGTTTTCTATGAAACGTATTCGAATGTTTTGATTTTTTTGAAACAATACATTTGCATGTTTTGGGATTTTCAAAATTTATACAATTTTTTTGTTATTTTCTAAGAGTTTTATGAAACTATGTACAAGAAAAAAAGAAACATGGATTTCCCAAGTGATAGATGGTGATGTCACCTAGAATTTAAAATGAATAACCTGTGTCTTGGCACATCACCTAGCCTAAGCTAAGTGCTCACCTGAAGTGCACAAAGGTACCAGACCCCTCCTTAGAGTTTCTTGTGCAGATGTGAACATGATGAAGATATAATGTATTCAGATCCATAAATAGCATAAACATTCCACAAAGCATATTCCAGATCTAGATCTTAAAGAATCATGAATTAAGTGATAAACATAATGAAATCAACCATGTAAGAACTAGTTACAATCATGTTTAACACCATTATTCACCCAATATACTCCATTATATTAAAACACAATAAATACATAATCTTCTTACAATAAGTAGTATCATAAGTTTATGCGCACATCATATCTGGCAACATAACTCCACAATAGCTCATACACAATGTCTCTCTAACTACACAGATTAATACATATTTATAAGGGTGGGGACTTTCCCTTCACCGCTTACGCACTTCCAAAAATAGGTCGCATGCTGAAAATAGTCACGCGCCTTTACAATAACATGCACACATGCAAGTGTGCTAATAATAGATCACTTGCAGTTAACTAACAGTAGTATTCCTATTATTAACTCACACTCATGCATGGTGCTTAGTAGATGATCTTTCCAAAATAGAATTTGTGTGTCGCGAGAGTCTCCATCCCGTTGTGTGCTTTGTATGTGTACGATAGAAAAGTGATAGGTGAACATGGGAATCAACAAGTAACATTTCTTTGTACCTGACCTCCCAAGGTCGTGTTGAGACAGTCGGTGGAAATGAAATATATGTGGGTGTATAAAAACTAGTTGAGTAATCTGATATCCTCAAAAATTAATAATGGGATCTGTGAGTCTAAGGAAAAAAAGCTCCCCTAACTCCGAATTGGTGTAATGCATCGTTTAGATATAATAGCTTCTCGGAAGCTCCAATCAATGTCGAGCTCTGCCAAGATCCTATCTATTGGCTGTTGGATGCGTGGAAAGTGACCTATAGGTGCTTCATGTATATTTCCAGACAAGGTCATGAAAGTGGTAGTGAGAGGTGTAGTAGATTTGTAGGGAACTATGGGCGGTTTTCTGGTCTAGCCCAAAAAATATTAGCTTGATTGACTTCTATATTTAATATGGAAAATTGTGTTATGATATCTGGCAGAGTGGTGAAGATCTAAATACCAGCGTACGTAAACTGGTGTCAATATTTAACTGATTAGTAGGCCCATTGGGTTGTGGGACCCGGGATCACAACCATGAGTTCGTGGTTGTTGTGGACTTGTTATGGTCATGTGAAGAATCAATCTCTTCTTTTGACAATCCAATAGTCATAAGCCTTTTTAGCTTCTATGTTTAATACCAGGAGTTGTGCGATCTTCTCATAATACCTTACAGGTGTTCTAGCAACTTGTATATGTAAGCCTGTGTCTATGTCAATGAGAAGGTCTCCTGCATTTGGTGGAACTAATGAATCACAACCAAATAGTTGCTCTCTTTCGGGTTCTTGTATGGTCATGCGGATATCCTATCAAGGCAATCTATAGTTGGGTTGATTTGACCAGAATGCGTATGCTTTATCATCTTCAATATTCAATTCTCTCAATTGCTCACTAACTACTTGTGGGTTTGTTGTTGTTTGAAAGATGTGAATTCTAAGACCTTGATCTATATCTATTAATGTTGTGAAGAGATTTGGATGAGGTATTACCGGTTTGAATACGTAATCCCTGGCTCTCTGGGTCCCGTAATTGTCATGCAAGAGATAACCAAACTTAACTGAAAGAAATAAATGAATTATGAAAGATATATCTACACTATGCTTATATTCCCTTTTTTTTGTATTTTCAAAGATATGAGTTTGAACAAAATTCAAAGAGTGACTATTCTACAATATTAAGATAATGAACAATTAATCTAATAACGGAATTAAAACAAGTAAGATAGCCAGATGTAGCTATTTTCCTATGCATTTGTGAATTTATCCTAAATATTAAATAACTAACTAATTTAATTGAAAAGACCTTCAATCTTACCTCAGAAGTGAGGAATAAATCACAGCTTCTTAGAAGCTATCATTCCCCACAACTTCCCTGGTAATACTGAAAGCAAGCTTAACTGAAATAAAATGATTTTCTATTCTATTTGATATATTGTAACTACAAATTTGATAATTCAAACCTAGATTTTACATAACATCGAAAATCCAGTTGTATTATGACTTGTCCCCTCAGTGTGATCTCTTCGTTCCTTCATGTTCTTGTGAATCTAGAAAAGTGGGAATGTGACAATGGCAAAGGGGAGAAGATGTTCAAACAGTGGCAACTTGGACGTAAGCCGAACAAAATGCAAGTAGGAGAAGGATAGTGCAAGAGAACAGAGCTTGACTATGTGATTCCTAGCGGGATTGTTACAGGGATACAATACAAGCACACCGAAATCTCTAGGATCTATGCTTCTTGTGACAAAACAACAACCTATAATTCTAAGAAGAATCAAGATTCAAATGGACATAATCTAGAACCAGAACTGTGGAGCCTTGAACTGAGAGGCTGAAAGCTTTACAAAATCAAAAAACACTAAATAATAATTCATAGAAGGAGAGGGGCCATTTTCTTGTAAACAAGCTTGGTATTTTATTTACTAGAGGGTAAGTTTGAATTGAACTCTTCTATTATAAACAAAGAGTAATTACTATTTACCGGGGGCTAAAACTTAAATGCAAGCAAGATTCGTTAAGAAATATGAGCGCCAATAGATTTTTTATGTTGATGAAAGCATCAGAAAGTTCTAGAAAATGCGCAAGGACCGCCGCACTGTCTTGGGCGGCACATCGACTGCTGTTGCCTAGGCAGGGCAGCGGTCTTATACATAAAGACCAAAATGCAAGGAAAGAGAGGAATGGGGTTAGAATAAAGCATGCAAAGGCTAGATAAGGTATTTTAGGATACAAATGTATACTCAACGAAGCTTTCTGGATTCTGAACACCTTGCGAAGAGATCTAAATCATCATTGGGGTTTTTATAACCTCTTTTCAGCAGTATAATACATACAATTTTGGGTACATACATATTACCCCCTCAAAGAAGTGTTTTAGCCATAAAGGGGCATAAAATGGTGGGTCTGAGTATGGCGGTCCCAAAATGGGGAGTTAGAAGCTATACCTGACATACTCATGTGTCGCAATGTCGCCATCCAGATTCCCACTATCTGTAAAATGAAAAGAGGACTCAAGTGTAGATAGATAAAGAAATTGAAAAATAAACACTAAATTAAAACAAAATGAGGACTTACCATTTGTGCGGGATAAGAACTTACCTCCATTAGCGCTCCAACTCTATGAAAGAACATTCAAAACAAGGTTAGAATGTTATATATATATATCCTATTCATTTGCGCATATCGATTTGGAAATTTTTGAGCTCTGGGACCCACGGTAACCATTTTTGATGAGAGTGCAAAACATTCGTTGCGAGATCATGATCATGCCTTTGAGAGCAAGACATCGACCCGTGAAGTCTCAGGTTAGTTTTTCTCAATTCATTGTTTTTAAACCTAAACTATAAAAATGTTGAAATATTTGTCTTACGGAGGTTATATTAAAAATCTTAGTGTTAAATGAGTCTCTAGGGGGCGCCCATAGGGTAGGATTTTATTTCATTCAAAATGGTGTATTTTTCTATTTTTAGGCATTTTTAGGGCTTTATGGGTGCACACCGAATCGAAAGAGGTCCGCCACCCTGCCCAAAGCGGTGGTCACAGGGACCGCCGCCCTATGAGGGTAGTGGTTGTAGGACCACCTCCCTTAGATGGTAGTAGTCACGAACCATCACTTTGCATAGGGGGCGGCGGTTCTGACATGAAAGAGAAAACAAATGCCTTAATTATTTTTGCATTTTTGACATTTTTCTATGTTTTTGATGAGCTTATCTATTGGATTATGTTGCTAACTTGCTCTTTTTATCTATTTTGGGTGGATGCAGAAGGAGGAGTACATTAGGTGGAGTAGAGAGAGGGAGTGTGATTGGCTCTCGGCAGTGTTAGACATGCTGACCTAGGCAGAGAGAGACACTTTGTAGAGGGCCGTTATTTTTAGGATTTCACAGGTTCCTCATGTTGCTCCTACTAGTCACATATTGTGTGACTTATTCTCGTACTGAGATACGGACCGGAATACTTTCCGGTTTCTAGGTGTTAGGGGTGAGTGGACTATCACCTTGGAGGACGTTTATTGTATACTGGGGGTTTCGATTCTTGGGAGGTGGCTGTCTCTTAAGACAACAGGATCCAGGTCTCAGATGGTTTAGTGGGCTACTTATATGGGAGATGTTATTGTCTCCTTTGGCTTGAAGAAGGGGGTGAAGGTCGATCTATTGTTGCTTCTCCTATCCCTATCATCCGTAAGGCTATTATGGGTATCTTGGCCTCACTGGTTGATTAGAGATAAGGGAGGAGATACTCTCTTATACTACCAGATCCCATTATTACATAGATTGAGGCCCATGGCTATACTTATGCTTGGGGATAAGACATTCTTGGGACTACATACCATGACTTATATAGGGTGGTCAAGTTACGGGGCAGTCCTTGAGTCATCCAACTCTAGTTATGAGTTGGGTGTATGAGGGCATCATCCCCTATGGAAGGTGTGTACTAGCCGAGGATCGGGGGCTATTAGAGTAGAAAGGTGGACATGGATGAAAATACTTAGGATGCCACATCATCCAGTGGATTCACTAACTACTGTAGATATGGAGGCTACTCCTTATCAGGTTATGGCAGGAGTATGGGGAGAGGAGACACATACATTGATTTCCTGCTCTACTATAGGTTAGTTAGTAGACAGGATAGAGAGGGTGGAGGTCCACCCATTTGATCGAGTCCCTTAGCAGTTTAGCCTCCTATACGTTGATATGCTTCCTCCAGTGGGGCCACTGTACAGACTATTCATGAGGCCCGGAGGTCCTAGAGGAGATTAGTGTTGGACCACAGTTACTCCTAGAGTTCCTATTGTAGTTAGGTGGGTGGTTCAAGCCCGAGGGGCAGCCGGTGCTCCTCGAGCACCCTTACTTCAGATCGGAGCTGCTCCTACTTTCAGTGGGGGAGGATGATCCTGTTGATGTGGACTCAGACTCTGATGAGTTCACAGAGGGGAGAATGATGAGGAGATGATGGGAGAGGGAGTTGGAGGTGAGGCCAGTGGGATGGCTAAGGAGGATGATAGCAATTCTGAGTGGCATGACACTCAGGATATCTTGAGGGTAGAGAGGGCGGAGGTGAGTGCAGAGAAGGAGACCTTGGTCTCAGAGGAGTTGCCTTCTCAGGACTTTGAGGGAGATGATGAGTTTGTGGTAGGACATCATTTCTTTCTAGATCTTGGGAGGCTCCACAGTCAGTGGTAGCGTTAGTAGTAGGCGCTAATCCTAGAGATCCTACCGGATGCCTGGAGATCTGAGTGAGTTTACTACTCTTTTCTCAACCCTGTTAGACAACAATGTTTAGTTGATATTTCTTTTTTTTGTTTTGCTTTTTTTTGGTGATTTTCTAACTTGTTATTTCCCTTTTTTATTTGCAGCAACTGCTCAGGGATGGTGGGATTTGATTCACCAGGTGTGTGTTGACACCCTGTTGCTCCCTTCGAGAAGACCCGGCTCAAATTACTGTTGTCTCCAAATCACCGCACCCCCAAATGGCTCTGAAATGAATCACAACATTCGGTGTGATTGGGACATCTCAAGTTGTGGGACTTGGGATCGAGGTGAACCTCTAGAGAAGGCTGATTTCCTCTTCCTAAACTAAACACAACACTACTTCTAATGCAAGAAAATGGCTAACTAGTCCTATGCTAACATTTCATGGGATTAGGGAAAGAGATTGCAAGGAAATGAAACCTAAACTAGAAGTGGTGATGCATCAATTAAGGGATGTTTAACATCTAGAAGGGTTAATGTGGGAGGGATGCTTGCATCACTAATCACCTTCACCTATCACAACTAGAAAGGGCACAAAATACCACAAACCAGGGTAGATGTTCCTCTGTTAAACTCAATCAGACAACAAACTACCAGTCTCCCAGTGAAAAAGGATGAACTTGAGAAGGGTGAACAAGCACCACAACTCAACTGCATGTAATATTTCACCACTTGATAAGCACAAAACTCCACAAACCTGCAATGGAAACCAGAACTTGCACTATGCACCTGAAAACATGAGAGAGGAAAATAGAAGCAACAAATCATGAAAGGACATATATTTGATCACAAAACATAATTCTCATTACTTCAAGCACTTGCATAGTGCAACATTACATCAGGTGAAAAGGGCATAAGCTACCATTACAACTCGAGGAGAAAGGCTTGAGAGCCTGCAAATTCACAGATTGTGAAAAGAAGGGGAAGCTTGAAAGTGTCTAATCCTCCAACTTGTGGGACCTGTTGGAATCCACTTGTTGGAACCCTTTGAATGAACTTCCAATTTACACTTATAGAAGAAATTGAGAAAGAGAGAGGAGAGAAGGATCATAAATTCCCCTTCCTAAATGGAAGGTACATGATGTATCATTTATTACATTCGGTTGAACCATCTGAAAAGGCTCCATCATGTGTAATTAATGCCTATTGACATAGTCCTCATAATTAATTAAAATAATATTTAAATAATAATAATAAATATTATTATTTAAAATATTTAAATAAAAATATTAAATTAATTTTAAAAGAATTGGTGGGTCCCCTTGGACCAGCCAAGAAGAAAAGACTAAAAATAAGTCCAACTTGGTGGTTGGCTCACCAAGCCAACTCACCAAGTTGGATCAAGCTCCACCATCTATACTACCACCGAGCCAAGCTCACCATGCTAAGTTCATCAATATGACTCTCCGAAACAACCGAGCCCCTATCTAGCTTCTTTTCATCCTTTACCGACGTGTTCCCACGACCCGGACTAATCAAAAATCTGCCGAGCTCGTTGATGCCACATTAAGTTGAGTTAGCCCTCAACGACTCCATCACAAAAAATTGAGCTCCATCAAAACAAGCTTACGACCGACTCGCATGAGCCCCTGAGCCGACTCCAACCATCCATGGTGAGCCAAGGCTTCCACGAGCTCATGTGTGATCTCTTTGAGAATTACCCTTGTGCGTATCCAGGTTTGCGGGCTCCAAAAGTCATCTTATCATGTTCTTCTAATTTTCCTTCATTCATCTCAGGTGAGGCACGTGCCTTACTCGCCATCACAGAACACTTTCCCCTATGAATAAACAGCCAAGCCGAAATGATCGAGCTCCCATTTTCCAAGCTCACTCAACTCTTTTTGGTGAGCCCAATTGAAATGAGTGAGCTCTCTTCAATTTACTACGACCGAGCCAAGCTCACCGTGCTATTCCTAACTCCAACCATACCGACGAGATCTGATCTGTTCTAAAATGAGGCTCCTTATTTACCGACCGACACACCCGAGTCCCCAAAGCGAGCTCCACACTACGCCCATCGATGAGTCCTCTGCCGAGCCAATAGTTGAGCTCTACAAGCCCAAAATGCCTCCACCATGAGTGAGCTTCTTACACTCGACGCATTCTCTACCAAGCTCCAATATATGAGCTCTTCACTACCATGACCTTGCACGATAAATGACACAAACTAGGTCGGGCTTGAATCCTCCGGTTTGCTCGGTGTTACCAAGCATCTTCCACACGTTTACTACCTCCGCACCATTTGGGACCCCGACCCAATCTCCCCGTCATGTTAGACTCGGACCTCCTCCCGACCCAATAATAGACTCGCACCTCCCCATAGCTTGGCGCATGACTCGCCCGATTGGTGACTCGACCACAACTCGGCGCGGAGCTCCATCACCCAAAACTCCAAACTCCAAATTCTCTGAATTCCGAAAACCCAAAACTCCAAAATTTGGAGTTTCGAGTTTCGAGCTTTGGAGAAATTTAGCTCCCTCAACGTTTCTGACCTAAAAAACTCTGAACCTCCGAAATAGAAAACTCTAAAAGAAAAACTCTGAAAACGTGACCCAACATGGCCAACCTCATCTCAAGCTCTGTCTTAGATTCTATTCGGTCTCGCATGTCTCTTGCATTTCGACTTCCCATAATGACTCTGTGATGATACATTCTCCATTATTACACCGAAATGATACCCAAATAAGCTCCCCAAAGAAGCCTTGAGCTCTTGACCACCGTTTCTGGTTGCACTCGTAATCCTTGACGACGACTCGACTCATTCCCTATCGCCTCAATGCCTTGCTCTGAGCTCAAGCTAATCTCACAGATTCACATCTAGGCATGAGTCATATACCCACTCTACCTCTTTATTGAGCTTCATCATGACACATTTTTTACCGAGTCGGCCTGCATGACTTGACCTACCAAGCTTAGGAAATGACTTGGCTTGATCATCGTATGAGCCTCACCCTACGTGGAACATAATTTACTTCCTTTACACCCTGAGTAATGGGTGCGTTGATGATTTAATTGCATGTCGAGCTGAGCCCATTTGTTTTCCTTGATTGAGACATACAACGATTCCTCGAAATGAGTGAAATTTCATTGTTATCTTTATACAAGCTTGTTGCATGATTTTGCAAGATCTATCACAACTTGGCCACCATGTTTTTCACTCGCCTAGAACTATTAACTCATTCCTAAGCATTTCACTTCAAAACTCAACCCATCTGATCCTGCTAACTCAGGAATATTACCATTGACCCTAATGGCTTGGCTCTGCACGCCTGTCTTCTAGTTTCATGACCTCAACTTGATGTTCCAAGTCAATTCCGAGCTCTGAGTCACATCGTTGATCCTCCAAATCCATGCTGAGATCAGTGTTATTGACCATGACTTGGTTATGAATCTACGTTAAACTCGACCCATAGTCTTATTTCTATGATGCCTTACAATTTCCATGGCTCGACGAGCTCGACCTGTGTCATGGCCGAGTTGGCCTCCTTGGCCCATATACTCAACTCGTTTAAGCTTCTTTGGGTTCCCAAGCTATGTTGACTCAATGGGACACTTCAACCGCTTCGGAATTGATCCGCTATGTGTTTTCCTCGGTGAAAACTCAGATTTCACTATAGTCTCACCATTCAAGAGCATATCCCTTAGCTCACCCTTCATGCCATATGGTTTGAGCCACGAGCTCTCTCAACCGATCTCCTTAGTAAATTTGAACACACTCACCACCTTGAGGAACCTGCCGAGCTCCCCTAGTCGAGTTCAATGATATGATGACCACTCTTCCTGATATGATTCCTGAATATAGATTTAACAACTGAAATGAGCTCGGAGTGGAGCTCACTTTATGCAACTCTCATGCCGACCGGCTCATCGATAAGCTTGAAGTTATCTTGATAACCATAGAATATTTTATGGAAGAATTTTCAATCTCAAGGTATTATCCTATTGTCCATTTTTGTCCTGGAGAGGGAAAAAATTGACAACACTTACTGAGGATGTCGGATAGCATTTAGCAACCGGTGACACACACTAATGTGTTTGCCCCTATCTGGAAGGTGGTAAAGTTAGTGTCCTCCTTTATACTGAGCTAGCTGGATACAATACTGCTGAGCACCTGATGAGGCAGAGCCATTCTCGTAGTGAGACCACAACCAGTGGCCGTGATCATGAGCACTCAGTTCATTCAGAGCATCATCGTAGCAGGAGCCCTAGATGCGATCGTGCTCCCTCTGAGGGATCCCACAGGGATTGAGGGGTCGTTTGGTCTTTTTGTAGTGATTTTTTGGATATTTATATGAGTTATTTTTGTATTTTTGGGCTCATTGAGTGTTTTGACCATGCCTAGTGCATGATGGCATTGTATGTAAAACATGATTCTTATATATATATCTTTTCTTTTTGGATCTAGATCTTCTTTGTATCTAGTTTTTGTGATTTGTTTCTCATGTGTACACTAGATGTTTTTAGAATCTTTGTTTTTATATGCTTTTCAGAATGTATGCAATGGATGACAGGTGATAACAAGTGTTTGAACAAAATGTTTCTCTTTTTGTTTGTAATGCTGATATGTGATGATGCAAACATATTGTAGTACTGAACTTTTGGCTTCTTTGGGCAATGTTCATTGCTTCTTCTTGTTTTGGCAAAACATGATGAATGTGTAGTGATAATGAGATGAACTTGCCCCACTCCTATCTCCACGTAACTAGTAAGATGTCAGGGCTCAACATTGAGAGTTGGCAAGGGTGAAAATTGTATGAGTTTGACTGAATGGAAATGATGAGAGAAAGACAAGGTATTGACAGAAACCAAATTTAGACCTACGTACTTATTCCTACTCAAAACTACTACATAGTTTAGAATGCAACTTACTTTCCAGTTTATCTAGACTTAGATCCATGGATGGCAATTTGGTTGACAAAATATGGTTTTTAGGATTTGATCTCTTTGGAATTTGGATACTTAATTTCACTTAATACACTTTGCTTTACATTTTTAAAACACTAAGATTTGTGTGAATGGACCCCCTACGCCCTGCCCCATGCTACTAGTAAGAAGTATGGGCTTGTCACTGAAGGTAGGACATAGGTGAGTAAGGGCACTTATTTCCTTTCTCAACCTTGCACCACTAGTAAGAGATGCGGGCTCATCACCGAAGGTTGGTGGGGAAAAGAAGTGTGTAAAATAAAATATTCTATTTTGTTTAGTATTTTTGATTTAATTTGGTTTTGACATTTCTGATCTGTGATTTTGGAGTATCCTTGTTTCAAAGAGATGTAAGAGGGATAGATGTGACACCAAGAAGCTTCTAAAATAGACCGTAGGTAAGAACAACTTAACCTAGTAGAAAAGAATGAGTATGACCAAGCATGTAGGCCTTGGTATGGTTTTTGTCAAGATTTTTTCTATCGGATTGATGAGATGATTTCAAACCATTTGATGATATTATGAAAATTGAAGAGATATGATTTGAATGTTTTTTCCAATATTTTTAGAAGCTTGTAATAAATTTCTTAAGAATAAGTTCCTTTGACCACAAAATTTATGAAGTGAGTGAACAAAATGAAACAACTGAGTGACTAATGCAATGCAGGTAGACATAATGTACAAATGGTGATGCTAATGAATTATGTGTAAAACCATTTAAGATGTAAGGAATTGACAGTCTCATTGAATTCCTCACCTTCTAGTGTACACAAGAGATACACACTATTTCCATAGTCTTACATGACCCGATATGGTCCCAACAACTTGGGCCGAATTTCCTTCCTTCACCGGTTTTCTTGTCAATCCAAATTTGTTTAGTCTCGTAACTAGATCTCCTCGTATATTTCTCATTTGTAGACCTTTTTGTTGTATTTCCAGACATCCAGGTCAACATAGGCTCTGTGCCATTGTCCAAAGATTTAACCTGGCCTCATCAAGGATTTCTAGTTGAGAGAGGCGTGCCTCTCTATAGGATTCTTCTCCCAAGATCCCTTGTAATGAGATGCAGAGACTGGGTATTTCGACCTCAAGTGGGAGAACTACTTCGCCCCAAATACCAATGAGAAAGGGGTTGTCCCTATTGGTGTTCTTATTGATGTTCAATAGGCCCACAAGGTCGGGTATAATTTTAAATGCCAATCCCATTTGTTCTCCTTAACTATTTTGAGGAGAATAGATTTTAATGTTTTTTTGTGGATTCATCCTGTCCATTGGCTTAGGGGTAATAAAGAGAGGTCGTATGATGGTTTATCTTGAATTTGCTACATAACTCACTGGACCTCATCGTTCTTGAAGGATGTGCCATTATTTGAGATAATGACTTGTGGGACACCATACCTATAAATGATTTGATTTAAAATGAACTTAGTGATTACAGAACCTAGTACAGTGGTGAGAGGCATGGCCTCTACCCATTTAGTAAAATATTTTGTGGCCATGATTATAAATTTATGGCCATCTATTGACGAGGGAGAGAATTTCCTATCAAATCTAGGCCCCACATGGAAAAGGGCCATGGGGTTGTGATTGGTTATAGAGCCTGTGTTGGCATGTGAATCTCGTGGGAGAACTCTTGGCATTTATGACACTTTCACACAAATTCTACTGCGTCATGTTCCAAAGTGGGCCAGAAATATCCCATCCAATGTATTTTGTGAGCAGTGGCATGGCCACCGAAGTGGCCTCCACATATCCCACTATGGGATTTGTAAATAATATTTTTGGATTCTTCCGTCTAAACACATCTTTTTGGATTTGTAAAGCTTTACGATAGAGTACCTGTTCTAAAATAACATATTTAGCAGCGATAATGTGTAACTTCCTTCTTTGTTGTGATGTGGCACCTTCTGGGTATGTGTGGTCTATGATGAAATTAACAATGTCAGTGTACCAAGGACATATAGAGATGGGGGGCCTGGTTTCGACAAAATAGATGCACTCATTGGGAAAGTCTAGATCTACCATATCACCTCCATCTAATGGATTGTCAGCTAACCAGTCTGCAATGATTTTTCCCTTAACGGACTTTTGGTTTACAAATGTTAGTTCAAACTCACCCATTAAGGTTATGAAACGTCCAACCTTTTTAGATAAATACCCTTGCGTGAGGAATGTTCATAAGTGATCTGTCTTTACAATGACCCTTGTTTCTTGATTCAACATGTAATGTCTTAAACATTTTATTGCGAATACTATGGCAAGGCATTCTCTTTCTACTTATGTGTAACATGTTTCATAATCAATTAACATCCAACTAATGAAATAAACTACACGTCCCGTTTATCATTATCTTCTTGAGCCAACATGCAAGCTAGTGAGACATCAGTAGCTCGTGAATACAGGATCAAAAGATGATCCAGTCTAGGAGGCATTAGCGTGGGAGGAGACAACAAGAAGCATTTAACTGCTTCTAAGGCCTCATTGCATTCTTCTGTCCAATCAATTCTATAATCCTTCTTTAATAAATTTTTGATTGATGAACAACAAAACTTAAGTCGTGATGAACCTTCAATTGCATCAAGTTTCCTAAGAAATGATCTAATACCAGACTCATCTGATGGTGGAATCATTTTAAGAACAACCCGATTTTGGTTGGATCGAAATCAATCCCTCGTGACAATATAATGTAGCCCAAAAGCTTTCCTCCTGTCACACCAAATACACATTTCTCTGGATTTAATGTGACGCCATATTTGATCAATCATGAGAGAATGATACAGAGTAGTATACGGGTGATCACAACGCTTCTTGCCTTGACTAACAATTCATAGATATGTCATTACCCGCTGGTATGTAGCACCAGCGTTCTTAAGACCGAATGACATGATAACGTAACAATAAGTTCCCCAAGGAGTTATAAACATAGTCTTGGCTTGATCCTCTTCAAATATTTTGATTTGATTATATCTCGAGAACCCATCCATGAGAGCCAAAAGCTCAAATCTAGTTGTTGCATCAGCAATGATGTCGATGGATGGTAATGGAAAGTCATCATTGGGGAAATCTTTATTAATGTCCTGGAAGTCTATGTAAATGCGTATCTTCCCATTATTTTTGAGAATAGGGATGATATTAGATACCCATTGTGAATAGTCGACTGGTTTGATGAATCCCACCTAGAGAAGTTTCATTACTTCTTCTTTCACCATGAGAGCCACTTTTGGTTTCATTGGTCTCAAATTTTTCTTAATTGGCTTTGCATCTGGTTTGGTGACAAGATTATGTACCGCGATATGTGGTGCAATTCCCGTCATTTATTTGTAATTAAATGTGAAAGCTTTTTGATGTTCCTTGAGGATTTGGGTATGTATTTCTATCTCCTCTAGAGTTAACGAGGATCCCAACTTCAAAATATTTGGTTCTTCCTTCATTCCAATATTTATGTCAATCGTTCCTTTAATTAAGGAAGCGTTGCCTTCTTCAAATTCAGGTGGGGCCAGAGGTAGTTCCAAACCTTCTCCATTCTCTACCTCATAGATTTTGAGATTCTTTTGTGGGGGAGATTCTATCATGGGATTTCCAAAATAGGAAGAGGAATATGGGATTAGGGAGAAATATACTATTTGATGAGTGAGATGCAATTCCACATAGGCGTTTAGATATCCAAGAGTTCCCTATCACTGTCAAAGTGATCTAGGATGGTAGGCTCATTTTCAACTTCTATATGTGTCAAGATCGGGGTTGTTGGTATTTTACGCACCAATGGTTCAATACGTAAGTGATATCATGAAACTTGTATTTCCAACTCACTGCTTGGAGTGAAATGGGAAGATGAGGTTGCTATTGAATCAGTGAGAAGGTTTTGTTCTCATGGGATTGCTTTGATTGATATGAAGTCAATCCCTTGGTTAGATCTAACACCGCCATTTTATAGAGTTGTAAGTGTTCAGCTCTAGTTTCATATACCTTAGATACTTGGTTTGCAACTAATTGTGAGTCTCCTAGTACTCTAATGTTATCAACGCCCATTCTTTTGGCTATGATGAGGCCAAGGAGGAGGGCTTCGTATTCAGCCCCGTTGTTTGTACATTCAAATTTTAACTTAAAGGAAAAAGGTAGGATCTTTCCCTCGGAGAAGTAAAGATCACACCTGCCCCAACGCCGAAATGACATCTAGCTCCATCAAAGTGGAGGGTCCAATATTTGTTCGGAAAAATGGATATTGGAACATTCTTCATGTTTGTTCTTTTTGCCTCGGTTACTTCTACCATACAAACTTCATCTGTTGGAAGGGAGCCAATTCCTAGGGTACTTCCTATACCCATGGAATCAAATGGTAGGAGAATAGGTAAATATTTCTCTAGTAACTCAAAATTTTTGCGGTAGTTCCTAATGATACTGTCTTTATGACGTTAGTCTCATTTTTGAGTGCCGGAATGCCTTCGACTAGATTCGTGATTTCTAATTCTGTTGTAGGTATCAACTTTACTTTTGGCTTTGAATTGACTGGTTTGTTAAGTTGATTCATTGGGAGCTCAAACTCAGAGTGAACACCTGGTCTCTTTTTCAAATTTGCTAAGTGTATGTCAAAGGGTTTTGGGTCACCTTGTGCCACAAAGATTTTTCCTAGGTGTAAAAATCTTATTTCCTGGAATAACATGGAAGGGATTGCCTTCATGCGATGTATCCATGGTCGACCGAGAATCATATTATAGTTGGTTTCTCGATCTATAATATAAAATTCGGTGAGGATTTTCTTGGGTCCTAAGGTGACTGGTAACACTATAGTCCTAATTGAAGTGGCCTTGAGGCTATCATAACCCCTTAGCATATTTTGTGTTGTGGAACAATTTGTTTCTCCATATCCTAGCTTTTGAAGAAAAGAAAAGGGGACTATGTTAACTGCTGCCCCATCATCAATCATTGCATGTTTAACATAATTATTGTAAACCCATACCTGCAAATGTAAGGCTGGGTCACCTCTACATGTGATTTTAGCATCTGTTGGCATTTTACTTATATCAAATATAAAGTTAGTGTCCCTATCTGGTTGCACTGGAGGGTAGATGTCAAATTCTACATGGTTTTCTTGCGTTTCAGGAGGAGTGATGTTAATTAGATGAATAAGACCTAATGCTTCTAAGAGAGAAACTTTATGGGCAGGAGAGTTTTTCAACAAATCCAAGAAGGAAATGTGAGAGAAGGTCTTTGTTAGGTCATTAATTAGATCGTAAGCACCTATAGGTTTCACTAGTGTTTGTTGAATATTGTCTGGTACTAATGGGTAGGTTGGAACTGGTTGAGAAGAATAATCTCACATTCTTGTTATGGTTTCTATGTGTAGCTTGGTATCTAACTCTACCAGATCGACTATCTTGGTTTGTGGTCGAGTTCCTAATTGGGGTGTGACCAGTGAATTTGATGAAGTTGAGGCTTCATGATCATTATTTCCTGTCATAACACCCTTGTTCGTCCCATTTGGATCTAACCTTTGTTATTGTTAGAGTGATTCGGGAGAGGATTGTTGAAAATCTTGAGGGGTGCATTTTGAGGGGAAACTACTCCCGTATAAGCATTTGGTGTGGGTAATGCAAAATTTTTTAAAAACATATCTATAAAGAGTTGTCTTTGGTCTTCTGGAAAATGTTGCATGAATTTATTGTAGTTGTAGAAATTCATAGTATCATGGCCTTGAATCTTGTGGAAACCACAATACAAGTTGGGATTATAGTTTCGAGGTTGTTGAATTGAAACCTGTTGTGGTCCAAAACTTTGACTAGGTTGCTAGTTCTTAGAGTTGAAATTTTGAGGCTATTGCCTTTGGCTTTGGTTCTGATATCTAGTTGGGTTTCCATTTGGACCTTGTGTATGGATTTTTCGTTGTTATTGTTGTTGTTTTCATGATGGACGATTAAAATCCACTACGTTTATTATTGGAGTAAAGTTATTATTTTGTTGATTGTTAATAGGTGGTGAGGTGTTCATGACGTTTTCCCTTTTAACTTGGTCTGTGACTCCATCTGTTGTAACCCCGCAGTTTTTGTTAAGAATTTTGGGTCCTTGATTGGTATTCCCGACATTAGGATAAGTCGTAGTGTTTTGATTGGGAGTAATTAATTTCCCATTTGTTCCATATGTCTTACGACCACTGTTTATTACCGCTTGATCGATTCGGAGAGAACTCTCAAGTACTTCATCATAATTCCTTAGTGGGAACTTCTGGACTTCTTCCATAATCTCTCTATTGAGAGAATGAAGGAATAAGTCACATAGTTCCATCTGATCCATGTTCAGAGCACTTGCTAATGAGTAGAGGACAATATCGCCATCTTTGAATGAAATGAACATCAAATTCATTGTGCTCTTGCTTAATATGTAAGAATTCCCACGATCCATGTTCTTAACAATTTGTTCATGTCAAAAGCTTTGATAAATTTTGACACAATCCGTTTGAACGAGTGTATCAAGGCTTCAGGTATTCTATAATACCAATCAAGGGCAATACCCTCTAAAGTCTTAGGGAATATCTTAGCAACAACCGCATCCCAAGGGAGAAATTATCAAATGGCCGTGGCATAAGCCTTGATATGTGCATTTGGATCTCCCTCCCCTTGAATTTAGGCAAATCGGGAAGAGGTCTTGGAAGCATGACGCTTCATATGGTGAAATCTAGAGGTTATTTTAAATATTCTGAGTAAGTCCCTACCGCATAGGTCTCAACCATCGATGGTGCCTGCTGAGGGGGGAGAGGTGGAACGGGTTGTTGATATGGCATAGCATATGTATTTGTAGGAGTGTAAGGAAACCCTTGTGGTTGAGAAAACATCCCAGGAGAAGAGAACATATCTCCCTGTGGTGATTTTGAATAAATTTTTAAATAGGGAGGAGCATTGCTCTGATATGGGTTGTTTGGTACTAAATCGGGGTATCATACTTTCAACTGGAGCAAGCATTTGAAAATGTGGTTCTAGTTGGTGTTTCTATGGGTAGTTATACGAATGTTGAGGAGGCATGCCTAACGTGCCTGTTCTTGTGAGGAGGTCAATTTGACTAGGATAATGTGGAGGGTTGGGAGTTCCCGCTTGCCCCGAATATGAAGTTTGATTTGCTTGAGCAAGTTCTAGTCCTCTGACCCTCTCAACCAAAGTTGAGATGACCTCAATTGGTGATGGCCCAATGTTTCACCTTGATGGCTGTTGTGGTACTCTTTGAGGTTACAGAGGGGTATGGTATCCTGCTATGAATTGTTCATTACTCGCCCAAGTTCACCAAGAGTATTTTCCATTGGTGGAGGAATGGGGTTATTTTCTTGAAGCGGGGTGTCGGGTTGTGTTTACAAACTTCCTAGAGATGGATACATGTTTTGGAAGTGTTTCTCATTTCTGCGTGGCATGCTAGGTACTCCTCATCCAAGAATGGGAGTGGATCTGATTGCCTACTAATTTGTGGTCTAAACAAAACCCAAGGAGATGAAATGGATTCTCCAGTAAATGTCATATTGTTAGAGCCTGAGGGCTTTGGTTGTTGTGTTTGTGTGAGCTGATCCAGCTCCTCAATTTAGAATGAAGAACTAGAGCTAGTTATTTGAGGAGTTTGTGATGACAAGTAGTTGCTTGAATAGTTGTCAGCCCATACGGAAAGTGAGGGTGATGGTGGCCTATTTGATTGGCCATAATATGCTTTGAGACCTGAGAGAGGTCTGCCATATGCGTTGTATCCCGACATATTCGGGGGGTATATAAATACCCACAAAATAATGGGAAGGAGCGAAGACAGATGAAAGAAATGGAAATAAAAAGGGAGAAGTTGCGTTTCACGTCAGGTTCACCAATTTTGTACGATAGAAAAGTGACAAGCGAACATGGGAATCAACAAGTAACCTTTCTTTGTACCTGACCTCCCGAGGTCATGCTAAGACAACTGGTGGAAATGAAATATATGTGGGTGTAGACAAACTAGTTAGGCAATCTGATATCCTCAACACACAATAATGGGATCTGCGAGTCTAAGGAAAAGAAATCTCTCCTAACCTAAATTGGTGTAATGGATCGTTCAAATATAATAGCTACTCGGAGGCTCCAATCAATGTCAAACTCTATCGAGATCCTATCTATTGGCTATTGGATGCGTGAAAGTGACTCAGTAGGTGCTTCATGTATATTTATAGATAAGGTCATGAAAGTGGTAGTGAGAGGTGTAGTAGATTTGTAGGAACTATGGGCGATTTTCTGGTCTAGCCTAGAAAATATTAGCTTGATTGGCTTCTATATTTAATACAGAAAATTGTGTTATGATATCTCGGTGAGAGTGGTGAAGATCTAAATACCAACGTACGTAAACTGGTGTCAATATTTAACTGATTAGCAGGCCCGTTGGGTTATGGGACTGAGGATCACAACCATGAGTTTATGGTTGTTGTGGACCTATTATGGTCATGTGAAGAATCAATCTCTTCTTCCAACAATCCAATAGTCATAAGCCTTTTCAGCTTCTATGTTTAATACCAGGAGTTGTGCGATCTTCTCATAATACCTTACGGGTGTTCTAGCAACTTGTATACGTAAGCTTGTGTCTATGTCAATGAGGTCTCCTGTGTTTGGCTACAAAACTAATGAATCAAAACCAAATAGTTTCTCTCTTTTAGGTTCTTGTATGGTCATGCGGATATCCTATCAAGGCAATCTATAGTTGGGTTGATTTGACTAGAATGCGTATGCTTTATCGTCTTCAATATTCAATTCTCTCAATTGCTCATTAACTTTTATAGGTTTTTGTCATTTGAAAGACGTGAATTCAAGACCTTGATCTATATCTGTTAATGTTGTGAAGAGATTTGGCTAAGGTATTACCGGTTCGAATATGTAATCCCTGGGCTCTCTGGGTCCCGTAATTGTCATGCAAGAGATAACCAAACTTAACTGAAAGAAATAAATGAATTATGAAAGATATATCTACACTATGCTTATATTCCCTTTTTTTTGTATTTTTGAAGATATGAGTTTGAATGAAATTTAAAGAGTGACTATTCTACAATATTAAGATAATGAACAATTAATCTAATAACAGAATTAAAACAAGTAAGATAGCCAGATGTAGCTATTTGCCTGTGTATTTGTGAATTTATCCTAAATATTAAATAACTAACTAATTTAATTGAAAATACCTTCAATATTACCTCAGAAGTGAGGAATAAATCACATCTTCTCAGAAGCTATCATTCCCCACAACTTTTCTGGTAATACTGAAAGCAAGCTTAACTGAAATAAAATGATTTTCTATTCTATTTGATATATTGTAACTACAACTTTGACAATTCAAACTTGGATTTTATAGAACAATGGCAAATCCAGTTGTATTATGACTTGTCCCCTCAGTGTGATCTCTTTGTTCCTTCATGTTCTCATGAATCAAAAAAGTGGGAATGTGACAATGGGAGTGAGAGAAGATGTTCAAATAGTGATAGCTTGGACGTAAGCCAAACAAAATGCAAGTAGGAGAAGGATAGTGCAAGAGAACAGAGCTTGACTATGTGATTCCTAACGGGATTGTTATAGGGATACAATATAAGCACACCGAAATCTCTAGGATATATACTTCTTGTGACAAAACAACAACCTATAATTCTAAGTAGAATCAAGATTCAAATGGACATAATCTAGAACCAAAACTGTGGAGCCTTGAACCGAGAGGTCAAAAGCTTTACAAAATCAAAACACACTGAATAATAATTCATAGAAGGAGAGGGGCCATTTGCTTGTAAACAAGCTTGGTATTTATAGCACTTTGATTTACTAGAGGGTAAGTTTGAATTGAACTCTTCTATTATAAACAAAGAGGAATTACTATTTACTAGGTGGCTAAAACTTAAATACAAGCAAGAGTGGTTGAGAAATACAAGCGCCACTTGATTTTTTACGTTGAAAAAGCATCAGAAAGTTCTAGAAAATGCACATAGGACTGCCTCCCTACACAGGGAAGCGATTCTGAGGACCGTTGCCCTGTCTTGGGCGGCGGTCCTACAACTAAAGACCAAAATTTAAGGAAAGAGAGGAACAGGGTTAGAATAAAGCATGTGAAGGCTAGATAAGGCATTTTAGGATGAAAATGTATACTCAAGCATGCTTTTTGGATTCCGAACACGTTGCGAAGAGATCTGAATCATCATTGGGGTTTCTATAACCTCTTTTCGGTAGTACAATACATATAATTTTGGGTATGTACAAGACGCTATCTCCAAAACAAAGATGTAAGCATGAAAATGGCTAAGTCCGTAATCAATTTGTCTTTTGTGTGCATTTCCTTCCCTATCCTTTCATGCCTTAAATATTCCTTGATCCCACATGCTAATCTTCTCGTGTGCCCTCTTGTTAGTGTCATATTTTTCTACTCAACATTAACCCACACTAAACTACATTGTTGTCCCGACCATGGGGTTCCTCCTGATGTTCTCGAAGAATAATGAATAAGAATGAAAATAATGTAAAGAATTACTTTACAAAGAATGGAATTTTATTCTGCAGCACCCTCTACTTCAATTGGCAGGATCAACTTTGGATATTCTTCTTTAATCTCAGCCTCCAAGGTTTTCCAATCATCTAGCATGTTTCTAGTCTTCTCTGAACGCTTTGCGGCGATGGATTTCAAATCATCCTGGGTCATCTCTCCTTTTCATTCTCAGTAATGCTATGATAACATTAGCCATAATAAACATCCTTCCCTCTAGAAGATCCATCTTTTGTGCTATGATCTTGCCAAGCTCATCCAACCTCTCCTTATGCAGATGTTGTGCTTTTGTAAGGGCTTCAAGCTTTTGCTTTATTAATGCCAATTGTTCTCAAGCGTGCCCTAAAGTCTCATCCTTCATTGCCTTTAGGAATTTATTATCTTTTAATATAGTTCTAATCTTGATCATTGCGTCTAGAGCTGCACGTATGTTCAAAGCTTGGTTTGATTTCTTTAGTTCATCTTGTAAAGTTTGGAGCAATGCCTCGTATGATGAAATATTTCTTATCATGGAGGCCCTTTCTCTTTCTACTTCTTGTTCAGGGCCATTTGGCCGACATGCGAATTGGTTCATCCTCAAGCACCAAATCAAATAACGTACACACATAATGCATATCCGAAGGAAACTTTTCAGGTACCTTAGACTCTAAGTGCGGTCTTGCTTTCAAGACATAATTACTAATTTATTCTTCCATGTTGATGAAGGCTTCATTCTTTTTCTGTTCTAAGTCCTTCTCCCCTTTTAGATGCACTATTTCTGCAGCTTTTTCCTTGTTATCTTCTCGTAGTGCTCTAATAGTGGCAACCTTATCTATGTTCCTCCGCGCCACTTCTATAGATACCTTAACCAAGGAATTAATCACCTACTCATCAGACATGAGAGTGGGATTTATAGTCATGTGCTTGCTCTGTGGTGCCTTCTTCATTCTTCTTGACACACATGACTCCTCACATACATCAAAATTGGGCTCGTCCATGTGAGTTTGCATGGACTAGGAGAACTATTTCCTCGTACACATAGTGGACATGTCTGGTCCATAAAATTCTATCCATACAACCCCTTAAGTCCCATTATGCTCTGGAAACGGGCATGAAAAATTTTACTTGTGTCCTTAGCATAGCCCATACTTGGCCCAACATACTCCCCACTGGTTCTCCTCATTCTTGGTCCCTTAGGAACTTGAGTGCCAAGGTTTGGAGTTGGATATTCATTGTCTTGAGCAATATTATGCTCTATTTCTTCTTCCTCCTTCACACCTTTCTTTTCCTCCTTCTTATCCTCATCCCCGGTTCTTCCAGCCCACATCTTCTAGTTGTACAGGGGTTTAAGGCATACTCTCTGTAGACTCCTCCGCCTCCTTGTTCAGATTTACTTTTCTCTTCTTCCTCTCAAATGTCTCTTTCTCGAGGAGAGAGTCGTGGTGATATCCTCATAGGTCAGGTGGAGTTCCCAAGCCTTAGGTTCTTGTTCTTATGAACACCCTTTTAAAGCAAAGGTTCTCCATGGACTGCTTCTACATCCATGTCTTCATCTTCTTCTTGTACCTAAGATGGAGTACCCCTGCGCTCAGTCTCTACTCTATCTATGGGCTGCCTTCGGCCTCTATGATCTAAGAAACCAATATCTTCATGTTCTTCGTCCTCTTCATCTACCGCTATAGTTTTTGCAGGCTGTGGGGCTAGTACGTTCTCCACTTTGTAAGTTTGCCTTTAGGTGGCACTTTGTGAGCACGAACTCATTTTCCACATACTTGTTATTCTCCATCTTAGGATTAAGTCAAGGTATCCAAGAACGAATCCACTATTTCCAATAGCCAAGCTTACTAGATTCATACTTATGACATCTGGAGATGCACCTCTCAATGTAGGCAACCCATCTTGGATACACATATGCCTTCCTCAGAGTGTGGTAGTCACATTCTACCTTGTCTACATTAAAGTTTAGGAAGCGTGCATTAGTAAATCAGTGGATTGATGCCCTGAAGCAACAAAATGTGAAGGAATATGATAGTTTGCACCATGGGCTCCATGCCCCATCCCTCATAACAAATCATGTGATGCAGAAGTGTTGGTACACTGCAAACTATACTGCCTTTCCCACCACCGAAGGTATCTCCTTGGGAATGTGCCACTCCTCAAATTCTACACAAAGTCAACCATACCACATCTCCACCCTCTAGCTTAAATGGCCCACTCATTGATCCTTCACATAAATATTTGTCAAACCTCTCCGTGAGGGACTTCTTTTCCATGGGATACTCCCATATCTTATTCTTTGGCCCATCGGGCACTCCAATTTCTATAAACACAAGGGAAAGTAGGATAGTGCCAAAAATTATCTTCTCTCTTATGCGTGCTTCCTTAATATCGGGGTCTATAAAGTAGCATGTTAGGTTGTAGACTACTCCCTGAGACATTTTCTTCGCAACATGTAGCCACATGGTATTCACTTGCGACCATCTCTCTTGATCATTCAACTTGGTTACCAGATGCACAACTTCCTGAACCACTGGATACTTCTTCAATTTATCAATGTCCATTCCGTGCAGACCCTTATTATACCCCAGCTCCTTTCTTGTCTCTACAATTGCTACTTTATCAGTCAGATCACTAGCAAGGTCTACTCCTCGTGCCCTTTAATCCTCGCTGTTAACAAGTCAAAATCAAGGCTTTTGTGATTCTAACCCTTCATCCGAAGAAATAGAATAAGTCCTCATGGACTCTACTCATTAGCCATTGGTATAATGGTTCATACTATCCAAAATACAGGAGCTCATACAATTGATAGAATCCTACCCGCTTAAGCAATTTCTCCCCGTGTCGCCGTATACTTATATATCCTCCACCATGCATTTTCTGGTCTTTGTACTCAACAATGCATCCATATATTTCTTGTTGTCATATTTACATTCATTTTAGTCACTTATTTTACACCTGCAGATGTGGGAATCCCACTCTTGTCCAACTATCACACCTTTTGGGTACTGCATCTCTAAAAATTACTCTCGAGAGCCATTTCAACTTCATCTTCTACCTTCTTCTTTCCTTTCATGCCTACTATAGGTGCTTTCTTTGGTGCCATCATAAAAATCCCACCTTTGTTGTTTGTAATGAGAAAACTCAAACCCTAGCTCAAATCTGCATGCCCTAGTTTGAAACCATGTGCCCTTGTTTGAAACCTGTGCCCTAACTTCTTTTCAACACCTCTCGCTCCGCTCAAACCCTTCACCAATGGGGACACAAGCCTCTTCCACACAATAATCCTCTCTCCACATCTTGTTTCACACTCTCCACACCTCAATATGACTTGATCGAACTTATCTTGCTCAAATACTTGTGATCGCAAAGGTAAAAATGAACCCACATCACGTCCTTATATAGATTTTCAAAAATTTAGTGCATTTATTACTCCTTCACCAACCAAAAATCCTCTCATTAATTGACCATTTTCATAATATCCATGTGGTACATCTTCATGCCCTAGCTATAACCTTCTAGCATTCCTTCCTACCTTCTGGCTATAGACTTCTCTTCATCGTACTTCCATGCACTCGAGTACCTCGCCACTACACCTTCCCCTGGTAGTCTCCATGGTTTCTACTTACCTCACATTATACTTTGTTCCCTCATTTATCTCCATCTACGGTCATATTTTTAAAGAAATCTCCTTTCTAACAACTCCTCTCCAAACTTGAATAACACCTGTAGCAGTTTGTTCCTTTATGTGTACCTAGTTGTAAATAGCCACCCCACACCAATGGTATGTGTAGTCCTCTACGCATAAAAATTCTTCAAATAGTAATTAGCTTCCATCGCGCAAATGCACTTATTACACAAAACACCAACTAAATTGACAAATCATAGCAACAAAGAAGGAAATACATAAAGGAAATACAAAAATGAAAACCTAGTCTAAATGGCAACACTGCCTTATTACAAACACCAAGAAGACTTATTTATAGTAGGGCTTTAACCTACTCCCGTTAAAGTAACTGGGTAACCATATTCCATCAAGTGTCTCTAACTAACAAGTTCCTGATTCAAGTATATGAGTGATAATATATGGTCCCAACCAATGCACTTTAAGTGCCTAGATGGCACAAAAACTTAGAGTCATAAAGAAGCACCATCTGTCCCATCTCAAGCTTTTTGTCCCTGATGTGCCTGTCATGTCATGCCTTCTACCTAGATTTTTATTTTTCTAACTCCAACGTGCTATAACTCACCTCTCATCCGACTGTATCAATTTATCAATTCTTTCTCAGCAGCTAGACCTCTAGGGCGCACAATACGTAAAGAAGGTAACATGAATTCCATAGGAAGAACTACTTCTATGCCAAACACCAACTGAAAGGGTGTGGCCTTGTTCAACCTCTTATATGTTGTTCTATACGCCCAAAGCATGAAATTTTTTTATCATCCCAATCTTTCCTTCCAACATCACAAATTTTAGTCAATGTCTAGCTCAATATCTTATTGAAGGCCTCATCACTCCCATTTTCCCGAGGATGATTAAGTGTAGTCTTATGGTGCACAATCATAAAATAATCCAATAAAAACATGATCGTATCATTCGTAGAAAGTGTGTACCCCTATCACTTGTTAAGCTCAAGGGGCATCCATACTTTGTAAGAACATTTTCCCATAAGAACCTGACTACTGTAGCTGCTATATAATCATTTGTAGGAGCTGCTTCTTCCCACCTTATAAGATAATTTGTGCAAGTGATGATGTAGCATGATCTAGTTCTACATGCGGCTAGTGAAATAGGACCCACAAAGTCTATAGCCCATTTCTCAAATGGATCTGCACTAGGAATAGGTCTTAAAGGCATTTCATCTCTTTTCCTAGGTTTACCAATGCGTTGACAGTGATCACACACCTTATGCTTTACAATATTTGTAGAGGGTCTCCCACCATAATCCAATGAGTAGAATCTTGCGCGTAATGGCGTCACCTACATAGTGACCACCTGCAATATCACCATGAGCCTCTTCCATGATGTCTATGCACTCGTGTTCTAATATATAACGACACAATACTTCATCTCAACCTAACTTGTATAGGTAACCACTAATCAACATAAAAGGTGCCGCATGAATTGCAAGTTGTTTCTTCTCTAAGGATTTCATTCCTTCTGGTGCCATACCTGTCCGTAAAAAGATAACAATATCCTCCAATTTTGAAGGCGCGTGTTGTAACATGTATAATTGTGCATCCAAAATTGTATCTGCAATTGTCTGTGCATCCTCCTCGATCAATTCGTGATAAGTGGTCTGGCCACTTACTTTTCCCTAGTTTTACCACAACTATGAAATCAAATTCTTGTAACAGGAGAACCCGTAGACATATGCACCCTTGTAAAATGGGCTTGTTTACCAAGTATTTCAATGCCATGTGATCAGTGTAAAATACAAATGGTGTTGCTAGAAGGTATTGTCTAAATTTATGCAGTGCATAGATCATTGAAAAGGATTCATGCTTAGTAGTTGTATAATTATGCTTTATAGGAGTCAACTTTCTACTAGCAAAAAAATAGGATGATCTATAATACCTTGTCCAGGTTGAGCTAACATTGTGCCAATTGTCATGCCGAGAGGCATCCAAATGCACATGAAAAGTTGGTCCCATGAGGGAAAATGCAGAATAGGCAATGTAGTAAGTCCCTCCTTCATTGTCTCAAATGCACGCTATCATGGGTCTCCCAATAAAATGTCCCTTTTTCTTTTATTAAATCTTCTAAGGGTGTGAAATAATACCCAGGTGTGACCTAAGAATCCACACACCTCACTCTGACTATTAGGTTCTTCTAGGCCTATAACAACTACAACCTTAGCTGGATCTACTAACAAACCTTCCTTGTAGATGATGTGCCCTAACAGAGTGCCAAAAGGTGTACCAAACATGCACTTCTTGATATTCAAAGAGATTCTTAACTGTCTACATATTTCAAAAATTAAGCGCAAATTGTCACAATGATCCTTACCAAGTCCATACACCATCTAATCATCTAAGTAAAATCACTGCAGGAAGTTGTGAATAAAATCCTGGAATGCTTTAATAACTATTCATGAAAATACGTCAGGGGCATTTTTCGACAAAAGGGCATCACAAGATATGCAAAAATTCCACATTCGGTGTTGAAAATTATTTTTTCTTGATCTGTCATCACCAATCCGCACTATGATAATTCTTCACCGGGAACTCCTCGTGCTATGATTATTTACTAATGCACAGCCTTTAGTTTGGTGGATGTAATCTAGAAACACAACAACAAACATAACACCGAATACCATAGACTATGATAAAAGGAATGATGATAAATATGAAATATCGTAGTAAATTATAATATTAGCATGAAATTGTTACAATCTCACCCATGAGGTACTTCAAGTGTTATTTACTTCACTTGCCTTACACCAATACTATGGGAGAAACTTCACTATTACACCTCTTAATGGCTTCTTCAACACACTTTTAAACTGATGGCTTCCTTTACACACTTACTCATACAATATTTCTCACTACTTCCTTCTATGCTAAATGAGGGGGTGGCCTCTTTATTTATAGAATTATAGGCTTATCCATCTTATCTCTAAGATAGGATAAGAAATCCACTCTGACGAATCATATTCCATACCTTAACTCTTATCTGTACATGTAAGCTTGTCTTTTAAGATAAGATAAACCTTATCATTTCACATGGGTTCCACATTTTTAGACTTTTTACAAATAAAATATACAAAATATTTATGACCTCACTCCTTGTCCTTATTACCAATATAATATTTCTAATTCCTAATCATGTAGACCCTACTTCTCTACTTACCCCAACTTTGACATTTTTCTTGTGATTTGGACAGTCGATGGCAAAAACAAAGTAATAATACTGTATATTATATTTTTCTGTCCATTCAATCCTGTGCAATACATTAGGCTAATATATAGCCAATATAATAGACAAACCTCTTCCTATAAAATAGGAACAACTTACCCGTTTATAAACTTACGGGTACAACAAAACTCCATGAATAATATATTGTTGAAACAATATATTCTTTCAAACCTAATATTTATAATGTAAACATTAATAATTAATTTCCTAACATTCCCCCCCTTAATGTTTACATGGTACAACATATCTCGTTCACTGATTGTAGCCTGCCACCTCTGTGTGCTCATGATCAACTCCGCAAATGTGCAGCATTGGGCTTGCACAAAACTCGAACATGTGCCAACGCACATTTCTTCCACTGATGGTTTTCTCCGGCTTCTACCAACAACCTTACCAATTGGTTTTGCAGGTGTACCAATAACCTTTCACACTTGGTTTTGCAGGATCACCAAAAACCTTACACAATTGGTTTTTACAGGTTTACCAAAAACCTTACACAATTGGTTTTTACAGGTTTACCAAAAACCTTACATCATGATTGCTACAATACTTTTGATCAATATTATACAATGTCACTACAAAAGGGAATCATGTAGGAAATACTGCTTTCAAAACTGAACAACATAATGGAAATGGAACAATGAAGACCATGTTCCCCCCCTCATTGTGAACATTTCACTTATTCAATCCAAAACAGGAACTCTGAAAAAGAATCACACCAAGCTGAAATTCACACCACACAACTGAATCTGGAACACTGCAAAACTCAAAAACAAGTACTCACACTGCACACCTGTGCCACCAAATCATTCTGTGTGGCCCCGTCGTTGGTGACTGACGAGAGGTCGCTGTCTGACCTCCATCCTCCTGTGCCTCCATCCTCCAGTCAAAAATCATCTAGAAGAGAAAATCTTCATCACTTTGATGTGCGGTATTTTCTTCCTCTTCATTTTCTCCTTCTTCATCAACAATCATGGCATTATCTTGTAGTTTCCCATCAAGTAAGTCTTGTGCTCTTTTACGTAATTGTTAGATATATGACCAAAGTTGTTTACAAAAGTAGCATGTAAATTGTTTCTTCGATCCTTTAGAGGTTGAACCGTATTTGGGCATTTTCTTACCAAATGCTTTCTTGTTTCTCGCCAAACATTGCAGGTCTCCTCTCGGTTCAACAACCATAATTCTTTTTTCTTCATCTAACAAAGAAGAAATAAGTTCTTCTAGACTTGGATTTATTTTGCTTAATGTAAAGACCATATTAGAATAACATGAAGGCATGCTATTAAGTAATATTGCTTTAGCATCATCATCAGGTACATCTACTTTTATGCCAGCAAGTTGATTACAGATAGATCGAAACTTACTGATATGCTCCACCATGCTCTCACCTTCTTCCATCTTGAGGCCGAACAATCTTTGCTTTAAGGATATCGCTGCGCTTCCCATTTGTGATCCAAACAATTTGTTCAATGTCACCCAGATTGTATGAGAGGACTTTTTTAAGTCTATATGATGTAGATAAGCATCTGATAGACCCAATCCGATGATTGCTGTAGCCTTTCGATCTCTGCTGTCCCATTTTATTGCTTCATCTGCATTTGTCGGTTTTTTTTCTTTTCCATCAACAATATCCCATAAGTCTTTGTTGATTAGGAATAATTGAGTCCGCACTTGCCAGGTATGAAAATCTTTGCCTTCAAATTTTTCAATGTGACTCAACTTATTCATTTTCACACAATATAGACGTCGGATTCTACCGAAAATGCGTCTGTGAGGCAAATTTTTTATTTATTTTTGGACTTTTAACTCTAACTCACAATGCATTTTTGACAAGACTCTTGACACCACCTAAAATCACCTATTTGACTTTTACAATTACATGACTTTGACAAAACAACAAGGACTTCATAACATATGATGAATCAACTATGAAATATGACTCTTAGTTACCACTCGACTCGTGATTTTTGACTTGATTTTAAAAACAACAATTAACTCAACAAGACTACCTTTATACTTTTGAAGACTCCCAAAAAACACAAACTTGATTTACAATAACATTACAAAGACAAAATTACTAGAACACAATGGACCCTAAAATAATAAAAACTTTTTAATTACAAAAGGGACGGCTGGATGTAAGACCAAAATAGTGAAAGCATTCCTCTAGATGATGGTGATGTTGAACGAGGAAATAAAAAGAAAACTATATTGATAACAAAACTTGATCACAAAGATTTTTGGACATACAACATAGAATAACACAAACTTAATAAACTGTATTATTATATTTACTGTCCCAGTCATGCCCGAAATGAATCACCACCAGCCGCTCCTCCTCCGCTAGTATCTCCTCACTGGATCTGCAGAACTCAGAGCTTGATACTAGGAACAATGGGAAAACATATGCGCCCACCAATCATCAGAATCTTCTTGTGGCAGAAAAAACACAGACGGAATCCACAACTACAGGGAACAAAATTGAAGTCCGTGACATCCAAATCCGCATAGCAAATTGGGCAAGACAGCGGCGCTGGAACAGAAGGAGCAGAGGTGTAGTGATGATTATTATTCCATTCGATTTGTAAATGTCTGCAGTAGAATAGCCGCAAAAATCAGAGGCCAAATTTGATCAAAAAACTCTAAAACCGCGTTCCCTCCAAGCTATGCAATAAAAAACCAATGCATCATGCATGCGTGTTGTTTCAAAATCTGATCCGTATCAGAATGTTACACAAAGAAAAATTATTAAAAATCTAAGAAACACTTGTATGCCACTAATAATACTCAAATCAAATCAATATGACTCCATATCCTTCTAGAAAAGCCTACGCTCTGATACCAAATCTTGTGATTTGGACAGTCGATGGCAAAAACAAAGTAATAATACTGTATATTATATTTTCTGTCCATTCAATCCTGTGCAATACATTAGGCTAATATATAGCCAATATAATAGACAAACCTCTTCCTATAAAATAGGAAGTGTATCAAACAACTTACCCGTTTATAAACTTACGGGTACAACAAAACTCCATGAATAATATATTGTTGAAACAATATATTCTTTCAAACCTAATATTTATAATGTAAACATTAATAATTAATTTCCTAACAATTTTAACATTATCTTTGGACCACTTACGACAACTATTTACTTTTTACCACAACATTCCTATTGTACTTTTGACTATTGCCATACTATACATTATTGGCGGTGTAAATCTTTGGCACTGCAGACCGTTATCTTCTATCGGATGCTACTACTAATTATACTTAACAACATCTTATTCCTAATACATACATTAATGAAATAGAAATTACGGAGGAAAATTTTAGTGTCGACATCTTCCCCCTTCCTAGCTTCTACTCCGTCCTCAGAGTAGACTATTTTGTGCTTGGAAAATCTTCAACTTTTCGTGGTTGACCCATTTCGTAATGGGAGTGCCATCCAATTCCTCCAAATCGAGACGTACCATTTTTATGCACAAATCTATTTTTGTAGGGCCCCATCCATTTTGGAAGAAATTTTCTCTGTCTTCTTTTTTTGTATCTGGAATCATATACTAGAACCAAGTCATTCACATGAAATGGAGACCACCGGATCTTTTGATCAAAGTATTCCTTCTGCTTCATTTTCTTCTTATAGCTTGTATCCTTAGCTATTTCCCTCATTTCCTCTAGCAAATGAAGATGTACCAACCTTTCTTTTACTGAATCACTTTCATCCATTCTTTCATTTTTCATTACTCTGACCGTGGGAATATCAAACTCAATAGGAAGAACTGGATCAATGCCATAAGCCAACTGAAATGGGGAGTATCCTGTTGCTGACTTTGATGTTTCCCTATATGCCCACAATGTTGCATGAATCCTCTTATCCCATTTATGTACTTGCAAGGCTGCATCTTTTGCTAGAATTTGACACAACACAAAATTTGTTCGTTCCACCTGTCCATTTGTGCTTGGCTTGTATGTTGTTTCCTTCCTGTGCTTAATAGAAAACTTATTGACTAGGGCTTCTACCACCTCATTAATGAAGTGGCTTCCTTGATCTGTTACAATTTCTAATGGACAACCAAATCTGGTGACAATGCGTTCATATATGAACCTTGCCACTTCATCCATGGAAGTTGTTTTCAATGGCCTAGCTTCAACCCACTTGGTTAAATAATCTGGCAACTACAATATACTTATTTTGGCATGAGGTAGTTGGAAGTGGACCTACAATGTCTATTCCCCACTTTTCAAAGGGACCAAGTGGAAGAATAGGGCATAATGGAGCTGATGAAGTCTTATGGTTACCATGTGTTTGACAAATATCACATGTCTTACAATAATTATAACAATCTTTAAAAAGAGTGGGCCAGTGATAACCTGCATCCAAGATCCTTCTTGCTGTAAGTTGTCTAGAGAAGTGCCCTCCACATGTACCATTGTGGAATTCTTCTAGCAGTTCCTTCCCTTGATCACGTCCAACTACCCTCTTGTATTGTCCATCAGGTCCTATTTGAAATAATACTCCATGCAGAATAGAATATGGACGACTGACTTGAGTAATATTTCTCTTAGTATTTGCATTGGCACCATCAGGAAACTTGAATTCATTCAGATAATTCCAAATATCTATGTATTCACTAAGGATTGTGTCAAGGGATAACAATGCTGCATTGGGAAATCATCATCATCACAAGATGATCCTAAACCATCATAGGCTCGAGAGAGTGTATCTGCATTGATATGCTTCTTTCCTGGCCTATCTATAATATCAAATTCAAATTCTTGTAGCAAAATTATCCATCTTTCTATCCTCCCTGATGGGTTAGGCTTATTTACAATATATTTTAGAGCCTGATGATCTGTTACAACTAGAAATTTTTGCCCTAGCAAGTAATTCCTAAACTTCTTTACAACAAAAATGATAGCTAGAGCCTCTTTTTTAGTTACAGTATAATTTACCTCAGCACTACTCATTTGTCTGCTCCCAAAGTAAATTGGATGTTCATTCCCATTTTCATCCTTTTGGCTCAAAGTACTTCCTAGTGCTGCATCTGAGGCATCAATGTACACAATGAATGGCTTGCTCCAATTTGGATTCTTTAAAATAGGTGAAGACACTAGGGCTTCCTTCAGTTGTCCAAAAGCTTCATGCGCCTTATTTCCTGGTTCATAAGTAACATCCTTCTTCAAGAACTAGGTTAGTGGTGTGTAATCTTTGAGAAATTCTTGATGAACCTTCTATAGTACCCCACATGGCCTAAAAATGATCTCAACTTACTTCTATTCATAGGAAATGGTAACTCTTTGATTTTTGAAACTTTATCAGGATCAGTACCAATACCATCTCTGGATACAACATGCCCTAACAAAATGCCTTTAGAACATCCAAAGACACACTTTTTAGGGTTTAGTGAGGCTTGTGCTTCATCTAACCTTTGAAATGCTATCTCCATTTGGTGCAGGTGGTCCAACTTGCTCCCATAGATGTAAAAATCATCTAGAAATACTTTGATGAAGTTCCCAATGTAGGGTTCAAATACCCTATTCATCAAACGCTGGAATGTTTCCGGAGCATTACACAACCCAAAAGGCATAACTCTATAAGCAAACATTCCCCAAGGAGTGGTGAACGTGGTCTTCAGCTGATCTTTTTCCGCTATATGAACTTGGTTATATCCGCTATATCCATCAGCAAAACTATAGCACTCTTGGCCTGCTACTTCGTCCAAGATCTGATCTGAGAATGGAAGAGGGTAATGATCCTTCTTTGTTGCCTTATTAAGCTTCCCCGTAATCAACACAAATACGTAGCTTTCCATTATTTTTTATTGAGATCACAATGGGAGAAACCCATTCTGAATTCTCCACAGCAAATATGAATCCTGTATCAAGCAACTTATATATTTCTTCTTTTACAGTCTTGGAAAAATTAGGATTCATTCTATATGGCATTTTCTTTATGGGTTTAGCACCATCTACCAAATTTCAATAGAATGTTCTACCCAACTTACTTGATGGATTTCCTTGTAATCAAAAGTGAATATGTGTATGTACCTTCGAAAGAGCTGGAGGTAGGATTCCTTCTCACTCTCCATCACAGCATCACCAATCTTTATTTTTTGGAGACGATCATCAACTTCTTCTTCAAAGTGTCCACTTCACTGGTACTAGAGTAATCAGAGGATGTCCAATCATCAGTTTCATCACTTGAATCCACAGGTTCTGCCTTATGATGTCGAGGGATCACGTTTATCTTCACCCTCTCTCTACCACGTCCAAGTGTCATGAATCCTTCATTCTAATAGTTTCTTGCATGAACTCTCCTTAGCCATGGTCTTCCCAAAGAACATTGGGTATGCAATGACCATTTTTCATCACCCGAAAGTCTACCACACATACAAGACCCATAAAAATATTGCCACATTTGAAACTACACCTTCTGTTTAGTTTTTCCCTTATTTAATGACCTTAACATAAGTGTTGAAGGGCGATCAATTTTAAACCCAACATATTCATTACAAACTCAGTCATTACATTAATCTCGCAGCACTCCATCAACTAAGACATCATGAATTAAAATACCATTACATAATACCTCACTTGTGGAGCATAGGGATCCGCCTCGCCTCCAAAACAGGACCTCAACCTCCTTCCTTCGTCGAGCATTGAGTCCACTTCGCAGCTCCCGCCTCTTCTCGAAGACATAGCCAAAAGTTGCCCATATGTAATATTTGCGAGCCTTTTGGATAGATCTTCCAAGATGGAGTATGGTCCTTGCCCCTGTGAAATCAGAAAATCCTGCACACCCAACTTTCTTCTCCTATGTTTCTTACTAGTTTCTCCTTTCATCTTCTTAGGATCATTTCTATCTTGATTATCTTTTTCTTTCTTTGTTTTTGTTACAAACACATCTACTTCATTATTTCTGCTCTTATCTACTACATCAAAAGAATTCACAGGTGCTTTTCCTTTATCATTATCTCCTTTACTAGATGTAGAAGCTCTATCTAGACAATTATACTTATAATGACCCTTTTTATAACAACCATAACATACAACTTCAGAAATATTTCTTTTTGGACCTCTATCTCCTCCCTGAGAACTAAATTCTTTTCCTTGAAGAAGATTAATAGTTAACTGACCCATCTTTTTGAGCAGATCTTCATACTCAATAGATGTACTAGGAGAAAGATTTGTGCTCACCGAGAGTGGTTGTGGATTCTGAACCAAAGGTGCTAGTGTAGGCTCTACTTTAGCAACAATTTCTTTGGGCTCCTCTTCCATGCTTTCTTCTTGCCTTCTTGCAATCTCCTTTGCTTGTTCAATGGTAGCTGGGCGGTCATACTTCACTCATTGTCTGATCTCTAGCTTCATCCCAAGAATGAAGTGCTTACAGAGGAGATTATCCATGCCATTCATCAACCCATCCGCTAATCCTTCCTTCCAGATCTGGGCATCGAGCTTCCTCCTTAGCTCTAGAACACGAGCATGATAATCTCTTATCTTCTCCTTCTCTCCTTGGGCTAGCTTTGTGATCTTGATCATGAGATTTGCATATTTCTGTTGCTCACCAAATTCTTCAAGAAAACTTTCAGTTAATAAATCCCATGAGTTTTTTACATTTTCACCTAGTGTTTCAAACCACCTAAGTGCTGAACCATCCAAAAAGGTAGGAAAAAATTCAGTCCATTGTTCCCTTCTTATAAGGCCATTACAAATACAAGATCGTTTAAACTCTTGAATGAAAGAGGAAGCATCTTCATTAGATTGAGCTGAAAAACATGAATCTTCCCCATTTTCAAAAGTAACCACAGTGAAATACCAACCCACAAGTACAATCAACAAGACTTATGTGCACAAATAATTGGAATCACTATAATAGAAAGTGACTTTACACTTTTCTACAAAGAGAATAGAAATAACCATGGTAAACTATGGTAAAACTTGACTTATCATGGTAAAAACTCGACTTTACTTGTGGTAAACACTATTCACGATAAAAAGTGAAGTTATCATGCGGTAAATACTATTCACGGTAAAAGTGATTTTATGTGGTAAATACTATTCATTGCAAAAATGACTTTATCATGGTAACTACTATTCACGGCAAAAATGACTTTACCATGGTAACTACTATGCACATAAAAATAAGGTTACCCTCCTATTTTTTTTTGACTAAGTGGGAATATCTCTCCGTAAAATCCACTAACGAGGAATGGTCCCAAGAACGGAACCAAAATGTCATCACCAATCCGGTACTATGATAATTCTTCACCGAACTCCTCGTCTATGATTATTTACTAATGCACAGTGCTTTAGTTTGGTGGATGTACTGGAAACACAACAACAAACATAACACCGAAATACCATAGACTATGATAAAAGGAATGATGATAAATCTAAAATATCGAGTAAATTATAATATTAGCATGAAATTGTTACAATCTCACCGATGAGGTACTTCAAGTGTTATTGACTTCACTTGCCTTCTACCAATACTATGGGAGAAACTTCACAATTACACCTCTTAATGGCTTCTTCAACACACTTTTAAATTGATGGATTCCTTTACACACTTACTCATACAATATTTCTTACTACTTCCTTCTATGCTAAATGAGGGGGTGGCCTCTTTATTTATAGACTTCTAGGCTTATCCATCTTATCTCTAAGATAGGATAAGAAATCCACTCTGACGAATCATATTCCATACCTTAACTCTTATCTGTACATGTAAGCTTATCTTTTAAGATAAGATAAACCTTATAATTTCACATGGGTTCCACATTTTTAGAATTTTTATAAATAAAATATACAAAATATTTATGACCTCACTCCTTGTCCTTATGACCAATATAATATTTCTAATTCCTAATCATGTAGACCCTACTTGCTTTCTTACCCCAACTTTGACATTTTAACATTCTTTGGACCACTTACGACAACTATTTACTTTTTACCACAACATTCCTATTATACTTTTGACTATTTCCGTACTATACATTATTGGCAAGGCGCCAGATCTTGGGCAGCGCCGTTATCTTCTATCGATGCTACTACTAATTATACTTAACAACATCCTATTCCTAATACATACATTAATGAAATATAAATTACGAAGGAAAATTTTAGTGTCGACGGATCCTCCTATGTAATCCGGACACTGGTGATACCTGGAGAATCCATCTATAAAAGAATAGATTTCGTGCCCCGCAACACCTTCTAATATCTCCACTTTGTGAAAGGTGTAGGAAAGGGTTCAATCACGCATACAACATTTAGTTATCTCAGTAATCCACACAAGTCCTAATTCAACCATATTTCTTTATATTGATAACCATGGGATAACCCACTCTAGATTCTTCTAGGGGCTTGATGATGTCAAACTTCAACATCTTGTCAATTTCTTCTTTAACTTTTACGCACATGTTAGGGTTCATCCTGTAGGGTCTCTTCCTGACTGGGCACACACCTTCCTTAAGATTTATCTTCATATCTCCTAATGATTCATGCACTCCTTTTAATTTATGGTAGCCCCTAGGAAATAAGTCCTGAAAATCATGGAGCAACTCCACTATCTTTTCCACTTCAGATTCAAACCAATAATCCCCAATTATTGCCTCTTTAGGTTCAACATCCGTACCAATATTCACTTTCTTTGTCCTCATAGGTTCATGATAGGCACGTGAATTGTTATCTACACTTTCCAAGACCTCGTGCGCACCTCTTTGAATGATATATATATATATATATATATATATATATATATATATATATATATATATACTTCTTCATCATCCACTATGTAGACCATATTTCCTTTTTCTTTCTCAAAGAAAATGTGCTTAAGTAGCGTGGCATTTGTCTCTACTTCTTCATCAAAATGCGCTCTTGAGTCATTCTCATCAAATAAATCCTAAATGAGTTCTTCCACATTTGCACTTTGTATCCCATAGTTAAATGATTTATAACCCTTAATGCCTCTTCTATTGGAGGTTTAGTAGAGAAGTAGTCAAAATTTTGGACCATTCCTGCAATCAAATCTTGCCAATTTCCATTTTCTCTATGTAGCTCCACATATACATACCAAGCACATGCGTAACCTTATAAAGTGGAATAAAGTTTGTGCACCCATAGCGAAGGTGGTAAAGCTTCCTGCCCCTCTGTCTAGAGCCTCTCACACTGCTAAATGTGGTGTTGAATAGGTTGATTACCATGATAAGTGCATATTTGAGTAGGTGCATTGCTCTTGGAAAATCGAGTTATAAGAGCAATCCTGACTTCATTCCATTCTACAAGATTATCCCTATGAACCACCCACTAATGCATTATTGTCCCATGCAGGGTATATGCTAACATATTTCTTCTTTCAAATTGGTCTATCCACTATTACAACATGGCACACAGGAATACTGTAGGGTCTCCTTCTCTAGTGTACTAAGGTACAAAGCTGTTACCTATCCTCCTGATGCAACGAGGTTTTATTTTCCACGTAAATGCACTCCTTACTTCATACCCAACCATCTCATAAGTACCATGAGCCCAATTATCACAAGTAATACTTGTAGTATCACTAATAGACTACACATATTCCCACTGAAGGATTCCTTACTTAGATGGCTTGAGTACTTCTAGGTCCTGAATGGTGCATACATAAATCCTATTCAAATATTCCTCACTCAAAGGCTCAACATAGGGCGCAGATTTCCCATCTTAAAGGAATAATAAATCTTTCCTCCTTGTTCTCAAAATTGATATATCCCTTTTGAACTGAAGATCAACATTATTTTTTTAACACCAAGGGTGTCCAAGAAGAGCTAGGAAACTATCTACTTTTGCAAGTGGTAAAACCTGAAAATCCCCAGTGAACTTGGTCCTTTGTATAGTAATAGATGTATATTTTAAAACTACGATAGGAGTGGCCTTAGTTCAATTAGCCATAAATAATACACTAGAAGATTGCTGCAACGAATGTCTCCCCATCTGTACCCATGCATCTAAAGTATGCGCATTTACTTCCACACTTGTGTTAATCCATATATTACTCAAGAGCCATCCATCGACAACAACATTCAGAGTGATCTCCTTTTCATAATCTAAGCTATGGGGGAATATTTGCATGCAGGATCTGACGCCCATTCTCAATATTCACGAACGGAGTATTTCCCTTTAGCCAACTCCCTAGTAATGGAATGATATTCTCCTAGCGCAACATTCTACATACCTCCTTCAAGTCATCAATATCCGATTGGACCGTCTCTGTTGCCTTCTTCTGTTCCATCTTCTATGATTGCTCCTTTAAACATTGTATTTCCCCTTGAAGGTCTTTGATTACTTCCATGGTCTCCTGATAAACCTCCTTCTGGTGTGCAGGATCTGGATACCTTGCATGTAAAAACGTCCTCCTAAGTGATGGTATGCTTCATTGTAATACCTCTCTTGTGCACGCAACTTCAACGCATGTTGTGATCTTCACTGCATAATACCTCGGTTCCAAGTGCAACTTTTGTATCCACTAATTTTCTACAACGCATTTTATCCTAACCATCACTACACATTTGTTCTCCTATTTATGTTGTTTCTAAGATGCTCATATAGATATGGGCATTCCTCATAGCTATGATTCTTCCCACATAAAGAACATGTAATATTCTAAGGACATTTGTGCCTATAGTGGTTAGGTGATCTACATGTAAATAATGTTCCACGAGGGAATTCACTTCGTCCACCACCACCACCTCGACCTCCAAATCCACCATGGTATCCTCGACCTCTACCACATCCTCCTTCATAGTGCCCCTCATTCTATCATAGTGCACATAATTTTGACCCTAATCTTGGTGTTCACCTTTACCCTTAGAGTTATCTGATACTCCTATTTGTCACACACCAATATTGATAACATCATGGATCTAACCAATCAACATGCAATCTTCTATATTGTGAGTCGTGGACCGGAAAATCTTATAATAACATGATACATTCATCTTTATCACTTGTTGTAATAATGGGTAGTGACTGACATCATGGTTTAGGTGACATATCTCACAGTCTAGAAACAATGAACGTATTGTTATGTGGGGACAACTATATTTGGTGTGCCCCTCCACTTCATAGTCGTACACCAAATACCAAGCAAAGTGCGTCTCATGTGCTGAATTTTCTGATAGTTTCTCTAACTTATTTTCCATATTTGTAATTTGTGCTTCCAAGAATGGTCGACTTCATTGTCTATAATCCCAACTACCTTAGTGCACAAATATATTTCAAGTGCTTCACGTGGATCAATGTATGTCTTATGTGACAACGTCCTTCTAAAAGGTGCGATCAGACCTCCAACAAACCATTGTGCATGATGGCTTGCATGAATATCATAAGAAAGCTTAGATAAAAGTGTTTGAAATGGGCATCATACTCCCAAGACACTCTTAGTAGTTCCTTGTTTAATATCCTTGAGTGCGCTTATACTCTTATGCTCAAATTTAGAGATATAGAACTCTTTAAGGAATGCATCTTTGAATGCTGCATAATCTATGCAAGTTTGATCAGGGTCAAACTTCTTGTACCAACTATGTGCGTGTCACTGTAGTGTAGTTACAAATTAAATTGCCTTGCGCTTAGAAGCCATGATTCCTTTTGCGCACCACAATATCTCACACATGTGCACATGTTCAACAACATATTATATGCCCATATACTCTAGAAGATGAAGAGACATCTCCATGTAAATATTCTGGGGTTAGTATGGACCGTGGCGACTGATCAAGAAACTTCAAGTGTTGCCTCTGCCTCTAGAACCACCAGATCCACTAGAATGAGAGACACCTATACCCCCTAATCCTCCACATGTAGCTAGAAGTGGACTAGAAGATGTACTTCCCTGTGTCCCAATAGTAATCTGTCTTGAACTCCTATAGCTTTGTGTGGTGGTACTAATTCCAAAAGTGAGCCCCAAATTCAAGCGCACTTGAATTTTGTGTAGATGATGTTCTGAAAAGGTACCTCCAAACAACAATGAAGATGTTTTCCCTACCATAGATGTATTTACTATGTGACTTACTCCTACTTCCCTACTGCCCAAATTATCTTGCTAACTATTGGATGTACTAGATACTAGAAAAAAAAAAATGCAAGGGCTAGGTTGCTAAGTAGATTAAGATGTGTGCTGCGGCCTAGGTCATCTTTACTGGTGCATTCTTGTGTGAGGCCAAGGAGGGTTTCCTTGTCATGCTTTCCCAAATGGGGGAGTTCTTGATGCTTTGGCTCCACGCCTTCTACGTGAGCTCCAAATCCTTCATGAGCCATCTCTCTCCTCAACGCCATCTTCTCTGTAATGTCACGCTACTTCTCTATCTCCCTCTCACACACCTCATTGTACTTAAGTTGCCATTATTCTCTCTGTCTCTCTACCGCTAGGTCTTCCATATTTCACCAAACCTACTCCTATCCCCGTGTATGGTGGGTTTTAGTTAGCCATCGGGTTTTCCCCTAAGTTTAGGGTTATCATCAAGATCTTGATTTCTAGTGGAATTCCTTGCAAGTAAGTTCCCCTAGGATAGCATAAAAAATGGAACTCAGCTACCTCTAGGCAAGAATAAGTGGAAATTGAGTACTCCAGAATATATCTATTCAAAACACTACGAAACAAGTATCCACATCGTGTGTCTAAATTAGATCAGCATAATATAAGGCCTGAAATTCTTCTTACATCCAGATAAGTGTGCGATACTTCCAATTCTAGTTAGACACATAAAAAACCATCCACTCATACATTTATACCAAGAAAATAGAAAATAAGCTCTAATACAAATAGTCATATAGATTATTTTCCACCCACGCACGTGCATCAAACTCAGATCCAGTGTTGAACCTCCATGCGTACTCTTCTTCTAGATATTTTATCCACTCCTCAACACTTGCTAGGGTCAACCGGTATGTCTTCATTGCGAACCATCCTAAAAACCACTGAAAAAGAGGTCACAACAACAGAACCAATGATGCAGCCTAGAATTTACCATGAATAACCTAGGCACATTGGCACATCACCCACTGAGCTGAGCGCTCACTTGAAGCACGCAAAGGTACCAGGCCCCTCCTTAGAGTTCCTTGTGCAAGATGTGAACATGATGAAGATATAATGTATCCAATTCCACAAATAGCATAAATATTCCACAGAGCATATTCAAGATCTAGATATTAAAGAATCATGAATTAAATGATGAACATAATGAAATCAACCATGTAAGAACCAGTTCTGATCATTTTTAACACCATTATTCACTCAATATACTCCATTATTTTAAAACACAATAAATACATAAGCTCCTTACAATAAGTACTATCATAAGTTTATGCGCACATCAGGTCTGACAACATAACTCCATAATAAATCATACACAAGTGTCTCTCTAACTAAACAAATAAATACATATTTATAATGGTGGGGACTTTCCCTTCACCATTTACGCACTTCCAAAAATAGCTCGCATGCTGAAAATAGTCACGTGCCTTTACAATAACATGCACACATGCAAGTGTGCTAATAAAATATCTCTTATAGTTAATCGACGAGTATTCCTATTATTAACTTGAAATCATGCATGGCGTTTAATAGATGCTCTTCCCAAAATAACATTTATGTGTCATGAAAGTCTCCATCCTGTTGTGTGCTCCGTATGCTATCTCCAAAAATGGCCCGTAACCATGAAAATGGATAAGTCCTAAATCAATTTGTCTTTCATGCACGTTTCCTTCCCTCTCCTTTCACGCCTTCAAATATTCCTTGCTCTCACACGCGAATCTTCTCGTGTGACCTCTCCTTAGTGTCATATTCTATCTACTCAACGGATGGGATGTACAAGGGTAGAATGCCATATATATGTGCAAGAAAGTGAAGATGTGAAGTTTCCCCTAGTGTAAGATGGGAATATACAAAGGAAAAACTCTTCACACACAAAAGTAGGATCAGCCGGATCAAGGCCAAGAGGGATAGGCTCGAAAGTATCTCAAATATAGGTAAGGAAAGGCTTAGGATACAACTATTGTACTCCTAGACATGAGATGCTTGTGAAGGACTTGTACAAAGTGCCACAATTGCGTGGTTTTCACACTTGGATGCTTTGATTTTTCTTTACTTTTTGATTATATATATATATATATATATTTGATTTTGAGGACCCCATACTCAAACATAGACTCATTTGAGATGCATGGCATTAATGGGTTCCTGTAGTTCATCACCATTAGATTCAATAAGCTTATATGCACCCAAACCAAATTTAACAACCACGACATATGGTCCCAACCAGTTAGGCTCAAACTTACCTTTCTTTTCATGATCCTTAGTGGTATTGAATTGATTTTCCTTTAGAACAAGGTCTCCTACCTCAAATTGGTGAGGTATGATTCTTTTGTTATACCCACGATGCACTTGATTCTGATACACTTTTAGGTGATCAAGGGCATGAAAGCGCTTCTCATCCAACATCTCTAACTCTACTATTCAAGCCACTATGTAGTCCTCTTTATCTAAGTAATCTCTCAAATCTATACGCAAAGAGGGGATCTCGATCTCAAGGGATAATACGGCTTCAGTGTCAAAAACTAGGGAGTATGGAGTAGCACCAGTAGGGGTGCAAATGGATGTTATGTAAGCCCAAAGGGATGGGTGAATTTGTAAATGTCAATTGTGGACATTTTTATTCACTATCTTCTCTATAATATGAACAAGGGTTTTATTTGAGGCCTCAACCTATCCATCACCTTGAGGGTAATAGGGGTTTATTACTTGAGCATGATTTGAAAGTGTCTACACATTACCTTTATGGTCTTGTTCTTGAATGATTTACCATTGTTAGTGATAATGGTAGAGGGGATGACGTATCTCTCAAGTGAGACGGTTTATGATAAATTTTGATATCTGCGCATACGAGTGACATAAGTAAGAGGAACAACCTCTACCCACTTTGTGAAGTACTTAGTTGCAGTAATGATGAACATATGGCCATCAGAGGATGTAGGGGTAAAATTCCCAATGAGATCATGTCCCCACATTGAGAAAGGCCATGCTATCATAACATGTAATGATTGTGTCGGGCATGTATCAATTTGCCATATTTTTGACAGAAAAAAACTTTTCTTTACATACTTGCAAGAATTAATCTCCATAGTAGGCCAATAGTATCCCACTCTCGGTATCTTCTTAGCTAGGACTATCCCACTCGTATGGGCACCACAAATGACTTCATGTACCTCCTTGACCACTAAAATAGATTCATCTATATTAGGAAAATGCAACAAATTCCTTTCATATCCTCTCTACGATAGAGGGTGCCTCCAAGTAAGGTGTAGTGGGTTATACGTTGGATAAGTTTTCTTTTCTCAGAATGGAAAATTTCCAAAGGGAAGGTTCTATCATGAAGGTAGTTGTAAATGTCAAGGTACCATAGGGAATGGGGACCAATAACTTCACATACCAAATAGGACTCTGACATGTCATATGCTGGTGTAGTTAAGTGCTCAACAAAGAAGGGCATATCATTGTTCGAGGTGGGATGCACAATAAAGATCCCACTATAGCCATAACATCTATTGTTTTGTTCTTTCCTCTTGGGATCTGTTCAAATGTGGTCTCGTAAAAAGAATTTATTCAATGTATCCACTAGTTTCTTATAAGGAATGAGATTCTCATCCTTAACCTTATATTCATCAGTAACTTGTTTGATGATTAACATGGAATCACCAATTACATTGATCTTCCTGATATCCCAACGTATAACTATTTTCAGCCTTGCAATGAGAGCTTCATATTCTGCTATATTGTTGGTACATGGGAAACCAAGTCTAAAATCTTGTGGAATCGATATCATAAAGGAGTAATGAGCACCACTCCTGCTTATAAACCATGGAAAGTAAAGGATCCATCAAAATACATATGCCATGTAATGGAATCCTTAAGGTACATCATAGAAGCATTTGGAAGTTCCGAATCAATGGTTTAGTACCTGGAAAAGGGGCTTCAACTAGTTTATCCACCAATACCTACCCTTTAACTAATTTCTGATGGACATACTCAATATCAAATTCACTAAGTAGGATGATCCAATTGGCCATCCTTCCTGTAAGTGCAAGCTTTGATGATAAGTATTTCAATGGGTCCACCTTAGATATAAGCTTGATATTATTATTTAGAAAATAATGACGAAGTTTTTGAAAAGAAAAAATGACAGCCAAGTAAGCCTTTTCAATCTATGGATAGTTGATCTCGTAAGCAATCAACGTGCGACTAAGATAGTATACAAATTTTTCCTTCTACTCTATATCATATTGGGCCAAGAGTGCCCTAATTGCAAATTGAGTGGCATAAATGTACAATATCAATGGTTCACTTAGCAGTAGACATCATTAGAATAGGGGGTTTAGATAGATATTATTTGAGTAAAGCAAACACTTTTTGTCTTTATATACCCCAATGAAAGTCAACATCTTTCTTGAGAAGATGTGTAAATGTGTGACACTTGTCTATGAGATGGGAGATGAATCTTCTGATTGATTAAATCTTCCCTTGTAAACTATGTAGTTATTTGATATTCTTAGGAGGGGGAATCTCTGTCATAACCAATACCTTTCAGGGGTCTACTTCAATTCCTTTCTGTGATACAATAAATCCTAGTAATTTCCTTGATAACATAACGAAGACACACTTCTTCGGGTTGAGTCGAACCTTATAATCTCTAAGATGCTAAAAGATGTGTTGTAAGATAGCTGAGTGATCTTCTCTTGTCTTGGATTTACCCAAGATGTCATCCACATAATCTTCCATTATGTCATTGATCATATCATGAAATATGACTATCATATCCCGTTGATATGTCATGCCTACATTCTTGAGGCCAAAGGGCTTGACTTGGTAGAAATAGTTTCCCTAAGGAGTTGTAAAAATTGTCTTGTGTTGATCTTCCTCGCTGATCTTAATCTATTTATACCATGAAAAACCATCCATGAGTGATAACATTTCATAACCAACCATTGAATTGACAATCATGTCGATATTAAGAAGAGGAAAGTTATCTTTGGGACAAGATTTATTGATATCTTTGAAATCTATACAAATCCTGATACTTATGGGTTTCTTTTATACAGGGACTATGTTTAAAATCCACTCTAAATAATCAATAGGCTTGATGAATCCTACTGCTAATAATTTCTCCAACTCTTCTTTTACTAATAAGGTGACGCAAGGATGCATATTTCTAAGCTTTTATTTTATAGGCTTTGCCTCTTTGTGCACAACTAGGTTATGCACTACTAATTCCGGATCTAACCCTAACATGTCCGCATTGTCGTAATTTTGGCCTTGACTATTTTTTTACTTTGACGACCACAAAATTCAGCCTCCTCCAAAAATACGTACATGTGCTAAGCTTGATAGAGAATCATTTCTTATGATCACCCACTAGAATGTTGTCTCGGATACCCATGAACTCACCAATAACTTCATAATTTTCAAAGAAGTCGATCGGGCACATGTTGTTAGTCCCGCTTAACAAGTAAAGGATAAAAAATTTTAATTCCTGAATGGAAGAGGATATGGTAGGGGTTATAGTCAAGATAACCATGTCAGAAAGCAAGTTCGTGGATGCAAGGTCTTCATAGAGACTACACCGGGTATCTGTTTCACTATAAAAATAAGATGAACTGTCATTGCATTTAGAAGAGGTAACATAAAAATACATTTGAATGTCTCCATAAAGTGGGACACCAATACCATAATTACAAATATGTCGCTGAAGTGTAGGAATAGGTTCCCACACTCATTTTTTGTGAGTGCCACAATCATACCCTTGGTAAACCATGGCGTACATTGTCCTGATTGGGAATAACATACTTAGTTACTTGGTAAAAAGACACCATCTCATCATTGGAAGGAATTTTCATTGAGTTTTCATCTTCTAATAGGCCAACATGAGTAAAAGCTTCAATGTTGCAATTTTCTCTCGACCGTTAATACTTGTAGCAATGCCTACCATGTGATCTAGGTGATAGGGGAAGGTTTGAAACCAACATGGCCTATCGGAGGTAATAATCTCTGCAACCATTTGAAAGGAATTTTATTTCCCATGTAAGAAAGGGAGACACCAATGTAGAAGCACCATCATCATTAAAGCCAAAGGTATCTAGATCAACACATGTTTAAAGAGAATTTAATTGAACGGAATGACCATTTCTATAGATGGACAATCAATAGTGATAGGAGCATAATCCATAATTCTATATAATGAGAAAAGGGTTGAGGACCCCCTAGATAGTGATGGTTTAGCCTTCATGGTATAAAATTATACACTGGTGATATGTAGAAGGCAAAAACTACATGGCATGAATCCATGGGCGACCGAGAAGTATGTTGTAAGGAAGTTCCAAGTCTAAAACATGGAACTTAATATCATGAGTATTTGAACCTAATATCAACAATAAAGTGATCATACCAAATGATTTTCATTCTTCATCATCATATGCTTTGATGGTAATGACCTTAATGTCTAGATCCACCTTAGTGTAACCTAGTTGATGAACTAGTTTCACAATAAAAATGTTCAGACCTGATCCACCATCAAACACCCTTTTTATCTTCTTACGATTGATAATGACCTCAATGTGTAAGGGTAGGTAATGCGTAGGATATTCTGCAAGAATCTCCTCTTGACTAGAGGTTATGTGCTTTGTTGGAGCAAGATGCACAACCATGGATTGGAAACATATAGGGTCAATATCAACTCGACACTCCCGACCCCCTATAATGTTTTACAAAGAATTTCCTTATGAACATTAGAGATTTTAAGTAGATCTACGATTGAAATCTTAGTAGTATTTTTCTCAAGTTGTTCTAAGACATCATAATGACTATCATGAGGGGTAGAAAAAGGAGGTTATGCAATAACAAGGTGATCATGTCGTGTTGGCACGACAAACTCCTTCGATTTAATATTAATGGTGTTGATATGCTTAAAAGGTGGATTAACATAACCAATTAGGGCATCAAAATGATTATTCATTTTAGCAACATAGTTGGCATTTTTGGTTTGGGACGACTGTCCTTGATCCAAATTTTCTTTCCCTTTGTTATGCTTCGGGAAAGGTTCCTTGTATATTCCCAAGTTTGCATTGGCATATTTACTATGGGTATAGGAATCTATTTCCACATCACCACTATCGATTAAGTCCTGTATGAAGTGTTTCAACTTCAAACATTTACCTGTCTTATGACCACTAACATGATGAAATTTGTAATATTCATTCTCTCTATACCATGATGGTTTAGGAGCATCATCTGCAAAGGGGATGGTTTCTAGGTATTTGACCATGTTGGCCACCTCCAACTATTTTAATATCGACGACATGGAATTAGATAGAGGGGTAAACGTATGACGTTTATACTTGAGGACCGTAGGTCCCTTAGCAAGTTTTAATGGAGCATGGTTTTGAACAACCCGTACTCATTTAGAATTCATTATACCATCACCAACGACATTCTTATTCTTGTTTGGAAAGAACTTTGGTTTTTTTCTATACTTTGAATCATGATTGTTAGGATTTTAATTGTGATTGTCTCATTGTTTATCTCGTGAGAAGGGTTTTAAGGTCTCTTTTGCAAGAAATGATTTTTTAATTTAACTCAGCTTTTTCTATGACCTCTTCAAAGGTATTACCACAATGCATTTGCAAGTGGAAAGCAATATTTGGGTGTAAGTTAGGAAAGAATATGCTAACTAGATGTTTCTTAGGTATGGAGTAAGGGAAGCGGCTAGTTAATCCTCTCCATCATTGTAGTAAACTAGCAAATATTTTGTTGTTCTGTTGTTTCACGTTACAAAAATATATCATGGTAACGTCATTTTCCATGTTAAAGGAGAAGTGATGCACAAATTTTTCTGCTAATTCTAGCCATGTAGAAATAGACCCTTTAGGTATATGTAAAAACAATTTGAGCACTTAACCCCTTAAACTCGTGGGAAGAGAGGAGTGAGATAATTATCCTTGTAAGCGACCTCTTGACATGCCATGTAGAAGTATTTGATATGGTCTCTTGGATCACATTTTTCCTTATATTTATCAAAATTGGGAAAATCATAGTGATGAGGGAAAGGTACTTGTAACATAGCCATGTCGAAGGGATATGGGTATAGCTCCTCAAACTGATATTTCTTGCTATGTCCTACATTGCCTCCTCGCAAACTAGTGATGGCATTCATTATGGATAACCATTCTTGGTCAAAGACTTTCCCACATGTAGGTGGGGTTGGCATGCATAAGAGGTTAAGTCTAGTTGTTTCACCACCTTTATTTTCTATGTACAAATCCTCATATGACTCTTTATGTGTTTCTTGATGCAGAGGTTTGGTATTAAACTCTTGATATGAAGCTCTAGGTTTTTTATTTTTAGGAGTCTTTGTTGGTTCCTTGTTAACATGTGAAGCAAAACTTGCCAATTGGCGAGAAAGAGCTTGTATTTTTTATTCTAAGGTAACTTATTGGGTTGGTATCTCTTCGTAATGCTCAAGAGGAGAAGGTTGTTCACGATGAGCATGTTCTCCATGATCATCACAATGAATTTTTATAATGGGGATATAATATCCACCATCATGTCGAGAAGGCACTTTTTCGTCATTTTGTAGACCTGAAGTAGAAGCATGTTCCGGTATAGGTTGTCGAAAATGTCACGAAGAGGACGTTCTACTTCTTCCTCTACTTAAACCATGTTGGATAAGAGAAAGTGGTGAAATGTGGGTGAAAACTTGGCCCCTAACTCTACAACATGCATAAGAACCTCATGTCTATTTTGAAACAAGAAGTTGTCTATTTGGGTAGGACTAAATTCAAAGTCTTCCCAAGGAGAATTATCCTCACCACCACTATGATCAACCATGGTGTTGTCTTAAAAAATGGGTTTAACTTGTCATTTACAAATGGATTTGACCCTAATTTTTGATGCCCCATCCTTGTGATAGGAGGCATAATAAGAAAGGTTTCACTAAGGTTGATTTAAAATGGACCCTAAGACAAACCACACAACATAACAATGTCAATCAAAGAATGGTAAAAAATAAAATGATCAAGGAAATATGAACCAAGGACACCAAATAATAAAGAATGAAACACTTAAAAGTATCGTATAGGAAGAATTATCTAGGAAAAAACAATCAAGCACAAGACTATGATCCAATCACAAGAATGACTACTCTCTATGTCTCAAAGATAGGTTTGGTGTAAATAATGACAACACGATATCACTATTTAGGTGAATTTTAGAATAAAACATACCTAAAAACTAAAAAGGTGTTGATGTGATATCCAAACAAGGTATACTAAAACAAGTTTTAGAAATAAACAAAGTCCAAGTCTTGAAAATGAAGGATACAAATGCGAGCAACGCAACAACACTATTTGGACACATTAATCAAGATTTGTAGAAAAATAAATATTTTAGTATCAAAATGATGTTACCATAATGTGAGAAGTGTAACGAAAACACTTTTCAAAACTCAAGGAAATGTTGGGATCAAAACTAAGTCTAAGTATATCAAGAAGTTGTTATTTATGCGAGCAATGTAACAATACAACTTAGAGACTTAGATCAAGTTTCACAAAGGAAACAAGATGTAAGTATCAAAACTTTATTGATATGATACGAGTAGCGTAATAAATCAAAGGAAGTTAATGATGAGACAAATTAATTACCATGACAATATTGACATTGGTATCAAGATAATGGATACCAAGATATAAAGACATACCAACACACTTTCAATGCTTGGTATCACTGTCAAGCAACAAGGAAGGATGTAAGCGAGTGAAAAGTGGAAACAATATTTAATAACACTTCACATGTATGATTTATTTTGTCCCAAATGGGAAACAAGAAAAAAGGAGTAGACTAAGTGGTGATGAAAAATACTAAGAGTAACTTCGAGAGTTTCATTTGTCTTAGAACAAGGAAAAAACTTGACAAAGTAACACATTGTAAGTTTCATGATGAATAACACTAGCATAAAACTTCAATGGACTCTCCCATTGTTTGAATAACAAGGTTGAATCTTTGAATAACAAGGTTGAATCTGAAGAAGTTCTTACTTCGTGAGAGATCTTTGGAACACATTAGATAAAGGCAAGGTTGGCCCCTGTGTAAAATGGTTTCCTAGGTTTTTGTTCACAAACTTGCCAATTCTTACCTAAAGGAGGTAAACACTTCTAAGATTGATCATAGAGAGGTGGACCATTACCCCACAATCAAATTAATGAATGGGGCCCCACACAGAAACATGAAGCTTATCTCACAAGGGTTTCAACTAGTCAAGTGGGTGTTGTGGCGCTTCTTGTTTCTTCCACCAATTCCCTCAAGGTGTGGACTACTTCAAGGTTCCCGGGGTAATCCTCAAAATTATTTTTATGGCTTATGCCAAGATACTTCCCCTAGTTAAAGTAGACAATCAGAGCTCTTATCTAAACCTGTAAATACAATGTGTTGAATAGATGTGGTGTGTTTAATATATTGTATCTTAGTGAGGTTTAAACCACCATCGAAACCTACAACACACTTGTATTAAAAGTTGTTTAGATCCCCTTTTCTTTGGCAAGTGATATATGGTACTATACGCAAATGTTAGTAATTTTCCAAGTAAATCATAATATTTAAAATAGGATTAAGTGTTGATTTTGTTTCTCAAGATCATTTAAGGATGCAAGAGAAGAGCATACAAAAAAATAACCCAACCATAAATCAAAGGAAAAATTGCAATTAATGATCCATACAAATGCTTGATAACTTGTTCATTCCCTTAAGCCAAAATGAAAGATTAAGATTCCAATTTAACCAAATGTTAGAAAAAATGAAAACTAAAGCTACTCTTTGTCAATTTTTACCCTCTTGGACAAAAATTGACAATGCCCTACAAGCCATTTTTAGTCGTTGTAGGCATAAAAATGATCAAACTGATAAATCATGTCTTAAGGGGTCATATTGTGTTTTGCTACCTTCCGGTTAGCTAAAGGAGCCCTAGAAGGTCAAAAATGAGGACAAGGTCATTTCTTGAGAGGCCAAGATACATCAAGCTAATTTCAAACTCGAGATGATAGGTGTGTAGAGGTTGGCTCAGCCCAAGAAGCATGATGCGTAATGGAGAGTTTCGAGTCAAACTCGATGACGAGTTCACAGAGGGGCGATGAGCTCAGTACGGAGCTAAAAAGTGAAATGATAGATGGACGATTTCATGGATCATGGAATGAATCGATGGTTTTTGATACTCACCACCACACAATTGTTGGCAAAGTGGAGAACAACTCAGTGGAGCTCGTGGATGATAAGATCGATTAGGAAGATAATAATACCACTTTCACCAAGGTGTGCTTAAGTGCGAGGGCCTGAGCCCACATATTTGATTATTCCTTTAATGATGAGCTTAATGGGTGAATTACATGTACAACTGAGAGAAGTTTGAAGCTCGTAAAATTGAAATTCCAGAAAACAATGTCGAGCCACCGAAAAGGGGAAAGTCTCACCAAGTTCAAGATTTGTAGGTTGAGACGAATTGAGCTCACATCATGAATGATTCGGTGGCCAAGCAATGAAATAGTTCGGGAACTTGTTTAGAGCTCCTGGTAGTTTATGTGTCCAAATGAGCTCAATGTGAATGAATAACACTATGCACTACGAACACCAAGGATGGAAGGATGGATACCTAAATTTGGGGTCGAAAGCTAGAGTTTGAATAGATGATTAATTTCAGCATCATAGTGGAGGTTTGAGCTCAGCGTTGTCAAGGCGAGCTCATTTTCAAGAACCTATTGGCTCAAAATATCACAAAAGATGAGTGCTCGATGAGTCAAATGAGGAATGAGTTAGGGCAGAGAAGATAACATGTAGCTGAGCTTGTGGGGTTCTCGAAAGATGAAGCGAACAAGTTTTAGGGAGACAAGCTCATGAGAACCATGTAGAGAAGAGCTTGGTGATTCGCTTAAGCCGATGATGGCACGGTTGAAGATATTTGGAATGCAGAACATCGATACTAGCTCAATTTGTTGATCCCTGGAACGACAAGTCTGTTAAAGGAGAAGTTTGGGTCAAGTTCCATTGTAGTTCGATGAGATCAAACAAAGCCAAAATGCATACATATTCGATACCTAAACAGAGAGCATAGTTCGGCAACATGAAGAGAAGCTCGATGACATTTCTCGTAGTCATCTAGAGAGCTTAGTGGATCCGTGAAGGATTCGACTTATGGAAGGTGGTGATGGAGAGAGTTACGTTTCAGTGACTCTTTTTAGAGGAACTATATTTTGACCCTTCGTAAAATTCAATTTTGGTGTTTTGGAACTTGGACGTTTTCAGGATTTCAAATATTTTGGTTCGGAACTCACACTAGGAAAGTTAGCAATTTTGGGGGAAAATTTCAAAGCCCGAAACTCCAAAATTAAGAGTTTCGGGTTTCGGAGATGAAAGCCAGTGAAGTGGTTGAGCCAGATGAGCTTCAAGTCCAAGTTAGTCACCGAGTCATGGGGAGGCCCAAGTCTAATGTTGAGGTAGGATCATGTTGCATGTTGAGTTCATCGGTTGGTGAGTCGAAAAGGGTTGAGTCATTGGTTGTAATGATCACTCTAAGATTACAATGCACAATCTGTAAGGCATTTAAAGAGGAGTCTGCATAGAGTGCAAATCAACCATCGAGTTGATAGAGGAAAGGTTTTCAAGCTACAAAGTCATGAGAGCTCGCGAGTTTGAGGGGATGGCTGCAATGATGGCACTAGACTTAGTGGTGAGCTTGATGTGGAGTAGAACCTAATGAAGATGATCTTGAATCGGTGTTTGAATGCAGCTCGACCCATATTGAGAAACTCGGATCAAGGAAAAGTAAGTGTAGCTTGGCATTGACATAGAAGGAGTAGTCCAAAATACGTTACAAGTGATCTCAGTAGGTAGAGCTCGTAGAGTCAATCCATATAGAGAAGATAACCGGGAGTCTCTCGGTAGTAGGTTCATGTGTCGATGCGATGGTGATGAACTCAATGCTCAACAAAACATGCAAAGATCACTTGGTCAACATGTTCAGGAAAGAAGAGCTCGGTTCGTGAATGGAGCTTAGTCAATGCAGATCGCAAACAAAGATGTTAGAGTGCATGAATGGCTAGGTTGGGTCATCAGAGTTCAGCTCGATGTGTGTGAGAACTCAAAGTGGTTTTCAGTGCCATGCATCGGTATGGGGCTCCGTGAAGAGCTCAAAGAAAGGGAGAAGCTCTACATGGACATAGCATATATAAGATCAACTCGCTAAGTTTAACCTTTCTCGTTTGAGTCCATACCGAGGTTGGTGAGACAGAGATGGGGAATCATGGAAACTCAATGGAAAGTTCAAAAAGATGCGATGAACTGGTGGAAGTAAAATGGGTCGTGAGCTTGGTGAGGAGGCCATCCGCGATGGGATAGATAAGACGTAGAGAATGTGCCAAGCGGCATGGAAGTGGTGGAGGATTTCGATACAGAGGACAAAGAATGCATGCATGGCATTGAGAATGCCATAAACTTGATTAAACATAGAGCTCTATGTACCAAGGTGAGACATGAATGAAGGTTGATAACATCAACGTGGAGCCTGGGTGGTGAGAGTGCAAACATGAGAAGTCTACCGAGTTGGAGAGGAAGGTAGCTTGTGGAGCAGCAAGTTGACAAGGAATAAGAAGAGATTAGTTTGTAAATGGATCTCGGTGCAGAAGAAGTTGTGCGACATAGAGCTCGTTAGAGAGAAGCTTAGTCAAGAGGAGAGCTCTGCGGGTTCGACGATAGAGATCATACGAAACTCGATAGAGATCACTCAAGGTGAGTCATGTGGGAGAGCTCTGAAAAGATGATAGATCAATTCTATGTGAGCTAATGCAAATTTTATGGTGAGCTCGATTCAAAGTGAGCTTGGGGTAGTTACAAAATGATCTCGGTGGACAATTCAATGGGTCTCTGTCGTGTGGAGCTCAACATATTCACTAAGGATTCGGTCACCAAGAAGATAAAGCTTGGTTTGGAGCTCAGTTTAGAGATTAGTGGAAAGCTCATTTTTAGGAGCTCAACGTAGGAGCTCGGTGGTGATGGACTCGCCAAGACACCGCGCGCAAAGGAACCGACCCCAACTCGATGAGTTGGCTCGGCGAGCCAACCAACGAGTCGGGCTATTTTTGGCCTTTTCCCATAATTTCCCTTCAAGGCAAATCACCAACATGGGGCCTACCAAGATTTTAATTAATTTAATATTTTAATAATAATATTTATTATTATTATTTAAATATTCTTTTAATTAATTAAGAAGACTATGTCAACAAGCAATTAATGACACATGATGGAACTTTCTCAAGTGGTTCAACCGACTGTAATAAATGATACATCATGTACCTTCAATTTAGGAAGGGAATATTTGACTCCTTCTCTCCTCTCTCCAAATTTTCTTCTATAAATGTAAGTTGGAAGCTCATTCCAAAGGGTTCCGATAGGTTAGACAAGTTGGACAAGTTAGACACTTTCCAGCTTCCCCTCTCTTCACAAGCTGAGATGCTATGAATTTGTAGGCTCTCAAGCCTTTTCTTCTCAAATTGTAATGACAACCTATGCCTTTTCCCTGATGTAATGATGCACTGTGTACAAGTGTTTGAAGTAATGAAAATTATGTTTTGTGATCATTTATATGTCCTTTCATGATTTTTCTGCTTCTATTTGCCTCTCTCATGTTTGCAAGTGAATTGTGCAACCAGGGTTTCCTTTGCAAGTTTAGGAGTTAAATGTGCTTATCAAGGAGTGAAGTACTGTATGTAAATTTGGTTTTTCATGCATGTTCATTCTTCCCCATGATCATCTATCTTCATTGGCAAGCTGGAATTTGGTCTAGCAACACCCTTTCTTGGTGCATCACCACTTATAATATAGGTTTTATTTCCTTGAAAAACTCTCCCTAATCCCTTGAAATGTTAGCATAGGTCTAGTTAGCCATTTATCTTACATTAGGAGTAGTGTAGTGCTTAATTTAGGAAGAGGAAGCCAACCTTCTCCGAAGGTTCACCTCGAGCCAAGTCCCACAACTTGATAGGTGATCCCATGAGTCCCAATCACACCGTATGTCGTGTTCACTTTCGTGCCATTCAGGGGGTACACTGATGTGTGTGACAACACTGCTTTTGATTCTCAAGATCACCAAAAGGTGAAAGAGAAGAGCATACACAACTTTAGTCTAACCTAAGTAAAGCGTGGAAACATGATTATCATTAAAACTCATCAACATGTTAGAAATATGTTTAAAACCTATAGAAAATAGTTAGGAAAACCTATAAACAACAGAACACGAAAAATTAGAATATGGAAACCTAGCCAAAATTCAAAATAGAGTGATAACACAAGCCTGTAGTAGTAGTAGTGCAAGGTAACAAGGAATAATGCAAGGATAAACACACTAGCGCAAGGATAACTCTCACTAGTGCAAGTATAAGACAAAAATACGAACAATATAGTAGTAGCCTGTAAAGACTCACTAACACAAGGAAGGTAAGAATTAGCACATGCCTATAGTGCAAGAACACAAGCCATACATAGAGCAACAAAAATAAGTTGATCGAAACACAGTCGAGAAGTGGTAGCACAAGCTAGTCAAGCGGTAGCACAAACCTTAACAATGGTAGTGCAAGGATGCAAGCGATAACACAAGCCTCAATGCAAGAGAGAAATATTTAAAGAAGTAGCACAAGACAGCTTAGTAGAACATCAAAACACATGTTTTGATAAGGAAAAAAACTTCAAAAGCTTGAAACTTTTCCAATTTGATCCAAATTTGGCAACACCTCACCTCCTTTACTCTTGCAAAGAGCATGAAAAGCAAGTAATCTCAACTAAACTAGCTAAGAAACATGATGTTTATCTCAGTAATTACAAAAAGAGGGTTAGTAAACCAATACTTGAAACAAATCTACAAAATCTTGAAATTAATGCAAAATGACTATGAAGTAAATCCTCAGGGCGTGCCAAATGTGTTCATATTAAACTTGCTAAGCTAAATTGAAAGAAACTAACACCTAGTAGTCTCAAAGCAAAGCTAAATTCATTATAAAACCATCAAGATTAGATCTTAATGGAAAGATAATATGCAATAACATGAAATCGATCATCTAACTATAAGCTATTCCTACTCAATGTATGATTTCCATTTAAACAATGAACCTATGAAGATCATAAGCAATCAAATTTGTGTTGTTGCTTCAAGATTATGAAAGGATGTCACTAAAATGGATACAAGGCCATGTTTAGATCTTCCTTTACTAATCAAGCACGTAGAAATGTACGGAAAGATGAGCAAGGTATTCCAACAATGGAGAAAATCTCTTAATCATATGTTTTACATGATAATACTATCAAAAGCATGGTGTTTGTAAGGTGTAAGTTTGAGAGGAAGAAGCTTGGTCCTTTATATAGCTTTCCAATTTGGGAAAATCTCGAATCATAATGAATGTGGGATAAACATGATAAAGTAAATTTATGCTTGTTAAACTTAATTAGAGGAATTAACAAGTGATTAACAACTCATGGGAGTTGAGTTGATTTAATTAATTAACCAAGATTAATTAATAGGATAGAATAAGATTTTTAGGCTATTTGGAGGTAAATGGGGTGATTTTGAATGGTTGGAAGGGAGGTTTTAACCAATAAAAGGGTTTATTAATTAAATACAAGGGTAAATAGGCTTAATTAACTAATAATAGCTAATTATTGAATCGAAGACGATCATAACTAACAAAGTGTTGTTAATTGGAATCTAGAGTGAAATAATGAGTAGATCATTGATGAAGTGTCGTTAATTGTTTGAAATAGAGGGAAGCATTGGTTAATTAGCATAAAATCACTAATTATAATGGAAATGATGAGAAAGAGGATAGTTAGTGCAATTTTAACAATATAACTACGCAAGCGGATTTTAGGTGTCTATAGGTGGATTAGAAGTTAGGATAGGAGTAGAAATACAGAGGGAAGAAGAGGAAGAAGATTTAGATGACCAAGGTACTGATTAAAGACAACTTTAGAAGCTTCTTGTTTGTGTTCCTCCTCCATCAAAAGGAAAATTTGGTCCTTATCATTCTGCTCTTTCTCCAAGCATACAAATGACAATCCTTGCAAGGTCTATTGGGATAACCACAAGTCCACACAATACATTAAAAACTATTTATATTCTTAGTATTTATTTTGTGACTACTGTTACAATTGTACCTCCTATGTACATTCCTTTTCTTTCTAGTTATTCAGTTCCTAATTTTATAGGGATGTTTTCTTCTTCTTCTATTTCGGCTTCCCTAAGACCTTTCACTAGTAGTATTCTCATTTCTACTAGTTCTTCTTTTGAAGATGAGCAAGAGGAGATAATGGGATATTGGATCCTAACAGGTTATCAAACTCCTCCTTTCTCTTCCCTATATCTACTACTTATGTTATTTTTCCTTATATTCTTGCTTTTCTATTTTGGCATAGGTTTATATTCCTATGCCTTATTCTTCTTCACCCATTTCTTCAACTGTTTCTTCTCCTTTGGTTTCATTACCAACAAATGTATCATTATCTCTCCAAATCGTTATAAAGAATCTCTTCCCAAGATGTTATAGTTACTACAACAATATCATAATCAATGAGTGTAGATCTTAAAACCATTTATTCTACTTCTTTAACTTCTTCTTCCACTCCTCTTACTGTTGTATCTTCTTCAACTTTAACATCATCTGGTAGTCTTGTCAGAAGACATTCTAAGGCTAAGTTGAAGGAAAAAATGAAACCTTCTCCTTCTTTCCTTGACCTTCCTTCAATTTTTCCACAATATGGTCAGTCTTTTCATCTACCTCTGCTTCCTCTTATCACACCATATGTTTCTCAAGCTTTCTCATCGACATTCATGTGCCACTCCTTCCAATTCCCTAATTCATTCCCATTTCTTATTTCTAGACTCATATGGTCACTCAGAGTTTAATGAGCCATCTCTTGGACCATATGGGACTTGTCAAAGCTAAACCAACTTTTTTTTAGACACCATACACCTTACCACAAGTGGTAAGGCATTCTTCTACCTTGCCTTCCATAACGAAAATTTCATCTACTACTCTAGAAGGAACATAAAATACTCTTGTTGGGAAAAAGAAATGGCTTCTATAATGGAAAAATTGAAAACCCAAAGGTACAACTGAAGTTTGATACTCCCACATGAACCCTTAAGTGGGTCACAAAGAGAAATTTTTCTAAGGAGCTACTTCTATCTACACGGAAACAAAGGAGGAATTTTTGAGGATTTCCAAGAAAGCACACACAGGGGAAGAATTCATGGATATAGAACCCCATTCAATTATTGATGCCATTTAAAAGATGACAACTAATTTGGATAAGATAATAAAGGCTCGGATTGATGATTTGCATGCTCGAAGCAAATCATCGTGCCAAAGAGAACTTTTCCCAATGTGCAAATGTCCTTGAGAACTTTGTATGAGATATTAGTTTCTATATGAAGTCATCAAGATGTAGTAGAGAAAGGGTTACAATAGGTACAAGGCCAACACAAACATATGACCAAGATAAATTCCATGATGGAAAAACTACTAGCTATCATAAACATGGGTCTTTGTCTCAATGAAAATGAATCAAAAGCCAAGAATTGAATACTGGAAAAATATGCATGGTTAACATTTTGAAAGTATTAGGTGATTGGATGGTCACAAAGGGAAGGATTTTTGACAGAGCTATGAGGTCGAGAATATATTTGAATTATTAGATGAGGCCGAGATTATCTCTATGCATCACCCACAAGGAAAGTTAATTCATAAGTCCATCTTTGAGAAATAATTACAAGAATTCATTGCTACTCTAAGTACTAGCTTTCACCAGGAAAATATGGCTAGGAAAAATTTAGATATTATGGCATTGGTGACTTCTACAAATGGAAAAGTGGAGAAAGATTCACTTCTGAGTGAAAATGCTAAATCTATCTATAACAAAGTTCCAATACTCATACAAGAAGTGTCTAATATGATGAGGCTGCCTATTCTGGACTTGGGTTATATTGAGAATGAGTTCAAAACATGTGTGAATGAACTTCAATGTAGTCAAACAAATTCTACATTGGTAACTTATAGTGGAACCTAAGTAGATCTTGAATAAGGCACAAATAGTAGCTTTCCTATTATTAGGATTTAATATTGTTACATATGTAATCTTAAAAATATGAAGTATCAACTTTCTTGCATGGAAGCTATAGTTTTTATCCTTTAATTAGCCACTTGCAAACATTTTTATTATTTGAGCTATTTTTAAGCCCCTATGGGGGTGGTAATGTTTCGTAAGTATACCAATGGTTTACCCTTTAAGGAGGAGGATTGTTTATAAAGAAAGGACTTGATAATCCATGGATTATTTTTCAATTTCTATATATTGCTTTCTCAATTGTGTTGCAAAGTTTCTTAGATCTATTTTGATTGATTAATCACTGTATAATTTTCTTTGTCATGAAATTTGTCGATGTATAAAAGTTATTTGCATTGTCATACATTTGATTAGTTTTACTACTTATAGAGACCTACTGGCACTATCATGATCAAAATTGAACACTTAGCACTATAATGACCAAAAATTATACTTAGAACTATAAGACATTCTTAAGAATTAGTGATGTAAGATTATCTACACCACGTCCAAAAATCATATGAAACATATTGAAAAAGCTCCAAAGCATTCCATTGAGAATAACTATGTTTTGATCTACTTTAATTTCATTTTTTCATTTGTATTTTCATTTTATCTTATTATGATATGCCTTATCAAAATATTTTACCTATGGAAGGCTATATAAGAAAGTCAATATCACTTTATAACAAATGAAAGACAAAAGAAGTTTCAGATCCATATTGTCGAAAGTTAAGGTTTCAAGGTTTCAAGAAGTTAGAAATATTGAAGTAAAGACTGTAGAAATTATGTCATGACCATATAGTAGTTATATAGTCTTATCCCTTAGCAATTCCAAGATTGGTAGTGGTACTAAATAATTTGTAGTCTTTGATCTACATGTTTATCTATGTTGCACATTTGGATCATTCCTTCTCTTTCCTCTATAGTTATGTTTCTCTCCGCTCTTGTGTATTTTCAAGAAATTACTTCATGTTTATCAAATGTTACAAGTTTGAACACATAATTCTAATTATGAATGGTTAATTTGGAAGGTAATTGATCAAAAATTAATATTTTTTTATAAAGGAAACACATATTTTTGGTCTATGACAATTTGTAGAATGTCATCACAGTGTTAGATAACCCGTCAATGTTTACTTAGTTATGAAACTACGTGGAGCTTGTTGATTCATTCTCTATTCATAAATTGACAAGACAAGTACTTTATGAATCTTACAAACCTGAATTCTCTAAAGAAAGGACACTACGTGGAAGCTATTCATTCATGCACTATTAAATATTCAAAACACTTACTAAAAACATTATAAGGGTGGATATTTCTTATTGGTTTGCACCTCGAGTGAATAATAGAGGATATGTAAACTCGACACTATGAAATCCATACATACGTGGTGTTTTTTTATTGGTTTGCACTTTGCAGTGAAACATACATGACATAAATATCATTTAATAGAAAACAATTTGTAAGAACCATATATACATGGATCTTTCTTACTGGATCACCTTTCGCACTCTGACATGGTTCTTACAAAGGAAAAAAACATGCGAAAGAACGTGGAGATGTCTTATTGGTTCACTTCTAACTATTTCTGACAAAGTCTTAGTAGAGATTGGTTATGCAAAAATCAAAGTAGCGTGGAATATTCTTATTGGTTAACAACTGACAAGGTTATCAAAGGACTAACATTGTGAATTATGAAGTAACTTGGAGATTTTCTATTGGCTCACACTTTGCAATGAATGGAAAGACCTACCAAGCTGGAAAACAACTGAAGTTTGACATTGTGAAAAATTATAAGGGTGGAGATTTCTTATTGGTTTGCACTTCAGGGTGACTAATAGAGGATATGTAGAGTCTGACATTGTGAAATCCATACGTACGTGGTGTTTTGTTATTGGTTTGCACTTTGCAATGAAACATACATGACATAAATATCATTTAATAGAAAAAAATCCATAAGAACCGTACATACGTGGAGCCTTCTTACTAGCTCGCCATTCACCCTCGACATGGTTCTTATAAAGAATAATAACATGTAGATGTCTTATTGGTTCGCTTTTGACTATTTTTGACAAATTTTTAACATAGATTGGTTATGCAAAAATAAAAGTAGCGTGAAATATTCTTATTGGTTAACAAATGTCAAGGTTATAAAAGGACTGATAATGTGAAGTATGAAGTAACTTGGAGCTTCTCTATTAGCTCACACTTTGTAATGAATGACAAGACCTACTAAGCAAGAAAGAAATTGAAATATGAAATTGTGAAAACATTATAAGGGTGAAGCTTTCTTATTGGTTTGGGCTTCGGGGTTAGAGGATATGTAGAGTATGAAACTATGAAATTTATATGTACGTGGTGTTGTGTTATTGGTTTCACACTTTGTAGTGAAACATACAAGATAGAAAGATCATATAATAGAAAATGGTCCATAAGAACCGTACATACGTGGAGCCTTCTTACTAGTCTCACCTTTTACACTCTGACATGGTTCTTACAAAGGAAAACAACATGCAAAGCTATCAAAGCTCACCATGTGGAATTAGAATGACTTAATTTTAAAGGTGAAAAGAATAGAAAAATCCATGGGAATACATGATTCAAATAAGATGAATTTTTTCATACTCAAGCACTTGATATTCAAGCTATTACAAATATTTTGGATTCCAAATTCAAGAATTATGAAGCAAAATAGAGTATTGTTATTTTCAGAGATTAAGAACTTTGCATATCTATAATTGCTCAAGTTTTTTGAAGTTTATCATCAAGTATAAATAAGGAAAATATATTATCATAATAATGTACTAATTATTTGATTATATTATATGAACATATATATCACATATCTATGAATGGAAGCTTCCAATGTATTGATGGTGGATCATCTCTATCATTTTCTTGACCAATTCTCTGACTTGGATGACAGTGAATTGGTGCAATAGATCCATCCCCATCTCTAATAGGGTCATCTACCATATTTGTGGCATTGTTATTAGCCCCTCTCCTTTCATTAATCAACTTCCATATTGCCAAATCCCTGTCATAGGGAAATTTATTCACTTTGTACCGTGATGTGTAAATTATCAAACAATTTTCCAAATTTTTGTTAAGATTTTTCATAATTTTTACTTTATAAAGGTTAAGGCATTGAAAATTCTCTCATCTTTAACTAAACCCAAAATCATTTTTTGACATAGCTTAACCAATGAGAAAAACTCGGACATGGTTTCTTGCAAAATAGTACTTAACCCAATTTTTAACATAGCCAGTTATTTCTTGACACTCTAAGGATTATCCAAACATTTTAGTCGCTCAATAATCAGTAGAGGTGAATTCACGGATTGATCAATCAAAATGTCCTTGCTTAAAATAATTGGAATATTCATTCCATTCATATTAAAAAACTTTGAAAAATGTTGAATCAATGTAGTCAATCTCTTGTGGTAGTCTTCTTGTAAATATCTTTCATTTTGGAAACTATTACAATAGGTGGGATTTACTAAATCCATTGCTTCAAGTAAAGAATCCATACTAAAACATTCCCTTATTTCTTCTAGTAGGGAAACTGTAATTTATCTTAACCTTACCCTTATTGATGATACAATGTTATCAAAGAGCGTCCCTGTGACATTTACCTTCTCAACCTTATTGGCTATCATTTGAAACATGTGCATTGGTATATGTTATCACCAATTTTGACTTCGCAAAAATTAATTAAAAATAGAAATTTTGAAAATTTTCAAAAGTGTTACTTTGCGTTGTTTATCACTCTCATCATGACCGTCTCATTTTTGTGATCGTTCCGGTCTTTGTTTCATCCATTTCTGAGTAAAACTCCTCCCACTAGGTCTTAAACTACGTTAAATATTAATTATTAATTAATTAATTAATTAATATTTGTTTGATGAAATTTATTTTTAATAAATTTGGAGTATTTAATTAAATAAATATTAATTAAAATTCATTCGACAAGTTTTATTTTAATTTCCTGGGAAAAATAAGCTTGCTTTCCCATCACAGGATGCCAAACTGCTTCCTGGCCGGATTTCCCTTTCATGGAAAAAATGTTTTAAATCCTCGCTTGGGATTTCTTCCCCAGATTGCCAAATTAATGAATTGGAAAATGGGAAAAAAATCTCCGATTTCCCACATGGGGAAATAAAATGGGGATCACGCTCCCGCCTTGCCATTTCCATTGGCAATTGTCGTTGCTTTCCCCATTTCCCTTGGCAATTAATTCCACGCCAAGGTAATAAAAAAATAAGAAGGTTTTTGAATGAAAAATTAACCCACTCATTGCCAACTAAGAAAACAATAATAATAAAAAGAGAGTTTTAGACATCTTCATAGAAATCTCCACGCATAGTCAAGGGAGGGCAGCAAGGTGAAAGCACAGGCCACGTGGGAAAGAAGAAAGGAATCCACGCAGTTTTCAAGGCAGGAGTGCCACGTTCCATCATTTGTTAGGTGAATTTCAATGTAGGAAAAGAAAAAGAAATCCACACAGGCCAAGGATTAGCAATATCCACGCTCATGCAAATACGAATCTCCACGTAGCCGTTTCTTGAAAAGGGTCCTACGCAGGCTGAGGAAGGAATAAAGCCAAAAGTCAGAAATCATTATCCAGTGCAATAAACTAGGTAGAGAAAAACATTTTCCATGTGGCTAAAGAAGACAAGGTCATTGTTTCAACGCATTTGTAAAAATTGGTCTATCAAATTCAGTCCACGCATTCACCAAATCCCACACCAAAACTAGAGGAGCAGTTAGCAGTTGTTCATGTTGGAGGAAATAGGCAAAAATAAAAAGAATAATTCATGTGCCAGGAAGAATAAGAGGTTTACACATGAAAGATAAAGACTGTCACGCATTCTTTAGTAGAATCCATACATTTCTTTTTGCCAGGATTCCACGCATTTACCTAGGTAATAGTTGCATGCAATTGAAGAGAAGTTACCGTTCGTGCATGCAGAGGAAATTTAATTCACTAACTATCGAAAGCAAAGGATTGAGATTCACGTGTTTAGGTGGAGAAATAGTGAATTAAAAAGATTAAAATTGGTCCTGCATAAAATCAATATAATCAGGAGAATTAAAAATAAATAAATTATTATTATTGCTCGATTTGGAATTCAAGCTTAGTCTCGATATTTTTGTTTGTATTCACATTTTAAAAAAATGTAATTCGGGATCAATTATTATTATTATTTTTAAAATCATAATAATAAAAATAATAATAATTAAATGAGCCATATTTTTCTTGTGTTGAAGGTGGTTTGGAGATTAAGACCCGACACCGTTTACATCATTTTGCATGCTTGAGTCATTTTTATGTGAAATTCATAATGGCCAAAAATCTAACAAATCTGCAAGAAGAGCAAATAAGCCAGTGGAGAAATCGAACAAATCTGTGCTCAAGTATGAATTCCAAGGAATCATCCCTCCCAGTTCCATTAAGTCAACATATGACAATATCACTGATACGAATTTGGGTCACATCAATGTGTAAAAATTCTATGAACGGGTGAAAACTGAAGGCAAAACCATATTCTTGGATAGGATTTACCATAGTGGTCTACCTCAATTAGCAAAATTTCCTATGTCTCTGTAGTGTCCAAAGATGGTTATCACTTGTGTGGAGCATTATGATCCTAAGAGGTGAGGAATTTTTAAAGATAATCGTGAGCCTTTCCTCTTAATCACACTAGAGCACATTGAAAAATTTCTCGGCATACCTAACTTTCTTAAGAATGCAGATATCACTCTCCAGTTTGCACAATAATTTTGGGATGAAGAACACCTTAGGTGGAGCAAGATGGTTAATAACAACTAGTTAGTGACCAAGAGGCCTCAAATTGACCAGATTCCCAAAGAACTATACCGCATTGAGTTCATGGAAGAAATCGGGGACATGATTACTCTCCTAAGTCAAGTTTTTAGTTTACCCTTTGCTAGGATATTCCACCCATGGATGTATCAGTTTATCTGTATCATCATTTCCAAAAAAGAGTTTGTGGATTGGGCCACCATTATCAGTAATACCCTTCATAGACAATTGATAGAAGTTAAGATGATTGGATGCTTCTACATGACATCGTATTTGACTTATGTAGTAACAAGAAGAAAGCTATTTTCTAGACTTGAAACAAGAGGAGTCATGGGGCCATAAAATAGTGTCTTCCATTACTATCCGCAACTAAGTTTCAAAAATAGCTCTCACCATTTTAGAAGAGTCAACGATGTATTCACCTTCCACGTGATTCGAACTGAATCGAATACAGAGGAAATATTTTCTAAAGAAGCCATGAATGTCATTTCCCAATGGGGAACCTGGTTTATTCAATTTTCATCCTTTTCCTACATTCGCATGAGTGGATTTGTGGGTACTCCATGGAAGCTTCCTAAGTACATCAGTGACAGATGGGCATTAATGGAGCTTGCACGAAAACTATTCCAAGTTCATTGTCTTCTCAGTGACAAGTACCGTTCAGGAATTCATTTCCCAATCCAAATCGGGAATACCAATGTCTAAATATTTTTAGTGCACAACTCATGGAAAAAGAGTTCACCCTCATCACAATTCATCCATATGTGAAGAGAGCCCAATTTTATATCAATGGATATATGCAAAAGATTCTTGGAGAAAAGTATCAACATAACCCTACCATGGAAGATTTCTGGGCTGCCTGTTCGGATGAACATGAAGTAAGAAGATGAGAGTTTTCTCGCCTAACACTTTCTCAGATCAAGGCCTTTTGCATCAAGAACCCTCCCGATTCGTTTGTAAATGATGATGAAGATGTTATTGATCCTTCATATGATGTAATTGATTTTACCCCGTTGCCTCAAATTGACTGGACCAAAAGAGATGAATTTTCTCTTGATAACAAGAATCAACCGATTCTTGAAAGAAGCATATCTTGGTGCAACAAAGAACTTGCCAAGTTACAATCAATTCAAGATCACAAAAATTTCCAACATGAGGAGGTATTCATTCAACCAAATCCCCTTCTTGATCAACCTCCGTACCATCCAATCATACACAACAAGCAAGAAAGGAGTGGTTGCCAAAATCCACTTCGCCGAATAATGTGCCACAAGGAGAAAAATCTAAAGACCCTAGCCCCGACGAAGGAAGAGAGCGTGTATCAGAATTTTCTACTTCAAGTAGAGATTCTTCTACTCACATTGTTAATATCTCTCAAAAGCTCGTGACAAATGATCCTCAACCACACCTTGCACAAGCGTCCACTCAGGTGTAGGTAGTCCAAATATCAAACACTTCGGAGCATGCAGTTCATGAAGAAATTTCCCAAAATCTCCCGAATGATCAGGAGGTGGATATTGAGGTTATTTCTCCTCAAATCAAGGTTGTGGATAGGATTCTTGTAGAATCTCATGATGTCGAGAACAATGAGAATATTTCTTCGAGCTCTAGGATTTTGTATGTAGAAATAGTGAATGATACTCCTTCCTGGGTTGATTTTGAGGTTAAGAAAAGGAAGAGGGTTGTCAAGGAAATTGACATTGATTTTTATGCCCTTTTCAAACTTTCAAATGATGCCATTCCCAAGAAGCCTAAGGTTCTTTCTCGAATAATGGTGGATAATGACAGAAACAAATTTTCAGATCTTTCCATCCCACAAGTTGATAAGGAGCGTGATGCCATAAAACCTTTTGATTATGAAGTTTCTAGACTTGGACTTGGGAGGTCCACATTAGAAAGTGACATGGCAATGGCTCAAGATTCAATTGATATCGTGCTAAGGATACTTGAGAAATATAAGTCTCAGAACTCTTAGCTCAAGGCTGACAAAAATCAATTGGTGGAATATGTTCAACATCTAATAAATCCCATATCATCCACTTTCACAAGACTGATGCAAAGGTGGCTGCCCCCGATGAAGAAACTCTCGGTTGTAAAAAGAAATAAACACATTGGGCCATGTCACTAAAACTTGGCTTTCATAGATTCTCGTTTTAGGCCAAGGGATGATCAAAACAATGGTTAAGCTCCATGAGGATGTCATTACGTATGTTGATCCAATTATTTCTTTCAAGGAAAATTTTGTTTCTAATATATCAAATTTGGATGAGATATTACCCAGTCTGTAGGAGATGATGAATATGGAATCCTCAGTTTTAGCCATTGAAGGAATTCTCAAATTTGAACATCGAGGGACACGTTTTCTTTGGTGTCTGCATCTTAAATCAAGGAATACACTTCTCGAGGATTCTATGATCCATTATGAGAGCACATGCAATGAAGCCTTGACTTCACTCACCTTGATTCAAGAATTCATAGCTAAGATCCCTTGAAACCTCGTAAATGAGCATAATCAAAGGTGTTCATTGGAACAGGTGGAAGAGCAATTTTCACAATTGTTTAAGGACATGTACACTCTTGCCAATAATTTCTCATCAGTTTCAATGGAGCGGTGCATCAAATTAAAGAACTTATTTGAGAACGCTCAATCAAAGATTATTAATTTAAATGATATGCCAAGTAGGATTCTTGAATTACAGGTATTTTGTGAGGCTATTCTTTGACCAAATGAACCTCCAGAAGAAGAAAAGATGTTTGAAACTTTGGGAAGGTTTAGATCCTTTCAACTAGCAAAAGCGACAGATCCTAATTTCACCGGCGGTTCAAGGAGATAGTTTTCTTGGTATCTAACGAAGTGGGAGAGTCCATTTCTCATACGTTTGAGATAGGCGGACCCCATTTCAATGGATAAGGCACTGGTTATTATTGTATATTTTAAAAAATGGATTTTTAAGAAAAGGATGTTGTTATTTACTTTCGGAAGTGTGGATAACTTAAGTGATTTCTATTTTTAGTTTTTTTAATAAAGTTGGTTAGAAAAAGTCAAAGGTCACTTAAGTGCCTTATTTAATGATCATGTAAAACCCTAACTACTTTGTAACCAACTTTTGGGTTATAAAAGGAAGTGAGGGGCTCATTTGTAAAGGGGAATTTGAGAGAGGAGAAGAAAATACTTTTGTATGCAAGATTTACTTCAAAGAAAGAAACTTTGTGTTCTTTTGAGAAGATATTTTGGAGTTAATGAAATATGAACTTTGTGTCCCATTCATTGTCTCTTATAGCATTTGATGTTCTTATGTTCATTAGATGTTAGTGTTTGAATCTTGCATGCAAATATTGTCTTTGATCTTATTTTCAATGTTATTAATTTGTTGTTCTAGTTCACAATGATCAAGATTCTATTATCTACTTGCTCACGTGTGTTCCATTTTACACATTCTTGTTTAGCTAACTCAAACTCCATTTTATTTGTGTTAGTTAATCATCTTTCCTCTTCATGAAATATTAGGCTCTGTTTTTACCTAACTCTTGCATGTTCTTTCAATTCATTCCATTCCACTCCTTTCCTTCATTCCATTCAATCTCTCGTCATTCACTTTTCTTTCCATTGAATGTACAGATGTAAATACTGATTTTGGTTTTCAATAAAGGCAGCCTCACCTTCATTGAGGAGGTACTTCGTTCCCACACTGCTTTTCATGTCATTTGCATGCATGCAAATCCATATGCTAATAGTATATCATATCTATGTAAAAAAGCACATACTTATCCAAACAAGTTGAACCTCATAAAGCTACCTGCATTTCCAATATTTATCAAATTATTCCAACCATCAAAATTTGAACCCAAAAATAGTCTCATTGATAAACAAATATTCTATTGCTAGATAAACATGTTTCCTTAAACTAGAAAAATCAGCAATATATATAGTTATTTCTTGGGCTTATTTAATTAAATGATGCATTTCATCCAACATGGGAAGGATACCACACAACATCAAAGCAATGTCTCTAAATTAGTAAAATTATGTATAAAATCTTGAGCCTTGTCTACTTCCATGTGATTTTGCCACATTACTCCCAATAAGGATTGATACTCGTCGTACACCCTACAAACCAGTTGATACAATGAGATCCACCTAGTGTTGACATATTTTAATAGTTTATGCCCATTTGTTAGTCCTTTTGCAAAGATTTGGAATTCCATGAATCTTTTAGGACTACGATAGAAATAAGCATGCACCTCTCGAACAAGTTCTTCAAATTTTGCTACAAGTTTAAATTTGTTGACTATTTTATATGCTAGATTCATTCTATGAGCCATACAATGAATGGAAATAATATATGGGAAATGAGATGTTTTGAGTCTTACACATAGACCATTATGATGACCTTACATTACAGATGCCCCATCTTCCCCAACACATACCATCTTTGATGCAATTATAGAATCATCCATGCCACCGATCTCCTTCAAAATTCTTATCACCAATTCACAAAGGTTTTCAACATTGGATTTCTCTCTCATCTTGTGAATAGTAAGTGAGGCTGTATCACATGATTCTCAATAGTATAAACATGCATACAAACCCAAAAAATATTATATATTATTGTAACCTCATCAATAGACAAATACATGTATCGTGCATACTTAAGTTTCTCTTTCAATTATTATTTCCCAACCATAGCCATGTATTTTATAGAATCCCAACCACTACTTTCAGACCAGTGAGAATGAGGAAAGTGTGGGACACCAAGAAAAGAAAACATCTTATTTTGTTCAAGAAAATATGTTATAGGACAACCTCTTTTTAGAATGTGAAAAAATAGCTAGCTGAATTGTTTTACCTAAAAGACTATTTTGAATGACCTTGTTAAATTGAGATGTAATTGTCCCTCCATTCTCTACAACTATTATTTTAGTTCTATTATTCTCCTCAAATATTTTTCATACCTAATATGTAAACAATCATCCACATTTTTCCATCTGGCAACATTCTTCACAACTCCGTCTACAATTTTCTTTTCATATATCTTTCCTACATCTCAATAGTATCTAATTTAAGTTGTATTATCTTGTCCTTGCCCAATTTTCAGCTACATATTGTACTTTTTCATTATTTTTGAGGTTTATATTTATTTTTTATTTTTAACAAGTTCAATAAATGGAAACTTAGAAACCCAATCTAACATGAAACTCCTTCCTGTATACACCTAATTTTTACACTTTCTATTTTCATACATGTTACTAACAATTTCTCTTTCCAGGTTAGAGGTTGCTAATGCATCTATTTCTAGGAACGGGTTCCTTAAGGGGATTGTTCTGGGATAGGGTATGGTTATTCATGTAACCATTGGGTTAGGGATGATACATGGAGAGAGAGTAGCTTTTGGTCCTATTCATGTTCTTTTTCTCTTACCCTCTTATTTTCCTCCACATTCCTCTGACATCTTACTTTTTCATGACCACATTTCTTTTATCTTGCATTCCCTTTGCTTTCCATGAAACTTTACACACACTCCCTCTCATTTCCATCCCTATTTGACACCATCACCCACAGAAATTGTGTCGGTGTTATTTCAAATCCTTAACCGACACCATCACCCGTGGATGATTATATTAGTGTTATTTAAAATCCCCTGGCCGACGCCTTTTCTCGAGTGCAATGGATTTGGTATAAAGACCCCAAATCACATTTTCACATGAAGGACAATCACATCAGATCAAAAGGAACTTGTCATTAGATTTTCTCTCTTACACCAACTTGTAGTTTCTCACCCAGATCTTTGATTTCTTGCATCTTGACTCTTGGATTGGAGATTATTCTTATTTGGATTGGTTTGCTTGCACTTTGGGTCACCTATAGTGAGCTAGGACTGGATTGTTTCCCCTTCTCTTCCTAAAAGCTACTATCTCTTGGTGTATGGTCCTTTGGGAGATAGATGCATCAACAATCGCCCCAACAAGGTAAGTGCTCTAACCTAATTTGTCATTTTGTATAGAGTAGTCTCCTACATATTTCTTCATACTATATATTAGCTTAGTATTTTATGCACATAATAGTGATGATATCCAAATAAGGTTCCTTCCTCTTCTTCAACCTACGGCCTTGGAAACCTTAGGTTGTCATAGTGTAAGTTCCCTTTGGATATGCGATCCCTATACCCCCTTTAATTCTATCCATTGTGTGCCAATGTTGGTGTGTCCCTTACTCGTTGTCTCGATACCATAGTTGAATGGATGATAGGAGTGTATATTGTCAAGACACATGTTTTCCCACCATACATCCTTAATGAACCCAATGTGAATCTTATTTTTCACCTTCTGAACAAGCATAACTCGTTGAAAGCACCCATTTTTCATTTTTGTCTTGTTTAACCCTTAAAATTCAAAAAAACTCTAAAAATTAATTTTACCGGATGTCATCGACCCTTGTGTCAACTCGCACAATACCGATTATGTTCATTCCATCCAAACTTCATCACGTACACACCTTCGCCCTAATGAAACTATTTTTGTAAATGGGATTATGTCGGAAACTAATTTTTTTGAGCTTCTTATGGGTCAAATCAACACCCCATCATGGAGTATATTGGATTTTGGCTCTCCAACTCGATGAAAAATCATTTCCGAAAGAAATCACCCAAAATCTAGTTTTCCTTTCTATTCATATTGTTGTGTGATAGGAGCTAATAGGAAAAAGTATAACACCCTAAAAATAATGTCTTAGGTGATGAAGAGGAAGAGATTCAGATTGAGGACACCTATGATCTTCCACCTAAAATTCAAAAATTCCTTAATAAGTTTCCTCAATATAAGGGGGAACCTGAGTCAGTAATTCATAAACACCTTCTTGAATTTATATCTGAGAAACTTGACAATAGGGTGGATAGTGGGAAGGCTACTATGGAAAGATCATCTAAAAATTCCTCTAGCTCTGACCCCACTAATCTTATCCTCTAGCTTATAGATAAAATGAGTTAGCAACAAACCACCACTATGGCCCAACTCCTCCAAATGCAAACCAATATGGTTCAAATGGTCAACCTGTCCTAACTTGGGATTTGGGGTGCAATTCCCATCCCTTTCCTAATGGACCTAATGGGGCACCTATTTCCCAACCTCCCATTCACAAAAATGTCTTACAGGGAAGTCCAACAAGAGCCTTTAACACCCTACATTGTTATCATGGATATTGGAGGCATTGCCCCTTCTATCTCTTATGATGGATCAATCGATCCTACTCTACACATTAAGGCCTTTGGTAATATTTATAAAGAATGGATCTAAGTTTACTATTATGCTACCACTAAAATTTTAGCTAAGATTCTTACCGAGGATTAGGGATTTTTCTAGTGGCGAATATTCGTAATATGACGAATATTCCATTTTAGAAAAAAATGAAAAGGCAAATTTTCTGGCATGGGTCTTGACATGTTCGCCTAAAAATTAAAGTTTAATTTTTTTAGGGGTTGACTTTGCCTACCTCTTTATAATATCCCTTATATAATCCTATATTATTCACTGGGTAGAACACTACTCGCTAACTCATTCCACAGTCCACCTGGGGGCATATCTATTATCAATTACATAACTTACAAAGCAACAGATTCCAATACACAAAAGTACATTTTTATCAGACAAAAGTGTTCAACTGATATGTTGTTGATGGGTGAAAAAAAGGCTCTATGGACGTGTAAAAATAAGGCTATGAGGACGAGGTGATAAGAAGGCTCTGTAGACAGGTGACAAGAAGGTTGTGTGGACGGGTGACAAACATGATCTGTTGATGGGTGATAAGCAAGATCTGTTGACGGGTGACAAGCAGGATTTGTTAACGGGTGAAAAGAAGGCTCTCTTGATGGGCGACAAGAAGGTTTTGCTAACGGATGACAAGAATAACCTTCTGACACGTGACAGGGAACTGTGTTGTTGATGCGTGACAAGTTTCATTTGTTGACACACGACAGGGATCAATGGAAGCTGCTAGTGCTTAGAAAACTCAAAAGTTACAAAAACTCAAAAGTCTCTATTCAAGTATTTTGGAAACTCTGTTGGTTTAGATACAACAACCGCCAACACCCATAGAGCTCCCACTAAAATCAATCAGAGCACAGATTATGTGGAAGGTGTTATTGAAGTGGACATGCATTCTACTCAATATCAGCCAAATGACACCTATAATGATACCATGCTAGGGCTTGAAGATATTCCAGTAGTGTAAAATGCAACACAAAATTCAAATGCAACTAGTGGTTCATGGAAAAGGAAACCTGATGATCGTGATATTCCTGAAAGCTCTGCACGTAAAAGTAAAACTGTGAATACGAACAAGAATATGTGGATGCTTGGGAGGACATACAAGTTTGACTGGGCTGCAAAATTTCCATTTATTGAACCTATACAACCAGCTAATTCTGAAGAAATTTCATTGGAATGTACATGTACAATATGTACGTGGAAATTAGGAAGGAAGCAAAAATGCAACTAAAGTTGGACACAATTGAAAAATACTGTGGAAAACAATATTTCACTTTAACTGGGGAAGATGGCCAGAAAATAAAAACACACAAATGGAAAACTGAAAAAGAATGCATGCATGTGAAATATGTGGCAAAATATGAGGCTGATCAGAAAAGACACAAACTTCTCGTAGAAAATGGCGGAACGATCACAACGTAAATTGGTAAGATGAATCAATCAAATTTGCATGCTAAACTCATACAATTTTCTACTTTATTCCACATCCTTAAGAAAGGAAGACCAATTTCAGATTTCATCGATTTCAAACCTTTGTATCAATATAATGGAATGCAGAATGTTCCCCAGTCTCACTGGTCAGACAACAGTGCATGGGAAATGGCTAAATGCCTTGCTATGATTGAGAAGGAAGATTTGAAAGAGTGTGTAAAAATGCAAAGTTTATCTCTTTGTCAATTGATGAAGTGACCACTGTTGACAACACCGCATGGGTATGTATCCATGTTTACACTTTAGAAAATCATATGAGGACTCCGCACCTATTGGGTGTTCAAAAATGGTTGAAAATTGTAATGCAGAAAACCTATATAAACTAGTTATTTCTCTTTTGAAAGAAATTGTTGGCATGACTGCGAATGAAATTGCTACAAAGTTGGTATGTGTGGGAGCAGATGGGGCATCAGTCATGCAGGGTCATAGAACTGGGTTGTGTGTTCGATTGCAAACATCAGTTGCCCCTTATATGCTAGCAATTCACTGTATGGCTCACATAATGAATTTAGCATATAAAATCGTTAGCAAATACGAAAACGTTGCAAAAGTAGAAGACCTTATAAGAGAACTGCATGCCTATATGGCAAGCAACCCAAAGTGATTTCTTGAGTTTCAGAAATTTTCCATAGGTATCACAAATGGCAAAAACTTCAAGGATCTTTGAGACAAGGTGGATTTCATTGTATAAGCATGCATGCAGTGCGTGTGGAGTATCCTTTGTTGGTTGGTTTCATGTACAAATATCGTCATAAAATTGACAGGTGTGAGTGAATTTATGTTCCGTCTAACTGATTTGGAGACATTTCTTACATTGGTAGGCATTCTTCCAATGCTTTGTAGGAGATCAATACATTGATGAAGCATGCACATGGCAGATTAACCTATATTGTTGATTTTATACGATGAGAAAAATGGTATGTATGAGTCTTGATGCCTTGTACACTTCCCCGATAGTTTTGATACACATGTATTTGATAAATGGAAATTTTTATTGGATCTTAACCATCCCAATAAATTTTTGAGATTTAATATCCATGATCACCTCTAGTATCCATGTTAGTGGGAAAGAGATACCACTACACATTCTACAAAAAGTAAAGATGTTACATCAACGGAAAAAGAAGAAGTTCCTATGACACGAAATCTGTTTGATTTTGTAGTAATTGAAACAAGAATAAAAGTCGAAAAATTAAGAAGAGCAACAAATGTCGGGACAAGAAGTCCCTCCTCTTTAATGGGAGAGGTTCCCTTATTCAGAAACAAACTTATTTACAAATATACAAAACGTGATTTTATGGTTGAACTTGGATATTACGAAAGTGTTTTCTACAAGGATCATCAGTTACAAAAGGACTGAGGAAAGGGAATACGAGGATGAGCAGAAGAGCAACATGCAGAATTATAGATAGCAGAATAATTCTTTATGTATACGAAGTTGCAGTGAATTTAAAACAAGATCATTTGCATTGGATGAATAAGATGAAATTTAAAGACACAAAGTTCTGTAAATAACCTTCTTCAGATTCATTAATCAAGGACACAAAGTTCCTTCTTGGTTATACAAGATCACCATACTCGCAATATTTGAAAATATGCAATCAGTGAGACTAACAAACTAGAGACAAATGATCTTCACAAAATTAAATGAAAACACAGAGATAACAGAGATTAGATAGACAATGAATGGAAAGCCCTTTTGTATTGATTTCTTTATGATCTATTTACACTTTCAGAAAATATGCCAAGTTCTTCCTCTTTTAGAATGGCGGAAAGAAGGCCATTATATAGCGTACAATTCAGTTACTCTTTGTAACCGTTTCTTTTAACTAAAGAATAGTTAAGGACCGCCAATCGCAGCACCTCAACTTGTTACAAAGAAAACAGGAAAAAAGAATGGGAAGAAGAGAAAATAATGGAGAAGAAGACAGGTGGCCGGTCACTGGGAGGGACCCACTGACTTCAAAATCCGTTGTCTGAATCTCTTCAACGCCTCAGCTATGTCTCTGCCACGGGGAACTGACGTGTTGGCCGCAGACTGAGTCCAAAATCCCAGACACTTCTCCATCTCTTTATCAAACTCGACATGAGTATGATAATCTTTATTTGCTTCTTCAATGGCAGATTGAAGAGAGCAGATCTCCTTCATTTTTTCTTTGGAGATGGAGCTTTCCTTGAATAAATTGTCTTTTACAAAAGCTCTGAACTGAGCTTTGATCTCTTGTAAGGAAAGGGGCGCACCAGAAGTTTCATCTTGAAGATGACAAGTGTATATCTTTGAAAGCCGAGACAACCAATGTCTTGAAGGCTTCGCCCTTCTGCCAGCTGTTCTTCATTTCTCCCAAAGCCTCCTCCAAGACTCTGATCTTCCACTCCACGCTGTAGACCCATGATTTTGATAGATTGTCCTTTGCATCATCAAAAACTTTATTCGCCAGCAAAATGTTCTCGTCTGTCTGTCCCATAAGGCGAAGGTCTACTATGCAACTGCTCCAGATTTTGAGCTCTTTATCCATGGTATTGATAGTGGAGGAGAGCTTCAGTTGCACATTGCTCACCTTTTCGTGGAGTTTGAAAGCTTCACCGATGAAGTTTAACCCAGCAACAAGCATGTCATCCACCATGGCTTCAATAGCTCTGCCATAGACAGAATACTTGTGCATATCTTTAATACTCTGCACTTCATCTTGGCTTAGAATTACAGGAGGTGGGAGAGCAGTCAAGGGGGTAGGGTCCAAAACTTTGTCCTTAGACAAAAGGGACTTGATGAAACCTGTGAGAACTTGGGCCTGTTCTTCCAACTGTTCAATAGTTTGCTGGCCCTTTTCTACCCTCCCAATGACTCTTGTGACTGTTTCCTGGAGGTTGTGAATTTCACCTTCAGGGGTAGACTCTCCCATTGGGATTCGAGAGCTCCAAGTCAGATACCTGCAAGTCCTGCTCTGATTTATCCATTGTAGGCTTGGCAATCTCCAGGAATTGTTGTCCTTGAGTATCAGACACTATTCTGGAGGTGGTTCTGGCTCTCTTGGCACGAGAAGGAGTGGTGCCCAACAAGGCTGCAACAGCATCAAAATTTGATCCTGAGCTTTGAGAGGAGAATTTTCTCTTCCTTTTGTCGACCAAAGGTTGCACCCATGCAAAAGAGGAAGAGGAATCAGCAGGAGGGGCAAGGGGACCAAGAGACAGGGAGCTCATGACACTCAAGGTCTGCGCAGCTGTTGACTCAAGTTGAGATGTGAGTGGGACCTGGAGGCAATTGTGGTAGAAGGATCTACAGCACCTGGAAGCTCAGTGCTCTGGACTTCTTTATCTTTATCAGCTGGGTCTTCAGGAGCATTTGCAAGGGTTGGCATTTCGCTTTCTTCACTTTCACTGAGAACAATAATGTTCTCTGGTCCTATAGGCAAATTTTCCTGTTTTTCCTGGAGATCTTCTTCCACAGGTTCTTTCTTTACTTCTTTGAGTTTCTTCTTATATACCTGGGTGGATGAGGAAGGAGTGGATTCTGCAGGTCCCTGAGTTGATGAGGCAGGAGGGGTCTTCACTGGTGTTTCCGACCTTGGAATAGATGCTTCTCTTCTCGGTGTTGAAGCGTCCTTAGAAGAGGATTCTCCTGAATGCCTCCTGAACTCTCGAACTTTCCTGTCAAACCAGACCCTAGTCCTGACTAAAACTGGAGCAAGGATCTCAGCCAGGTCGTCCCTCTCTTTCCTGTTCCAATCCACGTCCTCTAAAGGAGTGTGCTTAACCACATTTTCATACTCATACGAGTATAGATCAGAGTTGTCATCCTTTAGCCCTTCAGGAACTTGATATAGGCCGAGTTCTTCAATTAATTGCAAGGAGAATCTGCCATAGTGCCTCCTTCTAGCCTCAAAATCATCAGCACAATCAGCCCAATAGTCTTCTGTATCAGCTCTGTGATGATAGACTATTTTGATGTTCTGCCCAATGAACCTCTTCAAGTCAAAGCAAGTCCTTGGCTTGAAGAAGTGAACCGTGATGGGAACCAGGGCTCTTTCTACATTCTGTGCATCTAGGGTTGTTTTGCAGGTATAATTTACCAAAGAGATGGGAAAGTGTAAACCACTCCGATCCTCTTATCCTGCGGTTCGTGTAATTTGTCCAATTGCTCGCATATTTCTATCAAGGCCATCCTATCACTACGAGAACATGGGCGGTCTCGGAGGGGTGCCCTCATGGCCGGCAAGCCTGATATAAGAGAATTTCCGAACTAGATGAAGTAAGCACCGTAGTGCGATATCAGAGTCATAGCTTCATTAGAGAATCTCTGGCAATGTCGCCTTCGAGCAGCCTGACCACGTACATGGTGAAAGCGTCGTTGACCCTTCTGAAATTACGATTGCTGGTCTCCAGGGTGAACTGTGGGCAGTAGGCATATATTGGATCATCTTTGTGTTCATCTATGTAAGAGAAACCAAACCACTACCTTGATGCTGCCAGAGTGTACATCAGGTATGAAGTCATATAGAACTTCTTCGTTTGCTGCACGTTGGACAGTTGCTCCGCCAAATTCATGCTGATGATCTCTGCCCAGTTGATGTTCTGCGTTCCCTCGCACACCATACTGATGAGCGGGCACATCCAGAAGTGAAATTCGTTGGTAGTGGGCAAACCCATAACCCGAGCCAGCAGAATTATGAAGTCGAGACAATTCTTCATTGAAATCTGCCCGCAAGAGGGTTTTGGTCAGACGAGAAGCTCCTTCTTAGGGTTCTTCAACCAGGACTTTGCCACCCGTGCTTTGTATTTGTCGCTTTCTTGATCGAACAGGGCCTGTGCTTGATCCCGGGAGACGACTATGGCATTGTCCATCTCTGGGATCCTCAGAGCAGTGCTAATGGTGGCAGCATCTAGTTTGGCATGAGTTCCCCATGTATATTGGTCAATTCGCTCGGCGGGGTCAAAGTGAGCTCCGCATGAAAGCACGTGTATCGGCACTGCATTGTCTGAGATCGGGAAACCGCCAACAAAGGCCAAACCACTGTCATGAATCATTTGTGCCATTGGAGTAGGGTTTGTATCTGCCATCCTCGCCCAAAAATCACCGAAGTCGAGATGTCGAGCTTCACTGTCTCCAATGTTGAGAACGGCAAGACTCTAGTGGTGAAACTTGCTTGCTCTGTCCTGGAATTTGATCTTCATACCGATAGTAGTTGAGAGAGAATTGCAATCTAGACTTGGGAAGGAATTACGGTAGGGGCAGGTATGTGCGTAGGAAATTAGATTGCGGGGGTTCGAGCAAGGAAGCGAAGTGTGAAAAATGTAAAAGGGGTCTGCTTTCGTTATATAGCCGTTTTGGAGAGAGAAAGGAAATCAATGCGCATTAAATTCATATCTACCAATTTGAAAAGCAACATATTCGGGTAGAGCGGGAAAAACTAAGTATGAATGGCATTTGGTTCGCTTGGGACATGTGAGACGCGAATGCGCGAAACACGCGGCTCAGCCGATTCGGGTGAAGCAGGAGAAGACGCACAAATGCATTTTGGGACATTTGGGACGAAAACGCGTGAAGTACGCGGTTCGGGCATTTCGGCCGAAAATGGAACAGAGCGCACTTTTGAAATTGGGACATTTGGGACAAGAAAGTGCAAAGTACGCGGTTCGGGTGTTTCGGGCGAAATTGGAACGACTTGCACTTTTTTGACTTGGGACATTTGGGTCAAAAAGTTCCGAAGTACGCGACTTGGTCAATTCGGGTGAAAACGTGACAAAAGGTCCGTAAGTGTTTTTAACATTTGGAATGACAATGCGCTGGCAAAACTCGGATTAGGTGTTTCGGGTGAAAATGCAACAAAGGGGCCCGTTTGAGTGGAAACAAACATACATGCGGGACAAAAATACGCGACGCGAGAAACACACAAAATGACCCAGGAATGTAGATCTGTTACAATTTCTTGGCTTTAACATTTTCAAAGACAACAGAGAAGACACTCAAAACTCAAAATTTTGAAAATTCACTTTAAGTGTGGGGAAATTTTGAGTGGACAACATGTAGAAAAGTGTAAAGTCACTTTCTATTATAGTGATTCCAATTATTTGTGCACATAAGTCTTGTTGATTGTACTTGTGGGTTGGTATTTCAATAGTGGGTACTTTTGAAAATGGGGAAGATTCCTGTTTTTCAGCTCAATCTAATGAAGATGCTTCCTCTTTCATTCAAGAATTTAAACGATCTTGTATTTGTAATGGCCTTATAAGAAGGAACAATGGATTGAATTTTTCCTACCTTTTTGGATGGTTCAACACTTAGGTGGTTTGAAACACTAGGTGAAAATATAAAAACTCATGGGATTTATTAACCGAAAGTTTTCTTGAAGAATTTGGTGAGCAACGAAATATGCGAGATCTCATGATCGAGATCACAAAGCTAGCCCAAGGAGAGAAGGAGAAGATAAGAGATTATCATGCTCGTGTTCTAGAGCTAAGGAGGAAGCTCGATGCTCAGATCTGGAAGGAAGGATTAGCGGATGGGTTGATGAATGGTGTGGATAATCTCCTCTCTAAGAAATTCATTCTTGGGATGAAGCCGAGATCGAGAAATTGAGTGAAGTATGACCGCCCATACCATTGAATAAGATAAGGAGATTATAAGAAGGCAAGAAGAAAGCATGGAAGAGGAGCCCAAAGAAATTGTTGCTAAAGTAGATCCTACACCAAAGTACTTTGGTTCGAGATCCACAACCACTTTCGGTGAGCACAAATCTTTCTCCTAGTACATCTACCGAGTATGAAGATCTTCTCAAAAAGATGGGTCGTGTTATGTTAACTATTAATCTTCTTCAAGGAAAAGAATTTAGTTCTCGGGGAGGAGATAGAGGTCCAAAAAGAAATATTTCTGAAGTTGTATGTTATGGTTGTTATAAAAGGGTCATTATAAGTATAATTGTCTCGAGATAGATCTTCTACATCCGGTAAAGGAGATAATGATAAAGGAAAAGCACTGTGAATTCTTTTGATGTAGTAGATAAGAGCGAAATAATGAAGTAGATGTGTTTGTAACAAAAGAAAGAAGGAAAAAGATAATCAAGATGGAAATGATCCTAAGAAGATGAAAGGAGAAACTAGTAAGAAACATAGGAGAAGAAAGTTGGGTGTGCAGGATTTTCTGATTTCACATGGGTAAGGACCATACTCCATCTTGGAAGATCTGTCCAAAAGGCCTGCAAATATTACATATGGTCAACTCTTGGCTATGTCTTCTGAGAAGAGGCGGGAGCTGCGAAGTGGACTCAATGCTCGATGAAGGAAGGAGGTTGAGGTCCCTATTTTGGAGGCGGGTGGATACCTATGCTCCACAAGCTGAGGTATTATGTAATGGTATTTTAATTCATGATGTCTTAGTTGATGGAGGTGCTGCGATTAATGTAATGACCAGTTCAAGAGTCTAAACGATAATGAATATGTTGGGTTTAAAAATTGATTTCCCTTCAACACTTATGTTAAGGTCATTAAATAAGGGAAAAACTAAACCGAAGGTGTAGTTTCAAATGTGGCAATATCTATTATGGGTGTTGTATGTGTGGTAGACTTTCGGTGATGAAAAATGTAGTTGCATACCCAATGTTGCTAGGAAGACCATGGCTAAGGAGAGTTCATGCGAGAAACTACTGGAATGAAGGTTTCATGACACTTGGACGTGGTAGAGAGAGGGTGAAGATAAACGTGATCCCTTGACATCATAAGGTAGAACTTAGCGGATTCAAGTGATGAAACTAATGATTGGACATCCTCTCGATTACTCTAGTACCATTCTGAAGTGGACACCGAAGATGAAGAAAGTGAGGTTGATGTTTCAATCATGGATATCCTTCCACTCACACCAACTCATGACCCCATAAAATTATCTGAATAAGAAGTTGATGATCGTCTCCAACAAATAAAGATTGGTGATCTTTGTGATGGAGAGTGAGAAGGAATCCTACCTCCATCTCTTTTGAAGGTACATACACATATTCACTTTTGATTACAAGGAACTCCGTCAAGTAAGTTGGGTAGAACATTCTATTGAGTTTGGTAGATGGTGGTAAGCCCATAAAGCAAATGCCATATAGAATGAATCCTAATTTTTCCAAGAAGGGTAAAAAGAAGAAATAGATAAGTTGCTTGATGCAGGATTCATATTTGTTGTGGAGAATTCATAATGGGTTTCTCCCATTGTGATCTCAATAAAAAAGAATGGGAAGCTACACATTTTTATTGATTACAGGAAGCTTAATAAGGCAACAAAGAAGGATCATTACCCTCTTCCATTCTCGAAGATCAGATCTTGGACGAAGTAGCAGGCCAAGAGTGCTATAGTTTTGCTGATGGATATAGCGGATACAACCAAGTTCGTATAGCGGAGAAAGATCAGCTGAAGACCATGTTCACCACTCATTGGGGAACATTTGCTTATAGAGTTATGCCTTTTGGGTTGTGTAATGCTCGCAACATTCCCACGTTTGATGAATAGGGTGTTCGAACCCTACATTGGGACCTTCATCAGAGTATTTCTGCATGATTTTTGCATCTATGGGAGCAAGTTGGACCACCTGCACCAAATGGAGATAGCATTTCAAAGGTTAGATGAAGCACAAGCCTCACTAAACCCTACAAAGTGTGTCTTTGGATGTTCTAAAGGCATTTTGTTAGGGCATGTTGTATCCAAAGATGGTATTGGTACTGATCCTGATAAAGTTTCAAAAATCAAAGAGTTACCGTTTCCTATGAATAGAAGTAAGTTGAGATCATTTTTAAGCCATGTGGGGTACTATAGAAGGTTCATCAAGAATTTCTCAAAGATTGCACAACCACTAACCTAGTTCTTGAAGAAGGATGTTACTTATGAACCGGAAATAAGGCGCATGAAGCTTTTGGACAACTGAAGGAAGCCCCGTGTCTTCACTGTTTTAAAGAATCCAAATTGGAACAAGCCATTCATTGTGTACACTTTGATGCCTCGGATGCAGCACTAGGAAGTACTTTGAGCCAAAAGGATGAAAATGGGAATGAACATCTAATTTACATTGGGAGAGCAGACAAATGAGCAAAGGTCTTGAGGTAAATTATACTCAGAATCAAAAGAGGCTCGCTATCATTTTCTTTGTAAAGAAGTTTAGGAATTACTTGCTAGGGAAAAATTTCTAGTTGTCTCATCGAGGATCTAAAATATATTATAAATAATCCTAACCCATCCGGGAGGATAAGCAAGATGGATAATTTTTCTACAAGAATTTGAATTTGATATTATAGATAGGCCATAAAGAAGCATGTCAATGCGGATGCAATCTCTCGAGCCTATGATGGTTTAGGATCATCTAGTGATGATGATGATTTCCCGATGTGGAAATTGTTATCCCTTGACACAATCCCTAGTGAATACATAGATATTAGGAATTATTTGAATGAATTCAAGTTTCTGATGGTGCAATGCAAAGACTAAGAGAAAGATTACTCAAGCCGATCGTCCATATTCTATTCTCGCATGGAGTATTATTGCAAATAGGACACGATGGACAAGACAAGAGGAGCCATTGGACGTGATCAAGGGAAGGAACTGCTAGAAGAATTCCACAATGGTACATGTGGAGGGCACTTCTCTAGACAACTTACAGCCTTTCTTGGATACGAGTTATCACCGGCCCACTCTTTTTAAAGATTGTTATAATTATTGTAAGACATGTGATATTTGTCAAACACATGGTAACCGCAAGACTTCATCACTCCATTATGCCCTATTCTTCCACTTGGTCCCTTTGAAAAGTGGGAATAGACATTTTAGGTCCACTTCCAACTACTTCACGCCAAAATAAGTATATTGTAGTTGCCACATTATTTAACCAAGTGGGTTGAAGCTAGGCCATTGAAAACAACTTCCATGGATGAAGAGGCAAGGTTCATATATGAACGCCTTGTCACCAAATTTGGTTGTCCATTAGAAATTGTAATGAGATCAAAGAAGCCACTTCATTAATGAGGTGGTAAAAGCCCTAGTCAATAAGTTTTCTATTAAGCACATGAAGGCAACAACATACTAAAGCCAAGCACAAATGGATAGGTGGAACTAACAAATTTTGTGTTATGTCAAATTCTAGAAAAAGATGCAGCCTTGCGCAGTACATAAATGGGATAAGAGGATTCATGTAGCATTGTGGGCATATAGGGCAACATCAAAGTCAATGCAACAGATACTCCCCATTTCAGTTTGCTTATGGCATTGATCCAGCTTCTTCTGTTGAGTTTGATATTCCCATGGTCAAAGTAATGAAAAATGAAAGAATGGATGAAAGTGATTCAAAAAAGAAAGGTTGGTACATCTTCATTTGCTAGAGGAAATGAGGGAAATAGCTAAGGATACAAGCTATAAGAAGAAAATGAAGCGAAGGAATACTTTGATCAAAAGATCCGGTGGTCTCCATTTCATGTGAATGACTTGGTTCTAGTATATGATTCCGGATACAAAAAAGAAGACAGAAAAATTTCTTCCAAAATGGATGGGGCCCTAGAAAATAACAATTGTGCATGAAAATGGTAGGTACTGATTGGAAGAATTGGATGGCACTCCCATTCCGAAATGGGTCAACCATGACAAGTTGAAGATTTTCCAAGCACTGGAATAGTCTACTCAGGGACGGAGTAGAAGCTAGAAAGGGGAAGATGTCGACACTAAAATTTTCCTCTGTAATTTCTATTTCATTAATGTATGTATTAGGAATAGGATGTTGTTAAGTATAATTAGTAGTAGTGTCCAATAGAAGATAACGGCGCTGCCAGTACGACGCCACCAATAATGTATAGTACGGAAATAGTCAAAAGTACAATAGGAATGTTGTGGTAAAAAGTAAATAGTTGTCGTAAGTGGTCCAGTAATGTTAAAATGTCAAAGTTGGGGTAAGTAGAGAAGTAGGGTCTACATGCTTAGGAATTAAAAATATTATATTGGTAATAAGGACAAGGAGTGAGGTCATAAATATTTTGTATATTTTATTTGTAAAAAGTCTAAAAATGTGGAACCCATGTGAAATGATAAGGTTTATCTTATCTTAAAAGACAAGCTTACATGTACGAGATAAGAGTTAAGGTATGGAATATGATTCGTCAGAGTGGATTTCTTATCCTATCTTAGAGATAAGATGGATAAGCCTATAAGTCTATAAATAAAGAAGCCACCCCCTCATTTAGCATAGAAGGAAGTAGTGAGAAATATTGTATGAGTAAGTGTGTAAAGGAAGCCATCGGTTTAAAAGTGTGTTGAAGAATCCATTAAGAGGTGTAATTGTGAAGTTTCTCCCATAGTATTGGTGTAAGGCAAGTGAAGTCAATAACACTTGAAGTACCTCATGGGCGAGATTATAACAGCTTTCATGCTAATATTATAATTTACTCGATATTTCAGATTTATCATAATTCCTTTTTATCATAGTCTATGGTATTCGGTGTTATGTTTGTTGTTGTGTTTCAGATTACATCCACCAAACTAAAGGTGTGCATTATTAGCAAATAATCATAGCACGAGGAGTTCCCGTGAAGAATTATCATAGTGCCGGATTGGTGATGACAGGCCTCTTCCTCTCGATGCAAATTTTTTTCGTGGAAGTGACTCTAGAAATATTTTTGTATATAGAAAATATTCAATCAGAAAAACTTAAAAATTACTACACTTGGTAAATACTAAAGATGGAATATGAACGATTAAAATTTTACCTGATGTTCCTCAAGTGGAATTGACAAATTCTTCATTGTCCGATTTCGCAAGTTGGAGTTGGTTGACATTTTAAGTTATAGTAAGCCTCAAAATAAAGAGCTAGGAGATAGTTGGTTGAATGAATAACTGGTTTTTCTAAAATTGTTGCATTGTTAATGTCTTCCTTTATCTTGTTTGATAGAAATGTGCACCAGTCAAATTTTTGATTTCGATTGTTGCAAGAATGTATGCAACAACCCAATTTGGAATGTCAGTTTGTCAACCCTGCATAATAATTCGGGCTTGAAATAGAGAAATCAAGGTAACAAGAAAGTGGTGTGCAACATCTTGCGTATCCACTCCATGTCTTGATTTGTTGACATGAGCTGTAAAAGTCATCAGAATCATAATCAATTTGAATTAATATAAAAAAACATTCAAATGAGAGAAAATTATACTTACAATCAACATTGAAACCATAACTAGATTCGAGGAAAATCTTATCATTGTTAGTGAGGGTTGCTTTGGTTGTTACTATCGGCACATTTTTAAATGGGAGGCTTATCAATCGATGGATATCAATAGGTTCAACACCAAAGGAGAATGTACGCCGATCTTCCAATGTAACAGTAAAAGTATTGTTTTATGTATTATAGGATGAAAGTAGGTAGTTAAGAGTCTGGTGGTCAACCTCAAACTATGGCATGCTAATAAGCCCTTGGAATTTGGATGCTACTATGGAATTCTTATATTCTTCATTCGTTTCTATAACTCCATGTATGTGGGGGCACATGGCGCTTCTGTATTGAATCTTTCCCTTAGAGGCTCTAGGTGTTGGATCCTGGGGTTCATCTTGGGCACCAGAAGCCATGAATTTGATTGTGATTGACGTCGAATGTATATACGATACATATAAAAAAGTGTTCGAGAGAAGGAAAAAAGTTTAGTATCCGAGAACGGAGCATGAAAATGAGGGGTTGGGTTGGTATTTATAGTGAAAATTAGGGTTTCATGGTAGTTGATGGGAAAAAAAATACCTTGATGTCACACGACATCAAGGTGTTGTTGTCACCCATCAACAACATCTTACTATCACGCGACAACAAGGTATTGTTGATAGGTGACAACAACACATTGTTGTCGTGTGATAAGTAAGGTCTTTGTGTCACCCATCAACAACTCCTTGTTTTTGCGGCGATAAAGAAGGTGTTGCTAACGGGAATCAAAAACACCTTGCTTTCATGTGACAACAAGATATCGTTGATGGGTGAAAACAACACCTTGTTGTCACGTGACAACAAGGTGTTGTTGTCACGTGACAACAAGGTGTTGTTGTCACCCGTCAACAACATCTTTCTATTGTGTGGCTTTCACATATTCTCTCGAGTCTCTTGAACCTACTAGGTAAATTTTTAATGCAGAAACCTACAAAAATTTTCCTTTGTTGTGAATGCGGCCAAAGGAATATTCACCAGGGATTTTCCACCTCCTTTTTTCCAGAGGATTCTTAAAGTGAACCTTGTTGAGGATGCCTTGGACTGGTATAAAAATTTACCCCTAACTCCATAGTGGAGCTAGAATCCCTAGTAATATCCCTAGTTAATGAGTTTTAATATCATGATTTTCATAAAAACAACAACATCAATGCTTTCATCAACTGTCAAGAACATGAAAATGAATCAGCTCAAGCATTCATTAAGCATTGGAAAACCCTATCTACTAAAGCAAAACATAATATGCCGAGTGATATTTTATTCCAAATCATCCTTCAAGCCCTAGAACCTCGCCTTCAATATAAGGTTAGGTATTTTTCTCCTACTTCCCTTGATGAAGCTTTTAAACAAGATAAATGACAAGATTACCTCATGAGGGAATTTGAGAAGGTTCCTCCTAAGAATCAAGAAACTAAATAGATACGATCCTTCAAAAATTAAAGAATGAGAATGCCATAGATGATGGGGTCTTCGATACGCTTCCTCTTATGGATTCTTCAAATAGGAATGTATTTAACATTGATAAAAAATATAATAATGGTAATAACCAAACTAAATATTATTAGCCATTAACCAAATATTACTTGAGATGCCATTTAGTCATATCCTTGATCCTTCTTGACCTATCCCTCAATGACATGATGAGAAAAAGTTCTGTTAGTGGCACGATAATTGGGGCCATTCTCATGAAAATTTTCATTCTCTTCACATGGATGCCATCACATTCTTCTTAGGTCACTAATTTGATCATGATGCCATCACTAGAGAGTGTTTGACTGAAGCGGTCAAGGTTTGTGATGCTTAAAAGTAAAATAATTGTCACAATGCCATCAATCAAGCCAATGAAAAACTCAAAGTTTTCTTTGATCCCATGCCTAAGCATAGTGTAAGTGAAAGCTTTAAGAAATCGAGAGGATGTAAAAACAAACATGGTTGATCATGATTATCCTCTTAGGAACACATTGGCCATAAATGATGTGAGGTGTGTTATAATATATATAGAACTCAAAACCCTCTATCCTTTTAGCATCGAATCACATGGTAGTTTACCCTTGTGTCTCTTAAAATCAGACTCCCAAAGGAAATGTCTCATCTCTTATAGATGCCATCGGACCACAGTGACAGATTTCTATAGGGGAAAAGGTGTCCGAAACTACTCCTCCAATCACGAGATGCCTTCGGCTAAGCCGATGGCATTGGGAATGGATAAAATATAATTTCTAAAGTATCTTTGATCACTCCCCTACTTCTAAACCTATTTCTAAGGATCCTCAACACTCTAAACCTACTTCTTAGACCACCCATGATTAGTGGGATCCTTTAGAAGTTTTGTCTCAAATTCCTAGTCTAATTCCCTTCTTATAACTCATGCACATGTCACCTCACCATTGTGTATTATGACTATGTTCTTTTACATGAAGATCCCTTTCCCTTCTATTTTTTAGAAGTCTCCTATATTACATTATTCAAAATAAACCATCTGATGTCAATGTGATGAAATTTCCATTTGGAAGGATCGTACCTTTGACATTCAAACCTGCATTCATTTTCCCGTAGTTTCCTTGATTCCCGAAGATCTCTCACTTCAGGCTGAAAATCCTCCACTTTTTATCTCTATGAATTTTTTTCAAAACACAGTCAAGCACATTGTCATTGACAAAGGTTATGACACTTATGTGGCCTCTTTATACTTCATCAAATCCCTTGACTACTCAATTGAAAACCTCAAAACCACACATACCACTTGTCAGGGGTATGATTGTCAATAGACGCCTCCCATGGGTTACATTTGGCTGCCTATTGCTATCCCTCCTAAGACCATATGTGTGAAAGTCATGGTATTCAACTTCCCCTATCTTATAATATCCTCTTTGGTCAACCTTGGAATCATCTTCTACATATCAATGTGTCAAGTTTGCACATCAAGGGGCTATCTATAAAATTCAAGGTGATCCTAATCCTTGGAATTATGACACTCTACAACAAAAAGGGACTTATAAATTCCCAACCCTTCAAGAACTATCTCCTATCCCATTCCATGAATATCAATGCTTTAACTATCTTGTTGAGTCTCTTTGTGGCAATGCGGGTCATCTAGAATTGGTCAGGTGTATGCCTCCCAATCTCTTGGATTTTGATGATGATGATCCCAATGAGATTACTATTAGGATTAATACTTTTGATCTACCTGATCTTGTCATATCCCAACTTCCTCCTAACTTGTGACCTCATAAGAAGGATCCATCTATCCCCATCACCATTTCATGTACACCTCAACCTTCACCAGAATAAAAGGTTCAACTAGAAACTATAGTTGATGCTTGTGCAATATACATCACTACTTCTGACTACAATGATGGTTATGCTTTGGATGATCCCCATTTGGCTAGTTATGCCCAAATTTGGGATAGAGAAGTCTAACATTACCAAAGAACCCTCCAAAGCATGCTTACTCATGATGTGAATGTCATTCTTATATAAGAATATTCTTCAAATTTAGTTGAGCCCCTTCCTAGTAGACTAGTTCCCGAGCCGCGAAAGCTTTATCAACCTCACCCTTTCCTCACGACTCCATTACTCAAACACATGATATACCTCCTCACATAAACAAAGGAAAGTGTATACGAGGATTTGAATATGAAGCTAATGACCTCATGGATGAAAAATTTCTAGATGTAACGATATCATCCAGCCTACCCATATCGATCATTCACATCCCCCTTACCTTTCTCCCTCATGGATCCTCATCCATCCGGGGAGAGCCATATTGTACGTGGCATGAGGCTCCTAGGCATGATGTATCTAATCTGTAGATATTATATATGACACATGAAAATCTCAAAGTTGAGGTTAGGAGAAATCAATCTCGGAAGGCTACATGGCCTTCCACCTCAGCCCCATTGTATTTTTCACACCATGAATACTACTTGCATAGTAACACATACTATCGTGTTATGTACGTAGGTGCTTGGTTCTTGAGTTCTCTTCATGTGGAAAAAAGCATAGAGATGAATCCTCTTGGAGCCACCCACCTTCCCTTAGACCACCTAGATCACAACCGACATATGAGCCTTTGCCTCATCCCACTCTCTAGGATATTCAACACAACATTCTCACTCGGTTAAAGGACCAAATTGATGACACTTTGTTTGCCACATGATCTGAAGTCCATCAATAGGTAGCTATTATGCAACATGTTATTGAGGACCTCATGACTCGTGCCCAAAGTCACATTCTGAACCAAGTTGACGATATCATCACTGATACTCTACATCAATTTGCACCTTATGGCTAGACACCTTCCATTAGAAACAACTTGATTTCATCTGTTTCCTAAGCTCTCTCCTTCTCCTAGGCTCTTGACCCCCTTGAGTTTTGCACACATCTTCAAACTCTCCCACTCTTGTTTGGGCTCTTTTCCCCACTTGGGTTTATCATCACCTTTCTTTCATGCTAACATTTCCTACCGTTGGAATGTCACGGTCTTGTTTTTAGCTTATCTTGGCTTATTTTTCTCTGAAATCTCCTATTGTTGGAATGTCATGGTCTTGATTATGCCTATCTTGGCTTCTTTCACCCGTGCCTTTCCTAGTGAATTTCCAGCGGTCTTGTGCATCCTTGCTTAGGTCCTTAAACTTCCTTGGATTTGTCTTCTCTCTCACCATATCTTTCCTAAAGTATCATGAGTATTACCACATACATGCATGAGAAAAGAAAGGAAAGCGATAAGTAAAGCATATGGACCATAACTATCAAAATACTCATATATATATTGAATAACAAAATAACAATCATGATCCATTATATTACATCATCAATATCTAGGTGGATCAAGAATCCTCAACCCTTGAGGGGGAATTTCAATTGTCATAAAAATGTCCAATTTCATATTATATAATTCCTATTATTCGCCAAATTATGAATAGTCACCGCTAAAATTTTCCTTGGGACTCAAATTTTTCCATGAGAAAAAGATAATGTCAATACAGCAAGATCTTCATTAAAGCACAAAGATATGCTATTAGACCACCACATTTTTTTCAAAGGCATACGGGCAACATCTTTTTTTAGTCCTGCTCAATCCTCCGCCACTATATCTATTTTTTCTCTCTGCAATTCATAACAATTTTCATCTTTGAAATTAATCTCGGGATGTTTTGAACAAAGGAAAATTTGTATGCATTAGTGAAACATGAATTCCTATAACATTGTGGAATGATGAGAACCACTATGATCTTAATGGATTTCTCTGAATATACCCTTAAAGAATATGTAATTTCTCTCTTGTATAGGTACATGCACGAAACAAACAAGAATAACATGAAGTTCAAAAACATCAATATTGCTAAATATGTGATTTCTCTCTTATATAAGTACATGTATGAAACAAGTAGGAAGAACACGAGGTTCGAAACATCTGTATTGCTAAAAAAATACATGACAATAATTTAGATGTGAAGCATTCAAATTATTAAAATCCAACCTTTCCGACTACCTTGTGCACCCACACCACAAGAGCTTACTCACATGCATAACCAACACATTTCTCATGAATGCACCCACACCGTGAGATCTCATGGATAATGAAGTCCCCATACTTTTCCTAACTTGATCATAATTTTTTTTTCTATTTTTTCAATATCCAACAACATGTCCACTATGCCCATCAAGATAAACTATGGAATCGGGGTTAAAATTCTTTTGGAATTTTATACTCCTAATTTTCCAGCCCATGGTATTTAATCACATATATTCTTTTCATTTCTACTAACAAAGAAAATATCATTGTGTTTGGTATGATAGAAGTTAGAAAAACTAAAAGAAAGCATATCTTATGAGGACAATTTTGAGGAACTGATTTCATTATTTTTAATGGTTATCTTGTCCACAAATACAAAATAAACAAAGCTCACCTCTCATCATTTTTAATGGTTGTCTTGTCTAGAATTACAAAATAAAAAAATCTCACCTCTCATGTAATTATAACAAGTTACTATTCTATGTTATTTGAAGGGGATTACGAAACATTTTTGTCATAATAAAGCTAGTTTGAAAATCATAGACAATCTAATGTTTGAAATTCATATACCCATTAAATCCACTCAAAAGAAAATATTCTCATTATTTTAGAGCAATCAACCTCCCTCATATCAAACAAATCACCTATAATTACAACATCTCGAAAAAACTTTCTATTATGCTTCATTTTATGTTTATTTGTTGCATTTGGTGAAATAATTTCAACGGATCCTACAAGGAGTTTCTCAAATAGTTCACATGACTACAATAGGGCCATCCATGACATCTAACAATGGTGGCACGTTTTGGGTGCTAGTGCAACAAAACATGTAGGTAAAAAAATCCATGTTCTAAATCTCTCATTTTTAAGAAGTATAACAAGATAAAACTATTAGAAATAGTTACATCCATTCTAATCACTAATATATATTCCATATGATCAATCATATGATTCCTACCCATTTTATTAAGTAAAAAGATAATAAGAGGTGACCCTAGGGATGAGACACCACTAGTATAAATTGTGTGTGAAGAAAACATAGCCACAAGAAGTACCAAATCCAATAGACGTATAATATCAAATGTGTGTTGATAAAATATCTGTTGTATGAACAACATAGAAAGGGTCTTTATTGTTATTATAGACTATTTTTTCACTTTCAACATTATTAAAATCTATATCTCTTTATCATGATCTTCCTTTTCCTTATTAAAGCCTCGGACCTAATGAACAAAGTTAGAAAATCATTATTTTTGTTTGATAGTTTCCAAAAATGTTATTTGATTGTCCCATGAATGGGAATTGACATTACTAACTACTATTCCCTTAATAATAAATCATATATCGGGACATGGATAGCTAACACGTGGCTAAAATTATCTCCTAACATGTCATATCATAGTTATTTATGGTTGCATATGCTTAGTAGGTTGACCTTAGTACTTTAAAGCATAGTATAGTAGTGTATATATATGAGTTAGTATGTGGTAGATAGGCATGATATTGAGCATGTGAGTCATATTATATGGTTTAGAGGTTTCCCCCTTGAAGTGGATAAGTCATTATATTTGATTATTTTTATAATTCATCTATATCTTGGTGTCCTTTGGTGTTATATTTATTTTGATATTAAGATCTATCTAAGTAATTTTATTACAAGTCGTATTAGAGCTTCAATATCGACCAAAATTGGGTCAAAACCCTTATTTTGAATATTCATCTATATCTCCAAAAGGTAGATAAATTTTATGCATTTTTTACTTGGTGTTGTGAACTAGGTCAAGCAAGATCCTCTCCAAATTTCAATATTTTTTGACTTTATGAAATATGTTATATCAGTTTTATCATTTTCATAAATTCATTACCTAGGATATAATTGTGGAAAGTTTTATTATTTTATTATATTTTCAAAAATCTTTCCAAAAAATAAGTTAGGGTTTGTTCTTTATGTTTCTCTCTATTCAGCTAATAAATTTACAACACCCCAAACCCTAAATTTATATTATAATCCTTACATCCCAAGACCCAAATCCTACATCATGATGATGAGATCAAGTAGAGGCCAAAGAAAGGGTGAAGCCACTCTAAGAATGACCCCCAATAAGGAAAATAGATATTTTTTATCCCCCATCTTCTGATGTATCAAAGGAAGTCACAAAAATTCACGAAAAATTTAATAAAATGGTGAGTGTGGATATCCTTAACTACAATCTTCAAAAAATAGAGAGTAACCTCAACCTCATAATGCAAGGTTAATTGAATATGGGGTTTTAATTAATGAGGAAATATATTATGCTCACTTTTTAAAGCATGAATATTGACATGAATTTCCATTAAAATCAAAATCATACTAACCAAAAGGATCCTCTACACAAATTTGTGGAGCTTCGACCAATGGCGTAACATGATTCCAAATGTATAAATACACAAGTTCAATGGGAATGATCTGATGACATGGATCAACCAAATGGATATTTTTTTTGATCTGCTTCAAATCCCAAGTGGATAGAAGGTAGTAATGGAATCCTTATATTTGGAACTAGAATAGTTTATATTTTATAGATGGATGTGTGAGAAAATAATTAGAAGGGTACCTATTACATGGTCTCAGATCACTAATGATCTCTAGACTCACTATAATAATAGTGTTATAGAGAAATATTTTAACAAGATAGCCAAACTACGACAAATAGGGACAATCCAGGATGATATTTGGTAGTTCCAAAATCTATCATTATGAGTGAATTACATCTTATAGGAACTTATAAATGATATCTTCTTGGTAGACTCAAGGATATCATCCAACTTGATGTTCACACTCTTAATATTTGTTTGATATCGAGAATCCATGATAGCTTATTGTAGGGTGGATGAAAGAGATTTAATCAAATGAAGGGGTCTCAATAATCACAAGGAACACATGATGGCAACATCATCACTTCCCCAACCAACATGATTGAATCCTCAACAAATTGAAGATAAGAGAGAAAAAGGTATTTGTTACAATTGTGATAACAAGTGGAGCAAGGGATGCAAGTGTCTCGAGAAGAATTTAATCTTTGTTGAGGTTCCTAATGAGGAATACGATGAGAAATAAGTGGCTAATGAATAGGAAGACATTCCTACAATTGAGGATTAAGATCTCAACCATATTTTTCCATTCAATTGAAGGGATTCACACCCCAAAACTATCAAGTTTGTTATGTTCATAAAGAAGGAAAGGGTGATAGTACTAATTAAATATGATAGTACTCGTAAATTCATTGATAATAATTTGGACTTACACTTAAATTTCTCCATTTCACCATCCCCATAGTTATAGGTAATGGTTTCAGAATGAGGTAAAGATAGTTTTTTAGGAAAGTGTCATAAGATCAATCTATCCATAGGATACTACCTACCAGAGAGCCCCATGTATTCCATTTCAATGGGTGGAGCAGATATTGTGTTAGGGGTCTAATGGTTCAATACATTGGTGGCTATTGCATGATGAACGTGTACAATTTGTTTATAAGGTTCCATTATAAAGGGAGGAATTTAAAGCTACATGAGATTAAGAAAAAATATCCATAATTAGTAAGTTATCATCAAATGTAGAAAAATATTAAGAAGGGTGCATATGGTTTTTGGGAATACTATTATCACAAGAAGCTCAACCATCAAAGGGCCCTATACCATTAGATCTACAAGAAATTATTAATGAGAAATCATTTTTTTGGGGATATTTCAAAAGGTTTTCCTCCTAAAAGATATCACGATCACAATATTCCACTATTATTAGGAAGCCAACCACCCAATATTAAACCTTATTAGTACCATTATGTAGAAAAGAGTGATATTTAATAGATGGTATAAGAAATTTTGGAAGCACGTATTATTCACCATAGTCAAAGTGTTTATTATTCTCCAGTGGTGATGGTATGAAAGAAGGATGAAGGTTGGTGCATGTGTCAATACTACGCGGAGCTCAAAAATTTAAAGTGAAATATAAGTATCCTATTCATGTCATTGAAGATTTGTTAGATAAATTGCATGGTATTGTTTACTTTAAAAAATTAGATCTTTGATTAGGATATCATTAAATTATAACTCATTATGAAGATATTCATAAAACAAAATTTAAGATACATGAAGGCCACTATGAATTTCTAGTAATGTCTTTTGGCCTTACAAAAACACCATCCGATTTCTACAATGTTATGAATTCAATCTTTCATCCATTTCTATGAAAATTTGTCCTAGTATTCTTTGATGATATATTAATTTACATCAAGACATGGGAGGAAAATTTAAATCATGTTAATAAGGTTTTGGAAACTATTGAAAAAAACCTTTATTCCAAGACCTTCAAGTGTATATTTGGAGTAAGGGAGGTAGAATATTTGGGTCATATCATGTCTCATGAAGGTGAAAATGTGTATCCTTATAATATATAGGCCATGTTGGACTAGAATATTCTAAAAACTCTAAAAAAATTAGGGATTCTTATGTCTTGCAGGTTATTATCACATATTTGTGAAGAATTATGGTAGAATTTATACACCACTCACATTGTTATTGAAGAAAGACTCTTTTTATTGGAATGAGATAGCAACCTGTGATTTGAGTCACTAAAAAGTCCATATGTACCACTTGTAGTTCTAACCACCCGAGATTTATCCAAAACCTTCATTATTGAATGTGATGCTTTAGGGTGTCACATAGGTATAATACTTATGCAAGAGGGACACCCCATTACATTTTAGAGTTATCAACTTAAATCTAAGAACATGTATCAAAAAAACTTATGAGAAGGAAATGATGGTTATTCTTCATGCAATCAAATAGTGGACACCATATCCCAAGGGTCATCACTTTAAGGTAAGGACATATCATGATAACTTGAAATACTACTTGGAGAAATGAATATCATATGAAGAACCAATAATGGGTAACAAAGATGTTGGGATATGACTTTGAGATCATTTATAAGAAATAAAAAGAAAATGTGGTAGCTGATGCACTATCTAGGAGAAATGAGTCCATAGAATCATTATTATATTCCATGTCTTTATTATAGGAGATTAGGTAGATGAAGAAACATTAGAATAAAAAAATGACAAAGAGACCCACATTCTCATTCAAAACCCGCAACAGATCCGAGCATTTCGGAAAAATTGTATGCAAGGGGGATGCATTGTGGTATAAAGATTGATTTTTCTTATGTAATAACTCTACCCTAAAATTTCATGTTATCTTAGAGCTCCATTATTATCTAGTGATGGGGAATCTGGGGTTGCTAAAATGTTATCACATAAGTAAGAAATATTTCTTCCAGGAAGGGTTAAACGGGGATATGCAAAATTTTGTGGTAGAATTCTTAGTGTGTCAATGTAATATAGGAGAAACTATTAAGAGACCAATCCTATTGTAACCTATATCTATTACTAGTGAGAGGTGGGAAGAGGTTTCCATGGATTTCATCACATGTCTTCTAAAATTTAAAGGGACAATTTTAAATATGGTGGTTGTCTATGGAATCACCAAATATGCTCATTTTTTTTTTTCTCACACTTTTACAACAAGTAGAATGGATGAATATTTTATGGCTATAGTCCATAAGCTACATGGAACAACCAAGAATATATTAAATGTGATTATTATCCTATATTCACTAATAATTTTGGACTGATTTGTTCTCATGTTTAGGTGCTCGATTGGCTCATAATTACTCATATCATTCACAATTGGATGGACAAAGTGAGGTAGAAAAAAATGTTTGGAGCGGTATTTATGATGCTTTTCTTTAGATAAGGATGAGATATGGGTTCAATGGCTACCACTTAAATAAAGGTGGTATATGTCGAGTGGGCCATAATCAAGGATTGAGACTGGATAGGATCAAATGTAAAAAGTAGAAATCTGTGTGGAGAGGTGAGATCCAAAAAAACTCAAGAGAAGAAAAAACTATTCATTCATTCATGCATAAGCCAATTATCCAAAAATATGCATAGGAGGTTACATTATATAGTGAGAAATTAGGTCACCCAAAAATGTAACTAACTCAAATCACAATTAGAAAATGACTTAAAGTACATTCCCCTAATAACCTATGATTAACCTAAGCAAGCTAATTAGACTGTGTAGGTAAAACCACAAGGTGGGTAAAATCCTACACCAACACCCCCTTAAGCATATCTTAGGTGGGTTGAAAAGAAAGGTGGGTCTCAAAAACAAGGCCTGATGAGGTACCCATGTACAATGCAAATCTCTCATAAAGCAGAGAAAAGGAGAAATTCCAATGGAAAGAACTCCTCCCCAAAAGAGAGAAAGAAAAAGAAGATAGGACTAGAAAGCCCCACTTGAAGCTACAAAAATATGTAGCCACCATATATATGGAAAATGAGCCTCTTGAAGTGAATTTGGACCAGAAGGAGGAACAATGAAGAGTGTGTCATATTTTCCAACACTTGGAATTATGTTCCAAGAAATAACAACACTTATTTTTGGATCACGAGGACAACATTGATACATTTTTTGAGAGGTAAAAGGATAATAATTAGATGTAGAGATGCGTGGATCACCACGGAAAAGTGAATGAGTTTTCCAAGTGGCTAATGGAGCTATGTCCAAAGTGTGGTTCCTAGATAAGGAAATATGCTCCTCATGCAAAGTAGAAAATCCAAATTCTCCATGAAGGGATGTTATATCCAAAGAAACAGAAAAGAAGGAATGTGGAAGGCCCTAGGGTTCATTTTAAAAAACCTCTAGGAAATCGAAGGTGGAAAATCCCTGATGAATATGCCTAGAACCACTTTCACGAAACATGAATGTTTTTTTGGGTTTGTGAGTAACATTTTTTCCTAAAAGAAGCTTTCATTTTCAAGACATCCAACAATCGAGACAACACCCTTACTAACGTGCGACAACAAGGTTGTTGTCACGCAACATAGACCTTATTATCACACGACAAGAAGGTTGTTGTCACACGATAGTAAGCTTGTTGTTGCACAACAATAACCTTCTTGTCACATAAAAACAAATATCTTGTCACACGACTCCAAAATTTAAATCTCTCATCAACAAAATATCCTTGTCATGAGTTAGAGAAATACCATGTCATGCATCAACAAGAGTACTATCGTGCATCACTAGTAGTAATGTCCCATGCCAACAACCAAACCCTTTTCATGTACAAAGTGAAATCTCCTTGTCATGCATCAGTGAAATCTCCTTGTCGTACATCAATAAATAACACTTGTCACTTGAATGCAAACTTCAAAATAGATCTGCACTATACATTGGTGCTTAGATTACATAATTTCACAATACTTAATATGTCGATACCTCAACTAGTATTTATTTAGTAGTATACTATGCAACGTATCACCTAGGTTTTTATAGGAGATGTTTTCAAATGTAGGCGAAGACCCCCTAAAAAAATATACAAGAAATTTTAGGCGAAATGACACTCACATGCTCAAAAATTTGACTTTTAAAAATTTCCTAAAATGAATTTTTTTCCATATTATGAATATTCACCACTAAAATTATCCTTGGAAGGCCCTACAACTATGTACCGGAATGCCCAATGTTATATGAGTCTTCAATCAAGGTGCATGCTCCCTGAAAATTCAAAGGACTCGAAAGTAGGTGGATAAGGAAATAACTCAATATTTTGAATGTGATAAGGAGATGGTGGAGGTGAGTCCCCATCACAACTGTACTCATCTCATTGCTAGAAGAAAAGTCCTTGTAATCAGAAATTTGCTCGGATTGGAAATGACATTAAGTGCGGTGAATCTAAAAAAGAATCGGAGGGAAAAAGTGAGAGAAGGAATACAATCAAGTCTCGATGATCAACAAAACCCATTGCAATGATAGCGTCACTTTGAAACTCTCTAACATACATTGAATATGGAGTGAACTCAACTCAAAAACCCGACCATGGTGAATAATCTAGTAGAGTGGTAGGAGATTGGTTGATAATGAGGGGATATTGAGAACATTATTGAATGTTCTTTCACTCACTTCAAAATAATCTCTCCCAAAACACATGCGAAGGGTTTCCACCTAATCGTATAGAAGACATGTAATATGGCTCCAAAGAAGGGAACTCCACATGTGAAGAGGCCATATAATGTGATACACTAGAACCAACTACCCATGTAGGATTTGGTGGTACAAATATAACTAGGGATCTCCTCTTTTTTTTTTTTCTCCTTTATTGATTCTTTCTCTTTCTCTTTTCCATGGTCATTTACCTTGGATAATTCGTAGACCGATGAAGACGGTTTGAAAGACTTAGGAACACCTATGTTGTTCTTCTCAAGAAGACTTGAGAACTATCAATTTGCTTCTTCATACATTTTATTTCATCATGCTTTCCTGTGAAATACCCACATTTGATCCTATCTTTCTTGGACTTAACACTGGTACAGGAAGTCCAAAGTTTGATTTGGAGGTGGGATCATTTTGATCCTTCTTGTTCTCATGATCCTTATTATTTTGTTTCTTCTCTTTGTTTGAAGCCTTCAATTTCTCATGTCCAACAAGTAGAGCATGGGGTTTAGAGGACTTCAATGCACCCATTTGAATAATCTTGTCTTGTTCTGAAGTTAATTGAATAACACAATTTTCCAAGGAAGGCATGGTCCATGTAGCTCCCATGGAACTCCTGGTGGAGTGAAAGGTAGAGACAAAGAAAAAATAATTGGAACCCAATTTAGCAAGGATGGAATGAAACGATTGATCATCTGTTTTTTCTATGCCACACAATTTCAACCGCAACTATATTGATTTGAATTTTGAGAAGAAGTCCTATATTGTTTCAAATTCACTTGGGCTCAAACTAATGAGTTTATTCTCTAACTTGTGACCTCTCATTATGTCCCACTTCCCAAATAGTCCTTCAAAAATGGTCCATAATTCATTAAGAGTATTTTTAGATTCAATATGAAAAAGAAATTTAGAAGACATGGACATGCATAATAGACCTGTAGGATTCATCACTTTTTTTGTACCACTTCTCCTTTTTGCACCCGGTGTTGATTCTGTTTCTATATCCATTGTGATCCATTATAATACTTTTCTCCTCAAGAGGATTTGCATTTTTACTTTCCACTCGTGATAGTTGAATGGTGTCGAATTGGAAAAAGGGATGAATCCATTCCAATAAGTGGTTGTATGTTAAATTAAGTGTCTTGTAAAAGACTTAAATGTGTAACCCCTAAACTATAGAGGTGAAAAATTTACAAGGAAATATAATATTACCAATGTGTAGATATCAATAAAACTCACACTTTAAAAAAATGGAACCTAAAATGTAGCCATTGGTCGAAATTTATGTCAAATTGGATTTTTACCATCTTAAACACCTCCAAAAGCCCGAAAGTAGTTTATCATGGTTTAGGCGATGAAAAGCATGGGGGCGTAAACCGAAAGGTGAAAAGTAGTGGTGGAACTTGAAAGGTACAATTTAGGGGGTGGAACTTGATATGTGAAAAGTAGGGGTGGAACTGACAGTGCAAAGCAGGGGGTAGAACTCGACAAGTGTTGAGCAAGGGTCGAACCCGACAGTGCAAAACATGGTGTGGAACTTGATATGTGTAAAGTAGGGGCTAGAAATCAACATGTGAAAATAAGTGGGTAGAAGCTAACAGTGTGTACAACATGGTGTGGAACTTGATATGTGTAAAGTAGGGGCTAGAAATCAACATGTGAAAATAAGTGGGTAGAAGCTAACAGTGTAAATTAGGGATAAGAAATTGACATGTGAAAATCAAGGGCCAAAACCAGACAGTGAAATACGAGAGGTTAGAACCCGAAAAGTTAAAATTAGAGGTCGAATCGACATGTGTAATGCAAGCGTTAGAACCCTAGACAGGTGTTGATAAGGGGTTAGAACACGACAGGGAAAATTACGGATCAGAACCTAACAGTGCAAAGAAGAGGTTAGAACTTGACAGGTGCAAAGAAGGGGTTGAAACCCAACATGTGCTTTGAGTAGGGGTTGGAACCCGACACACTAAGAGTAGAGATATTGACTTGTTGAATACCCTTGAAACCCCGATTTACAATTGGGAGGATTTTTACTTGTCAAGCTCCAGGAAAGCCAAAAATTCTTGAAAATACACTAAGTCAAATTTTTCACTTGTCAAGTACATGCAAAAACATGAAACACTACAAATTTAAAAAAGAACCTCAAGATATAAGAAAATTGTAACTTTTTTGTACAAAACAATAGATACCCACCAAGATATTTGATAAAACTAGAAAAAACTAGAAGGGATTTTTCTTTTTGAGCCCAAATTTGCACGGATTTGCTAAATTTGAAGAAAAAGCCTTCAAACCATAAAAAAGGTTTAAAATACTTGTCACATAGAACTAGATCGAGTAATAGATGAAACTAAGGTTTTGACCCCTTTTGAATTCAGGTGATGAGGTTTGTTTCTCATGTAGATACTCTAGAGAAGAGATTTGCATGGATTTCCTTAAAATCCCACCAAACCCTTGAAAACTAAAATCTATGAAAAAAACAATGAATGAGCTAGAATGCTAGATCTTCCAACAAAGTCAACAACATCTGGCTACCAAATCAGCTTTGATACCATGTCGAGTGGGCCACAATCGTGGACTAAGAATCAATAGGATCAAATGCAAAAAGTAAAAAATAATGTGGAGATGTGAGATCCAAAAACACTCAAGAGAAGAAAAAACTCTTCTTTCATTCATGCATAAGCCAATTATCCAAAAAGATGTATAGGAGGTTATATTATATAGTGAGAACTTAGGTCTCCGAAAATTTAACTAAATCAACTCACAATTACAAACTAACTTAAAGTACATTCCCGTAATAACCTCCGATTAACCTAAGTAAGCTAATTAACACATGTAGGTAAAACCACAAAGTGGATAAAATCCTACACAAATAGTATAACAATTCATTTCATACCTCATCCAAAATGTTGTTAATTTTGAAATTATATGTATATACATTACCATCCCTCTCCTCCAACTTAAGGGTTCAAGCTAAAGTAAGATTAGTTGCAAAGAAAAGTTAGAACCAATAAGAGGTTCTCTCTAGTATTAAGGAGAATTTTGTCTAAGGTCAAAAATGCATGAAGCAACAAGTTGATAAACACCATAGTGAGTGAAGATTTGAAGTGAGAGAATTTTTTTGTAATAATGTAGTCATATAAGTAAATATAGATGAAGAAATAGAAAAAGATATCAATTTTTCACCTAAATATTGTGGTCCTTATGAAGTGTTGCCGAAAATTGGTAGTGTGGCATATACGTTGGAGATTTCTTAGTCAACTAAAATAAATCCAATTTATTATGTTTCTACCTTAAACAAGGTCATTGGGCAAAAGGAATATTCTTAGTCAGTGTTACCCGAGCTTTATGAAGGGGACATATCCTCTTCAAGACTAAAGGAATCCTATAAAAACACACTAAGAAGTTGAGGACATTGGGTCATCAATGAGTATCCGATCAAGTAGAATACTTTGAAAATTGAAGATGAAGCATGCAAATAGTATCACTAGATCTTACTTTGTTGGCTTGGAAAAATTGCCTAAGTATTGGGAGGGCTCACATAACTTTGAGGTGTAAAAATGGGGCACGTGAATGAGTGCAAGTGTTAGTTAAAGCGAGTGTGCCCTGGAAGATCGGTTTCAAGACTTATTTGATTTTGCATGTCATGAGCTAAAAATAAGGACAAATGGTTGGAGTGCAGGCCAAATAAAGATAAAAGCAAGAACACTTTAGGGCTAAGAAAGAGCTATTTTGGAACTAAAGTGGAAGATCAAAGGTCATGCAAAGTTCAAACTAATAATAGGATTAAAGAAGGTATGATTTATAGATTTACTATATTATAAGGCTTGTAGGAAAGCATGCACACTTTATAATTGCTTTTGTATGTATGAATGGCTACTTTGAGCATGCCGTCTATTTTGAGATGCATGGGAAATGAAGGGAAATTCCCCACCTCTATATATTTTAGTTGATCTCGCATAGTTTTAAAAACCACATGTATTAGAGACCATATTGTAATCGAGTTATTTTGCTTTGATGTTCTAGCACACATGACTCTCTGGTGACTATTGTGATGTATTCAATTTCTATTATGTAATATTTTGAGTATTAATGGGTAATTGTGGATGGATTCTGGTAATTGATGTATTTGAGTATGGTGAACACATAGTGCAATTGATCTTAGTAATGGTATGATTTATTATGTTTCCTTATTACATGTGTTTTCTTGTGAAATCACTAATGATCTACATCTGAATGTATTCCGTGTTAATAGGTAATATGAACATGCATACAAACATCTTGACAAACTTTCATAAATGAGGGATTTGGTACCTTAAAGCGCTTGGTGAGCTTCCAGATATGTATAGATGAAGTGCAAACATGTCTAAGTAATTAAGTAGAAATAATAGACTACATTTTTGTTCCCTTGCCATGACCTCTTTTTAATCTGTCTATTAGTATGTGTCATGCAAATGGCATATTGATTGACTCGGAGGGTATTGAAATTTGGGTTGAAGATGGACAAGATAAGTTTTCCTAGAGATATATCACTAGACCTAATTTCAATGCACACAGATGGGTGGAAGATAACCTCTACGAGGTGCTATATGAAACTTTATTTTGTATCTTTTCAAAGATAATTGTATGATTTGCTTAGAAAAATATGCACAAGGGAAGAGTTGGAGTTATAGGAAAAAGATTTGGATGGAGATAGATTAAAAACGTTGTTTGATGCTAACATGGACTAGACTAGAGTTGTAGAATGCTAGCGGGTTGGTGTATTACGTAGTTAAAAGTTAGAGTACACTATCTCTACTTAGTTGTGTCCAATATAGGCTAAGTTTAGGTTCTTGTAAGATCCCATAGGATCATATTTATGGGCTATACCCATCATGTTTAAGATCTTGATGATAGAGCTAGATTTATGGTGCCACCCTATGTCTAATTAAATCACCACCGTGCACTATGGTAGTAGTAGGTGTGGAGAAGGATGACAAAAGTGGTGGAAGATAGATAAAGAGAGGAAAGATAGATTAATTTTAATGAGTTATGAGAGTGGGACATGATACATGCGTGGGATTTGGAAGAGGCACTAGAGTTGAGGAGGATGTTGGCTCCCGAGGGACTTGAAGCTCATGTGGATGAAGAGGAGACATATCAATAGGCTCTCCCTCTCTAGGAAAACATAGAATAGGTTCCTTGATGGATTCGGATGAGAGTGTGTTAGGAGAATTATTGATCACCACAGTGTACATCTAATCCCACCAAACTACCTTGCCCCTTCACATGGTGTTTTAGATCCTAAGGTAGTTATTGAGAAGTAGAATGATGACGCTAAGCAAACAAAGATGGGTAGATATAATTTTGTGTTGAATTAAGGAGATCCAGCTTAGTAGCACGCCCATGACGAATCAACATGCACCATTCTTTGTGAGTATGATAGGTGGGTTGTTTTTGAGATAATGTATTGGCATGTAGACTCTTGGCGGTACCAATGCGGGTGTTGCGACCACGTAGATCATTGGGTGAACTAATTTGGGTGCTAAGGACATGAAATCTATATGTGTCCACTCCAAGATTACTACGACTAGGACACAAGGAAGTTCATCTTCCGGCCCACTTCCCATAGAAGGTAGTTAGGGGGATCAAGAAGATTAGGATCTCGAGGATCAAGATCGGGTGGGCCATGTCATGGAGGTTCTAGATCTGGTGGGAAAGGTCCACACCCATAACAACCACCTCAATAACCTCTACAACCACAACAGACACCTCAAGTTTTCTATGAGATATCTCTCCACTTGCTAGAGTATAGAGGTATTGAAGATGTAACAGAGAATGTGCACATGTGTGATTTATTATGACGTGATTAAAAATCACAACTTCAAATAGGAAGACAATCTATTTTACTATGAAATTACAAGGGTGTGCACATAATTGGTATAGGAAGTATGATCCACATTAGAATGCAATAGATAATGATGATTTACGCTATGTGTTTCTAGTTGAGTTTCATATTCCAGAGTTTGAGAAAAAGAGTATCGTGCACTCAAGGACATCAAACATGGCTTATCTGAGAGCGTGAGGGAGTATGATGCATCCCAATCAACATGCACAAAGTGATTTGTTGGTGGATTGTTGACCCCTTTCAAAAGGGGGCTCTCTCATGCGCGAGGCCTTGGAAGTGGCTCTACGCACTAAGGAAGTTGGAAGTGTTTATATTAGAGTGAGCCCCTTTATAGAAGTATAAATTACATTATGGCCAAAAATCTGAGAAGATTTTTGATAATTCAGCTCATGAGACTCGAAGTGGAATATGGTGCACAAAATGTGAGGTTGAAGGAGACATTAAGGATAATTTCCCACAAAAGTCAATGCACACATTGTTATTGGATTAGGTCTGTCACTTTAACCATGATGTTTAGTATTGTCCTCTTTTGCAGTGTGTAGGTGTCCATGTATTACAAGATCTATAAGTCTCATATCCATGACACCGCTAATCGTAGACCGATTAATCACATTCATGCAGCAACAAATTGATCAACACCATATTGAGCAAAGATTTGAAGCGAGAGATTTTGTTTTTGTAACATTGTAGCCATATAATAAAATATATATGAAGAAATAAAAAAGGATAACAATTTTTCAGCTAAATAGTATAGCCCTTATCAAGCATTGCAAAAATTGAATGTGGCATATACATTGGAGCTTCCTCGGTCCAACTAAAATAAATCCAATTTTTTATGTTTCTTCCTTAAAGAAGGTCATTTAGCAAAAGGAATCTTCTTAGCTAGTTTTACCCGAGCTTGATGAAGGGGACATATCCTCTTCAAGCCTAAAGGAATCCTATAGAAACACACTAAGAAGTTGAGGACATTGGGTCATTAATGAGTATCTGATCAAGTGGAATAATTTGACAATTAAAGATAAAAATTCCAACAATAGTAGCCGATCGCATCTTCTGGGTTGGAAAAATTGCCTAAGTATTAGGATGGCGCACGTAATAGTGAGGTGAGGAAATGGGGTGCGTGGATGAGCACAAGTGTTAGTTAAAGCAGTGATCCCTAGAAGATAAGTTTCAAGACTTAGCTGATTTTGTATGTCATGAGATAAAAATAGGAAAAATGGTTGTAGTACGGCCCAAGTAAAGATAAAAGCAAGAAGGCTTCACGACTAAGCAAGAGATATTTTGGGAATAAAGAGTAAGATCAAAGGTCATGCATCGTTCAAGCTAATAATAGGATTAAAGAAGTTATGATTTATATATTTAATCTATTATTAGGCTTATAGGAAAGCATGCACAATTTATAGTTGCTTTTGTATGTATGCATGGCTATTTTGAGCATGCTATCTATTTTGAGATGCATGGGCGACGAAGGGAAAGTCCCCACCCCTATATATATTATTTGATTTGCATAGTTTTAAAAACCACGTAAATTAGAGACCATATTGTAATAGAGTTGTTATGCTTTGATGTTCTAGCGCACATGACTCTCTGGTGACTATTGTGATGTATTCAACTTTTGTTATGTAATCTTTTGGTTATTAATGGATAATTGTGGATAGATTTTGGTAATTGATGTATCTAAGTATGGTGATCACATAGTGCAATTGATCTTAGTATTGGTATGATTTGTTATGTTTCCTTGTGATATCCGTAATGATCTACATTTGAATTTATGTTGTGTAACAAGTAATATGAACATGGATGCTAACATCTTGAAAAGATTTCCTAAATGAGGAACTTGATAGCTTCATGCGTTGCATGGTGACTGGCCAGATCTGTCTGGATGAAGTGTAAACATTCATAAGAAATTAAGTAGAAATAATAGAATACATTTTGGTTCTATTGCGGACCAGCTTTTCAACTGCTTTGCTAGGTCGTTTCATGCATGCGAAGCCATATCGATTGCCTGCGGAGAGCATTGAAAGTTGGGTTGAAGAAGGACAATATAAGTTTTCGCGAGGATATAACACTAGTCATGATTTCGATACACACAGATGGGTGGAAGATAACCTCTATGATGCGCTATATAAGACTTTATTTTACATATTTCCAGTCTAATTATATGAGTGGTTAGATACATATGCACAAGGGAAGAGTTAGAGTTATAGGCCAAAGCTTTAGACGCAGGTAGATTAACATACATTGTTTGATGCTTGACGTGGACTGAACTAGAGCCGTAGAATGCTAGTGGGATGGTGTGTTGCATAGTTAGATGTTGGAGTATGTTATCTCTACTTATTTGTGTCCAAAGATAGGCCGAGAGTTTAGGTTCTTTCACGATCCCATATGATCGTATTTATGGGCTATACCCATGGTGATTAAGACCTTGATGATAAAATGAGATTTAGGAGCCACCTTATGGCTAGATAAAACCTTACCACATGTTGTGGAAACAATAGCTGTGGAGAAGGATGGTGGACATGGCGGATGATGGACATAGAGAGAAAAGAAAACTCAAGTTTCATGAGACATGAGAGCGAGACATGGAATGTGATTGAGAGTTGACAGAGGAACTAGAGTTGAGGAGGATGTTAGTTCGTGATGGATTTGGAGCTGCTTTGTGGATGAAGAGGGGCCTCAACAACAGGCTCTCCCATATCTAGGAAAGTGTAGAAGAGGATCAACTTTGGATTTGAAGGAGAGCACATCATAAGAAATATTGAATACCGCAAACACACATATGATCCCACCTAGCTACCTCACCCATGTGCATAGTGTTTCAGATTCTATGGTAGTTATTGAGAAGAAAGATAGTGACGGTAAGAAAGAAGAGATGGGTAGATATAATTTTTGTTGAGTTAAGGATATCAAGTTAGTAGCGTGCCCATGGAAAATCAGTAGGCACCATTCTTTGGGAGTACAATAAGTGGGTTATTTTTGGGACGAGGAATTGGCACATAGACTATTGGCAGCACCAATGTGGTTTTTGACCGCACGAGAATATTGGGAGCACTACCGTGGGTGCTACGAACACACAATATGTAGGTATTTAGTCTATTACTAAGACAAGGACACAAGGAAGCTCATCTTCCATCCCACTTTCTCTCGTAGTAGGTAGCACGGGGATTAGGAGGATCGGGACTGGAGGATTAGGATTAGGTGGATTAGGAGCATCGGTTGGGCTAGGTGGTGGAGGTTCTATATCTTATGGGAAATGTCCACACCCACAACAGCCACCTCAATAACCTCTACAACCACAGTAGACACCTCAAGTCTTTTATGAGATATCTATCCACTTACCATAGTATAGAGGTATTGAAGATGTAGCAGAGCATGTGCACATGTATGAGTTACTATAGTGTGATAAAGGAATCACAACATCAAAGATGAAGGAAAGCCAATTTTCTATGACATTGCAAGGGTGCACACATAGTTGGTATAGGAAGTATGATCCACATCAGATTGTAATAGATTATGATGTTTTACGCTCTGTATTTCTAGTTGAGTTTCATATTACAAATTTTAAGTAGAAGAGTATCAATGCACTCAAGGACATAAAAAATGGCTTATCTAAGAGCGTTAGGGAGTATTACACACATTTCAAAAATTTGTTATCAAAATTGTCTTATGATATCCATCCATGTGAGCATGCAAGGTCTTTTTGTGGATTGTTGAACCACTTTAGAAGGGCATTCTATCATAAGATATTTGTGGATCCATGTGAGGCACCTGGGAAGTGGATCTTCACACTAAGGCAAATGGAAGTGTTGATACTAGAGTGAAAATTTTTTTAGAAGCAGAAAATGTAGTTATGGCCAAGTAGCCGGAGAATCTTTATGCTAATTCAGCTCATGAGACTCGTAGTGGAATATGGTGCACATAATGTAAGGTTGAAGGAGATATTAATGATAAGTTCCCATGAAATTCGGTACATGAATTGTATTTGGATTATGAGGTCTATCACTTGAACCATGATGTTTGAGATTTTCCTATTTTGTAGTGCACATTTTATAAGGTGTCCATGCATTACAAGATATGTAAGTCTCATACCCATAACACCACTAATCTGCAGACTAATTGATCACATTCATGAAGCAAAAAGTTGATCAACACCATAGTGAGTGAAGATTTGAAGTGAGAGAATTTTTATTGTAATATTGTAGCCATATAAACAAATATATATGAAGAAATAGAAAAAGGATGACAATTTTTCACCTAAATATTTTGGCCCTTATCAATTATTGAAGAAAATTGGTAGTGTGGCATATACATTAGAGCTTCCTCACTCAACTAAAATACATCCAATTTTTCATATTTCTTCCTTAAAAAGAAGGTCATTGGGCAAAAGGAATATTCTTAGTCAAAGTGTTACTTGAGCTTGATGAAGGAGACATATCCTCTTCAAGCCTAAAGTAATCCTATAAAAATGTACTAAGAAGTTGAGAACATTGGGTCATCAATGAGTATCGATCAAGTGGAATACTTTGACAATTGAAGATGAAGCATTTTAACAAAGATAGTAGCCGATATTACTTGTTGGGTTAGAAAAATTGCTTACGTATTGGGAGGGCGCATGTAATAATGAGGCACAAAAATGTGGTGTGTGGATGAGTGCAAGTGTCGGTTAAAGAGGGTGCACCCCAAAAGATTAGTTTCGGACTTCCGATTTTGCATGTCACGAGATAAAAATTGGAAAAATGGTTGAGTGCGGCCCAAGTAAAAATAAAAGCAAGAAGACTTCACAGCTAAGAAAGAGCTATTTTAGGAATAAAGTGGAAGATCAAAGGTCATGCATAGTTCAAGCTAATAATAGGATTAAAGAAGGTATGATTTATAGATTTAATATATTATTAGGCTCATAGGAAAGCATGCACATTTTATAATTGCTTTTGTATGTATGCATGGAAATTTTGAGCATGCCATCTATTTTGTGATGCATGGGTGATGAAGGGAAAGTCCCCACCACTATATATATCAGTTGATTTGCATAGTTTTAAAAACCACGTGTATTAGAGACCATATTGTAATAGAGTTATTTTTCTTTGATATTCTAGTGTACATGAGTCTCTGGTGACTATTGTGATGTATTCAAATTCTATTATGTAATATTTTGAGTATTAATGGGTAATTGTGGATGGATTCTGGTAATTGATGTAACCAAATATGGTGAACACATAGTGCAATTGATCTTAGTAATGGTCTGACTTATTATGTTTCCTTATTACATGTGTTTCCTTATGATATCTATAATGATATACATCTGAATATATGTTGTGTTAACAAGTAATATGAACATGCATGCTAAAATATTTAAACACTTTCATAAAGGAGGGACTTGGTAGCTTCGAGCGCTTTGGGTGAGTATCTAGATCTATCCGGATGAAGTGCAAACATTACTAAACAAATAATTAGAAATAATAGACTACATTTTGGTTCCGTTGCCGAGACCTCCTTTCAATGGCTCATGCATCGGTGTGTGGTTTGTAGATGGCATATCAACCGACTCTCGAGAACATTGAAAGTTGAGTTGAAGATGGAGAAGATAAATTTTCTTAGAGATAAAGCAATAGACCTGATTTCAATGCACACAAATGGGTGGAAGACAACCTATTTGATGTACTCTATGATACTTTCTTTTGCATCTTTCCAAAGATAATTTTATGAGTAGTTAGAAATATATGCAAAAGGGAAGAGTTGAGTTATAGGCCAAAAATTTGGATGAAGGAAGATTAAAAAATGTTGTTTGATGCTGAAGTGGACTGAACTAGAGATGTAGAATGCTGATGGGATGGTGTGTTACGCAGCTTAGATGTTGGAGTACATTATCTCTACTTATTTGTGTCCAGATAGGTTGAGTTTAGGTTCTTGTACGAGCCTATAGGATCATATTTAAAGGCTATACCTCTGTGATTAAGATCTTGATGATAGAATTGGATTTAGGGCACCACCTTATGGCTAGCTAAACCTCCACCACACATTGTGGCAGCAGTAGATGTGGAGAAGGATGGCGATCAAGGCGGAAGATAGATAGAGAGAGGAAATATTTCTCAAGTTTAATGAGGCATTAGAGTGGGACATGACACGTGTGTGGGTGTTGATAGAGGTACTATATTTGAGGAGGATGTTAGCTTGTGAGGGATTTGAAGATCCTGTGGATGAAGAAGAGCCATAACAACATGCTCTCCTCTCTAGGAAAGCACAAAAGAGGGTCCCCTTGGCTTTGGATGAGAGCATGTCGGAAGAAATATTGAGGACCGAAGGCACACGTCTTATCCCACCTAACTACCTCTCCCTTATGCATGGTGTTTTAGATCTTAAGGTAGTTATTGAGAAGAATGATAGTAATGGTAAGAAATTAGAGATGAGTACATATCATTTTTGTTGAATTAAGGAGATCAAGTTAGTAGCGCATCCATGACAACTCAACGGTATCATTCTTTGGGAGTATGATAGGTTGGTTATTTCCAGGATAAGGTATTAGCACAAAACTACTGGTGGTACCAAAGTGTGGGTGTTGCGACCGCACGAACATGGGGAGCACTAATTTTGGTCCTATGAACACACAATGTATAGGTGTCTAGTCTAGTACTATGATTAGGACACAAGGAATCTCATCTTTTAGAACACTTCCCGCAATAGGTAGCACAAGGGGATAAGGAGGATCAGATCAATTTGATCAGGAGGATTAGGTGGGCTAGGTGGTGGAGGTTCTAGATCTCGGAGGGAAATGTCCACACCTACAACACCTACCTCAACAACATTTACAACTATAGCAAACACCTCAAGTATTCTATGAGATATCTCTCCACTTGCTAGAGTATAGAGGTATTGAAGATGTAGCAGAGCATGTGCACATTTGTGAGTTACTATGGCGTGATAAAGGAATCAAAGCTTCAAATAAGAAGGAAAGCCAATTTTCTCTAACATTGTAAGAGTGTGCACATAGCTTGTATATGATGTATGATCCACATCACATTGTATTAGATTATGATGCTTTACACTCTATGTTTCTAGTTGAGTTTCATATTCCAAAGTTTAAGCGAAGAGTATAATTACACTCAAGGACATCAAACATGGATTATATGAGAGCCTTAGGGAGTATGACACACATTTTAAAACTTTGTTCTTAAAATTATCTTATGATATCCATCCCAGTCAACATGCATAGTGGTTGTTGGTAGATTTTGACCCCTTTCAAATGGGAACTCTCTCATAATAATTTTGTGGATCGTGTGAGGCCTTAGAAGTGGATCTATGCACTAAGGCATTTAGAAGTGTTGATACTGGAGTGAGCCCCTTTTTAGAAGAAAAAATTGTAGTTATATCAAAGTATATCTGGAGAAGCTTTACTGCTAATTCAACTCATGAGACTCATAGTGGAATATGGTAAAAAATGTGAGGTTGAAGGGGATACTAAGGATAATTTCCCATGAAATTTGGTGCACACATTATTATTGGATTGTGAGGTCTGTCCCTTGAACCATGATGTTCGTGGATTATCCTATTCTAAAGAACACACTTAAGAAGAAGGTTTCCATTTATTACAAGATCTGCAAGTCTCATACTCATGACACTGCTGACTACAGACTGATTGATCACATTCGTGAAGCCATTTAGACAAGCGTGCACTAGATTGGTGTAGCAAGTGGATTTAAGGAACACAAGGGATAAAGTAATGATTAGTGAAATAATTGAGATAATATAAATGGAGGCTTCCAAGGAGGATATATAGGTCATGTTCGTGGAGGTGGTAGAGGTAAGTTCACGTGTGGAACTTGTTATACTTACGGATCTCCCGATCATTATCAACATGATTGCCTTTAAAATAATTCTTGTTGATAGTGTGGGAAGCAACATAAGTTAGAGTATTTACTAGATTTGTAAGAGCACATGAGTAATAATTAGAAGAAGGATAAGGGCGTGGGATGATTTAGATATAACATGTTATTGCTAATCAAAGTGGGCCTAGGAAGAAACTTGATCCCGAGTTACAGACTATTATGGTTACAACCCGTGTTGAGGATGTGCACACTTGCAAGCCCCTGAAGGATAAACCACTCATTACAAAGGAGTAAGTGATACATGTGAAGTATCTAGATGTTGTACACCAAAATGAAATATCCCAGAAACCATTGGCATCATCAAAAACTGCATGGACAAATACAATGCTTGAAGGAATAAGTGCGCAGAGAGAATGTGGAATGAATTCCAATCTCCCACAGGAGGATGTGGATGATTTGAATGAGGTGTGCAGGATGTTGCACAAGGATAACATCATTCCTTTATTAAGGGAATGACTACGAGAAAAGGTACCACGCGTTGGGTCTGAGCACGAGAGACAGATACTTCATGTAAATATACCACATCATAATCATGAGTTCGATAAGCATTACACTCGGATGTTGTAGTTGATAGTTGGTTTTTTTGAAACATACTTATTGAAACTGGAACATAAGTAAATGTGTTGAATTTGGATGCATGGAATCAGATATGTAGACCAACATTACAACCATCCTCAAATGTGTTGTACATGGCAAACAGACTAGGGTGATACCTATTGGAGTAATAAAGGATGCAAAAATTACTATTTAGGGATCCAAGTTCACTGGGAGCTTTGAGGTATTAGAGCTACGAAGCGAGATAATTTTCTAGTGTTACTTGGATGGCCCTAGTGCTATGCTAATAATGTGAATCATGTGTTTTAATAAGAGGTACACAAGTTTTGAGAACACCGAGGAGTACGCGATCACACCCTTGTAGTATTAAAAGATAGAGCCTTATGTTGAGCACTGGGTGAATAAGAAACTAATAGAATCTATGCTCATTCAGTATGTGATCTAGAGAATCTATAACCATCAAAGGAAGGAATCCTTCAGTGGGAGGACATGCAGTCTATAAGTGATACCACTAGTGTTGCTTGTGATAACTGGGCTTATAGAATGTATGAGATGGTCATGCATGAGGTTCAAGGAAGAATCATCAAGATGATTAGGTCGTGCATTGTGAGGTGGATAGGATGTAACCATGTACCAAGGTATATTGGTTAAGGGAACCTCGATGCATTCTTGTGCACCATGGAGGTTTAGTGGAAGAATGAAGGGGATAGAAGCAACATGCTAGTCTATACTTTGCATGGGACAATAATGCGTAGGTGGGAAACACATACATATATCCTTTTGATTGGAAAGAAGTGAGTGTTGTTTAACCATGGTCATTTGTGTTGTCATTGATGTCAAGAGGCATTAATGGAAAAGCAATTAAGTGAGACCTAATAAGGAAGTTCATGATGGTATCAGTGTTTTACAGGCTTGGTTAGTGAGGTAGAAATCTAGTGGAAGTATGGTTATGGTAGGTATGAATAGTTAATATATGGTACATGTCAGATATGATAATGTAAGCATGATAACAATATTCTATAGTAAATATCATGTTAGTTGATGAAGGTATAAGTTCAAACTATCCCATTCAAGTCTATTCCTTGAGCTTGATGAGGTGTGAAGGTATGCCATAGGTCATGACAAGGAAATGAGATAATGGAAGTAGCCTAGTTATTTTTTTATGGCATATTTGAGAAAAAATAAATCTTACTCTAGGTCCTGAAGGAAAATTTCAAAGGTTAGAAAAAGTTGCTCTTGGGAAATTAAATTGCTCAAACATGCATATGAGATTGGGCAGAAATTATAGAGATATAATTTTCAAGAAAATCATTGGAGATGATGGAGGAAGGTACCCTGATGTTTCATGCAAAATTTTAGATCAATGTTAGGTCATTTGAGAAAGTTATGTAAGTTTTTGCAAAACTAGTTTATTGAAAAGCTCATTTTGAGCTACTTGGCTTCTTAGCAGTCATGCAAAAATATAGTGTCTTCTTTGGATAAATCATAGAATGAATTTTTGGAGTAAATTTTCCTAGAAATCATGTGCAAAAATTGGTTTGTAAAAAGGAGGTGTATTTAAAAATATATGAGCATTTTTCAAAGGTGTTTCTTCTTCATTTTGGCATGTGTTTTGTCCTTCAAGGTATGAATGCGTGATTTTTGATCTCTGATCATTTATTAAGTGCTCAAATTTTTTTAGAGGTTTCTTTCAAGATGGTTGTGTATCTAGTGTGATCAACAAGTGAAGACTTTACTATGTAGTTGGTCCCTCCATGCTGCTCTCTAAGTGTAAAATTAAGAAACTTGTCCATTTTTTCTATAAGATATTACTCGAGTAGAATATTTTTCAATATTTGTCTCTAATCATCATTGGCATGATAAATTTTAAGTTAAAAGGCTTTGTACATCACAAGTGTGAGGTCTTGTACATAGTGGTCTTTGAATTGCATATATTATTTTTTGATAAGTTGGGTCTCAGGACAATCATGGAAGTCATGCAAATTGACAAATCAGGATGCCTTGCTCTTCCTAATATTTCTACATCATCTATAAAGGATTAAGTATGATTCAAAATTCATTAGTAAGCTCTTAAATGATATGCAATAATGATGGTCTACTAAAATTGTCAAAGACATCGCCTTCTTTTCAAACCGTAACTCAGTAAACTTCATCATTGGGGTTAATTGAATTATTTGAAAGAAAAATTCATGCTTGGAATATATGAAGAAGGATAAATGGAAGCTATAGGAAAAATAATTTTTGAATTTCATTCAAAAATGACCAAGAAATCAAGATTTTCCTCTTTTCGTGCCTTACTATTAACTTGTATCAAGTAGGGTCTCTTGATTTTTTTTTCTCGAATATTCCAAATGCACTAACGAAAATTCATGAAATTTGAATGGAATATCTATGTCACCCATACCAAATGTTTGTAAAATGTTTGAAGTTGAATAATTAAGTGTAGAGAGATAAATTTGTAGAAAAAACTCCAAAAACATGCATGATCTAGTAAAATGAGGGTTTCTTCATTTTATCACAAAAATATCAAAGTACAAATCAATTTATTGGTTGATTCAAGGTCTAAGAAATGTGAAAGTTTATTGGAAAACTATCCTAAGTTTTTAATAAGTGTTATCCTCCTTGAATGCAAAGGTTATTCAACAATTTGTTAATCTTAGTGCTCAACCTTGTGAAAAGTAAAGTTAATGACCTTATTTCCAAAATATGTTACCTCTTTCAAGTACATTGGATCTCTACAAACAATCATGAGGATAAGAATTTAGTGGAATTGGTACTTAGAGAAAACTCAACCTTCTCTCGTATGAGAAATCATATATTTAGTTAGAATGATAACTGAAAATTAAAATAGGTACATCTTAACATTTGAAGGGAATGTTGCTCAAGTCACTATGTTTAAAGTTGTGACAGCTCTTAAGAAGTTTATGAGTCTCTATACATGATCCTATCTCGATGAAGAAGAGTAATAGACCTTAAATTTTTCTTCATGTGAACCTTGGTTGTTGAGCTTCCAAAGTTAAAAGTGATAAACCTCATGAACTTTCAAGATGAAATGTGGGTGTGAAGTTGAAGGGATGAGATCGAGTGAGTAGAGATGGAAGTTGAAAAGGTGAGCTAGTAAAAATGAAAATTGGTTGTCTTATATTATTGTGAAAAACAAAAAGTGATACAAGACTTGAACGTGAGAAAAGATATAGTGGTTCCAAGTGATTTGCAAAAATAATGCATGCTAATTCAAAGAAATGAAATGTATGATAGTGAGATATATAAAGTAAAAAGAACAGTAATTATGTATGATGGTAATGAATTTATAAGTGACTCATATAAGAGATGATTGTAAATTAAGGGACAATGATAAATAATACTATTGAAACAAATGCAACTGTGAGAATAATATACAAAGGCATGTTAAGCAATTGAGGTAGAAAATCAATCAAGCTAGCTAAAGATGAAACATGGTGGAACATAGTCACTACAAGAAGAAGTCAAAAGGACAACGAGAGGATATCAAAAGGTGTTTTTCTGAGTAAGAAGCATGTGAACGAGAAATGTAGAGTCAAATTTAGAGTGATTTGAGGTACATTGAAAATAACAGAAACAAGCGAGTGGTGTTGTATGAAGATCCATAAAAGGATCATGATCAGTTGAGTAAGCAACATGAAACTAAATGATCAAGTTGAACTATTGTGATTGTTTCCTAAGTGGGTGCTTGGGATACAGGGGTAGGAGCTCCTTGCAAGTTGTAGCTTGCTAAATCAGTCTAGTGGGTGCTAGGAAAAACATAGAAGTGGGTGCTTCATAGTTTGAGTGGGTGCTCAAATAGGTTGAAATCATTGTAAGACTTTGGAATGGGTGTTCCTAAATAGAGATTTTGATTTCAGTGGGTTTTCTCCCTTTAAGGGTTTCCCACCATAAACTTGGTGTCTTGTGTACTTGTCTTTTTGCATGCACTCTATTTTGGTTCATGGTTTGATTTTGGTTATAATTAAGAAGTTTTAAAGGTTAAAAATTGATTTGCACTGATTCACCCCCTCTCAGTGCTTGTGATTTCCAACAAGAATCACCTTTTCTACTAGGTTTACTCAGAGAAATGTGCCCATACGAGACATGTGCAAATCATGGGAAGTATTTTGCCACTCATCACATCCATGAGTGTGATAGATCATCGGTGCAAGGTAAGGAGGCATTAAAATTATCAATTTGGGTACATAAGTTCTACTCCACTTTACACGGTGTGCACATGCACATGTTATGTCCATGTTGAATTGAAAAGGAGACCACAAGTTGGGAAGAGATGACTACATGCATTATTCAAACTTTTGATTATTTTTCTACTAAGCCTCCAGTCTATGAAGCATTGCAGATTATGAAGTGCATCACTTTGGGAGATATCGTGAAGGATGAAGATATTATGATGGAATTACTTAGAGACCCCGATCTTGAGGCGTGCCTTTATCTTGAGGAGAAAATGAAGAGAAAATGGTCCCCGCCTAGAAACAAAAATAAAAAGGAAAACTGGTGTACATGATAGATGATGAAGAAGATGATAACTCGTATGTTGACCATACAAGGTACACGTGAGGTGATGGATACAAAATATGAGAAGGCACACACGTATCATGCTCCTATGAAGACAAAAAGGTTAACATTGGTACAAAAGATGAGCCTAAGGAGGCCATTATTGGTGATTACTAGAAAAAACAAGAAGTATAAAATATTTATGAACTTTTGTGTGAATTTTAGGACTTATTTCTATGGGGCTATCATGAGTTAAAGGAGTACACCCTTCTTTGGGTGAGATGAAAATCAAGATGAAAGAAGGCACACACCCAATTAGGAAGAGGCCTTATAGGATGAATCCTAATATGTGCGTGAAGGTAAAGGAGGAAATCAATAAGATGCTCAAGTCGGGATAATTGTACCTATTGAAGAATCTGAGTGGGTTAGCCCCATGGTCATAAGCATTAAGAAGGATGGGAGGATAAGAATTTGTGTGGATTATAGGGAAATTAATGTTGCATGTGTTATTGATCCTTTTCCCACCCCATTCACAAAAGAAATTCTTGAGGGAGTTATTGGGTATGAGATATATTATTTTATAGATGGTTTTTCAGTGTTATCATGAGGTGCGTATAGCAAAATAAGATTAAGATAAAACAACTTTCACCACCGAATGAGGAATTTTAGGATTAAAGAATGCACCAACAGTGTTCTCACACATTGTTGTACAGAATTTTAGGATTTTATTCATAAGTTCTTACAGGTGTATTTGGATGATTGGACAATATATGGCTTAGTCAAGGATCATTGTGATAATCTGAGGCTTATGTTTGAGAGGTGCAAGAAACTAAGCATCTCTTTGAACATTAAGAATTGCATATTCGCAACACCTTTTGGTACATTATTAAGGCATATTATTTTTAAGGAAGGATTGTCGGTAGACCGAGCCAAGATAGTTGTGATAATGGGTTTGGAAGAAATTACCAATCAAAGTGAAGTGCATGTATTTCTAGGACACACAAGGTATTACAGAAATTCATCAAGACTATGCAAAGATTGCCACACCCTTGGAAGAATTGTTGAAGGATAAAGGGAAATTTCATAAGGGTGACTCATAGCAACATGAATTTGGGACCTTGAAGGAAAATATTACCACAACACTTATTTTACGCTTTTCTTCTTGGGACAAACCCTTTCATGTTCATGTTGATTCCTATGGCATGCAAATTGGCGCAGCTTTTGGCATAGTTAGGTGAAGGCATCATAGATCATCCTATTTTCTTTCCAAGAAGGAAGTTGACACTGCATGACAACATAATTATACAACCAAAGTGAACACAAGGCATTGTATATGATCTACTCTCTACACAAGTTCGAGATAGTACTTGCTAAAGAACACCATTCATTTTCTACAAAGATCACATGGCACTCAAGTATTTGGTCAACAATATTTTTTTACAAGGGCACATTTGTAGGTGGATACTTCTATTTTAGGAGTTTGAATTTACAGTTGTTGTGAAACCATGAAAGAGAAATTATGGGATTGATCATTTATCTAGGATTTATTCTCGCGAGGACACATAGAGCATTGAGGATACAATGTTAGATGTATAACTTTTCAGATTAAACCACACACCCTTAGACTTAGAGGATATTGCATTAGTTTTACGTACTAGACAATCACACCGAAGGCATGAAGACGTTGGAGGAAAAATAACTTAGAATATGTGTGATTCCATATCATTGATTACTGGAGACTTGTATAAGTTGGGTCATGATGAATTTTTGCGTTGTTGTGTTCTGGAGCATGAGTGTGAGGCTATTATGGAAGAAGCTCATGGTGGGATAGTAGGAGGAAATTCCGTTAGTGTTGTTACAACATACAAGATTCTAATGGATGGAATTTGGTGGGAAAATTTGTATAAATATACTAAATAATATGTCAAGGCATGTGACCATTGTCGGCCTCTGGGAAACCTAGAACTAGGGATGAGATTCCCTTGTGCCCTATTGCAAGTGTTGAACCTTTTGAGAAGTGGGCTATTGAATTTGTAGGTCCTATTTCACCACCTACACGTAGGATTGACGCACACTACATTATTACTTGTGTAAATTATTTGACAAGGTGGGCGGAGGAAACAGCTACAAAGGAGTGTTCAACAGCTGCAACAACAAGATTCTTATGGGAGAACATCATTAATAGGTATGGCTATCCATTGAGCTTAACAAGTGATAGAGGAACTCATTTCTTGAATGAGATAATTAGAGTTATATTGGCAGAGTTTATGGTGGCACACCATAAAACTAATCCTTATAACCCAAAGGCTAATTGTACTATGGTAGCTTTCAAAAAAAAATTTCACAAATATTGGAAAATATTTTTGTTGTGGGAGAAAATATTGGGATGATAAAGTATCGGTTGTAATTTGGGCTTATAGGACAACTTACAAGAGGTTGATGTTGATGCGTAATCACATCACCCATGAATGTCTACAATTCAATGGGTTGAGACTCTCAATATGATTGCATAACATGGAACTTTTCCCAAAGTGTGGGAATTTGAAATTGGGAAAGCTCTTCTGGATGAAGTCCGGTTCCTATTCCTCTGTTCAGGTGCACACATACAATTTGCAGAGGATCTAATCTAAAACCTACTCTAACTTTCCAAGGAGACAAGGTTAAGAAGATGCAAGAAAATAAACCTAAATTAACAGAGGTGATGCACTAAAGGAATGTTGAACACCTGCTTTGCAATTAAACACAAACCATTAAAAGTGTAATAAAAACACCATGCATAGATAACTAGGATTACAAAGAGAGATCAAGATGATACAATGAACATAAGAGAGGGTTGAAATCATCCACAGACTTATTTTTATTACTCCAAGAATTTGATACAGTCCATTACAATGGCCAAGAGGCACAATCTTGCATTACGGTTTGAACTCCAAAAGTTCACTTGTAGATCAGAGAAGAAGGGAGGGTGCAAGGAAAAATTGTCCAACCTTTATAAAAATTCCCCTCCTTACAATATATAGGAAGAATTAGAGAAGGAGATAGAAGAAATCTGAAATCTAACTTCAACCACCCCCAAAATGCATTGAATTCTTATGCAACAATGATGGGTGCCATGAAAAAACCCATACCTCCATGTGATATTCCTTTTGGGAAAGAAAGGCAACCCATACCTCATTATGGTGGTAGGTGAGAAACCTGAGACACCTCAAAAAATGGCAAACTGTATTTTTCATTTTTTAGAAATTACTCCCACTAATTTAAAGATATCCAGTCATAGTTACGTAGAAGATGCTGAGATCTTTCCAAAAAGTTATTTCTTGTGTAAATTTGAGCTCCCAATCAAAAGTTATGGCCATCTGAACGTCGAGGTGTCATTCTGTAAAAATGGCAGACTAAGAGTTCTGAAAGTCCGAAACCCGAAATCCTAAAAGTCTGAAATTTTAGACTTTCGTTTCAGAGTTTCAGAAATTGAGGGGTGATTTTCAAATTTTGGTGCTTGAGAGTTCTGAAACCTTGAAGTCCAAAACCCTGAAACTCTGAAGTCTGAAATTCTGGACTTCAGACTTTCAGGATTTCGGATTTTTGCTCACTAATTTTTGGCATGATTCCCAAAATTCCCGAAACCCCAAAAGTCTAAATTTTTGGACTTTCAAACTTCAGGATTTCATACATTTCCACTCCATTTCTTGCATGCTTCCCGAGGTCTCCAAAACCCCGAAATCCTAAAATTCTAAAATTTCGTGTTTTCGTGCTTCAGGATTTTAGACTTTTCCGTTCCATTTTTGACATGCTTCCCGAGGTATCTGAAACCCTAAAATCTCAAAATTCTAAAATTTTAGACTTTTGGACTTCGGGATTTCAAACTTTTGGGGCCAATTTTCCTAATTTATGCTCGAGAGTTCAAACATCGAAATTTTAAAGTCCAAAATTTCAAATTTTCAGGATTTTGGGTTTCGTATATCATTGCTTGCCCATTTTTTTCCCGCCCATTTTTTTCTCAAGTACCATAAATGAAAAAAGCTGAAAACTTCAAACATTTCTCCATTCTTCTCCTATTGAGCAATGATCTTATTTTACGTTTGCTCACCATTTATTTTTGGCCTTGCATTTCATTTACAATCTCATCTCGCAACTTGATTTCAAAACCGAATGTGAGCTCGCATGATCAAACCAACCTCTCCATTTCTCCTGTGCAAGGTCATGTTTGACCAATTTTTCCTAAGCGGGAAAATTTGATAATAGTTGAATAAGGTAACACCTTTTCAAATTGGTGTTTGGTGTGGAGGCTATATTTCCTATTGAATTTATGTTACCCTCCCTGCGTATTGTGCATGCAAGGCTAGATGATGAACAAGTTGTTGAAGAGTGCATTGAAAAATTGATGCAATTATATGAGTGGTGTAATATTACACGTTGGAGCTAAAATATTGAGAAGGAAAGGTAGAAGGCATGCCATGACAGTACATAAGGAACAAGACATTTAAAGTTGGGAAGATGGTCCTTCTTTATGACTCAAAGTTTGCATGCCACCTAGGGAAATTGAAAGTGCATTGGTTGGGACCTTTTGTAGTAACCAAGATACTTGACTCAAGTGCTTATCAGTTGCATGTGCTAGATGACACTATGTTATCCGGTTACTTAAATGGGAGTAGGCTGAAGTCCTACTATAAATAAGGCTTCTTGGTGTTTGTAATAAGGTAGTATTGTCATTTAGATTAGATTTCCCTTTTATGTGTTTCCTTTCATCATTGCTATGTTTTGTCAATTTAGTTCAGTGTTTTTTTTAATAAGCACGCTTACGCACAGGAAGTTGATTACTATCTTTTGGATTCATGCATAGAGGACCACACATACTTTTAGTGTGGGGTGGAGTAGGTACAAGAATACATGTACATAAATGGGCTAGACTATGAATGTCTTTTGAAAGATTGGTGTGGGAAGAGGAAAGAGGGTACAAGTGCTCGGGTCGAAGGTGTTCATAGGAAATTTTATCGATTGAAGACCACGCGTAGAAAGGGTTTAGACAATGTAAACCGAGGTACGCAACAACATGGGAAACTACCTAGTATGAAGCGTAAAGGGTTATGTACTTCGGTGCATGGAGGCGTGCGTAAGTAGTTATGTGGCTGAGAAGTAGTAGGTGTTCCAAAAGGTTATGATTGGGGCATGAAAGAAAGCAACGAAAAGTCCGGAAAAAGTAGAAAAGTGTAGTTAAATCTGAGTATGGTGGTAGGTGAGGAGAAATTAATGTGGAAAATTTTGAAAAATCTATAAAAGGGGTGCATACGAGTTCATCCTTACCTTGCATGTTTGAGTTTTCAAGCTAAGAAGTGTGAATTGAAGTGCGACCAAGTGTGAAGTATGAGTTTTCAGCCCTGGAAAATGGCTAAATGTTGGAAGTATAAAGATGTTAGCACGTGCATAAGGGGGTGTAGAATAAACACGTGGAAGGATAAAAATGGTTTGCACTCGTAAGATGGAAAGGGATTCATGCAAGCATCATTGCGGATATGCAAAGGACTTAGTGAGTTTTGGTATGTAAAGCTAAATATAGACTTGGAGTGAGTGACACAAAAGGAATAATATGTAATCAAGAAGAGTCTATTTTTGAGGTGAATGGAGCTATTAATAAATGATTAACAAAAATTAGTTCCTAAAGGGGGGTATAGGGTATTAATGTTAATCTAATTAGGAGGACTAAATCACTATAAAAATGAAAATAGAACAATATGGAATGCAGATGTAAATAAATATGCTAAATAAAATAAAACCCTAAGTATGCAAGTAAAGGAAGAGAAATGTCTTAGTTGATTGGTAGACACTATCACAGTCTAAAAAAAGAATCTAAAAGTGTAGATGATCACTCAGGAACCCTACAAAGACCAAACCTGAAGATCTGAGCCGACAGGGGCACCTAGAAGGTATCTTGGGTGCCCTGGTCTATAGATTAGGTGCCCCGATCTCTATAAAATCTCCCAATATGAGTTTTGTATGACTGTAAGTTGATTTGAAAATCTACCCGTCATGTCCACAATGGATTCGCTGAATGAGTTGAATAATGACTTGCAATACAAGAGGAAGTATCAAACCCTAGGAAAAAAAAAGTGCAGAATGAATGGTTTGGATTGATATTAGCTGCCAAACTAGTGGTCTTATCATTGAGCGTTGCACTACATTTCAGACCTAGATGTAGTTATGGTGAGTGTGTGCATGTCGTGCCCTAGGTGCTCTTGTGTTAGTCGTACTTTGTGAAGTAGCGAGTAATAGTAACTATAGAAAATGTAAATAACATGTGTGCATGGAATAGAATAGAATCCCTCCCCCTATGCAATGTGTGTGATGCAGATCTCCTAGCCTTGATACATGACAATGCAAGTGATGCAATGGATGCAACTCTAGATGGAGTGATAGTAGTATGTGATGCTAGGACCCTCATTATGGTCTTATAACTTTATATTTATAGGGATCTCAAGCTTAATTTCGTAATTAATCCTAACAAGGTTGACTGGGAAAAGGATAAGGATGAAAAATGGCTAAAAAGGCCCCAAAAATAAGTGGGAAAGGATGTGCATAGATCAAGGCACCCATAGTAGGACAAGGGCGCCCCAAGACATGCCGAGGCACCTTGATTTTGGGCTAGAATGACAGGCGCTTTTGAAATGGATGGATAAGTGCTGGAAAATACATGGGAACTACAAATAAAATATAAAATAAAGATGGCAAAAAGATGGGATTAATCATTACTTTATTCACTTGAGAACCTTCTAAATAGTAGTATAAGACTAGGCTAAATAATGTCTAAAGCACATAATTTTGTGTCTATAATAAAATCGAACTAGGATTTAACTATGACTTATCTATTATTAGTGAGCTTGCATGCTTTTGTAATTATCTTGTAGTGGCGCATGTATATTATTAGCATTCAACCTATTTTGAGGATGCATAAAGCGGTGTAGGAGAGTTTCCCACCCACCCACACACACACACACACATTTTCATGGCTTAAACACCCATCACATACTCGGGATTGTAAGGTTATGCTACTAGTCTACTTAGGCGCACGATCTTATGAAGTTACTATTGTTGTATTCGGCTCTATGCTTTCATGGTGATTAATATATTGGATATTTGTGGATGGATACTTGTTATTAATGGCACTATTAATGGATCTTGCATGCTAAATATGATCTTGATTCTTTTTTAATCCTTTATGCACCATGGTTGTGATCTAGCTTATGTTATGATTTATAATTGATTACTTTCTAAGGATCTAGAATACTTGTGTGATCATGTTAACACCTTGACAAAGTTGTCATAAAAGAGGGACCTGGTACCCTTGTGTGCTTTGAGTGAGTGCTCAGATCTGTCTGAGTGATGTGTTAGCATGCCTTGGGCTATTCTTGGTAAAATAAAAGACTACATTTTGGTTTCATTGTTGTGACCTCTTTCCAAGTCACATTACGGATGTTGTATGATGAAGACGTATCGATGACTTTGGCCAACATTGAGAGTTGGGTAGAAATTTTGGAGGAATAATTCACTCACGAGATATAACACTCGTACATGATTTTTATGCACACGTGTGGGTTGAAGACAATTTGTATCATAAAATCTATGAGATGTTCTTTTGTTGTTGTCCTATAGAGTTGTATGAGTGGCTGGTAGCATATGCATCAAAGATAAATTGGCGGTATAGATCTATTGTTTGGACACAGGAAGATGACCAAACTATGTTTGATGTTGATCTGACTTGGAAACTTGTTGTAGATCATTGGTGGAGTGGTGTTTTTCATAGTTACACATTAGAGTACGTTGTTTCTACTTATCCATGTGTAGAGGTTATTGAGTTCTAGTTCTTGCACAAACCCGGGGGATCTTATTTACGCATAATCCCTTTAGCCATTAAGATCTTGATGATAACTCTGGATTTGGAAGAATGACCTATGGCTAAGATAAACCTCCACCGCACATGGGGGAGGACAAAGTGTGGTGAAAGATGGTTGATTGTACAAGAGAAGGAAAGAGAAGAAAGATGGCTTAAGTATAATAAAGCACAAGAGAGGGAATTGACAAAGAAGTGTAACATTGATGAGTCTATGGGGTTGACTGAGAGTGTAAGGGAGTATGATGCATGATTTAAAACTTTGTTATCCAAGTTTTCATATGATATTCACCATAGCCAACATGCTCAATGGTTTGTTGGTAGTTTGATCACACCTTTTAGAAGGGATATTTCGCATAAGAATTTTACAGATCCATGTGAGGGTTTGGATGAAGCTTTGCACGCTGAGGTAGTTGGAAGCACATATATTGGAGTTAGCCCATTTTTAAAGGCATAGATTGCAGCTATGGAAAAATAGTTGGAGGAACTATCTCGCCAATTCATCCCATGAAATGTGAAATGATATTTAGTGTACAAATTACAAGGTTGGAGGACATACTAAGGAAAAATTCTCTCATAAATCGGTGCACGCCATGTTTCTAGATTGTGAGATATATCACTTGGATCATGATTCAAGTCGGTGCCCTTTATCAGTAGCACGTGATTTGGAAGAATGTGTCTTGTTATCGTGGTATTTTCAAGTCCCACACCCATGATACGAAGAACTCGTAGATTGATTGATCAAATTCATGATGCTACTAAAACCGGTGTGCACTAGATCGGTGTTGTGAATAATCCCAAGGATAGGGTGAAAATCATAGTCATAATGAAAGGTTCTCTAATGGAGGTGGTAGAGGTAGAGGTTATTGTAGAGGATACAGAGGCCATGGTTGCGGTGGTGGAAGCGGTGACTTCCCTCATAGAAATTTTTATACCTACGGATCCCCGATCATTATAAGTGTGAATGCCATCATTACATTATTTTCTCATGGTGTGGAAAGAATCAAAAGTTTAAAGAGTGCCCAAATTTTTATGAGCATATGAGTAAGCAATAAAAACAAGATAAGGGTGTCAGGATGATAAAGGTCCAATGTGTTAAGGAAGATGAGTGGATGCCAAATTTATCACCTAATCTTGAATTAATACCTATGTTAGTGACTACACACACTTAGGCTGCACACACTCATGAGACTCTAAAGTAGAAACCCGTAATTACAAAACAAGATGTATTGCATGTGAAATATCTAGCTCCTGCACATTAGAAGGAAGTTTATCAAGATACTATGGAGGTTATTAGAAACTTGTAGGGTGAGATACAATGTTTGAAGGAGAAGTCGTGGAAGCTGGAACAATCAAAGGCAATTGAGCTTCCTCATAAAGATTTTGATGAATTCAAGGAGGTTTGTAAGATGTTGCACTAGGAATATATCATATCCTTGTTAGGGAATGGCTAGGTGAGAAGACACCACACACTAGATTTGAGTGCAAGAGGTATATATTGCATGTGAAATTACCTCCTCATAGTCTTGAGTATGATGAAGAGAGTATGTACTCACTTTAGACGCATGAAATCAAATGGGGAGACCACCATTATAACCATCTTCAAATGTGTTGTATATGGAAAACAAGACTAGATCCATGCCCATTGGAGTGTTGAAGAATGCCACTATTACTATACAAGGGGCCAAGTTCACTAGGGATTTTGAGGTCTTGGCACTTGTAGAAGAGGACAATTTTCTAGCATTTCTTAGGCACCCTTGGTGTTATGTGAATAATGTTGATCTGCACTTTAATAAAGGATATATCAGTTTTGAGAAAAAGAGGAGCATGTGATTATTCCATTGACATATGGGAAATTTGCACCTTATGTAGCACCTTTGAGTGAAGAGGATTTGAAAAAGATAGATGCACACACAGTTATAGATCTTGAGTTGCTCAAGCCATCCAAGGAGGGTGTTATATAGTGGGATGATGCTCAGTTGATGAGTGATACTACAAGTGTTGCCTATGATAACTAGGCGCATGGAATGTATGAAATGATGGGGCGAGAGATTAAGAACATAATTACTCTTAAAGCAAGCCGCACATGGTTAGGCGCTTGGACATTAACCGTACCTCAAGATATCGGTGAAGGAAATCCTAATTTATTTCTATGCACAATGGAATCTGAATGGAAAGACCAAGTGGAAAGAAGAAATATATTATTTTATACTCTACGCGGTATAACAACGCGTTGGTGGACGAAACGTAGAGGTAACCTCTAAGAGTGGTAAGAAGTGAGAATCGCCCTCTCTACTAGGTTTCTTAGGAACAATATACCCTCTAATATATGTGAATTTCATGGGAAGGGTTATACTTCACACCACATTCAGAGATGTGAGAGACTCTAGACAAAGGAGTAAGAGGCCTTTACATCATCACTCTAGGTACATAAGTTCTATGCCACTCTAAGTGGCTACATGTGTGTATGGTATGCTCATGTAGAGTTAACAAGAATAACGGTTGATTGGTAGGAGATGACCTCGGGTATAATCCATATACTTGATTATTTTTTTACTAAACCCCTGGTCAATGAAGTACCGCAAATCGAATTACGATGGGAGATAATGCAAAAGATGAGGATCTCCTGTTAGATATGTTTGATGAGTTATATCTGGAGGCGCGCTTTGAGGAACATGAAATAGATGAGGAGAATCTTGGGCCCACCTGGATGGAAAAATAGAAGGGAAATATGGTCTATATGATTGATGATGACAAGGTAGAGAATCTGGATGTTGATCACATTGTAGGTAAGCGCGAGGTCTTAGATGGTGCTGATGAGAAGGTGTGTTCTTATCATGAGCCTATGAAAATGAATAAGGTAAATATTGGGATGGATACATAAATTAAGGAGGCCATTATTGGTGATTATTAGTTTGAACAAGAGATTTCTAAGAAAATTGAGCTCTTGTGTGACTTACGGACTTATTTCCCGAGAGGCTATCATGAGTTAAAATGAATGCATCACTCTTTGGGTGAGATAAGGATCAAATTAAAGGAAGGTGCACACCTGGATAGGAAGAGGCCTTACAAGATGAATCCTAATATGCGCACCAAATTTAAGGAAGATATTGATAATATGTTGAAATATGGAATCATTGAGCCCATTGGGGAATCGAATGGGTTAGCCATATGGTGATAAGCATAAAGAAAGATGGTTGGATAAGGATCTGTGTGGACTACATGGATTTGAATGTTTCTTGTGTCATCAATCCTTTCCCCACACATTTTACTGAGGAGATCTTGGAAAGCATTGCGAGGGGTGCAAGATTTACTCCTTTAGTGACAAACTCTCTGGTTATCATCAAAGTGCGAATTGCTAAATAAGACCAAGAGAAGACAAGTTTCACCACTATATGGGGAAGTTTTGCATATATTGTTATGCCCTTTGGAATGAAGAATGTTCATGTAGTATTTTCACACCTTGTTTTATAGGCTTGTGAAGACTATATATGGGCTGGTAAGATATCACTATGATAACTTGAGACTCATGTTTAAACGATGTAGGTAGTTAAGAATATCATTGAATATTAATAGGTTTATCTTTGCTAAACCCTTTGGGACTTTTTTTGGACATATCATATGTAAAGAAGGTTTATTGGTAGATCCTGCTAAGATTGCTGTTATTTTGAGTTTGGAGGAGCCTACCAATCGGGGTGAGGTACATGGATTGCTAGGACACACAGGGTATTACAAGAAGTTTATCAAAGGTTATTCTAGGATTACCACACTTTGTTGGAGGAATTATTGAAGAAAAAGGGAAGTTCCATTGGGGTGAGGAGTAACAACGCACATTTGAGACATTGAAGGAAAGGCTTACTACTGTGCCTATTTTTCACTTTCCTTCATGGGACAAACCATTTCATGTTTATGTGGATGCCTCTGGCATGGCCATTGGCGTAATATTAGCCCAACCTAGAGAGGGTATTGTTGATCATCCTATTTGTTTTGCAAGTAGGAAATTGACCCCAGCTGAACAGAATTATACAACTACGGAGCGCAAAGAATTTTCCATGATTTACTCGCTACACAAGTTTAGATAATACTTTTTAGTAGCTCTATTAATATTTTATATTGATCACATGTCGCTTAAGTATCTAGTTAATAAGCCCATTTTTCAAGGGCATATATGCCGTTAGATTTTTTTGTTTCAGGAGTTTGACTTTATAGTTGTAGTACGGCCCGAGAAGAGAGTAACTCAGACCAAATAAATTATCAAGGATTAACTTAGGCGAGGAGGCGGAGAGCATTGATGATACAATGCTAGATGCATACTTGTTCGATTGAATTACATGCCCTCCGACTTAGAATATATTGTTGTGTTTTTAAATACTTGGTTTGCACCGAATGGATGAAGAGATTAGAGAAGAAACAACTTTCCATATGCATCATGCCTTATATGTTGATAAACGGGATTTATAAAATCTAGGTCGGGATGAGGTTTTGTACTAGTGTGTACTTAAGCATGAGCATGAAGCTATAATGGAGGAAGCTCATGGGGAATTGATGGAGAACATTATGCGGGAAATGCTACCGCACTCAAGATTTTGTTGGCTGGCTGTGGTGGGAGATATTATACAAGGATTGTAAATATTATTCCAGGGCTGTGATCATTTTCGGTGCCTTAGGAAGCTTGGGCATAGGGATGAGATGCCTTTGAGGCCTATTGATGGTGCATAAACTTTTGAGAAATGGGAAATTGAATTTGTGGGTGCTATTTCCCCACCCATGCATAGGATTGGATCACACCACATTATAAATTTTACGATTAGCTAACAAGGTGGACGGAAGTAGTGATACAAAGGATTACATGAAAACAAAAACAAAAAGGTTCTTATGGGAAAAATAATCAGCAGGTATGGCTTCCCGTTAAGTCTAACGAATGATAGGGGCACAATTTTTTTGAATGAGACTATCTTAATATTATTGGCAAAATTTATGGTGACACATCACAAGACAAAGCCCTATCACCCATAGGTTAATGGGATTGCTGAAGATTTTAAAATAATATTGGGGCACACATTGACAAATATTTGTGATGTTGGAAGAAAGGACTGGGATGATAAAGTATTTTTTGTACTTTAGGCATATAAGAAAACTTATAAAAGATTGAACAAAGCCACACCATTTCAATTGGTGTTTGGTGGAGGCTATTTTACCTGGAATTCATTTTACCCTCTCTCGCATATTATGCATGTAGGTGGAATGGATGATGAACAAGTAATTAAATAATGCATTTATAAACTGATGCGGTGGATAAGAGGCGTGCCATAGTTCGGTGGATTCGGAAGAAGAAAAAAGGGTAGGAAGAAGGCATGACATGATAGACATATTAAGAAGAAGAAGATTGAAGTAGACAGATGGTTATTCTATATGATTCAAAGCTTTTGCACCATCCTGGAAAGTTCCAAGTGAATTGGTTGGGACTGTATGTTGTGACTTACATACTTTATTCCAAAGTGCTTATTAGTTACAAGTGTTGGATGGGACTCGGTTTCTGGTTACTTCAGGTGGTAGTAGGTTGAATCCCTACTATAAATAAGTCTTCTTGGTGTTTGTAATAAGGAAGTGTTGCTAATTAGATTAGATTTTCTTTCATGAATTCCCTTTATATGTGTTTCCTTTCATCGTTTCTATGCTTTTTCAATTTAGTTTTGTGATCCATTATAATAAGCATGCTTGCATACGCCTACTGATTGTTGATTACTATCTAGTGATGTCATGTGTAAAGGACCATGCATACATTTATTGATGGTGGATTATTGATCTGGAGGATTATTTGGGTGTTGGAATTTTCCTAACCCTTCCTAAACTATAACCATAATGTAGATATTTCTGATAACATTTCGATGATGCTAATAATGTCAAAAATGGATTTCGAATGAAAAATTTATCGCGGGTCAAAGATGTGGTTTAAAAATAGGTCAATAGTGGTCAACTAGTGAATAATGTGTTGAAATGTGGCGGATTAGAAAAAGGTGAAAAGGTTAAATTTTATGTTTTTGAGCCTTTGGTCTTTGACACACAAAAATTTTGGTAAGACCCCCTATTTGTTGGCGGGGAACCTCATCCAGTTCGAACACTCTTTTGTAGGAGGGGTGCCTTTGCCGCCTATTCTCATATTTCCATTATCATATTTACGATTTTATATGCCACATATTTTTCTAACTCTCCCAATGTGGGACTATATTGTTTTGGAGAGTTGATTTATGCATTTCATGGTTGAATTGAGCTCAAGCGAGATACTTTACTAGCTTGGTGGGGTGATAAAATCCCCATTGAGTTGATCACATTTCATATTACCACATTTTTGGGTAATACATTTACCCAACTAATCACCGAGACCTATTTTTATGCCACAATGACCGAGTGGATCATCCACTATTTTTGGGTTTATTTTTATGCCACAATGACCGAGTGGATCATCCACTATTTTGGGGCTTATTACCTCATTTTTGGGATTACCTATGCTATCCACGCCTCGACGGATTATCAACATAGCTCGGTGCTTGAACTGGATTTATCACTTCCAAGCTCGTCATTTGAAACAAACAACACAAAGGATGGCTATTATATTGGTGCCACATATGTTGTAAGGTTAATATTGTATAGCAATCAAATAAACCCACCATCCATTTAACGTGGGAGAAAAATGAGCTCCAAACATGGCCTAAGCATCGAAAAAATTGGGGGAGAAAGCCTATTGAAATAATTTCAACAAAATGTATCTCGTGATCAGTATGATAATATTCCCACATAAAACAATAAAAATATGCTTCATTTGGAAAGTCAATGGGGTCAACTACTACGTGGGAGTGGAACTCGTGACCTCTAACAAAACAAACAACAACCTTACCAACCCTCTACTTTTTTGGAAATGATATCAAATGAGCTCACTTATATTTAAAGAGTACACAATGCGAGTTTGTGGAGAAGAGAATTGACCAATTTGCGAGAAATGCCATTTTTGGAGCACTTCCACTCAAAACCAGATCTCGAGTTACATATGAAAATTTCTCAGAATTTTGAGATGATCGTGATCATTTCCTATTTTGGAGCTTGTGATAGATTTTTTCGTTGTTGAATTCACACAAAGGCATAGAACCAAAGGGAGACATAGTTGTAAGTGAATCAGGAAGGTGAGGGGAAATTTCTGGACACTCCAGAGTCCCTTAAAGGTCCAAAACACATTTTTGTAGGTTTTGATTCATTATTTATTTATTGTAAAGGTTAATTGTATTTATAAATATAACATTATTAATGGGTCATTTCACAACGAACTTGGGGATGTAGGAATTTTGAACCCCGTAAATAATTTTGTGTCATTTCTGATTTTTATTTCTAGTTTGTTGATATTTACAATTAATTAAGTGCTTTAACGGAATTTGGGATGCAAGTTTAATAAGCTTGGATAACTTTAAAAATTAGTTGAATTGGAAATAGTGTAATTTGGGGCTTTGATCAAATAATGAGTTTTTGAATTAGATGGATACTTAATTTCAGTTTTAAATGTCGAGTCCTAAATAAGATTTCAATCAATTTTTGGGGTATTGGAGCCTTTTAAGTTGATTAAAAATTAACAATCCTTGAAAACAATTTTAAAGTGGAAAATTAAAACACTCATTTTCGATCAAGTTTGGTATCGAGCGCGATTAGATTACTGGATTAGCTTCGGTTTGTGATTTCGCTTTTCAAAGGTGTGCGATTTTTGGGCTTGTAATATTCTATTACGGTGTGCGGTGTTGGAAGTTACAAGTTATTCGTAGGAAACATGGAATCATGGGAAAGTCATCCAAATAGGAGAAATTGGATGAACTTGAGGCTATTAACTGCTAGATCTGGGAAGAGAAATCTCTCCTGAGATCAATGTATTTATCCTTAGAAGAGGAGAATGCTCGACTAAAACTGGAAATTCAAGCCAAGGATGAGCTCTTGGAAAGATTGCAAAATGGTGAGAAAGGGGAGAAGCCCTTGACTACAGATGCAAAAATAATGACGAATGAATGCACCGTAATTATGACACCATCGATTCCTCATCCCATTTGGACTTAGATTCAGGTATGCTTGATTTTGGTGGTTTTCAAAGATACACTAAAGGTATAGGATCTAAGTTGTTGGATAAATTGGGTTTTAATGGAATTGGCCTTGGTAAGAACAACCAAGGTATGGCTAACCCAATATAGGTCGAGGATCATCCTCGTTATACAGGTTTGGGTTACTCTAGTGCGGGAAAGGATATTGGAGAGACCTCCAAGAACACTGAAGGAATACAAGATTCCAACAACAAAATGGGAATGATAAGTAGGTTCGAGAGAAGAGGTAACAAAATTCCACCTTCTTTTTACCATAATCATAAGTTGGGAAAAATTGTAAATCTTCCGAGGATCCACTTTGTCTTTTAAAACAATATGGGTATGATATACGAAGATGATGAATGATTTTCCATGCATGTTTTGTGGAGGTACTAATCATTTTGTGGCCTTTTGTTGGAAGAGGAAAACCTTTTTGTAGAAGCATTTTCTAGATGAGCTGAAAAATAATCTCATTTGAAATGGTAAAAGAATTCCTCACCTCAGAAGTAGGAGAAAAAGAGGAATTATTGCACTCATTGTCGTATGAGTGGACACACGGTTGATAACTACTGGAAACTTCATCCAACAAGCCATTTGATGCATGGTAAGAAAAATTTGGTATATAAGGTAAAAGAAGTTTTTAAACCATCGTTAAAATTAAATCAACCTCTAATATATCCAATTGTTGAACCACTAATGAGTTCATTCTATTTTAATACAAGAGAATGTAGACTCATGTGAAATGGATAGATTTAGTTTTGCATAGCAGTATTTGTTGAAAAGCATGCAAAATTTTCGAGTAATTTGTGGATTTTCAATGTATGATGAAAGGAATAATTCACATGTGTTTGTAATTACTTTGAAATTAGAAATTGGGGTCACCTGTAAGAGGATCTGGGAGACGGTTTTGAAATGCTTAGATTTAACTTCTTACTTTTTAAAGGATGACAATATAACATTTTCTATTTTTAGCAAAAATATGCAAAATTTAGTGGACATGTGAATATTGTCTATTTTTGGAAATTTGCATTTCAGTATCTATTGTTAAATGTCATTGTGCAATTCTGTGACACTTGTTTGATATTGTGAGTAATATACAAATTTGTTGTGTCTATATAGGGTAATTGCACATTCATGATGACCCTTATTTTTAGGGCATGCATTTGTAACTACCCTATGTAGTTACAATCAATGTACATTATTTGCACTAACAAAATGGTGTGCAAGTATGCCTGGTGATCATTTGTAGCAGATGGTAGTTCACCATTTTGGGTAAGCACAATTATAGTTTGATCTATCCTTTTATAGTTCAACGTGTATGGATAGAATTTGTAGATTCACGTTGATTCAATTTTGACTATAGCTATTTTTGGGTGTTGATAGTTTAAATGTATTCTGGATAGTGAATATTTGCGATGTTGTTACTGATTTTAGATGGACAATGGGGGAACTAGCCTATTTTTGGGTAGTTTACATATCTCTTATATTGATCTGTGTTATGGAATTGTAATTTTGTAATCGACCGTATCACAAAGTGACAATTGAAAACTAGTCTAAATGGGTGTTATTATGTTATCGCTTGTTTGTGATGGTATTACGAGGATTTGATTAATAGTTGTGTGCGAGTTGAAAGGGTTGTAAAGTATTAGTTGGACACTAGCTTGAATGGGTGTTATTATCTGATTGATTGTTTGTGACTATCTAATAGAATTTTTGAATTTGATTAAAATATAATGCTTCTTCGAATTCATGTATGTGTTTATGCAATTGCGGAGAAGAGAAAGCATGTTTTATGGGTTGATACACAACTTTTTGTGGACAAAAATCATTCCTAGTTGGGAGGAGTGATCCTGGAGGATTATTTAGATGTTGAAAATTTCCTAAACCTCCCTAAAATGTTACCAAATCACGTAGAGATTTCTTATAGATTTCCAACGACACCGCACGAATTCCGAAAGCGAGTTCGGACATAAAAGTTATGGCGGTCAAAGATGTGGTTTGAAAATGGGTCAACAATGGTCAATTGGTGAATAATGCGTTGACACGTGGCAGATTGGCAAAAAGGTGAAAAAGTTTAAATTTTTTGTTTTCAAGCCTCCAATCTTCGACACATGAAAAATTTGGTGGGCCCCACTATTTTTTGGCTAGGGGACCCTCAACCAAGTTTGACACACTCTTTTGTAGGAGGGTGCCTTTTCCACTTATTCTCATATTGCAATTATCGTATTTACAATTTTATATGCCACATATTTTTATAACTCTCTTGATGTGGGACTATATTGTTTTGGAGAGCTGATTTGTGCATTGCAGGTTTAATTGAGCTCGGAAGATCTATTTTATGAGCTCGGTGAGTTGATCAACCCCCACCGAATCAATCATAGTTCATATTACCACATTGTTTGGGAAATACATTTACCCAATTAATCATCGAGACCTATTTTTATGCCACAATGACCGAGTGGATCATTCACTATTTTTGGGCTTATTACCATATAGTTTGGGATTACCTATACTATCCATGCATTGGAGGATTATCAATATAGATTGGCACTTGAATCGGCTTTATCACTTCCCATTTTGACATTTGAAATAAACAAAGACAACAAATGGCTATTACATTGGTGCCACATATGTTGTAAGGTTAATATAGTATGGTGGTCAAATAAACCCACCATCCATTTATTCTGGGAGTAAAATGAGCTCCAAAAGTGGCCTAATCCATAGAAAATTTGGGGGACAAATCCTATTAAAAGGCTTTCAACAAAATTTATCTCATCAATGTGGGATAATAAACCCACATAAAAACAAAAAAACATGCTTCAATTGGAAAATAATTGGGGTCAATCACTATGTGCAGAGTGGAACCCATGACCTCCAACAAAACACTAAGTGGCCTTAACAACCCACTACTTTTTGGAAATTATATCAAATGAGCTCACTTATATTTAAAGAGTACACAATGTAGGTTTGTGGAGAAGAGAATTGACCAGTTTGCAGAAAATGCCATTTTTGGAGCACTTCCACTCAAAACCATATCTCGATTTATATATAAAAATTTCTTAGAATTTAGATATGATCATGATGGTGTGATCATTTCCCCATTTTGGATCTTTTGTGATATATTTTTGTTGTTGTTTAAGTCACATGAAGGTGTAGAACCAAAGGGAGACACGCCCGCAAGTGAATCAAGAAGTGAGGGACAATTATTGACACTCCGAGAGTCCCTCAAGGTCTAAAACACATTTTTGTAGGTTTTGATTCATTATTGGTTTATTATAAAGGTTAAATGTATTTACAATTATAACATTATTAATGGATCGGTTCACAACGAACCCTTAGGGATGTAGGAATTCCAAACCCCACAAATTTTTGTGTCATTTCTGATTTTTATTTTCAGTTTGCTGATATTTGCAATTAATTAAGTGCTTAAAAATAATTTGGGATGCAAGTTTAATCATTTTTGATAACTTTGAAAATCAGTTGAATCGAAATAACATAATTTGGGGCTTTGATCAAATAGTGAGTTTTTAATTAGATGGATACTTAATTTCAGTTTTAAAAATCAGTCCTAAATAAGATTTTAATCAATTTTTGGAGTATTAAAGCCTTTTAAGTTGATTAAAAATTAACAATCCTTGAAAATTATATTAAATTGGAAAATTAAAACACCCATTTTAGGATCAATTATAAGCGACGCGCTTACGAGAGTTGATGTTTACAATAGCCCAAGAAAAAGGTTTCACGAATGTCATTAGTGATGTAGGTCACTTTGAAGCGGTGTTAAGGTGTCAAAGAGGAATGGTGCTCATAAGGAAAATTCCAAGGACGAAGATCCACGTACGATGAATGGGTGCACAAAGGTGCAACGCGAGGTAGGCAACGACATAGAGAACTACTTGGTATAGGATGCGGAGGTTTATGTAATTAGGCACTTTGGGCGCTTGCGAGGAGGTATGTGGTCGGTGAAGTGGTTTACACACCATAAAGTTGTAGTTGTTCCACACATTGGAAGCACGGTGGAAGCGCATTTGGAATCGCACAAATGGCGGGAAAATGGGAAAGTTGAATTAAATGTAGTCGTATGGTGGTAATTGGAAAGAAATTAATGCTTTGATAGAATTTGAAATCATCAAAATGAAGTGTTGGGGTAAAATCATTTTTACATTACCTTGCAAGAGTTCGCAAAGAGCTATTGTGCGAGCTAGGACAAACTCGAGAGATTTGGAGAGAAATCAAGTTTCAAGCTGTAGAATCTTGAACCAAAGATTGAAGGAGAATACATCCATGGGTGGAGTGAGGTCCATTGGAGGAAAAACCACAGTTTGAGATGGAGTAAAGTGGATTTTTGAAGGAAACATAATTTCTCTCGTCGGGGTTTCAAAATTAGGGCACGACGTATAGAGTTTAAGTGGAGAAGTATAACAATGTTGTGCCTAAGGATTATGGTAAGATATTTGGAGTACTAAGGAAAGTGAGGCACATGGTGAAATTTTAAGTTTACACAACTTAAATGCCACCAAGGAAAGCAGTAACCATGTCACTAAAGAAGAGAGGAAAGGGTAAAGACAAACTGACTCTGACATTAGAAGTTTAGGAGGAATGGTACTTAGAAATGTAGTACTAAGATGGAGTGTTAATGGGAAAAGAGTGGGAATCTCATGTCAGGAGTATGACTGTAAGTGATTATAACCATCGAATAGATTTGACAAAGATGTGACATGGAAAAAGATATTGTTCAACCGACGGAGAAAAGGACCCCGATGATAAGTCGATATATGATGATAAGGTGAAGAGGGTGTTGAAGAGGGCTAGACTATTGCAGCTATATGAGCTTCCGTTCTTCGAGGAAGCCGAAGAGGTTATATCAATGGTTAATGTTGCACATGCATGAGGATTATTTATATTTTATAGGTAGAAGAATGTGCATTACCGCGTAGTTGATTGAGAAGTATAATTGGACATTAATACGGGAATTTGTTTGATGATGATTTAGCTAAGGACACCGAAGTAAAGAAATTTGTAGTAGAGTTTGAGTATAAGAAAGGATGGTGCACGTTTGATATTGTGAAGTGAATGATCCTATCATGAAGATGGCCATGTGCTTGCTCACGAAGCTAAGTGGGCAGGAAAGATGGACACAAGTAAATAAAAGATGGTTGTATATATGCAAGAAAATATCATAAGTAACCATATACAATATTTCCTCCTTTATAGCATAGGATATTATTAATACTACGTGTGATGGTGATAAGATCATGTTTGGGAATATCTTGCTGGTAATAGTGTTCTATGAGATTGGGGTGCTAATGGGCCTAAAGACAATATATGGGAGTATCATGCAGAAGATCCCTCCCCTGTAAAATGGTTTGCTAAGTATACATGTGATACGGTAACACCAACATACAAGGCGTGCATGGAAAAAGCGGTATAGATGGATGCACGATGCGTTTGATTCTCGAGTGGAGGATTTCGAATAGTTTCCTACTCTTGTTCGAGGATTTACTTGAATTTGCCACATATATACAATTTTGTATTGGGAGGTTTACGTTAATTGATGGAACTAAAAGTCCATGGTGAAAACTTTCATTTGCTTTCACAAAGTGCACTAATTTAAGATTGGTGTGAATAGGTTTAAGGAGGTAAGAAAATAGAGATATGATCTGAGTGAAGTAGATAAGGAGCACCATGAGATGATTTAAACACTTTTCTACCCCAAGAAGCATGCCTATGAAGAGAAGTATGTATCAGAAAGCATACATTTGTTGAAACCAGTTACATTACCAATAGCCTCGGTGGATACATCAAGAATATACATTTATCTAAGGCCTCAGTTTGTTGATGGAGATTTCATGGAGGATGATGTAAGTCTTCCTAAAGATACCTCCGCATGGAAGAAGATCGAACCAAATAAGTGAGGGTACAAAGAGACTCATTCGTGAGTAGAAGTGAAGGGGTAGGTAAAGATAAAACTATAATTTCAAGAACGATTGAAATACCGAATTCGAAAAATAAGAAGGAACAAACAAGCACCTATGTCGAGGAAGGCGCTTGGTAAGAAGATGGTCTCTAGTGTAGAAGAAACAAATAATAGTCCATAGTTCAGTCTGAGAAGAAAGAAATCTCACGAAAGAAGAAGAGGCTAGGAGTGGGGAAGAATGGGAGAAGAAGGTGAGTCCACATGTATATTTGGTGGATGAATCAGATGAGGAGGAGTACAGTGTGAAATTTGAGGACAAATATGTTATGGAGATGGGTAGAGAAGAAGAATTTGGAATATACGATACCCAAACTTCAGGTGATAGATTAGAGCCGAAACAACGCAAGAGACTAGGCATAGTCCCGACCACGACCTATATGGAAGAGTGGAAAAGGTGGTCACAGAGATTATATAACACCTAGTAGATTATGAGGTGACACGCAACGTAGAAGAAGAAAGAAGTGAAGGACATGAAGGGGTCATGGGTGGAAAATCACGCCTTGCTTATAGGTTTCCCCAAGGGTGCTCGAGGAAAGAGATGAACATACATCCCCAAGGACCTATAATGTAGTATGTTGAGGATACCAATAAGGTTTTATGCATGAGGTAATAGAGCATGGTACCCGTGGATCAACTATTTTTTGGTCATCATTGATAAGAATGGTGAGCTACCATGCATAAGAAAAATGTTGTCTTGGGATTTTGAATCACACATTGAGGAGCCATAATTTGAAGTGAGCGCCCATTCATTACTGGATACCTATGAATCAATGATTTTAAGAGAACTATATTTGGTAGTTGATTCCCGTAGTTAAAGGATGAAAAATCATGTAATGCACTTAACAAGCTATCGGTGGAGGTGGGTTCCAAAATTTTTGACAAGAACAACAATATAAGGTTTATGCAAAGGGAGCTGGAGGAGAAAAATAAATAAATAATTGAAAGGGATAAAGAGATAAAGGAGAAGGAAAAAAATATTACACGCTTAAGGTATGAAGTAAGGGATGAGAAAGGAAATACACATGCATTGTACGAAAAGGTGGAATGCATTGTTGATGCAATTTTACTAGCGTGCACCGGACCTAGCACCCCCGATAAGACAATGTATGAATCTTCTTTTCACTTTATTTAGGATTTAACATGCATAATTATTTCCCAACAACCATCCCTTGCATCGAATCTGTGGAAGAAGTAGGAAAGAGAAGAAATTAAAGCCACCATAACATAATACAATGAGCTAGTGGAATTAGTGAAAGTATCGATCATCACATGGCGGAAGTTATCTATGAAAATTGCGATGACAGAGATCATGTAGTGAGATTATTGGTTTCAAGGATGAATTAGAATTGAAAGAGTTCTAGGACAAAAAAGGAAATAGGGTAGAATGAGAAAGAATCCTGGAAAAGGTTAAATAGAAATGCAAGGTGATTGATTCATTGAGAGCCTCAATAAAAATAAGCTATAAGAACTTTACCCACATGTTACACATAGAATGGACACGCTAATTGACATAGGAAAAAAGTTGGAGACTCTGATGGACACACTAAAAGCTAAGGGTGAGGATCTAAATTTTGAATAAGTCACTGCTATAATAGGAGATACCTTTACTCAAACACGTGGTGAATTAAAAGGGTGGAAAACATAGGAAGCATTAGTGAATAAGGAATCCCCCCTCCGTTTTACACAGTAGCACTTGGATTTTTTTTTCATTTTTTGGCATAAGTTGGACAAGTATTATTTCATTCTTTGATTCATAGAGGATTCTTTATCATTATTTGGGTTCTCAAATAGAGTGTTGGCGAGGACAACCAACATACCTAGTGTGGGGTAATGTTGGGCCCTAGAAAATGGCTAAGTGTTGGGAGTAAACAAAGGTTAGTGTGTGTGTATGGGGCACATAAAAACACATAGAAGGATAGACATAGTGAGCACGCTAGAAAAATAGGGTTTGCACACGAAATATGAAAAGAGATGCGCAAAGCATCATTGCAAACAAGAAAAGGACTTAGTGAGTTTTGGTATGTAAAGCTAAATATAGACTTGGAGTGTGTGACACACAAGGAATATTATGCAATCAAGAAGAGTCTATTTTTGAGGTGCATGGAGCTATTAATAAGATCGAACTAGGAGTTAACTATAGGTGATCTATTCTTAGCAAGCTTGCATAATTTTGTAGTTATCTTGTAGTGACACATGTATATTCTTAGCATGCAACCTATTTTGAGGATGCATAGGTAGTGTAGGGAGCATTTCCCACCCATGTGTGTGTGTGTGTGTGTGTGTGTTGATTTGCATGACTTAAAATCCCATTAGAGACGCGTGAATATAAGGTTATGTTGTTAGTCTACTTATGTGCATGATATTATGAAGTTACTATTGATGTATTTGGCTCCTATGCTTTCATGGTGATTAATACAATGGATATTTGTGTATGGATACTCATTATTGATGTTACCGCTAATGGATCCTGCGCATGGTAAATCTAATCTTGATTCTTGTTTAATTCTTTATACACCATGGTTGTGATCTAGCTTATGTTATTCTTTATACTTGATTACTTGCTATTGTAGACACCTATAATTTATCTTGAGTAATTTAAATACTTAAATTGTGCTAATTATACCCTTTCCCACAAATTGATGACATATCGTCAATATCGCACATTTTCTCTACTATCATTGTTAATTAATTACATTACGTTAGTTAATTAACTCTTCTATCCAATAACGACACCAATTAATGACCTTCCATTAATCAACTCCCTTTCTATCTAGATTAATTAATTATTTCTAATTAATTAAGATCCCCTTTCTATCTACATTAATTAATTATTTCTAATTAATTAATACCCCTTTCTATCTAGATTAATTAATTATTCTTAATTAATTAATTCTCTCTTATATTTAATCAATAAATCGTCATTTATTTGATTAAAATTCTCTCATAGTCTAAATCATGCTAACGATTCCTCTAAAAGCTCATATGAGCTTGCACACCTATTAATTAGTCACTTTGGTTAATTAATAAATCCCCTCAAACTCCATGGGTCACTAAAGGACAAAATAATCTCTCCTAAGGTTGACTCAACCCTTTCTAAACCTTCCTTATCCAAAACTAACCCAACCTCTCCATTTATCCTTTGGGCTATATAAGGAGCCCTCATCCTACCTTTCTATTTACACCTACATTCCTAAATGAGCATTGAATATACACTATAGCCATTTATCATATTTGAGCATTCTTCCATTAGAAGAGATTTCCTTCTCCATTTCTTGTATTCATCCACCCAAGTTTTGAAGTCATATGGAGATATGTCAAATGGTCTTATAGCCATGATTTGACAAGACTCCATTCTTAGAAACCTTGGGATTTCAAGCACATAATAAACTCTTTGATTGTTAGAGGTCTACCTAGGTTCAATCTCATCTTATTTTTAGCATTCAATAAGAGATAGAAGTTAGTTTATTTAGCATATTAGCTTGAAATGTTCATTTCATGTTTAATGTAGAAATGTTGATAGGTTAGCTTTGTTTAAGCTCTTAGCATGATGATGCATACGTTTAGTATAATATTATATTGAAGCTATTAGGTGTTTGTTTCAACTTTACTTTTATTAGTAACTATTTCATGCATACATATGGCATCCTCGCTCTCGCCATTCTTCATATTTCCTTTCTCTCACCTTTTTCAAAGAGATCCAGGTGGCACATGATGCATAGGTTTAGTTAAGTCTAGCCTAATGATGTATTCCATGGGCTACAAGGGTCTAGGATGCGGAAAGAATGAGAAAGGATAGAGAGAACCAATTCCTCTCCCACATTTCAAGATGGAAAGGTATGGCATCGAAATTTGACCTTATGGATCACACCCCAATGATCAAGATGCCACCTATTCTAAGCATGAAGATAGCTCTGATTATTTAGATAGCGATACAAATTCCCACTGTAGCCAATACGAGGATCTTTCCTCCATGAACCTATTCATGAATACCGTTGTCCTCACCATAACCCCTATTGAACCTAAAATTGACCTTGTTTACCCTTGCCTTATCAAATGGGACCAACAATGTCATGTGCCACTAGATCTCTTTGAAAATGATGAAGCCATTGCAAAATTCATGGGCATTCAAGATACAATTCCAATTGGAGACCATAAGAAGGGTTTCTACATTGAATTAGATACCTGTGTACTTTGGTGAGGAATTTGAGATTTGTGGTTAGAAAAACTTGAGAAAAAGCAAGGGAAAAATTTCCAACAAAAGCCTTGATAAAAATAAAAGTCCAAGTTACACAATGAAAACCTCTTTGAGGCTCTGGTGACAAACAAGTAAAAAATAAATGGATAAGAAAAGTGACCACGCTAAGGGTGAAAATCTTGTAGAGATTCCCTTGGAATAATATCTCAACCTTCCTCTCGATCCTACGCATATGGAGGATTTTTCAACAATGCTAGTAGAAGAAACCATTGATGTGAATATTGGAACATAAGAGGATCCAAATATACTCTAACTATGAGCTTCACTTTCAGAACTGGAACAAAAAAAATTCACCATGCTTCTGCAACAATTTGTAGATGTATTCGCATGGTCTTATAAGGATATGTCGGGCTTAGATCCAACTTTGGTAGTGCATAACCTAGAAGTGCATGCATATGCCAAGCCCATCAAACAAAAGATTAGAAATTTGCATCCATGAGTGGCCCTTCTAGTTAAAGAAGAGTTAGAAAGATTGTTAGTGGTGGGATTTATTTGACCTATTGATTACTCAGAATGGAGATCAAACATAGTCCTCGTACAAAAGAAACCTCTCCGGATAAGAATCTATATGGATTTTAGTGGCAATAATAAGGAATGTCCAAAGGATGATTTCCCATTGCCCAATATTGATATGATTGTTGATTCAACTATAGGATATGAAATGTTATCACTTATGGATATATTTTTAGGCTACAATCAAATAAAAATCACAGATGAGGATCAACACAAGACAACCTTCACAATCCCTTGGGGAATTTTTGTTATCAAGTAATTCCCTTCGGCCTTAAAAATGCAGGAGCAACTTATCAAAGGAAATGACCTTGATTTTCTATGATATGATTCATGAAATCATGGAAGACTATGTGGATGATATCCTTGAGAAATCCAAGACAAGATCATATCACCCTATGATTTTGTGTATCTTTGAATACTGCGGGAATACAAAGTCAGATTAAATCCTAAGAAGTGTGTGTTTGGCGTATTGTCAGGAAATTTTCTAGGATTCATTGTATCTCGAAGAGGGATTGAGGTAGACCCCGCTAAAGTTACTACCATTACTGAAATGCCTCCTCCCAAAAACATCAAACAACTGCGCAGCTTGCAAGGAAAGATACAGGCCATTCGCCGCTTCATTTCCCAACTTGTCGATAAGTGTCATTCGTTCACTCACCTACTTAAAAATGATGTTGCCTTTATTTGGGGACCAGAGAAACAACATGCTTTCACCTTGCTTAAGTAGTACTTAGCCAATCCACCTGTCCTCATGCCTCTAACTCCTGGTGAGCCACTTCTGCTGTATATTTCTACCACACAATTTGCTATTGGTGCGTTGCTAGCCCAATATGACCTCGGCCATAAAGAAAAAGATTGTGTACTATCTCAGTCGTACTCTCATTGCTTACGAGCTCAACTACCCTCAGATTGAAAAATATTGTTTGGCTATAGTTTTCACCTTCCAAAAACTTCACCATTACCTGTTGAACACTAAAACCAAGCTTATATCCAAAGTTGACCCGCTTAAGTACCTATTGTCAAAACCCACCCTTACAGGTAGAATGGCTAATTGGATCATTCTACTAAGTGAATTTGACATTGAGTATGTGCATCAAAAGTTAGTAAAAGGGCAAGTACTCACCGACCGAGTTAGAAAAAGTAGTGTAGGGTAGCAGTAGGTTTTAATTCCTCTAAGTGCGTATGCACATTGTCTTGTTGTAGTTTAGGTTTCAATTTCCCTAAGTGCCTTTGGCACAGATTCTGTTGCTCCCATGTTGTATCATTGTGTAGTTTAGTGTGCCTCCAGTCCATTTCTAGAGTAGGTGAAAGCCCCAGGTCAATACAATTTTCTACTCTCAGAACCTCATTTTCAAGATTTTCTTATGAAAATTGAGAGTGCGGACATCGAGCAAGCTCAGGGTCACCAAGTGCAAGCAGTTAGGCTCATGGTTTCAGGGAAAAGATCAGCACCATCATATCAATTCATGACTCCATGCCCAATAGATACTTCAAGACTACTGGTCTCTTCATCTAGCAGGTAAATGTCCCCATGAGTTGCCAAATTGTTTACCAATTTTTCCGCTTAGGAGAAATTAATCAAACATGACCCTGCACAGGAGAAAATCGAAGGGTCGGTTCAGTCCTACAAGCTCATATTTGATCCAAAATCAAAGGACTAGGCGGACTCGAAAATGGAGGAGAAAGGTTAGAAAATGAGGCCAAACAACGTTAAAGGGGATTAGAAGCTCATTAGGAGAAAAATGGAGAAAGACAATGTTCACTCGAAGCCTGAATCGGCTAAGTATATAAAGGGCCAGTGGAAGCCTCCACGTGTCTCAACAAAGACCACATCAAAGGTGCGATATAGAGGAGTCTCCAAATGAGCGCCAACCCTCCACGTATCGAGGATCGAGAAAGGGAGAAAGACCAAATCAGCTAAGTATAAAAGGGTTAGTGGAAGCCTCCACATTCCTCATCAATGCAATATCAAAGGTGTAGTCCAAAAAGAGACCCTAAACTAGCGCCATCCCTCCACATGTTCCAGTCCAAAAAGGGTACACCGACGATTGAAAATTCCAAAATTCTATAGAGGAATCCACGTGCCTCATCCACGCAACTTCAAAAAGAAAATATGGAGGCAACCCCTAAATGAGCACGGGTTCGCCACGTGTCCATAGCTCGAAAAAGGTAGAACCGACCATTGAAAATTCTAAACGGGCGAGAGCCGGTGGAAGGTGCCATGTGTCAACTCGACATACTTCAAAGATCAACTCCGGAGGTAGATCCCAAACAAGTACAAGCCCTCCACGTGTCTAGGGTCGACATAGTTACTCACGATTAGGGGGAACTTATCCAAAGCACAAAGAAATAGAGTAGGTCTGCAGGTGAGACCAAGTTTCCAAGTGTCACAACTTCAGGAGTGAAAAAAAGGGGTAGGAAAATCTTAAGAATGACCAGGGCTCCATGAAGATCTCGCAGTAAAATCCAAACCCAAAGCAGTTTGGAAAGATTTGGTGAATCATATAGCCTGCCAATATTTTTAAATGCTTGGATCTTGAAAATATTGTGAGAGCCCGCGTTGAGCACCCAACCCTGACCTTCAAATGACCTTGACTACGACTAGAGTAAATACAGGCCACCATTCTTGAGGCTATCACGCTTCTCACCCACCACCGTAATGAGGTATTTCTTTCCCAACAAGAAATGAAAATGGAGGTGTGGGTTGTGTCATGAGACCCATTAATTTCGTAGGTGGATTCAATGCATCTCTGGGGTGGTTGAACAAGAGTCTAGATTTCTTCTACCTCCTTCTCTCATTCTTCCTATATATTGTAAGGAGGTGCATTTTTCAAAAGTTTGAACATTTTATGCTTTACACACTCCCTTTTTCCCTTGTCTCAAAGATATTTTATGGGGTTTTAATCCTTCCATTCAAACTATAAATGCAATCTTGCCCATTGGCTATTGTAATGTCTTGTATCAAATCTTTGGAGTAACAATAGAAAGTCTGTGGATGATTTTAAACCCTCTCTTTTGTTATTGCATCTTCCTGATCTCTCATTGCAATCTTGGTTACCTATGCATGGTGTCGATATTTTCATTTTAATGGTTTGTGTTTAATGGCAAAGTAAGTGTTCAAAATTCCTTTGGTGCATCACCCTTGTTAGTTTATTTTTATTTCTTGCATCTCCTTAACCCTGTCTACTTTGCAAGTTAGAGTAGGTTTTAGAGTAGATCCTCTGTAATATGAATGTGTGCACCTAAACAGAGGAATAGGAATCGGCCTTCAACCAGAGAGCTCTCTCAATTTACAATGTCCCACACTTTGAGAGATACTCCATGTTATGCAATCACACTATGAGTCTTAACCCATCGATTTGTAGACTCTAGGTGTGTTGTGATTACACATCAACAATCTTGGCACATCCGGTGGGACTAGAATGAAGAGCTTTAAATCTTCATTTCAGTAGGTTCAATGTGTTATTGCTGAGATCCAACATCTGGAGGTATGTTTCAACACATCTGCAACTCTATCTGGTCAAACAACCCATCCTCTAAGTTGCAGACCTTCTCCCCATCCATTCTTCTTCCACCTCTCTCATCCTCTTCCATTCTATGAAGTTGTGCAATCATGGTTTCATTCCCATGGTGGAACTCACATTTGCAGCAACAACTACCATATAATCCATACTCTCCTCCAAACATACAAAATTCATTCTCAGGTTATTATCAACCTCCTCCAGACCCATGTTATAAAGAAAATAAACAATGGGCATACTCACAAGAGCAATATGTAGATCAATGTGGACATGAGCCAAACTATGCAGTTATGGAAGAACAAGAGTATATCAGCTATGGGGGATATCTTACACCAAAGAATGTGGAGCTGTAGCTGAAGATAGACAAATTGGAGGCAGTATGATGCAGGCCCGGGCTACGAATCAAGAGAAATCATTCAAGATTGGATTTAGGGTCCCTTGTCCATGGGAAGGCCCTGCTCCAAGCTATTTTAGCCCTAAGAGAAACTCAATTACATCATTGAGATGCTACCCTAACTTGAAGAATGGGTTAAGGATGTTGAATATTTTGTAGGTCAATGGGAAAATTCAGCATTTCCACCCCACAATCCTCTTCCCATTTCCCAAGTAGCACCATCTTGTTCTGAGTTTCAATTTTCAAGTCTCTCACTTACTACCCCCATTGTGGATTTCACTCCTCCAAGTTCTAGTCTTATATCTCATCTTAGTTATTTTGCCCTTTTACCTTCCAAATGGTCATTCCCTTCAAAGAAAATGAAGTTTCATAATTACAAAACTGGTTGTCCCCAACCCAGCCCTCCTCTTACCTTCTTGCCAAGTTTGACTTGGGAAGAAAACAATAAAAAACTAGCCAAGGAGGACAACAAAAAGAGCTCAATCGACAAAAAATAATAGAGGACTTGAAGAGATGGTCTCTTAAGTTCGATATTGAAAAAATTCCCTTGATGGTGAAGCCAAGAGAGGAGGCGAAAGTTGAAGAGAAACTTGTGGTTGGGGCTGATTTTGGAGCCAATGTTGTAGTAATGGAGAAAAAGGAAGAGAAATAACAACTAACTCCAAGTCCAGTTGAGAAGGAGCACATGGAGGTGAACAAGATGAATTTAGAGGCACTGAATCATGAGTGGGTTGTACAAGAAGTTACAGATTTCTCTCCCACTCAATCTCTCCAAAAATATGATTTTTTGGAAGAATTTGAACTCACTAGCTTAATGTTTGAAGATGGAGCTACACATGGCGAAAAGAATGTAGATTCAAAGGGCGCCATGCAAGAGGGAGAAATCTTGCTGCAGCAAGATAACAAAGAGTTTGATTGCCTATCAGAGTTGGAGGAATGTTTTGATGAGGAGGAGCCCATAGAAATTACAACTTTCACCCCCATCATTCATTCTTCAACCACAAGAACCTGCCGCCATGGAGGAGGATATGCAAGCACAACCTGTAGTCTGTAGCATGCCTCTTGAATCAAATTTGGAAGAGTTTGATCTTCCAAGTGCCATACCGGAAGTAGAGGAAGGAAAAGAATAGGACGTTTCCATCCCTTTCATACCACTCACCAAGGTGACACATCAATTGTTTGTAGACGTGAAAGAGGAAGAAAATCTAATTGTAGACAGTCACCTCTTCCAGGAAGGCTTGCAAGAAGACTTCCTTTTTGAAGTTAGAATTCAGAGTATTGGGCACATTCAAAGAACCAGACCATGCCCTATAAGGTACTTGGCTTCACTAGAGCCAAGAGAGGAGCCAACACCAGTCATGCTTGCTCCTAAGCATGGGGATGAGTTCTAGAGAACCAAGGATCAACTACAATGCCTCTTCAATCCAAATGCAGAGCAACTAAAAGAGGTATTTGTTTTGTTTCCAGTTGATACCTTGATGATTTGGGTGGAGGATTGGCCTATTGTAAGTTTTTCACTCATACCAACAGCCAGATTCAGTGCCAAATCATCTTCATGGCTGCAAATTGTAAGAAAGGGCAGCTACTTTGCATTGCCAGTATCAGGTTTTGTTTGAAATTGCTTGTCTCTTTCATTAGTGTAGGGTAGCAGTAGGTTTTAATTCCTCTAAGTGCATATGCACATTGTCTTGTTGTAGTTTAGGTTTCAATTTCCCTAAGTGCCTTTGGCACAAATTATTGTTCTCCCATGTTGTATCATTGTGTAGTTCAGTGCGCCTCCAGTCCATTTCCAGAGTAGGTGAAAGCCCCAGTCAATACAATTTTCTACTCTCAAAACCTCATTTTCAATATTTTCTTATGAAAATTGAGAATGCGATAAAAGGGAAAGCTTAGGGTCACCAAGCACAAGCAATCGAGCTCACGGTTTCAGGACAAGATCGTACCAGAATATTAATTCATGACTCCATGACCAATGGATACTTCAAGACTCTTGGTCTCTTCATCTAGCAGTAGAAGTAGGTTTTAATTCCTCTAAGTGCATATGCACATTGTCTTGTTGTAGTTTAGGTTTCAATTTCCTTAAGTGCCTTTGGCACAAATTATTGTTCTCCCATGTTGTATCATTGTGTAGTTCAATGCACCTCCAGTCCATTTCAAGAGTAGGTGAAAGCCCCAGTCAATACAATTTTCTACTCTCAGAACCTCATTTTCAATATTTTCTTATGAAAATTGAGAATGCAGACAACAGGGAAAGCTTAGGGTCACCAAGCACAAGCAGGCAGGCTCACGGTTTCAAGGACAAGATCGGTACGAATATTAATTCATGACTCCATGCCCAATGGATACTTCAAGACTACTGGTCTCTTCATCTAGCAGGAAGATGTCCCCATGAGTCACCAAATTGTTGACCAATTTTTCCCCTTAGGAAAAATTAATCAAACACAACCACAGTAGAGGAGAAAATAGAAGGGCGGTTTAGTCCTGCAAGCTCATATTCGATCCAAAATCAATGGGGTAGGAAGACTCAATAATGGAGGAGAAAGGTCAGAAAATGAGGCTAAACAACGTTAAAGGGGATCGAAGCTCATCAGGAGAAAAATGGAGAAAGACAACATTCACTCGGCCCAAATCAACTAAGTATAAAAAGGGCTAGTAGAAGCCTCCACATGTCTTAATGGCACAACATCAAAGGTGCAATAGAGGAGGAGTCCCGAAATGAGTGCCACCGCCATGTAGTCAGGATCGAGAAAGGGAGCAAACTCAAATTGGCTAAGTATAAAAGGGTTAGTGGAAGTCTCCACATGCCTCATCGGCAAAATTTCAAAGGCGTTGGCCAAAGAGAGACCCCTGAACTAGCGCTAGCCCTCCATGTGTCCCAAATCGAAAAAGGGGACACCGCCACCGAATATTCCAAAAGCCTACGAAGGTCTCCACGTGCATCATCTACGCAACTTCAAAATAGAAAATCCAGAGGTAGCCCCAAAACGACCGCAGGATTGCCATGTGTCCAGAGCTAAAAGGCGGAAACCAGTTGAAAAGTCTAAACAAAGTAGAGCCAGTGGAAAGTGCCACGTGTCAACTTAGTGTAACTTCAAAGATCAACTCGGAGGCAAGATCCCAAACAAGTGTAAGCCCTCCACATGTCTAGGGTTAGACATAGTTACTCCACATCGGGGGAACTTAGCCAAAACACAAATAAACATAGCAGGCACATGATCGAGACCAAGTGTCCAACCGTCACAACTTCAAGATTGAAAAAAGGGGCAAAAAATATTAAGAATGCATGGGGCTCCACGAAGATCTCACACGGGTAAAATCCAAACCCAAAGCAGTTTGGAAAATATTTGGCAAATCATGTAGCCTCACCAATATTTTTAAATTCTTGGATCTTGAAAAGATTGTGAGATCTCGTGTTGAGTGCCCAACCCTGACCTTCAGATGACCTCAACTACGACTGGAGTAAATACAGGCTGCCATTCTTGAGGCTGTCATGCTTCTCACCCACCGCCATAATGAGGTATTTCTTTCCTAACAAAAAATCAAAAATGGAGGCGTGGGTTGTGTCATGAGACTGTTAATTTTGTAGGTGGATTCAATGCATCTCTAGGGTGGTTAAACAGAGTCTGGATTTCTTCTACCTCCTTCTCTCATTCTTCCTATATATTGTAAGGAGGTGCATTTTTCAAAAGGTTGGACATTTTCTACTTTGCACCCTCCCTTCTTCCCTTATCTGCAAGTGATTTTGTGGAGTTTCAAGCCTTCCATTCAAACTATAAATCCAATCTCACCAATTGGCCATTGTAATGGACTATATCAAGTCTTTGGAGTAACAATAGAAAGTATGTGGATGATTTTCAACCCTCTCTTTTGTTATTGCATCTTCGTAATCTCTCATTGCAATCTTGGTTACTTGTGCATGGTGTCTATATTTTCATTTTAATGGTTTGTGTTTAATGGAAAAGTAAGTGTTCAACATTCCTTTAGTGCATCACCCTTGTTAGTTTAGGTTTTAGAGTAGAACCTCGGTAATATGAATGGGTGCACTGAACAAAGGAATAGGAATTGAAATTCATCTGGAGATCTCTCTCAATTAGCAAATTCCCACACTTTAAGAGATGCTCCATGTTATGCAATCACACTGCGTGAGTCTCAACCCATCGAGTTACGAGACTCCAGTGCTTTGTGATTATGCATCAACAATTCTGACCAAGATGGAAAATAATTCAAGAAAAAGACAATGAAGGACCTTTGTCATCGATTTCCGATAAAATTGAAATGGTCTATGCCATATTATCCACAAGGTAATGTGCATGCTGAAGCCACTAACAAAACATTGGTTCGAATAATGGAAAATATGGTCATAAGGCAGTCGAAATTGGCACTTGCAAATTCACCCAGCCCTTTGGGTTTACAGGACCTCCATTTGCACTCCTACTGGTGTAACACTCTATTCCCTAGTATTTTGAATTGAATCCATCATCCCATTGGAAATCGAGCTTCCTTCCCTGAGAATATATCTTAGGGAGTACTTGGATAAGAATGAGGATTATAGAGTGGCCAGGGATGGCAAAATTATAACTCTGGATGAAAATCGCATCCGTGCCCTTAACCATCTCAAAGTGTATCGAACAAATTCTCCATAAATTACAACAAAAGGATCCTACCTCTTTAGTTTGAGATCGATATTTAGTCATGAAATAAAATCAATTCAACTCAAGGGAAAAAGAGAGAAGAAATGCAAGTTCGAATCTGCGTTGGTTAGAACCTCATGTCATTGTGGCCAAATATGGTACGGAGAATACAAAATTTCCCACCCCATTGGTGATGAGCTCCATGAACCTATGAATGTCATGCACCTTAAGTGATTCTATGCTTACACATGGCACAAAAATTAGAAAAGAAAACAAAAAAATAGAGTAAAAATAATCAAAATACAAAAAATTAAAATAAATAAAAAAGAAAAAAAAAAGAAAAAGAGGAAACATGTCATCCATATGTGAAAACCACGCAATTGTGGCACATTGAATAGGTCCCTAGGTGAAAATTGGTTTCTGACACCTTGGGAGGGTTTGTTGTTCACAAGCATCTTCCATCTAGAGGGTAATTTTACTCGGCCTAGGGCTAGTTTTGCATCTGCATATGAGATTCCCTATGAACCTATCTTGTCAAGCCTTGATTCGGCTTTTTCTCCTCTTGTTAATGCGTGAAGGGATAGTCTTTGCATATTCCCCATTTAACGTTACGGAACTTCAGGTGAATTCACCTTCCTGTTTATAACATATGACACCTGCCCTTGTATATTCTCCGTCTAACGCCGGGAATCCACGTTTCTCGGCTACCTATGCATATCTTCAAAAATGTTACAAAATAACAAAAACATTCAAATATGTTCGAAAATTGCAAAAAAATTCAAATATGATCAAAATCCAAAATAATAGAAAAACAAAAAACAAAAAAAAAAAGAAAAGTGTTTCACAAAAATCTTACAAAAACATAACTTTAGTTTACTTACTTTATCTTGTTTCTTGCTTTGTTTGTGTACATTGTTTGCTTGTATAGTTTCTGCTTGTTTGTACATTTGTATAGTTTGTTGCTTAGACATACTTTGATAAGATTCATCTTTTCTTGCTTAGATTAGATTCATTCTTACTTGTACATATGAAGTGTGTTTTTGCATGCTTGTAAATAATTGTACATAGTTGTGTTAATTCGTGTTGGTTGGCATTGTGTATTTTGTTAACATTTGATTGTGTTTGCTTGTCGCATGTACATAGTTTTGTTATCACATCATCATATCTCCATCAATATCATCACATCTAACATCATCTATACATCATATATAAATAAAATGCTATGTGTACATCATACATGTATGCTATGCTAATCATCATGTATCGTATCATCAAATGGGGGAAAGAGGGATCGCAAATATCAAAATCTATCCCCCCACACCAATATCATCGTGTCATCCCATCCACTAATCTAGAGCATCACATGTACAATAAAATTGATATCATCTATGGATCTATCATGTCAAAATCAAACACATGTGGTACAAACATCTCAAATATCATCATGATACATACAAAAGTGTGAAATCAAACCATATAACATCACACTCTAACTCTTCTTCTACTCACCATGAATAATTATTTTATTTAAATAATTTTCTTTTTCATTTTCCATCGTCTTTGGTGCATTATTTGCCACACTGGTACCCCTTTCTTCTCACTAGGATAATTTTATTTCTCCTAAGTGATATCCTTTCTTCTACACACTCCATCGAATAATTATTTTTTATTAAATAATTATTTTATTAATTTTTCTGTTATGTTGGGGCATTATTTGCCACCTACTACTTCTTTCTTCTCCCTAGGGCATTTCTTTTTCTCCTAGGAGATTCTTGTTGATTCTTCTACCTTCTTCTCTATCCAAACTATCAAAAGTCTAAAAAATTTAAAAACATAAATAAAAAAATTAATTCAAAATCCAAAAATTTCAAAACTTTTTCAAAAACCCTAAAAATGTAAAATTTGCAAAACTAGGTAAACTAGCTCATAGTGGTTGAAACTCATGTCTTACACATGGTATTCATTCCATATCTTGTTGGAATTTTCACGTGTTCACGGATCAAATGACTCATGGATCATCGATTTATAACCATTTACAAAGCTAGCATGCTTGCTTCGTCAAGTACTTTTTAGGGCACATATAGTTGCTTGTCACTATTTTGTAGTGAATTGCACTTTTTCATTGGACCCAATGTCCTTCATCATCTTCCCTTGTATGTATCCTTACTCGGGCATCATTTTTAACCCATGTCATCAATCACAAACATTTGGGGATCTTCAGCTTGATAAAAAAGCATTTGTACAATCGTCTTGACCGTTATTGGTTGGAATATGTGTGTTTGCACTTGCTTTTCCTATTAAATGAACTTGTTTCCTTATCATATTGCATTGCTTTTTGTATGTTGCATTGAGTGGGTGTTTTAGCGTGAAAAATTGTTCATAGTATGGTTTTTCATGTCATCCTACTTTTTTATGCTTATATTTTTAATAAAGATTGATGACTAAGATCATTGGTAATATGATGACAATAAAGTTGTTTTAATACACTAGATGAAAGCTTGCTCTTTTCTTTTTGTCTATCATTCCTCCTCTACATCATTCTCCTATCAACACTATTCTTCTTATTCACCTAGGGCATCCTACTCCTTCCCATTCTTCTATTTCCTTTCTCTCACCTTTTTCAATTGTCAATCGCCTTCTCTCATCACCCCATGTGTAAGTAAAGTTGAAACTAACACCTAGTAGTTTTAATATAATACTAAACTAAACCTATGCATCATCATGCTAAGATCTTAAACAAATATAACCTATCAACATTTCTACGTTAAACATGAAATGAACATTTCAAGATAATAAGATAAATAAACTAACTTCTATCTCTTATTGAATGATAAAAATAAGATGAGATTGAACCTAGGTAGACCTCTAACAATCAAAGAGTTGATTATGTGCTTGAAATCCCAAGGTTTATAAGAATGGAGTCTTATCAAATCAAGACTACAAGACCATTTGACATATCTCCATATGATTTCAAAACCCGGGTTTCCTACCCATTCTGAACCAACTTGCTACCAAATCCCTGAGTATGAGAAGTCTAGCCAAATGATGTATTCCATGGGATACAAGGGTCTAGGATGCGGAAAGAATGAGCAAGGACTGAGAGAACTAGTTCCTCTCCCACATTTCAAGATGGAAAGGTATGGCATTGACATTCAACCTTATGGATTGCACCCCAACGATCAAGATGCCACCTATTTTGAGTGTGAAGATAGCTCTGATTATTTAGATAGTGATACAAATTCCCACTGTAGCCAATACGAGGATCTTGCCTCCATGAACCTGTTCATGAATACCACTGTCCTCACCATAACCCCTATTGAACCTAAAATTGATCGTGTTTCCTTGTCTAATGGGACCAACAACATCATGTGACACTGGATCTCTTTCGAAATGATGAATCCATTGCAAAATTCATGGGCATTCGAGATACAATTCCAATTGGGGACCATAATAAGGGTTTCTACATTGAATTAGATACCTGCGCATACTTTTGTGAGGAATTTGAGCTTTTGGTCGAAGTAAATCTTGAGAAAAATTGAGGACAAAAGTTCCAAAAAAATCAGTGACAAAAACAAAATTCCAAGTCACACAGTGAAAACCTCTTTGAGGCGTTGGCTGAAAAACAAGTAAAAAAATCAATGGACAAGAAAAGTGACCATGCCAAGGGTGAAAATCTCATAGAGACGCCCTTAGAAGAAGATCTCAACCTTCCTCCCAATCCTACGCGTATGGAGGATTTGTTAACAATGCTAGTAGAAGAAACCATTGATGTGAATATTAGAACAAAAGAGGATCCAAAGATAGTCAAACTAGGAGCTTCACTCTCGGCATGGGAACATAAAACATTCACCATGCTTCTGCAAGAATTTGTAGATGTATTTGCATGGTCCTATAAGGATATGTTGGGCCCCTATCATAGCTTCCAAATCTTAAAGGCGCGTAGGCGCACATGGCTAGAGGAAGCACACAAGTTAAGGTGTGCGGGCGTATTCAATAGGATTCTTGGAGAACCCGGGGTGTGCATGCCGCACGAAGAATAATCGGGACTTAGCCATTTTTGGCCTTTTGGGCGGGATACACAAGAACGTGTTCCATTTGGATAAGGTTCCAGCCTGGCGACAAGGTGTCCTAGAAGGAATATACCTTGCAATAGAAAGATCCAAAAAGTTAATCATGACATGGAGAGGCATGTGCCTAGGGTGACCCACACCTTGACACTTGGGGCTAGATTTGAGGCTGCAGAGAGAGTTTGTTAGAGCTCAGAGGCCTATTTATATACATGCCCTTGGCAAAGAAAAGAGACAGAAGTGAGGTAGCGGAGCTCTGTAGAATTACTGCGAGAACTATGGGATGAAAATGGGTAAAGGATTTCAAGTAAGGATGTAATGGGGAATGAAATTTTTGTTTTGTGAGAATACATGTATGGATCCACACATGGCGCATGACTATGGTCTACCTTCTGTAATCTTTTATAAGTAATACTATGAATGAATGTGATAAGGTTGCCATGACAAATGTATTAATACTCTTTCTCTGTATTACCTACATATTTCTATTGTACTTTTGTTCTTGTATAATCATGAATCTTACTTGAATGCTATGTATAATGGTGGATTTACAACTTCCTAGTTCTATTACTTCTGATTGCACGCTTTTCTTTTATTATGAATGAAAGGGTATAGAAGCCGTTCTGAGCTCTATATATTTTTCATGTCTTTTAAATCACTAAGTCAAGATCATGAGCATGCCTTCCATTGAAATCACATAAAAGAGAGACTCGGCTCCTCTCTCACACCTCGGGTGAGAACCCAGCACCCATTGGGTGATAGGCTAACGCGCATGAGGTTCCCTTGTTCTTAGTGGGGTGCAAAAATGACTACATCTTGGTTCCGTTCTTTGGGACCTCTTTTTGAAGTTGTAGTGGAACATGGCATATATCATGATCTCTATAAAAAGTGATGGCGAGTGCTTAACACTTGAAGGTGTTGAAGATTGGTTTAAGAGCATGGAGGATGAATTCACTCAGATATTTAGTACCGGATCTGGGTTTGATACGAAGATGGGTGGAAGACACTCTTTATCATGAGTTGTACGAAACCTTCTTCTGTTGTTTCCCAGTAGAGTTATTTGAATGGCTCTCGGCTTATACATCTAGATCAAGGTGGCATTATAAATCACACCCTTGGACCCAAGAAACATATCAAAACCTACAAGATGCTGATCTAACATGGACCCATGCTATAGATCATTGGTGGAAGGGAGTATTGACTAGCTACACTCTGGAATACACCATTTCCATGTATTCCTGTCCAGAAGTTGCTGAGTTTGAGTTCTTGTGAGAGCCCAGGGGATCATTTCTACAGTGTTATTCCCCTTGTGATCAAAATCTTGATGGTAACCATGGGTTTAGAGGCATTTCCTATGGCCGGCTAAACCACCCTGAGCACTAGGCAAGGAAGCCAGGTTGGGGAAGGATGGCTGATCTGATGACTGAATAGGAAAGGGAGGAGAGACGGCTCAAGTATAACAAAGTGTGTGAAAAGGAGATCGATAGATAGCGTGGGATTACAAGTGGGTTATGGAGCTAGACTTGGTGGAAAGGAGTTGAGGTTCACGCGGAGGATGTGGAACCCGAACAGTCTATGGTACCCCATCTTGGTAAGCGTGGGAGAGAAAACCTTATGGCTTCGATGAGAGATTCCATCATGTAGAGAAAGAAGAGTCATTGGTGCACATCTGACCCTACCTAGTGACCAACCTTGGCACTTGGTTTGTTCGAACGAGGGAAAAATACAGTTGATCCATTTGATTTCAGTGAAAGCAACCGATCGGCGCCTAGAAGATACAACTTCTCATTTGGGACTTCTATGGCTTCACACACTATTCTGGTATTTGGTGGAATGTTTGGACAAGGCACGTATACAACTGGTTTTAGAAGTATGTTAGGAAGTGGTGGGGGAAATACGACTGGGAGTGTCGTTAGTTCACAAACTATCGACATGTAATTTAGTGGAATGACAAGAGCACTTGGCATGACAAACACAGCCCTATACCTAACACATGAGGATTTGGAGGTGGAAGTGGTGGAGCTGGTGGCTCAGGATCTAGTGGATCCGGCGAAGGAGGAAACACCGGGGAAACCAAGGGACTGGATCGGGAGGGCAAGGGCCTCAGCCACCTCCTCAAGTATTTTTTCGAGATGTCTCTACACTTACCAGATTACAGTGGGATAGAAGATGCCACGGAGCATGTGCATAAGTGCGAGCTGCTATGGCGTGCGAAGGGAATCATGACCCAGGATCGAAAGGCCAGTCAATTTGTGATGACCTTGCAAGGATGTGCATAGTTGGTATAGAAAGTATGAACCTCATCAGACTATTTTGGATTATACCATGCACTGAGAAATGCATTCTTGGTAGAATTCCACATACCTGAGTTTGAACAGAAGAGCATTAGCTCTCTCAAAGAAATCCAGTAGGGAATGGCAGAGAGCGTGTGGGAATATGATGCACGTTTTAAAACTCTATTGTCTAAACTATCTTATGATATCCACCCTTCACAACATGCTCAGTGGTTTGTCGAAGGGTTGATCACACCCTTTAGGAGGGCTTTATCTCATAAAACATTCATGGACCCACGTGAAGCGTTGGAATCGCTTTACGTGCTGAGGCAGTTGGTAGTGTTGACACTGGTGTTAGCCCATTTCTGGAGGCTCAGATTGCTACCATGGCTAAGCAATTGGAGAAATTATCTGCCAACACAGTTCTAAAGATTCACGGAGGGATGTGGTACATGGATTGTAATGTAGAAGGGCACACAAAGGATAATGGTGGGATATGTACTCGGAAGGTGGTGTGTGCCATAGTGGTAAATTGTGAAATATGTCACAAGGACCATGATGCAAGTAGGTGCCCCTTGCACAGTGTGCGATCCACAAAAACGTATCTTGTTATTGTAAGATATGTACCTCAACCACACATGACACCAAGGACTATAGATTGATTGACTAGATTCATGAGGCAATTGATCTTGGTGTGTGCCAGATTAGCATTGCTAGCAGTTCCAAAGGGGATGAACATCGGTATGAGGAGCGCAGAGATGGAGATGCGTGTGGAAGAGGGTTTCGTGGAGGATTTTGTGGTCATGGTAACCACGGAGGAAGAAGTGAGTTCCCGCATGGGACATGTTTTAATTGTGGAGCCACAGACCATTATAAGTGCAAATGTCCAGATCTTCTACAATGCTCCTGGTGTGGAAAAAAACATAAGTATGAAGAGTGCCTAGAGTTATACGAACATATGAGTTAGTAGTACCGGAAGGATAAGGGTACTACCATGGTGAGTATTAAGAAGGATGACATGCAATGGCTTCCACGAGAGTAATACATGAATCAGAACTAGAGCCTATTATGGTAACAACAAGGGTGGAATCCGTGCACGCAAGGGAAGCGCCTAGGCAGAGACCTCTGGTTTCAGAGAAGAAGTAGTACATGGGAAGTATCCAAACCCGGCTCACCAGAAAGAAGTCTACCAGGAAACCATGGACATAATTTGAAGTTTACAAGGGGAGATCCAATGCTTAAAAGAGAAAACTAGAAAATATGAGCAAAGAAGAACTGTAGAAGCACCAAAGGATGACTTGGATGAGGTTAAGGAGGTGTGTAAACTGCTGAGGCAGGAGAATATTATTCCCCTTCTAGGGGCATGGTTGAGAGAAAAGGTGTCACGCACTAGGGAAGAACATGAAAGGTAGATCCTGCATGCAAACCTCCCACCTCATAGCCTTGATTATGACAAAGAGATTACCTTGAACACAGTAGTGGATGGATGGTTGCTTAGAAACATCCTCATTGACACAGGCAGCGGAGGTTAATGTTCTCACTCTAGATGCCTGACATCAAATGGGAAGACTTGCATTACATCCATCTTCAAATGTGTTATATATGGTAAAATAAGACAAAGGCAATGCCCATAGGTGTCTTGAAGGATGCGACCATTACCATTCAGGGGACTAGGTTCACTGGGATTTTGAAGTCTTGGCACTTGCCGAGGTAGATAACTTCCCAGTGTTACTTGGGCACCCGTGGTGCTATAAGAATAATGCAGATCTCTAGTTTAACAAGGGGTACATAAGCTTTGAAAACAAGGAAGAGTGGGTAGTTATACCACTGGTTGATGGGAAGTCCACCCCCTATACTGAACCCCTTGGGGGAAGTCCTGATAGAATATATGTGCGCTCCATAAGAGATCCGAGACCATCCACCCTATAGAAGTAGTCATCCAATTTGATGATGCTCAATATATCAGTGATACTACTAGTATAGCATGTGATAATTAGGTGCATGGGACTTATGAATTGATTGGGCGACATCTGAAAGGATCAGTAACCAAGGTAACCATGGCACGTATAGTTCGGTGCCTGGGAGGAAAGGCAATAACCAAGTATTCTAGGGATGCATACCCTGAGGTATTTTTAAGAGAAATGGAAGCTCACTGGAGGGAGGATGAGTGACGAAGTATGCTAAGTTATGTTTTGATAGGCACAACAACGAGGTGGTGGGCCACGCATAGTGAAAACTTGTTGGAATGGCACGAAGTTAGAATTGTGCTCACTGTCTGATTCTCAAAAAGTAACATACCCACCGCTATCAAGGATTACAATGGAAATGGACCCACCTCTTCCCACATCCAGGCATGTGAGAGGGTCTGGGGAGAAGGCACGGAAGCTTTACCACCCTCCCTTTGGGTGCACAAGTTGTATTCGACACTACAAGGTTATGCACGCACTTGGTATATCCATTCTGAAACACGCCACCAAACGGGAAGTTGGTAGGAATTAGTGGCTGACTTGGTTCACACATTCAAGTACCAAAGTACCAAGCAACCAGTTGATGAGGCATTGCAGACTATCAAGCACCTCACTCTAGGGGATTGTGCCATGGTGGAAGATAGGTTAGTAAACTTACTCAATGGGCCTAGCTTAGAAGCACGGTTTGAAGAGGAGGAGGAATCAAGACATATAATTCAAGCGCAAGCGCGTGTGCTAAAAGGAGAAAGGAAAGATGGTATACGTTGTTGATGGAGAGGAGATGGAAAGCCTGAATGTCAACCATTTGGTTGGGCACGTGAATTAGTTGATAGTGCGGATGCATGTGCGCGTGTGTATCATGAACCACTCAAAACCAAGAAAGGTTAACATCAGCTCGGAAGAGGAGCCCAAGGAAGCTATCATTGGGGACTACTAGTCGGACAAGGAAGTATCAAATATCATCGATCTCTTGTGTGAATTTGAGGATTTATTCCCATGCGGATACCATGAGTTGAAAGGTGTCCACCATTCATTGGGGGAAATGAGGATAAATTTGAAAGATGGTGTGCGCCTGGTCAGTTAGAGAGGCCTTACAGGATGAATCCCAACATGTGTGTAAGGGTTAAAGAAGAGCTAGACAAGATGATAGCATCTCGGTATCATTAAGGTTGTGGAGGAATCAGAGTGGATAAGTCCAATGGTGATCAACATAAAGAAGGATGGGTGGATTAGGATATGTGTGGATTATAGGGAATTAAACGCTATTTGTATCATAGATCCTTTTCCCACCCCCTTTACTGAAGAGATTTTGGAAGGAGTTGTTGGGCGTGAGGTCTATTCCTTTACGGATGGATTCTCGGGATATCACCAAGTAAGGATTGCCAAGGAAGACCAAGAAAAGAAAACTTTCACCACCGAGTGGGGAAGCTTTACATACACGGTCATGCCCTTTGGGTTGAAGAATGTGCCCATTGTATTTTCGCGCATAGTGGTACAAGCATTTAAGGACTTCATCCACAAGTTCCTTTAGGTATATTTGGATGATTGGATAGTGTATGGATTGGTAAGGGACCATTGTGATAACTTGAGGTTGATGTTTGAAAGATGTCGGCAGTTGAGGATCTCCCTCAACATCAAGAAATGTATCTTTACAACTCCTTTTGGAACATTGTTGGGACATATCATATGCAAAGAGGGCTTACTGGTGGATCCCGTAAAAGTTACAATTATTTTGGGGTTAGGGGAGCCTACCAGCCAAAGCGTCATGTGCATGATTTCTTGACACACTGGGTACTACAAAAAGTTTATTAAAGGATATGCCAAGATCGCCACGCCTTTGGAAATATTGCTTAGACACAAGAGTGCCTTTCAGTGGGGAGAGGCGCAGCAAAGGGCATTTGACACTTTAAAAGAAAGGCTTATGGCTACACCGATTCTATGATTCCCATCCTGTGATAAACCTTTCCATGTCCACATGGATGCCTTTGGTACAACAATGGGAGCCATTCTTGCTCTACCAGGAAAGGGGATTGTTGATCATCCCTTGTGTTTTGCAAGTAGAAAGTTGACACCAAAGAGAACATAATTATACAACGACCGAAGTGTGAGGCAATTGTCAATGATCTACGCACTCCACAAATTCGATAATATCTGTTGGAAACTCCCTTCATATTCTACACCACCATATGGCCTTGAAGTATCTAGTAAACAAAGCAGTGTTGCGGGCGTATATGTCGTTGGGTACTTTTATTTCATGAATTTGAATTCAAAGTGATGGTAAAACCGGGAAAGAAAAATTATGGGCCAGATCATTTATCCAAGATTGATTCGGGAGAGGACGCGCAGAGTATCGAGGAAACCATGCCGATGCACAACTATTCAGGTTGCATGCACGCCCTCAGAATTAGAAGACATTTCCATTTTTCTCAAGGAAGGTGTGGCACCCAAAGGGATGAATGCTTTGGAAAGGAAAAGGTTAGCCATACGCACCACGCCCTTCATGTTGATCAATGGGGATTTGTATAAAATGGGCCATGATGAGGTTTTGCACCGGTGTGTATTAGAACATGAACGCATAGCTATAATAGAAGAAGCCCATGGTGGGATTGCCGAGAGGACACTATGTAGGGAATGCAACCGCGTGCAAGATCCTAGTCACTGGACTATGGTGGGAGATGATTCACTAGGATTGTATTGAGTTTTGCAAGGCCTGTGACCACTGCCAGTGCCTTGGAAAACTTGGAAAAGGGATGAGATGCCCTTGCGCCCCATCGCTAGCATAGAACCTTTTGAAAAGTGGGAAATAGATTTTGTCGGACCAATCTCACCAGTGTGCGGAGGACTAACTCGCGGTATATTATTACCTGTACTGATTATCTGACAAGGTGGGCAGAGGCCGCGCCCACTAAGGATTGCACCACAGCCACGGCTACTAGATTTTTGTGGGAGAACATTATCAGCAGGTATGGGTTCCCATTAAGTTTAACAAGTGATAGGGGCACTCACTTCTTAAATGAAACAATCAAGATTCTATTGGCAGAATTCATGGTAGCCCATCACAAGACTACCCCTTATCACCCTCAGGAAAATGGGACTACAGAGGCTTTTAACAAAATCCTTAGTCACACATTAACTAAGATATGTGATGTGGGTAGGCAGGATTGGGATGACAAGGTATCAACAGTCCTTTGGGCATACAAAACAACATATAAAAGGTTGAACAAGGCCACACCATTTCAACTGGTGTTTGGCATGGAGGTTGTTTTTCCGGTTGAATTTATGCTACCATCACTGCATATAGCGTACGTAGGAGGATTGGATGATGAAAAAGTCTTTGGAAGAGAGAATAGATGAGTTGATGAAGTTGGATGAAAGGCACTTGCTAGCAAGATGGAGCCAAACAACTGAAAAAGCTAAGAAAAAGGCATGGCATGACCACCACATTAAGAACAAATAGTTTGAGGTTGGCCAAATGGTATTGCTATATGATTCAAAATTTCTACGCCATCCTGAAAGTTGAAGGTGCATTGGTTGGGTCCTTATGTAATTTCATACATCCTTGATTCGGGCGTGCTTAGTTACAAGCATTTGGATGGAACAAAATTACCTAGACACTTCAATGGGAGTAGGTTGAAGCCCTACTATAAATAATGCTTCTTGGTGTTTGTAAATAAGGTAGTTCTACCAATTAGTTTAGCATTTCCTTTTATGCTTTTCCTTTCTTGTTTTTCCCTTTCGCGTTGTTTTCTTGTTTTACACCTTGGGCACCGGTAACCTTATTACTTTTTGACTTATGAATGCGTAGAGGACCGTGCATCGATTTAGTGTGGGGTGAGGTGATAAAAAGAGGCATGAAGTTATTCTATAGGAGGATTGGGTTGGTAGACCATTCGAACTGGCCCTATTGAAAAGATGCATTAGGAAGGTAGATGGATGACAAAATAAAGTTACATTGGAAATCCACGTACAAAGGAGAAAGTGCAAAAACACGAGGTAGGTGAAAGCAAGAATCATGAGGATGGAAGAGGTGCCTTTGGCACTGGTAACATGCGTGCAAGATTCTTCTATCAAGATGGATTGTTTGCGTGCCAGAAGGTTGGAAAATTTTTTTTGCAAGGATTGGGCGGTGAAAAAATTTCAAGTAAAAGGGCTAAAAAAGTTGGTCGGTTTGTTTGAAAAATTTTGCATTAAATATTGTCGTACGGTGGTAGGTATCCTATCCTTTAATGCATAAAAGTAGGAAAAGCTATAAATACAAGGATGGGCAGTTCATTATTTTACTTTGCAAAAACATGGAGAACAATTTTTTTCAAGAGCTAGGGTTTCGAGAGCTAACTCATGCAAAGGAAAATCTCAAAAACTCACACGCAATCGGTCCGCTAGATCTACAAACCAGAGCAGAAGTGATTCATGGGTGTGGGGAACATTGTGAAAGAACACCATGATCGAAGGAGGAAAATCAAAAATTAGGGTTTGTACTCTAGGGCACAAGGCGCGCAGGAAAACTCTCAAATAACTCAAAAGTAACTAGGGAATGAAAGCAAAGGGTAAAATGATGGCCACAAAACCAATTGATAAGCCTGCAGTACAATCCAAGAAGGGAAAGGGTAAGGGAAAAGGAAAGAAGAAAGAAGAAGAAATCCCTTTGGATACCAATGAGGAATGGTACTCAGAGATGCAATACCTAGATGGGGTTTTGCTAGGGAAAGAGTGGGAGTCCCATATCAGATAGATGACCGTAATCGATTACAATCACCGGTTGAGTATAATTGAAAGGAAATGGCGTTGGAGTTGGTGCGCCCCACAAACAAATAAACACCTGACGGGATGCCGATCTACAGTGACGTAGTCAAGGTGAAAATGGAGAAGGCAGGGCTTCTCCAACTTTACGAATTTCCATACTTGGGAAGCCCGAGTGCCTACACCAATGGTTAATGACGCACATGCACGAAGATTTATTCTACTTCGCAGGTGCACAAATGCACATAACTCCCCATTTAATCTCACACTTTACAGGCCTAAGCTGTAAAGGGGACGTGATCATAGATGACCTCCAGGATGAGGAGGTAATTAAAGAAACCATTGCATCCCAAGATTATAAGAAGGGATCAAGGTACTATGATGTCACGGATATCAGTGATCTAGTGATGAAAATGGCCATGCACCTTGTTTCCAAGCTGAATGGGAAAGAGAGGTGGACCTAGGTGAGCAAGCCCTAGGTTGAATGTCTGTAGAAAGGTCATGGAGGGCACCGTATACAACATCTCCCAGTACATAGCAGATGAGATCATAAGCAACACGGAGAATGGAGGGAAGATATTATTTGGGAACATTCTATTAACCATTGTGTTCTTAGAGATTGGGGTGCCGATGCATCTGATAAGTTCATATGGGAGTACCTCGATGAAGACCCTTCCCATAGACAGGTTCTAGAAGTATACTTGTGAGTCAATGATAGGGGTGCACAAGGTGTGCTTGGATAAATGGTATACGTGCCTTAGGAATGCATTCGGGGCTGAATGGTGAATTCCTGAACAACTCCCCATGGTGACTGAAGGTGAAGCAAATTTCATGGTATACCAGCACTTATGCATTGGTAGATTCATCTTGGTGGATGGTAGAGTCCTTGGTGCAAACTCCCCTTCTCATTTACTACCCAATTCTTCCAAGCAGGGGTAAACAGATATAAGGAGTCGAAGAAATTAAGACTTGACCTGTCCACCCTTGATAGTGAACACAGAGAAATGAGAAAGAATCTGGTCTACCTAGGGAAGCACACATACGTTGAAAGGTATGTATCATAGGATGTACACATTGTAAGGCCCATGACCTTACCCATTTCTGAGAGTGTTGCTACTAGGATCTACCTGCACATAAGGCCAAAGTTTGAAAAGGGCGTGTACTTGGAGAACGAGATATCCATTCCAGGTGACCCCATGGGAAGAAAGAAGCCCACGCCAAAGCGCAAGGAGAGGGAAGAAGAAGAAGAAGAAGAAGAACAAAGGGTGGTGGAGAGGTAGAACGTAGGTACCGCAGGGCCGAGTACCTACGTCAGAAAGAAGAGAAGAACGGTGGTCAGGGAGAAGACCCCGAGCTTGTAAAGCCACCATCCCCTGAAGGACCTTTAGATGAAGAGAAGACAACATCCCCGACTCGGAGTTTTCTACAGGGGAAGAAGAACAAGGAACAAAGGAACAAGGGTCTAAAGATGTAGACGACCGAACACCTATAGAGGCGAAAAGGATGATGTTGAAGGGGAAGAGTTGGAGGTGGATCAAGAGCCAATTGATGTCCATGACTCGAGGGAGAGGAAGCAGAGGATACAAATGATGCCTTCATCTTTGTAAGGAGGAAGGGTGCCCAAAGGGAGGAAGGCATGCGCAGAAAGAGAGGAGTGAAGGAGCTAGTACCAAGGAGCCAGGTATGCCCAAGCTCACTCAGGAGGAGGTGAATGAAAAGGCAACAAGGGAGGCAGAGAAGATTATTGATGCCTTGGTCAATGAGGAGTTGGGGTATAACATAGAGCTCGTGCTTGGTGAGTTCAAGAAAGAACAAAGGGAGAAGAGTGGAAGTAGCACAAAAGGCCCAACTCCTTCAGTAACTATTCCCAAGGGCGTGCACACGGGAAGTAAATGCGCGGAAGGAGGAAGAACAACGATGGGTTACATTGATGATCCCAACAAAGTTTTTCGTGTGCATTTCTAGAGTACCATGCCCACCAAGGAGCTCACTGCCATGGAGTCCTTTGACCCTGATGGTGGATACTCCATGAACTAGGAAGATGCTATCATGGGCATTCGACTCCCACCTCGATGAGCCTGAGTTCGAGATTAACCAAGGAGCAATATTGAAGCTGTCTGAAGGAAAGGGGGGCAACTACATTGTAAATACATAGAAACTATTAGATGAGCAAGTGTGCACGCGCTCAAAAAATTCTCCATGGAAATTGAGGCTAGGCTCTTTGGCAGGAATGACAAGGTTAGAGTCTTGGAGGACCTATTGGAGAAGAGGAAGGAAGAAGTGGTGAAGCTAACGAAGGATCTCAGCCTTGAGAAATTAATCAACGCTCAACTATAGAGGGAGCTTCAGGAGGAAAAGGCCAGGGTACGTGAAGTTTCCAAGAAGGTGTAGCTCATCTCCCAATTGATTATCACGAAGCACCCGGACCTTAACCCTCCCACGTAAAAGTATAAATCCTCCCTGGAGTGTCTAGAGGACTTGACTCGGATCCTCACCATGGAGAGGCAGCCCTTGGCATTAGAGTTGGTAGAAGAGGTAGTGGCGCGCTTGGAGAAAGAAGACAAGTTGAAGGTCATCGCGCTCATGGCCAATACAACAAGGTTCTTGCAACGTAAGAACAACTACACAAACCATGGGGGTCACTTACGACCATTGCGTAGATCAAGACAAAGTGACAAGCATACTACTTGCTAATGACGAAGCTGAGTGAAGGAATTTAGAGAAAAGAATAAGGGCAATAGAGCTAAGTGGGAAAGGATCATAGCCGAAGTAGAAAAGAAATCCAAAGCCATTGAGAACCGGTGAGTCTCAATCAAAACCCAGCTAAAAGAGCTCTACAAGGTCATCACAAGGAAGATGGATGCCCTAGAAGATCACACTAAAGAACTAGAGACTGTGGTGGAAACCATTACCACACAAGGGGAAGGGCTAACCTTCGATGAGGTGAGCACCTTGGTTGGTGACATCTGCACTAAAGCATAGGAGGAAGTCAAGTGCTTGGAGTACACTGGAGGCCGACCTCCAAAAAATTTTCCCCTTCTTCTTCTTTAGGAAATTTCCCCCTATTCTTTCTCTTCCCCATTCTTTATTCTTCCCCCATTATTTTCCAAGGAAAGGCCTTGCATTCTTTTTGTATTGCATTCTTTGAGAAGGTTCCCGAGGGTGGAGAATAGGTGAAGTGTGGGGTAATGTTGGGCCCCTATCATAGCTTCCAAATCTTAAAGGTGTAGTAGCACACATGGCCGGAGGAAGCGCGCAAGTTAAGGCATGCAGGGAAGTATTCAAAAGGCTTCTTAGAGAACCTAGGGTGCGCACGCCGCGCAAAAGAACAATTCGGGACTTAGCCATTTTTGGCCTTTTGGGTAGGACACATGAAGAATGTGTTCCATTTGGATAAGGTTCCAACTTGGTGACAGGGTGTCCTGGAAGGAATATACCTTGCGATAGAAAGATCCAAAAAGTTAATCATGACATGGAGAGGCATGCACCTAGGGTGACCCACACCTTGACACTTGGGGCTAGATATGAGGCTACAGAGAGAGTTTGTTAGAGCTTAGAGGCCTATTTATATGTGTGCCCTTGGCAAAGAAAAGAGAGAGAAGTGAGGTAGCGGAGCTCTGTAGAATTACTACGAGAACTATGGGATGAAAATGGGTAAAGGATTCCAGTAAGGATGTAATGGGGAAATGGGGAATGTAATTTTTGTTTTGTGAGAATACATGTATGGATCCACACATGGCACATGACTATGGTCTACCTTCTGTAATCTTTTATAAGTAATACTATGAATGAATGTGATAAGGTTGCCATGACAAATGTATTAAGACTCTTTCTCTGTATTACCTGCATATTTCTATTGTACTTCTATTCTTGTATAATCATGAATCTTACTTGAATGCTATGTATAATGGTGGATTTACAACTTCCTAGTTCTATTACTTTTGTTGTGCACTTTTCTTTTATTATGACTGAAAGGGTATAGAAGCTATTCTGAGCTCTATAGATTTTTCATGTCTTTTAAATCACTAAGTCAAGATCATGAGCATGCCTTCCATTGAACTCACATAAAAGAGAGACTCGGCTCCCTCTCGTGCACCTCAGGTGAGCGCCCAACGCCCGCCGGGTGATAGCCTGTCACGCATGAGGTTCCCTTGTTCTTAGTGGGGTGCAAAAATGACTACAAGATATTCTCGGCTTGGATCCAACTTTGGTAGTGCATAACCTAGTAGTGCACGCAGACGTCAAGTTTATCAAATAAAAGCTTAGAAAATTACATCTCATGGGTGGCCCTTCTAGTTAAGTAAGAGTTAGAAATATTGTTAGCAATGGGATTTATTCGACCTATTGATTACTTAGAATGGATACCAAACATAGTCCCCGTCTAAAAGAAGTTGTACGATGGAAAAGTGACATGCGAGCGTACACCCGACCTCCCGAGGTCGTGCCGAGACAAAATGGGTATGGAATATGTATGGGGTGCGAGACAAACTAGTTATGCAATCTAATGTCTTCAATACGTACTAGTGGAATTTACGAATCTAAGGCAAAGAAGGACCTTCTAACTTGAACTGGTTTGATAGATCGATCGCAAGGATGACTGCTCAAGGCTCCAATCAATATCGAGCTCGCATGTGATTCGATCTATGGGTTGTGGAATATGTGGAAAATGACCTCGGGATAGTTTCGTATGTCTCCTGATAAGGTCATATGGTGGATGGTAAATCTAGTCGACTCTATGGATGATTCTTTGGCCTAGTCTAGAATTCCCTAGCTTCGTTAGTCAGTTGTGTCTAGCAAGGATAATTGTTCGATGATGATAGGTGGAAGTGGAGTGGATCTCGAATACTAGTATGTGTAGGCCGTGTCTATGTCTAATTGACTTACGATTCATTGGGTGTGGATTTGTGGGTCACAACCATAGACTCGTAGTTGTTGTGGTTCTGCTATGGTCATGTGCGGAATCAAGTCCTAATCCCTAGTATCGAGTAATCATATGCTTTCTCACTTCTATATTTTGGATCAATAAGTGTACGATCTTCTAAGAGTGCCCCACAGTGTTCTTGCAACCCGAATTCTTAGGCTAGTATCTATGTCTCGTGAGAATGTCTCCCACGTCTCTGTTGTGGGACTAAAGGATCACAACCAAAGGTTTGTTCTCTTTCAAGCCCTTCTATAGTCATATGAATGTTGCCTAGGTAATCAGTAGTTTGGTTGATTCGACCAAAATGTGTGTGTTTGGTCTTCTTCTATGTTTAACCCGCTCAACCGAAATTGATTTTTGCAAGCTTACCGTTGTTCGGAAGACTTGATCCTAAGATTTTGGTCTATATCAGCTTATTGCTTGTGATGAGATTGGGCCGAGGAAAGATTGGCTCGAATACGTATTCCCCGGCTCCCTAGGTCCCGTGATTGTCATACAAAAGCAACAATGTAAAATGAACTATAGGAAAATGAAATTTAACTATGTGAAGTGTATCTATAAAGATATATGATTTCTCTATTTTTTGTGTTTTCTCGATGAAATTTTTATGAATTTAAGAAAGCAACTATTTAAAATATCTAGAATTGATGACTAAAATAACAACTTAAAACAAACAAAATAACCGAGTGTAGCTATTTGTCAGCAATTTGTAGATCTATTCTAAACAATGAAATAACTTATCTAATCTATTTACAAGACTTTCGATCCTACCTCGTAAGTGAGGAGTGAATCATAGTTTCTCAGAAACTATCAATCTCCACAGCTTCCCTGGAAATATCGAGAGTAGAATTAACTAAAATAAAGCAATTAACTACTCTATTTGATATGATTCTAACTAGAACTTTAAAAGCTAGAACCTGGATTTTCCAGAACAGTGGCGAATCCGATGATGTGTGTGATCTTGTCCCCTTAGTGTGATCTCCTCGCTCCTTCGTGTTCACGTGGATCCGTAGAAAGCGTGTAATGCTAGCATCAACAGTAAGTAGATATTGGGATAAAGGTAACTCGTAATATAGACCAAATACAATGCGAGTAGGAGAGGGATAGCGAAAGAGTACAGAGCTTGGCTTATGCAATTCCTAGCAAGATTTATTGCGAGTCATACAACATAAAGCGTCCCGTAACTCTGAAACTATCCTGTTTGAAGAACAAAACCTACAACTTTAATGGCTTCCTATTGAAAAATACTATTCTACTCCAATGGATTGGATAAAATAACATCAAGACTTTGCACAAGATGGATATGTGGCTTACCAACAGTAAAACAACACTAACTAGGCATGCAATGAAAGAAACTAAGAACTCTAAGCAAAATGAAAACTAAATCTATTGCAAAGAGAAATTCAGAGGAAAATTTGAGGGGCCATTTGCTTGAGCACAAGCCAACTATTTATAGCATTTGCATTTACCCAAGGTAAAAGCCAAATAGAACTCTTAAACTATAAACAATGGCAAAACACTATTCATGGGAACCAGAATCATAAATGCAAGCTTATGGTGGTGAAAGAAAGCTGGTAAAATGTTGAAATTATGTGAGTCCTGTTAAAAGAGCTTTCGAAAACGCGTAAAGGATCGCCACCCGAGCAGGCGGCGGCAGGTTACAGGACCGCCACCCTATTCGGGGGCGGCGGTCACGAGACCGCCGCCTTGCACCAAGGCGGCGGTTTCACACCAAGAGAAAAAGGCCAAGAAAAGAGAGGAAAAGGGAAAACAAAGCACACGGGGCTAAGCGGGGCATGTGGGATGTTAACGCACACTTGGAGATATTTTCTGGATCCTGAACACCTTGCGAGGAGACCTATATCATCATTGGGGCACCTATCACATTGTTCTGGCATGCAAAGTACCTTACAATTTTGGGTACGTACATATTGCCCCCTCCCTCGAGAAGCATTTTAACCATGAAGATGCATAAAACGGTGGGTCCAAGTATGGCGGTCCCGAAATGGGAAGTTAGAAGTTATACCTGATACATCCGTGTGTTGAAATGACACCGTCCAAATATTCCGCTACCCGTAAAATGAAAAGAGAATTCAAGTACAGAGATAGACACAATAGTTTGGAAAATAAACACTAAAATAACAGAAATGAGAACGTACCATTTGTGTGAGGATAGGTACTTACCTCCGTCGGCACTCTAAACCTATGAAAAAGTCATTTAAAACAAATCGTGGCGCTATATTTATGAAATTGGGCCCATTTTCCTATTCATTTGTGCGAGTTGATTTGATTGGTTTTGAGCTCTGGAACCCATGGTGACGGTTTCTTGCGTGAGTAGAGTCAAAACGTCCACGACGAGATAGAGATCATGGCTCCGCGTGCAAGGAACATCGACCTGCGAGATCACAGGTTAGTTCTCTTCAATTTATCCTTTTTACCCCCTTAATTTTGAAATGCTAAAAAATTTGTCATGGGGGCATAATTTTTGAAAATGTTAGTGTTAAAAGGTCCATCTAGGGGGTGCCTACTGGGTAGGATTTTTTTTTAGGTAAAATGGTCCTTTTTTGTATTTTTTAGGCTTTTTAAGTTTGAAAACCCGCATGGGTTTTCGGACCACGACCGCCACCCTGCCCGGGTGGCGGTTACACGACCGCCGCCCTTAAGGCGGCGGTTACGAAACCACCTCCCTACTCGGGCGCGGTTTTGCACAGAATGTAAAAAGAACATCCCTTTGAAATTGTTTTTGCTTTTCTAGCATTTCTACGTGTTTTCGTGATTTTTCCAATATTACTCGGATGCTAACTTGCTCTGTTTTGCGTGTTTTTGGGTGTATGCAGTGAGAGAGAGATATATCCGGTGGAGTAGAGAGAGGGAGTGTGATTAGCTCCTGGGAGTACTAGATGCCCTCTCACAGGATGAGGAGGACACTCTTCAGTGGGCTGGGATACTACGCATTTCACGCATGCCCCATGTTACACCATCCAGTCACATTCTTTGTGACCTTTTCTCATATTGGGATGCAGATCGGAACACCTTCTGATTGCCGTGGTTCGCGGTGAGTGGACCATTACATTGGAGGATGTCTATCGCATTCGGGATCCCGATTATCGGGAGACGTCTCACCCTTGAGAAAGCATGTTCACGGGCCCAGATAGCACAGTGGGCCACATATACATGGGAGATGCAAGAATCTCCACGGGGTCGAAGAAGGGGGTTAGAGTTCAATCTATTCCTAGTTTTCCCATCCCCTTACTTCACTAGGCCATCATGGGGATCCTTGCCTCGAGACTAATCGGGGACAAGGGAGGAGACACTTTGTTATACTGCTGGTCCCCCATTATTGCACAGATAGAGGGACACGGTCGGATATATGCCTGGGGAGTAGACATTCTTGGGACCACCTACCATGACTTATATAGGGTAGTCCATTTACAGGGAAGTCCTTGAGCCACCCAAACCTAGTCATGAGTTGGGTCTACGAGCACTTCATCCCCTATGGCAGAGGTGTAGAGGTGACAGACCCCGGAGTTGTGAGGGCAGCCGATGATGGATGACATGTCGATGCTTAGAGCACCTCATCAGCCCGGCTTCTTTGACTACCGCCGACATGGAGGCCACACCATACCAGACTATGGCAGGTATATGGGGCGAGGAGGCTCTTACTTTGATCTCCTACTCCACAACAGGGTAGCTTATTGATAGAGTGGGGCGAGTGGAGATACACCCCTTTGGCCGAGTTCCTCAGCAGTTTGGCCTACCCTACATGGGTATGCTTCCCCAGTGGCGCCAAGATATACGAGATCTCCCCGAGAGGCTGAGGGGGCCTAGAGGCCGGTTGGATGGGTTACTCCCGGCATTCCTATTGCAAGCGGCCAAGAGGATAGTAAGTGCTGAGGGAGGGAGAGCCGGTGCGCCTCAGGCACCCTTGCTTCAGATTGCCGCGGGTCCTGCCCATAGCAGCGATGACCCCATTGACATAGACTCCGAGTCTAAGGAGTTTATAGGGGGAGAGACAAGGGAGGAGACCGAGGATAGTGATCCTGAGTGGCATGACACCCACGATATCATACAGGCAGAGAGGGCCGAGCAGAGTGTAGAGAGGGTGACTCTGGTTTCAGAGGAGCCACTCTCCCAGGGCCATGGGGAGGATGAGTCTATTGCGGGGCGCTACGTTGCTCCAGCCATAGGAGGAGTACCCCAGTCAGTGGCGGCATCTGTGGTAGGTGCTGACCCTAGAGACCCATCCTGGAGGCCTGGTGATCCGAGTAAGTTACCCTCTCTCCCTTTTAATGTTTGTTTTTAGTTAGGATCTCCTTAGTTGCTATCTTGTATTTCTAATTTCTTGTTTGGTTTCTAATTTGTTTTCTCCTTTGTTTGCAGAGACCGCCGATGAGTGGCGAGATTTGATTCACAGGGTATGCACTGATACCCTGATGATCCCCATGGAGAGGACCCATGCAGAGCTATCCATGGATGTTGGGGAGCCTTCAGTAGCTGCAGTAGACATACTCGACGTCTTTGCCCAGCCGTATGGCATGTGGCTAGGATGGTATTAAATCTCCGCATGAGTTAGTGGGGTATAGGATGTTCGAGCACCCGATGAGGAGCCATTCTTGTGGTGAGATCGCGGCGCCCTCGGGATCCCGAGCCCTCTCGTGCACTCGTGAGCGCCGGCGTAGCCGAGTCCTAGGCGTGGCGTGCGCCTTCGAGGGGGTCTCGTAGGGATTGAGAAGCCACTTGGCTCTCGTAGATTTTTATATGATACATTCTTTTGTATATCCCGGGCTCTTTGAGTGTCTTGACCATGCTTAGTGTATGATGGTATTGTACATAAACGTTGATCATTTATATATATATGTATATTTTTCTTCGATCAAATCCATGGCGTTCATGGCTTACTTTCCCTTTCCAATTTCCTTATGTAGATTATGATGTATGTATGCATGTTCTTTAGAATGTATGCAATGGAGAACAAATGATGCAAGTGTTTATTTTCCTTTTGTATTTCATGATGCTGATATATGATAATGTAGATATAATGTGATTTTGAATCTTAGTTTCTGCAAGCAATTTTGGATACTTCATACTTGTTTTGGCAAAGTGATGAAAATAAACTAACATGATGAGCAGATAAACCTGCCCCTACCCCCAACTCCACGCAACTAGTAAGATGCGAGGGCTCATCACCGAGAGTTGGAAAGGGTGCAAGTTATGAGATGTGTTGAAATGATAGTGATGAAAGATAGACAAAGTTTTGGTGGAACCAAATAGGGAAGCTACAAGCTTATTCTACCCGAGTGACTTCATAGTTTAGAATGCTACTTACTTTGCAGTTTATACAAACTTAGATCCTTAGATGGCCACATAGTAGACAAAATCTAGGTTTTTAGGATTTTGAACTCTTTTGGAATTTTGGACATCTAATTCATTTGTGTTTGACTCAAAGATTTCAAGATTTGAATTGTTTTCTTATGACCTTTTGCATTTGTTTGTCAAGAGGACCCCCTACACACTTGCTCCATGCTACCAAGAAGAAGCGTGGGTTTATCACCGCGGACAAAGCATAGGCGAGTAAGGGCATTTCCATCCTTTCCCAACCCTACGCCACTAGTAAGAGATGCAAGCTCATCACCAAAGGTCAGGGGCAAGGAAATGTGTAAAATTAAAATTTTCTATTTTGAATAATATTTGACTTGTTTTCTTGAGTAAAATGTCGTGTGTGCTTATTTCCAAAGAGATATACATATGGGATAGATGTGACACCATGAAGCTTCTAGAATAGACCATAGGCAAGACACCTATCCTAAGAAGAAACCAAAAGTGAGAACAAGCTTGCAGATCTTGGTATGGTTACCATTTAAGACTTTGTCATATCTAGCTTTATTTGATGACATGATTCCGAGATAATTTGATGATATCATGAAAATGGAGAAGTATGATTAGAGAGTTTATGCCAACAACATCATGATTTTGTAATGAATTGCTTTGAGAAAAAAATTCCTTGATCACAATTTGTGTACGAAACAAGCGAACAAAATGATCTTAATCTATATGAGGATGCAATGTAAATATATATATATATATAAGTAGTGCTAGTGCTTACACATAGAACCGCTTGAGGTGCAGGGAATTAACTGCTTTCGCCAAATTCCTCACCTTCTAGCGTACATAAGATGTATGCACCATTTCCATAGTCCTTCATGACTTGGTATGGGCCCAACCATTTAGGCCGGAACTTCCTTCCTTCACCGATCTTCTGGTCAATCCGGCTGTCTAGTCTTAGAACTAGATCACCTTCATATATGTCGCATTCATAGACTTTCTTGCTATATTGCCGGCACATCCGGTCAAAGATAGACTCGTGCCACTGTTCAAAGATCTAACCTAGCTTCATCTAGGATTTCTAGTTGAGAAAGACGTGCTTCTCTATAAGCGTCTTCATCCGTAATCCTCTTGTAATCAAATGCGGAGACCGGGTATTTCAACCTCAAGTGGGAGAACCGCCTCGCCCCGAATACTAGTGAGAAGGAGTTGCTCCCGTTGGTGTTCTTATTGAGGTTTGGTGGGCCCATAAGGCCGGATATAACTTCAAGTGCCAATCTCATTTGTTTTCTTTCACCGTTTTAAGGAGAATGGCTTTTAGTGTTTTATTCGCCGCTTCACCTATCCGCAGTTGGCTTGAGGATAATACAAGGAAGCCGTATGATGGCTTATCTTAAATTTATTGCATAGTTCGTGAACCTCTTCATTCTTGAAAGAAGTTCCATTATCTGAGATAACGATCTGCGAGATACCATACCTGCAAATGATTTGGTTCAAAATGAACTTGGCGATTACAGAACCCGGTATAGTAGTAAGAGGCATAGCCTCTACCCACTTGGTGAAATATTTGGTGGCCGTGATTATAAAATTATGGCCATCTGTAGACGAGGGAGAGAATTTCCCTATCAAGTCGAGACCCCACGTAGAAAAGGGCCATGGAGTAGCAATTGGTTGTAGAGCTTGTGCTGGCATGTGGATCTCATGGGAGAACTCTTGGCACTTATGACACCTGCGTACAAACTCTACTGCATCGTGTTCTAGAGTGGGCCAGAAATAGCCCATTCGATGTATTTTACGAGTGGTGGCATGGCCACCGAAGTGGCCTCCACACATTCCACTATGAGATTCATGGAGAATCTTCTTGGATTATTCTATGTCGACACATCTTAGAAGCATTCCATCAAACACTTTTCGATAGAGCACTTTCTCTATAATGATGTATTTAGCTACGATAATATGTAACCGCCTTCTTTGTTGTGGTGTAGCCCCTTCTGGATACGTATGGTCCATGATATAATTAATGATATCAGTGTACTAGGGACACTCAGAGATAGAAGGTCGGGTTTCGATGTAGTATACGCACTCATCTGGAAAATCTAGATCTACTAGATCACCTCCATCTAATGGGTTATCAGCTAACCAATCTATGATGATTTGTCCCTTAACTGATTTCTGATTTACAAATGTTAATTCGAATTCTCCCATTAAGGTTATAAAACATCCAACTTTCTTAGACAAGGACCCTTGTGTGAGGAAAGTTCGTAAATGGTCCGTTTTTACCATGACCTTTGTTTCTTGATTCAAAGCATATAGTGTCTTAAGCATTTGGTTGCAAAGACTATGGCGAGGCATTCTTGCTCTGCTTGTGTATAACACGTTTCATAGTCGAGCAACGTTCAACTAATGAAATAAATCACACGTTCTCTCTTTTCATCGTCTTCTTGAGCCAAAGATACAAAGCTAGCAAGACATTGGTAGCTCGTGCGTATAAAATTAACGGTGATCTAGCTTAGGTGGCATTAGCGTAGGTGGTGATAACAGAAACACTTAATCGCGTCAAAAGCTTCATTGCAATCTTCACCAATCAATACTATGATCTTTCTTGAGCATATTGTTGATTGGATGGATGGCAAAACTTAAGTCCTGGATGAATCTCCGATTGCACTCACTTTTCGAGAAATGACCTGATTCCGCATTCATTCAAGGTGGGACCATTTCGAGAATAGCCCAATTTTGGTCAATCAACATCTATCCTCGTGACGATATATGATGTAACCTAGGAGCCTCCCTCCGTTACACCAAAGACTCATTTTTCTGGATTTAGCGTGACTCCATATTCTATCAGACATGAAAGAATGATGCGGAGTACTTTTGGATGGTCACAATGCTTCTTGGCCTTAGCCAACAAGTCATCTACGTAGGATTCCACGATTTTATGAATTAGATCGTGGAATATATATGTCATAGCTTGCTGGTATGTAGCACCAACATTCTTGAGACCAAATAGCATAACAACATAGCAATAAGTTCCCCAAGGAGTTATAAACGTGGTTTTAGCTTGATCTTATTCAAATATTCTGATTTGATTGTATCCCGAGAATCCATCCATGAGGACAAAATTTCAAATCCAGCTGTTGCATCAACAATGACATCAATGGATGGCAACGGGAAGTCGTCTTTAGGACATGCTTTGTTAATGTCTCGGAAATCTATGCAGATGTGTATCTTCCCATTCTTCTTGAGAACGGGAACGATATTAGATACCCATTGAGAGTAATCGATTGGTTTGATAAATCCTACTTGGAGGAGTTTTATTACCTCCTCTTTCACCATGAGAGCTACTTTGGGTTTCATTGGTCTTGATTTTTGTTTAATTGGTTTTGCATCTGATTTAGTGACGAGGTTGTGCACCACAATATGGGGTGCAACCCCTGTCATTTCCTTATAATTAAATGCAAACTCCTTCTAATGTTCTTTGAGGATCCGAGTGTGTATTTCTACTTCTTCTGGGGTTAACGAGGATCCTAATTTCAATATCCTTGGTTCATCTTCCGTTCCGATGTTAATATCAATTGTTTCTTCAATCAAAGAGGCGTTACCTTCTTCAAACTCAGGTGGGGCTGGAGGTAAGTCCAAATCGTCCCCATTTTCTACTGTGTTTATGCTAGGTTCCATTTGCGAGGGAAGCTCCATCATGGGATTTCCGAAGTGGGAAGATGAATGTGGGATTAAGGAAAATCTATCATATGATAGGAGAGATGTAATGCCGCATAGGTGTTTAAGTAATTCGAGTGGCCATATCACTATCAATGTGGTCTAGGATAGTAGATTTGTTTTCATTTCCATTTAAAAGAGAATTTTCATTGTTTTTATCAATGGTTCATCACGAAGGGATATCATGAAACGTGTATCCTCTAACTTATTGCTTGGAGTAAAAGGTGATGCTGAAGTTGCTATTGAATCAGCGAGAAGATTTTCCTCTCGCGAGATTGCTTGAATTGATATGAAGTCAAATTCCTTGCTTAAATCTAATACAACTTTTTTGTAAAGCTGTAAGTGCTCGGCTTTGGTTTCATATACCTCAGAGACTTGGTTTGCTACCAATTGTGAGTCTCCTAACACCCTGATGTTATTAACACCGATCCTTTTAGCTAAGATGAGGCCAAGGAGGAGGGATTCGTACTCAAATACCGTTGTTTGTACATTCGAAATTTAGTTTGAAGGCGAAAGGTAAGACTTTCCTTTTAGGGGAAGTAAAGATTACACCTGTCCCCGCTCCGTAATGGCATCTAGCTCCATCAAAATGGAGTGTCCAATATTTAGCTAGGAATATGGATGCTTTGGGATATCTATTGTGTTTGCGCATTCTACTTCCACCATACAGAGATCCTCTGCTGGAAGAGAGCCAATGCCTAGGGAATATCCCATGCCTGTAGAGTCAAATGGTAAGAACATTGGTAGATCTTGTTCTAGCAATTCAATTATTTTTGCAGTAGTTCCTAATGATACTGTTTCTACAGTGTTAGCCTCATCTTTGGGGGTCAGGGGTTGCCTGGCTAGGCTCATAGTTTCAAGATCATCGTAGGTACCAACTTTTCTTTTGGTTTTGCGTCGAGGTTTATTAAGTTGGTTTTTGGGAGTTCAAACTCTGCGTGCACACTGGTCTTTTCTTTAAGTCAGCTAGATGTACATCGAATGGTTTTGATCACCTTTGGCTACAAATATCTTTCCTAAGTGTAAAAACCTTACTTCTTGAAATAGTGTAGAAGGGATTGCCTTCATACGGTGTATCCATGGTCACCGAGGATCATATTATAGTTAGTTTCCCGATCTATAATATAAAACTCAGTCAAGATGGTTTTGGGTCCTAAGGTGACCGGTAATATTATAGTTCCAACCGAGGTGGCTTTAAGGCTATCATAGCCCCTTAGTGTGTTTCGAGTTGTGGAACAATTGGTTTCTCCATACCCTAGCTTTTGAAGGAAAGAGAAGGGGACTATGTTAACTGCCGCCCCATCGTCAACCATTGCTCATTTCACGTAGTTATTATAAACCCATACTTGTAAGTGTAAGGCTGGATCACCTCGACGTGTGATCTCAGCATCGGTCGGCATTTTGTTTATCTCGAATATGAATTCGACATCCCTATCCGCCTACCCCGGAGGATGAACATCAAAGTCTATATGATTTACCTATGTTTTAGGAGGTGGAGTGATGTTAATTAAATGACCTAAACCTAATGCTTCTAAAAGAGCAGCCCTATGGGCAGGAGATTTCTTTAGTAAGTCTAAAAATGAAATGTGCGAGAAGGTTTTTGTTAGGTCGTTAATTAAATCATAGGCACCCACAGGTTTTGCTACGATTTGTTGGATGTTATCCGCCTCTAGCAGGTGGCTTGGACTTGGCTAAGAGAAATACTCTCGTGTCCTTGTTACAACTTTAATGGGTAGTTCGGCGTCTAACTCCACTAAACCGACTACCTTAGGTCGTGGCTGACTTCCTAGTTGTGGCGCAACTAATGGATTTAGCGAGGTCGAGGCTTCATGATCATTGTTTCCTGTCATTACACCCTTGTTTGTCCCAGTTAGATTTAGCCTGTTGTTATCGTGATTTGGGAGCAGATCATTAAAGATCTTGAGGGGTGTGTTTTGAGGGGAAACTGCCCCTGAAAAAGTATTTGATGTTGGTAACGTAGGATCTGCCAAGAACATATCCATGAAAAGTTTTTTTTGTTCATTTGGAAAGCATTGCATGAATTTATTGTAGTCATAGCATGTTCTAGTGTCATGGCCCTGAATTTTGTGGAAACCACAATATGAATTAGGATTATAACTCCTAGTTTGTTGGTTTGATGTGTATTGTGGCCCAAAATTTTGATCAAACCATTGTCTATTAAAATTTTACGTTTGTTGTCTTTGGTTTGAATTCTCGGTTTTGGTACCTAGTTGAACTTTGGCTTGGACCCCGTATGGGATTTTTCCGTTGTTGTTGTTGTTATGGATGGTTAAAATTCACTATATTGATTGTTGGGGTAAAGTTGTTGTTTTTTTGGTTGTTTATTTGTGATGGAGTATTGACAACATTTACCTTCTTAGGCTAGTCGGTTACTCCATCTGTTGTTACACCCTGATTTTTATTAAGAAATTTAGGTCCTTGATTGACATTTGTGGTAGTAGGATAAGTTGTAGTGTTTTGGTTGGAGGTGATTAACCTCCCATTTGCTCCATATGTTTTGCGACCACTATCAATTGCTGCTTGATCTATTCGAAGAGCACTCTCAAGTACTTCATCGTAAGTCCTTAGTGGAAACTGACTTCTTCCTTCACTTCTCTGTTTGAGAGAATGAAGGAATAAATCACATAGTTCCATCTGATCCAGTTTGGGAGCACTCGCCAAAGAATAAAGAACTCGTACGCCACCTCTGGATGAAATGGGCATGATTCATTGTGTTCTTGCTTGATGTGTAAGAATTCTCCGATTCCTATTCTTAATAATTTGTTCATGTCAAGGCCTTGATGAACTCAAAAACAAGTTGTTTGAATGAATGTATGGAAGCCTCAGGTATTCTATAATACCAATCGAGAGCGATGCCCTCCAAGGTTTTTGGGAATATTTTAGCAACAACCCCATCCCATGGGAGTAGTTCTCGAATGGCTGTAGCGTAAGCTTTGATGTGTGTGTTTGGATCTCCCTCACCTTTGTATTTGGGAAAATCGAAGAGGTCTTGGAAGCATGACGCTTCGTATGGTGAAATCTAAGGGCTCTTTCAAGTATTCTCGAATATGTCCCTATCGCATAGGTTTCACCATCGATGGTGCCTCGCGAGGAGCGGTGGTGGAATGGGTTGTTGATATGGCGTTGCATATGCATTGGTAGGGGCATAAGGAAACCCTTGTGGTTGAGTAAAAATACTAGGAGAGGAGAGCATATCCCCTTGTGGTGATTTGGAGTACATGTTTAAATATGACGGGTACTTGTCCAGAATGGATTGTTTTGTACTACACCGGGAGGAATAGTGCTAGAGATGGTGGGTCTAGTTGGCATTTGTTGTGAATACTAAGGAGTCATGCCTAATGTTCCTACTCCTATGAGGAGATCTACTTGGCTAGGAGGATTAGAATTTCCTGTTTGTATGAATTGAGAATGATGATTTACTTGAGCAAGTTCTAACCCCTCACTTTTTCTACTAAAGTTGAAATGACTTCATTTGGTGAAGTCACGATGTTCTCCTTGGTGGAGTTTGTTGTATATCATGGTGTTGTATAGGTCTATGATACCCCGCTACGAACTGATCACCCCTTCCAAGTTTCCCTGAGGGCATTTCCTATATGTAATGGCATAGAGGTATTTTCTTGAAAAGAGACCTCGGGTTGCATTTGTAAACCTCCTATAGGTGGGTACATACTTCAAAACGTTGGTCATTCCCGGCATAACGCACCAAACGTTCATCATCCAAGACCCGGTATGGGTCCGATTGCCTACTAATTTGTGGTCTAAGTAGTACCTGAAGAGATGACCCAAATTCTCCGGTGAATGTCATATTGTTTGAGCCCGAAGGCTCTATTTGTTGTGTTTGAGTGAGTTGTTCCAACTCCTCTATTTGGAAGGATGAGCTATATCTGATCCTTGGAGTTTGTGTTGACAATTGGTTATTTGAATAGTTGTCACCCCACACTGAGAGCGAGGGTGATGATTGTCTATTCTGTTGGGCGTAGTATGCCTCAAGACCCAAGAGGGGTCTGCCATATGCATCGAATCCCGACATATTCGGGGGGTATATGAATACCCGCAAAATAATGGGAGAGAGCGAAAATGATTGTGAAAGCTAATGAGGTGGAAAAGATGAAAATTATACTAATTTTGAAGAACACGTAATAATATGACTCCGAACTAGAAAGTAGGAATTTCACGTCGGGTTCACCAATTTTGTTGGTGAAGCTGATGTGAAGGTTAATGAGGTACAGAAGGTGAAATAGTTATTTGTTTCACATTGGGTTCACCAATTTTGTATGACGGAAAAGTGACATGCGAGCGTGGGAATCTACAAGTAACTCTTCCTCGCACCCGACCTCCCGAGGTCGTGTGCCGAGACAAATGATGGGTATGGAATATGTATGGGGTGCGACAAACTAGTTAGGAAATCTAATGTCTTCAATACACACTAGTGGAATTTGTGAATCTAAGGCAAAGAAGGCCCTTATAACTTGAATCGGTGTGATAGATCAATCGGCAAGGATGACGCTCAAGGCTCCAATAAATATCGATCTCGCGTGATTCGATCTATGGGTTGTGGAATACGTGGAAAATGACCTCGGATAGTTTCGTGTATGTCTCCGATAAGGTCATATGGTGGATGGTAAATATAGTCGACTCTATGGATGATTCTCTGGCCTAGTCCAGAATTCCCTAGCTTCGTTAGTTGTTGTGTCTAGCAAGGATAATTGTTCGATGATGATAGGTGGAAGTGGAGTGGATCTGAATACTAGTGTGCGTAGGCCAGTGTCTATGTCTAATTGACTTACGGATTCGTTGGGCTGCGGGATTTGTGGGTCACAACCATAGACTCGTAGTTGTTGTGGTCCTGCTATGGTCATGTGCGGAATCAAGTCCTAATCCCTAGTATCTAGTAATCATATGCTTTCTCAGCTTCTATATTTAGGATCAATAACTGTGCGATCTTCTCAGAGTGCCTCATAGGTGTTCTTGCAACCTGAATTCTTAGGCTAGTATCTATGTCTGTGAGAATGTCTCCTGCGTCTAGCTATGGGACTAAAGGATCACAACCAAAGGTTTTTTCTCTTTCAAGCCCTTCTATAGTCATATGAATGTTACCTAGGGTAATCTGTAGTTTGGTTGATTTGACCAAAATGTGTGTGCTTGGTCATCTTCTACGTTTAACCCGCTCAACTGGGAATTGATTTGTTGCAAGCTTACCATTGTTTGGAAGACTTGGATCCTAAGATTTTGGTCTATATCAGTTATTGTTGTGATGAGATTGGGCTGAGGCACGATTGGCTCGAATACGTATTCCCTGGGCTCCCTAGGTCCCGTGATTGTCATACAAAAGCAACAATGTAAAACGAACTATAGTAAAATGAAATTTAACTATGTGAAGTGTATCTATAGCATATATGATTTCTCTATTTTTTGTGTTTTCTGATGAACTTTTTATGAATTTAAGAAAGCAACTATTTAAAATATCTAGAATTGACAGCTAAAATAACAACTTAAAACAAACAAAATAACCGAGTGTAGCTATTTTTCTGTGTAATTTGTAGATCTATTCTAAACAATGAAATAGCTTATCTAATCTATTTGCAAGACTCTCGATCCTACCTCAGAAGTGAGGAGTGAATCATAGTTTCTCAGAAACTATCAATCCCCACAGCTTCCCTGGAAATATCGAGAGTAGAATTAACTAAAATAAAGCAATTAACTACTCTATTTGATATGATTCTAACTAGAACTTTAAAAGCTAGAACCTGGATTTTCCGCAATGTGGCGAATCCGATGATGTGTGTGATCTTGTCCCCTTAGTGTGATCTCCTCGCTCCTTCGTGTTCACGTGGATCCGTAAAAGTGTGTAATGCTAGCATCAACGTAAGTAGATATTGGGATAAAGGTAACTCAAATATAGATCAATACAATGCGAGTAGGAGAGGGATAGCGAAAGAGTACGAGCTTGGCTTATGCAATTCCTAGCAAGATTTATTGCGAGTCATACAACATAAAGCGTCCGTAACTTGAAACTATCCCGTTGAAGAACAAAACCTCGCAACTTTAATGGCTTCCTATTGAAAATGATCTATTCTACTCCAATGGATTGGATAAAATAACAACAAAGATTTTGCACAAGATGGATATGCGGCTTACCAACAAAGAAAACAACACTAACTAGGCATGCAATGAAAGAAACTAAGAACTCTAAGAAAAATGAAAACTAAATCTATTACAAAGAGAAATTCGTGAGGCAAATTTGAGGGGCCATTTGCTTGAGCACAAGCCAACTATTTATAGCATTTGCATTTACCTAAGGTAAAAGCCAAATAGAACTCTTAAACTATAAATAATTGCAAAACACTATTCCAGGGAACCGTAATCATAAATGCAAGCTTATGGCGGTGAAAGAAAGTGGTAAAATGTTGAAATTACGTGAGTCGTGTTAAAAGAGCTTTTGGAAAAGCGTAAAGGACCGCCGCCATGAGCAGAGCAGCGGTTACAGGACCGCCGCCCAGATCGTGGTGGTGGTTTCACATCAAGAAGAGAAAAGGCCAAAAAAAGAGAGGAAAAGGGAAAAACAAAGAACGCGGGGCTAAGCGGGCATACGAGATGTTAACACACACTTGGAGATCTTTTCCGGATACCGAACACCTTACGAGGAGACCTTTATCATCATTGGGGCACCCGTCACATTATTCCGGTAGTACAATTACCTTACAATTTTGGGTACATACGAAACCTATCAAGATAAGAATCAGCATTTAATTTTAGAGACATTAATAAGGTATGTCCAAAGGATGATTTCCCATTGCCCAATATTGATATGATTGTTTATTCAACTACATGATATGAAATTTTATCACTTATGGATGGATTTTCAAGTTATAATTCGATCAAAATCACGGATGAGGATCAACACAAGATAGCCTTCACAATCCTCGGGAACTTTTTGTTATTAGGTAATTCCCTTTGGTCTTAAAAAAACACCGGAGCAACTTATCAAAGGAAATGATCATGATTTTCCATGATATGATTCATGACATCATGGAAGACTATGTGGATGATATCCTTGGGAAATACAAGACAAGAGCAGATCACCCTGAGATCTTGCAGCGTATCTTTGAATGCCTGTGGGAATACAAGTCGATTAAATCCTAAGAAGTGTGTGTTTGGCATACTATCAGGAAAGTTTTTAGGATTCATTGTATCTCGAAGAGGGATTGAGGTAGACCCCACTAAAGTTACTGCCATTACTGAAATGCCTCTTCCCAAAAACATCAAACAAATGCGCAGATTGTAAGGAAAGATAAAACTCCTAGTACTTAGCCAATCCACCTATCCTCATTCCTCCACTCATGGTGAGCCACTTCATTGTATATTTCTGCCACACAATTCACTATTTGTGCATTGCTAGCCCAATATGACCTCGGCCATAAAGAAAAATATATGATTGAGGTAGACCCCACTAATGTTACCATTCCATTACTCAAATGCCTCTTCCCAAAACATCAAACAAATGCGCAGATTGTAAGGAAAGATAAAACTCCTAGTACTTAGCCAATCCACCTATCCTCATTCCTCCACTCATGGTGAGCCACTTGTATATTTCGCGCACACACAATTCACTATTTGTGCATTGCTAGCCCAATATGACCTTGGCCATAAATGAAAATCTATGTAATATCTCGCCGTACTCTCATTAGTCGAGCTCAACTACCATTAGATTGAAAAATCTTGTTTGGCTATAGTTTTCACCTTCCAAAAACTTCGCCATTACTTATTAAACACTAAAACCAAGCTTATATCCACAATTGAACAACTTAAGTACCTATTGTCAAAATCTTCCCTTACAGGTAGAATGGCTAATTGGATCATTCTACTAATTGAATTTGACATTGAGTATGTTCACCAAAATTCGGTAAAGGGCAAGTACTCACCGACTAGTTAGCGAAGCACCATTACCAGAATGAGCTCGTAAGTCTAGAGTCATTAGACGCTTCAATATTGTATATTGAGAGAAATTTCATGTGGTTCGGGAGCAGGTGTGGTTTTAATTACTCCTTCAGGTGACCCTATACCTCAAGCTTTTCACCTTGGTTTTCCTTGTACAAATAACATTGCGAGAATATGAAGCGCTCATCGCAGGGATGAAACTGGAAATCAAATGGGATATCCATCATGTTAAGATCGTTGGTGATTCACAATTGATCATCAAGCAGGTCAATGATGAGTATAAAGTCAAGGATGAGAAACTCATCCCCTACAAAAACTGGTGGAAACCTTGAAAGAGTATTTTGTGCGTATCACATTCGAGTAGATTCCAAGAGCACAAAATAGATCCGTAGATGCTATGGCCACCGTAGGTTCTATGCTACAAATTCCACCAGAGAGCAATGAAATGCCGTTCTTTATTGAGAATCTACGCCAACCTACGTATGATATGCCCGAATCATGTTTGGCTTGTGAAGTTGTTGGTCCCTATTCCCCATGGTATGTGCACATCTATACTTATCTTAAACACAACAAATTCCCTCCTAACATATCCCATCGCAAAAACAAAGCCTTATCCGCCAGATAGCCCATTATACCCTCCTATGAGATACGCTCTATCATCATGGCTACGATGGGAATTTGTTGCGTTGTCTAGATGTAGCAGAGTCAGTCCAAGCAATTAAAGAGGTGCATGAAGGGGTGTGCAACACCCATACAAATGGAATGGTTCTAGCTAATAAATTGTTGAGAGTAGGATACTATTGGCCTACTATGAAAATAGACTACTGTAACTATATAAGGAAATGCATATTATGTCAAAAGTATGGAATATTCATCCATGCACCATCACAGCAGTTGCAGCCAATCACAATCCCATGGCCATTCTCCAAATGGGGACTAGATTTAATAGGAAAGCTCACCCGTACCTCATCGATGGTCATAATCACATCATCACAATGACTACAAAATATTTCACTAAGTGGGTGGAGGGTGTTCTTTTGACTTATATTATAGGAGCTTAGATTTAAAATTTTATCATGAATCATCTTATCTATCGGTATGGCATTCCCGTAACCATAGTTACTGACAATGGTGAATCATTCAAGAACAAGAAACTAAAGGACCTTTGTCATCGATTTCGAGATAAAAATGAAATGGTCTATGCCATATTATCCACAAATTAATGGGCGGGATGAAGCCACTAACAAAACATTGGTTTGAATCATGGAAAAGATGGTCACTAAGACAGTCAGTAATTAGCACTTAAAAATTCACCCACCCTTTGGGATTGTAGGACCTCCATTCACATTCTTAAGTGCAACACCCTATTCCCTAGTATTTCAAACTCGAATCCATCATACCATTAGAAATTGAGCTTCCTTCCCTGAGAATATCTCTTAGGGATTACCTAGACAAGAATGAGGATTACAGAGAGGCTAGGATGGCAAAATTAGAAATCCTGGATGAAAGGCGCATCCGTGCCCTTAACCATCTCAAATTTTATTAGAACAGAGTCTCCATAAATTACAACAAAAGGATCATACCTCATCAGTTTGAGGTCGGAGATTTGGTCATGAAAGAAAATTAGTTCAACACAAGGGTAGAAAGAGAGAAGAAAGGCAAGTTCAAACCGCATTGGTTAGGACCTTACATCATTGTGGCCAAATATGGTACGAGAGCATACAAAATTTCCCATCCCAATGGTGATGAGCTCCATGAACCTATGAATTCCATGCACCTTAAGCGGTTCTATGCTTAAACATGGCACAAAAATAAAAAACAAACCAAAAAAAGAGTAAAAATGATCAAAATACAAAAAAATTAAAATAAGAGAAAAAGAAAAAGAGAAAACAGGTCATCCATATGTGAAAACCACACAATTGTGGCACGTTGGATAGGTCCCTTGGTGAAAACTGATTTTCGGCACCTTGGGAGGATTCGTTGTTCACAAGCATCTTGCATCTGGAGGGTACTTTTACTTAGCCTAGGGCTAGTTCCATGTCTGCATCTGAGATTCCCTATGAACCTATCATGTCAAGCCTTGATCCGGCTTTTTCTCCTCTTGATTATCTGTGAAGGGATGGTCTTTTGCATATTCCCCATCTAACGCTGGGGAACTTCTGTGACTTCACCTTCCTGTTTATAAGCACGTGGCACTTTCCCTTGTATATTCTCTATCTAACGTTGGGGGCATCCACATTTCTCGGTTACCTATGCGTAGCTTTGGAAAACCTTAGAAAATCACAAAAATAATAGAAAATTGTTTCACGAAAATCACAAAAAAACAATAGAAAATTGTTTCACAAAAACACAAAAAAACAATAGAAAATTGTTTCACAAAAACACAAAAAAATAGTAGAAAAGTGCTTCACAAAACAATCTTGCAAAAACATAACTTTAGTTTACTTACTTTATCTTGTTTCTTTCTTTGTTTGTGTACATTGTTTACTTGTATAGTTGTTGCTTGTTTGTACATTTGTATAGTTTATTGCTTAGACATACTTTGGTAAGTTTTGTCTTTTCTTGCTCAGATTAGATTCATTCTTACTTGTACATATGCAGTGTGTTTTTGCATGCTTGTAAATAATTGTACATAGTTGTGTTAATTCATGATTGGTTGGCACTTGTGTATTTTGTTAACATTTGATTGTGTTTGCTTGTTGCATGTACATTTTTTGTTATCACATCATCATATCTCCATAAATATAATCACATCTAACATCATCTATACATCATATAAATAAAAATCTAAGTATACATCACACATGAATGCTAAGATAGTCATCACGTATCGTATCATCACATGGGGGAAGAGGGATCACAAATATCAAAATCTATCCCCCACACCAATATCATCGTGTCATCCCGTCCACTAATCTAGAGCATCACATGTACAATACAATTGATATCATCTATGGATATATCATGTCAAAATCAAACACATGTGGTATAAACATCTCAACTATCATCATGATACATACAAAAGTGTGAAATCAAACCATATAACACTCTAACTCTAACTCTAACTTTTCTTCTACTCATCGTGAATAGTCATTTTATTTAAATAATTATTTTCCTTACTTTTTCGCCATCTTTGGTGAATTGTTTTCCATCTGTACTGATTTCTTCTCACTAGGACAATTTTATTGCTCCTAGGAAATATCCTTCTTATACACATTCCATTGAATAATAATATTTTATTAAATAATTATTTTGTTAATCTTTCTTGTCTTTCAGGGCATTATTTTCCACATGTTGCTTCTTTATTCTCCTTAGGGAATTTCTTTTGCTCCTATGAGATTCTTACCGATAGTTCTAACTTCTTATGTATCCAAAATATATAAAAAAATCAATTCAAAATCCAAAAATTTCATTTTTTTTAAAATCCTAAAAATTGTAAAATTTACAAAAATAGGCAAACCAACTCATAGCGGCTGAGACTCATGTCTTGTGCATGGTATTATTTCCATATTTTTTGGAAATTTTGCATCTTCAGAGATCAAATGACTTGCGGATCATTAGATTTACAACCATTTACAAAGCTATCCTGCTTGCTTCGTTAGTACTCTGGGGCACATATAGTTGCTTGGTATTGTTTCATAGCGCACTATGCTTTTTCATTGGACCCAGTGTCCTTCATCATATTCCCTTGCATGTATCCTTTCTCGGGGATCATTTTTAACCCTTGTCATCAATCACAAACATTTGGGGATCTTCAGCTTGATAACAAAACATTTGTACAACCGTCTTGACCATTGTTGGTTGGAATATGTGTGTTTGTACTTGTTTTCCCTGTTAAATGATCTTGTTTCCTTCTCATATTACATTTATTTTTGTATGTTGCATTGAGTGGGTGTTTCAGCAATTGACAATTGTTCATAGTATGACTTTTTATGTCATCCTACTTTTTTCGTATGGTTATATTTTTAATAAGGACCGATGACATAGATCTTTGGCAATATGATGACAATAAAGTTGTTTCAATACACTGGATGAAAGCTTGCTCTTTTCTTTATGTCGATTATTCCTTTTCTACATCATTCTCCTATCAACACTATTCTTATTATTCACCTAGGGTATCTTGCTCTTGCCCATTCTTCTATTTCCTTTCTCTCACCTTTTCAATTGTCGATCACCTTCTATCATCACCCCATTGACACTCGAGGGGGAATCTCTCACTTCTACTAATTTTTCTTCTACGTCTTCAAAATTTTATTTGTCTACTATCTTTGAAGTGGCGTCACTTACGCCACCCCAAAGAGGGGAAAATGTAGACACCTATAATTTAGCTCGAGCAATTTAAATACTTAAATTGTGCTAATTATACCCTTTCCCGCAAATTGATGACATATCATCAATATCGCACATTTTCTCTACTATCATCGTTAATTAATTACATTACGTTAGTTAATTAACTCTTCTATCCAAAAACGATGCCAATTAATGACCTTCCATTAATCAGCTCCCCTTTCTATCTAGATTAATTAATTATTTCTAATTAATTAAGCTCCCCTTTCTATCTACATTAATTAATTATTTCTAATTAATTAATACCCTTTCTATCTAGATTAATTAATTATTCTTAATTAATTAATTCTCTCTTCTATTTAATCAATAAATCATCATTTATTTGATTAAAATCCTCTCATAGTCTAAATCATGCTAACTATTCCTCTAAAAAGCTTCTATAAGCTTACACACCTATTAATTAATCACTTTGGTTAATTAATAAATCCCCTCAAACCCCATGGGTCACTAAAGGACAAAATAAACTCTCCTAAGGTTGACTCAACCCTTTCTAAACCTTCCTTATCCACAACTAACCCAACCTCTCCATTTATCCCACATGAAGAGGGATGTAGAGATTCTTCTATCCATTGGGCTATATAAGGAGCCCTCCTCCTACCTTTCTATTTACACCTACATTCCTAAATGAGCATAGAGCATACACTATAGCCATTTATCATCTTTGAGAATTCTTCCATTAGAAGAGCTTGCCTTCTCCATTTCTTGTATTCATCCACCCAAGTTTTGAAGTCATATGGAGATATGTCAAATGGTCTTGTAGCCATGATTTGACAAGACTCCATTCTTAGAAACCTTGGGATTTCAAGCACATAATCAACTCTTTGATTGCTAGAGGTCTACCTAGGTTCAATCTCATCTTATTTTTAGCATTCAATAAGAGATAGAAGTTAGTTTATTTAGCATATTAGCTTGAAATGTTCATTTCATGTTTAATGTAGAAATGTTGATAGGTTAGCTTTGTTTAAGCTCTTAGCATGATGATGCATAGGTTTAGTTTAGTATTATATTGAAGCTACTAGGTGTTAGTTTCAAATTTACTTGCATTACTAACTATTTCATGCATACAACTATGAATCTGGAATACTTGTGAGAACATGCCAAAATCTTGACAAAGCTGTCATAAAAGAGGAACCTGCTAGCCTTACGTGCTTCGAGTGAGTGCTCGGATCTATCCGAGTGATGTACCGTCCACCTTGGGCTGTTCAAGTGGTAAAATTAAAGACTACATGAGTCCTAAATCAAAGAGCATTGAACCAAGTGAATTAGAAGACAACCATAATAGAGATCTTTCTTGGGAATTTTAGAGCAAGTGGAAGGCATGCAAAAGAAGGGCTTGAGGAGTTAGGGTTTGAAGAGGGAAAACTACAGCTAGGGAATGTAAGTTTGAGGTTGTAGAGGAACTAAAAAGTAGTAAAATGTGATGATAAGTTATAGAAGTTGATATGGCACTAAAGAGAGCACCTGGAGCAACCACAAGGGGAAAAAAGAAGGACGAACCTGAAGTGGAATTCGAAGACACACATGAAAGATAATTTTCTGAAATCAATACAATACTGAAGGAATGATTATGGGGCTATAATGGTAATATCATATAAGAAGGATAAAGGTGAGTGATTACAATCACCACACCAAGGCAAAGAAGGATGAAATAAATAAAGAGTCAGGTAAATAAAAAAATTGAGAACCGAGGATGATAAATCCATTTATAACGACGTTGGATAAAAGATTTTGGAGAAAGCGAGTCTTGCAGATGTATGAGTTGTCATACTTTTGAAAACAAGAGAAACTTTACCAATGGCTATTGTCCAGAGTCCATGAGGACTTATTTTATTTTTGACGACACAGCAGGTATGCCTCACCGCACCCTTGATCGGGAGATTGTGAGTTTAGAGACCGAGATTACTTGCGACTTGGATGATGATGTGGGTGTGGAAACCACTGCTGTGGAGATGGCCTACTAGAAAGGAGTTCATGTGATGGACATGGCGAATATAGATTACCCTATGGTCAAAATAGCCATGCACCTTCTAACAAAGTTCAATAACTAGGAGCGTTGGGGCCAGGTAAACAAGAAGTGGATCCACATTGTGAATAAAATGGCGAAGGGGACTGTGGCAACTTATCTTCATTTATAGAAGAAAGTATTATTGAGGATGCACACAAAGGAGGTAAGATAAGTGGGTGCTATTCTGTTATCTATTGTAATTACAAAGATTGGGGTCTCGAATGGCCTTAAGGACAAGATATGGTAGTTCTGAAGGAGAAGAAGCCGTTAACCGAGATATTTGCAAAATAAACTTGTGATGGAACTATGATGCTATGTATCTTGGGATATGGTATTATAATGTATATAGGTTAATGGAGATGTTGACATGTGGCACAAATCCCCTTAGTTAGTTATATAGGGTCACATAGGAATCAGTTATATTGGGTAATGAGTAGGCCTAAATTGGGATTAGGTGTTACCCATATATTAAGAGTAATGTATGTCTATATAAGGGATGTGAGTATCAAGGTCATGGATGTATGAGTTGAGTATTCTACTTGGTAGATGTATATTAGAGGTGTCCCCCTCGAAGTGGATTCCCATCTTGGGAGATTGTGGAGTTACTCCTTCCTTAAGGAGCATTGTATGGTGTTGCCCTACCTTAAGGGTATTATTATGCATATATTGAATATTTTGGAATCTTTTCCCTCTCATATATCTTGTGTTGTGTTATCTAATTCAGATTATTCCTTTATTATATGCAAATATCTTATCAAGTGGTGTTAGGGCGAGGTTTCGACAAAAATTGGGTCCAAACTCTAATTTTATATATTGATAAATAGTTTGAAATATTCTAAAAAAAAAATTCTCAATTTTTTTACCATAGTTGCGAAAGGATTTCAGTGAGCCACAGTCCAAATTTTAGAGAGTTTCAATGTGTTTTGTGGAAGTTATTGCATATTTAGGGTTTCTCTAAGTTTTAATGTGTTTTATGGAAGTTATTGAATTAATTTCCTAAATCTTTACTAACATTGAGAGTCCTATTCAAAAAGGATGGTTAAAATTTCATAAGTTTTTTATCCTTTTTGCAGAAGATATTGCATTTTTTAGGTTTTTATATAAAATTGGCCTACATATCTTGTGTTTTGTTATCTAATTCAGATTATTTGTTTATTATATGCAAATATCTTATCAAGTGGTGTCGAGTGAGGTTTCGACAAAAATTGGGTCCAAACTCTAATTTTATATATTGATAAATAGTTTGAAATATTCTAAAAAAAAATTCTCAATTTTTTACCATAGTTGCAAAAGGATTTCAGTGAGCCACACCAAATTTTAGAGAGTTTCAATGTGTTTTGTGGAAGTTATTGCATATTTAGGGTTTCTCTAAGTTTCAATGTGTTTTTATGGAAGTTATTGAATTAATTTCCTAAATCTTTACTAACATTGAGAGTCCTATTAAAAAAGGTATGGTTAAAATTTCATAAGTTTTTATCCTTTTGCGAAGATATTGCATTTTTAGGTTTTTATATAAAATTGGCCTACATATCTTGTGTTGTGTTATCTAATTCAGATTATTTGTTTATTATATGCAAATATCTTATCAAGTGGTGTCGAGCGAGGTTTCGACAAAAATTGGGTCCAAACTCTAATTTTATATATTGATAAATAGTTTGAAATATTCTAAAAAAAAATTCTCAATTTTTTACCATAGTTGCAAAGGATTTCAAAGTGAGCCACACCAAATTTTAGAGAGTTTCAATGTGTTTTGTGGAAGTTATTGCATATTTAGGTTTCTCTAAGTTTCAATGTGTTTTATGGAAGTTATTGAATTAATTTCCTAAATCTTTACTAACATTGAGAGTCCTATTCAAAAAGGTGTGGTTATAATTTCATAATTTTTTGATCCTTTTTGCGAAGATATTGCAATTTTAGGTTCTTATATAAAATTGGCCTACATGTTGCAATTTTCCATATTTGTCTGATTTTTTTACATATTCAGAAATCTCTCACAATTTTAGTAGGGCTTACTTCTTTTGGTTTCGATTGGATGTCAAGTTTAGACGAAATAATAAAGTCAAACATTAGTCAAAGGATTAAGTTTATGAAACCCTAATTTTTGTGCATCATGGATATACCAATTTTCTATGACAATTGAGAAACTGATGCAAAAAATGGTGGATAAAATTTAAGAAAATGTATTTTGAAAAATGTTTAGTATGGGTTAGTTTTTATCTTCATCTTGGTGGGAAAGCACGACATTGGTATTCTTATTTGGATATAGATTTGTTGGATTGGGATTGGGAGGAAATGGAAGATATTTTCCTAGCTAGATGGGAAACAAAAAAGAAACATAATTTTGTTAAAGAAGACGAAGAAGAAGAAGAAGAAGTATATGCAAAAGAAGAATAAGAAGAAAAAGAAGATGACGAAGAAGAAAAAGAAAATGTTGATGATGAAGTTACTACATATTATAATGCATCTCCAAGGAAGGAAGATTCAATATTTCAGTTTGAAGGGTGCATTCAAATAAAAAGGTAATTATTTACATAAACCCTATCAACAAATATAACTTCATCAATATGGATGTAGCTCAAAATCTACATGTGCAAGCAAAGCATATCATGGAAGCTCAAGTGGATGCTAAGAATATTCAATTTTTTGAAGATTTAAAGCTCTCTATGGATAAATATGTTTTACATTTAGATTTGTATGCTCTAGATATGAATGGTATGTATATTTTCTTCGATATCCTTGGTTACGACATTGGGAAAAATTAATCTTAATGTGAAAAATAAATTCATGAAATTGTGGTACAAGCGAAAGAAAATTACATTGCAAGATATCACACTTAGCAGGAAAAAAATTAATATAAATGAGGATCATGAAGAGGAATTTGAAGATGATGAAGAAGGGAATAAGGATTATTTAGAAGGAGAGGCTATAGAAAAAGATGAAAAAGAAAAAAATAATTCATCTACTCAAGAGAAGAAAAGAAATAAAAAACAAGGTGGAAGAGAAAAATAAAGAAAAGGTTAATAAGGTTGAGGATACTAAGGTTGCACCATATAGAAACCCACATTATCATGAGAGGGAAAAATCATGGAGTTATGTTAGGACACATAAGGAAGAAATCTAGATATATATATATATATGAATTAGAGGAGCAATAATCATGGCTATACATAGAATCAATGGAGCAAAAATTATATGACATGGAATCATAGGAATAATTATTATGGATATGCATGGATACCGAGGAGGATCACATATGGAAAATGATGGAATTAGACGAGTCCAATGGAATATGGAATTAGGTTTGGAGAAACATCACCCACTAGGATCTCATATGGGTGGTTGGATGATTGAGCATGGTGACAAGTGTGCAATAATTTAAAGCACACTCATTATATGGCTTCTTCTTATGTTTCAGGGACGAAACATGTCAAAGAGGGAGGCAATGCTATGTACCTTGGGATATGATAATATAATGTATATGGGTTGATGGAGATGTCAACATGTGGCACACATCCCCTTAGTTAGTTATATGGGGTCACATAGGAATTAGTTATATTGGGTAATGAGTCGGCCTACATTGGGATTAGGTGTTACCCATCTATTAAGAGTAATGTATGTCTATATAAGGATGCGAGTATCAAGGCCATGTATGAGTTGAGTCTTCTACTTGGTAGTGGTATATTGGAGGTGTTCCCCTCGAAGTGGATTCCCATCTTGGGATATTGTGAAGTTACTCCCTCCTTAAGGAGCATTATATGGTGTTTCCCTACCTTAAGGTTATTATTCTATATATATTAAATATTTGGGCATCTTGGCCCTCTCATATATCTTGTGTTGTGTTATCTAATTCAGATTATTCATTTATTATATGCAAAGATCTATTGTAATTGCGAGAGATTGGGGTTCCAGATGACCCTAAAGATAAGATATGGTAGTTCCTGAGGAGAAGAAGTTGTTAACCGAGAGGTTTGAAAAATACACTTGTGATGGAACTTTGAGAGGCCCATAGAAGAAAAGGCTGGAGATTTCATATAAGCACATGCACGAGGCCTTTGAGCATGAAATGAATGGATAATACCCAAGGATTTACCCATCATAGTGGATAAACAGCAGAGTTTGTAGTATTTCAGCACTACTACATTGGAAGGTTCAGGATGAAGGATGGTAAGTGGAGCCCTTGGTGAAAGATCCCTTATGAATTCACCGTGTGTTACTTTCGTGGATTTTGATAACATATTTTTAGACGTGGTGCGAGATTATATTTGATGCAGAAAAATTTTATTTCAAGTACCATACCCTCTAGAAGACATATGTTTATCTAGGTAAGTCTACATACATTGAAACAATGATATATGATGACATTGTTATCAGTTATATGAATTTGGCAGTTGGAAAGGTGGGAGTGGCTAAGGTGTACCTCCACCTTAAGCCCAAGTTGGTGAATGGGAAATATATTGAGAATGAGTTCAAACTCCTTGAGATACCAAAGGGAAAACACACGGTTTTAACTATGCAAGAGGATTAACCCACTCCTCCCAAAATAGACGAGGAAGAACTTCAGGATGAAGAGGATGAGATTGATGACAACACCATGCTAGATCATGGTGCGAGGAAGAAACCAACTGTGGGTAACAAGAGGCCACATGAGAGTACTCCTCCCATGCAGGAAGAAGATGAGGAAGTAAAGATGGAGACTAATGTCGATGAGACAAAGAAAGAAGAAGGAAACACATTAGACCAAGGATTTAAGAGAGTGATGAGAATAACTAAGACCCAAAGCGATGGTACAGGACCATTTTAGTTTGTTGAGGAGGTCACCAAGGATATCTCCTATCAAACCAAGTCCACAGTAAGAAATTAAAGAGAAGGCACAAGTATATTCCTAGGAAAGAAAGTGAGGAAGAATTTTCCGATAAGGTTGCGCACACTTTGGAGGATAGGATCCTAGAGAAGAATAATCTCGGACCGATACTGAGGTGCATGCCGAGTGCAAGGAGGAAGGCCCCACATGAGGCAATGAAGAAAGATAACGAAGTGTTGGTGAGCCATCACGTAAGCCTTCCTGAGGACATGGGGGTGTAATAAGTGAAGGTCCAAATCCTGAGTGTAGAAGTACATATTCCCAAGGGAATACGGTTAGGAAAGACTAAGGAGAAGAAAATTTTAAGACGTCCGGCTTAGGGTATGTCAACAATCCTTCAAAGATCATTAACGTAAGGTTTCGAGCACCCTTCCCCCTGAAAACTATATGGTTGGGAGTTGATAGATCCCCAAGGTGTGAATATGCGCAATAGAAAACAAATTTCTTGGAGCATGCATATGCACATGGATGAACTTTAGTTCAATGTTAAGGAGTAATCTTGCATTAAGAACATGATGAAGAAAATGCAGACACCCCATATGACAATCAAGGTGACCGAGTTCACGAATGAGAAGACTAGAAATGCCTTGATGAAGATGACAAGATGTGGCGTGAAGGAACTTTGATAAAGTGGTCGTTCTCAACATTTCTTGATTATAATCAGAACAAGACAAAGCAAATTGAGAAACTAAATGAGGCACAAAAAATGATAAGAAGCAAAATAAGGACATTTTGGAATTTTCCGCGAAGATTGGAGGTGAGATTTTGGAGGCTTGTCTAGAATTTGATGAGCAAATGAATAAGAATTACCCTTTAGCCTTACATTTTTTATAAGATTGCATCCATATTTTTCTCAAGGAAAATCCGGTTGTACAAGAGAAGATTGAGGAGCAAGTAAAGGTTGAGAAAGAAAAGACTAAGAAGACCATGATGCTCCAAATTTTAGAGTATGATGCCCTAATCTAAACACTAAGAGATGAATTGAAGAAGAAAAAATTAGGTACTATACAACTACAAGGATCCCGAGAAGATCCTTAAGGAATATATAATACATGAAGAAAATGAGGTTGTAGCAACAAAGAAAGATGAGTCCTTGGGTAGGGAGGAAAAGCTAGCCACTATAGCGAAGAAGAGCGATGCGCTTAAGGCCATCAGGGACCCATATGAGATACAAATAAAGGAGCTAGGGGTGCTATTCACATGAAGAATGGATTTCATGGTTTGTAAATATCAGGGTTGGATGGAGTGACAAGGGAATTGAAGCACAAGGGTCAGGATATGACTCTAGAAGAAATGGAGAAGATACTTGGAGATGTACTTGATAAAGAAAAGAAGGGGCTAGGAGAATGGAACGAGTTGGAGGCTGATATAAACAAAGAGTATCTTGAACTCCTACTCCTAGTGAGGATTAGAAAAAACTAGCTATTCTTTCATTTTATTCATTATTTCATTATGAAATAACTTATTCTTTATTATTACATTCTTTGGAGAGATAAGTTGAAAAAACCCATTGTCGAGGGCGATAATGTACTTAGTGTGGGGTAATGTTGGATTGGAAACATTTCCTAAGTATTGGGAGGGCACACTTAAGAGTGAGGCACAAAAATGGGGCACATGGATAAACACAAGTGTCGATTAAAGCAGGCACACCCAAGAAGATCAGTTTCATGACTTAACCGATTTTACATGTCACAAGCTAAAAATAAGAAAAGCGGTATGAGTGCGATCCAAGTAAAGATAAAAGAAAGAAGACTTCACGGCTAAGCAAGAGCTATTTTGGGACTAAAGTAAAAGATCAAAGGTCATGCATAGTTTGAGCTAATAATAGGATTAAAGAAGATTTGATTTATAGATTTAATCTATTTTGTATGTACACATGGTTATTTTGAGCATGCAATCTATTTTGAGATGCATGGGTGGTGAAGGAAAGTTCCCACCCCTATATATATTAGTTGATCTACATAGTTTTAAACACCATGTGTATTAGAGACCGTATTGTAATAGAGTTATGTTGCTCTGATGTTCTAGCACGCATGACTCTCTGGTGACTATTATGATGTATTCAACTTCTATTATGTAATATTTTGAGTATTAATAGATAATTGTGGATGGATTCTGATAATTGATGTAATCGAGTATGGTGACCACATAGTGCAATTGATCTTAGTAATGGTCTTACTTGTTACGTTTCTTTAGTACATGTGTTTCCTTGTGATATTTGTAATGATCTACATCTAAATATATGTTATGTTAACAGGTAATATGAACATGCATGCTAACATCTTTTCAATATTTCATAAAGGAGGGACCTGGTAGCTTCGCGTGCTTCAAGTGAGCGTCCATATCTCATTTGGATGAAGTGCCAATGCGCCTAAGTAATTAACTAGAAAGAACAAACTACACTTACCAACATTGGGAACATTTTTTCTTATAAGTGGATGGGTATGCTATGCCCTTAGTCCTAAGTCATATATCGGGATATGTATAACTGGCATGTGACTACCATTATCTCCTAACATGTCATATCATAATTATTTATGCTTTCATATGTTTTGTATGTTAGCCTTAATAATTTTCATAGTATAATATGGTATATATCTAGGAGTTAGTATGTGTTAGATAGACATGATATTGAGAACTTGATTCTTATTGTATAATTTGCAAGTGTTTCCCCATTGAAGTGGATACGTCATTATACTTTCTTATTGTGATCAGTCATCTCTATCTTGGTGTTTCTTGGTGTTACATTTATTCTCTTATTCATATCTATCTAAGTAATTTCATTACACTAACATAGTTATTCAACATTGTTTAGAGAGAGTTGATGCGTATGGAAAACTTCTCAAGTCCGAATGAGTTGTTTAGGTTCTCATTGTATACTAGTAAAAAAATATCGATTGTAGTGTATGCTCATTATGGTTGACCAAAAATTATTCTATCGTGGTTCTAAGTTGTAAATGACTTAGTAATTAAATTTGATTTTATTTTTAAGTGTAATTATAATTATAAATTACATGTTTATAGGTAAATGTATCGCACTTTAATGTAAATCAAATTTCTCATATATATGTACCATGATCCTTATATAACCAGGGGTGACATCACAATGGAAGTGGCACTCGTAATAACAAAGTGGTTGATTGGATACATGATGAGTAAGTTTGATTTCTTGTCTTTCCTCTCTCCTCCTCTATAGATTTATAATAAAACAATCCTAAACAATTTCCTCTAAAAACATGTTGAATATCCGAGGATGGATATATCTCTTTAGTAAAATTTAAAATTTCATATAAAAATCTAAAATATTCATTCAATAAAAATATTAATCCCACATTGGTTGATAGTCTTGGTCCGCAACAACATAAAGATCCACTATACCATGATCCTTATGCAAACAATGGAGACACCACAATGGAAGTGGCCCTCTTCCTAAAATAATGGTCGAATGGTTGTATTATGAATATGTAGATATGCCTTTGTATTTTGGAATTTCTTCTACTACTCTAAAAATCCTCATTTATAAAACACTATTATGTACCACACCCCGTTAGTAGTGCATCGTCAACTTAGAATGCATTCTACTACCCTAAAAACCCTCATTAAAATTCAATCCATGTTGTTACCATATGTAGCAGGATGTCTTTCTTATAATTATATTCAAATAAATACGAATGATAAAGAAAATATGTAATCTTACGAAACTATGATATTTGTACTAGACACATTCATGTTAATGAGATTATATTTTTTTCTTTTTAAATTCATGTTAATGATATGGTAACAACTACATATATTAATATTTAAATTAATTAAAAAGAAGTTATCGATTGGACATCCGTTGGTTACATTTGGTGAAACATATTTAATAATCTGTGAAGATACCAATGTCTTCTATTTATTATACCTCACCTTTGAAAAATTAATCTTGAAAGGGAATGTCACCGAAATGTCACCGGGAATACAATGCTTTCTAACATTTTCTTTTTCATAAAAAGAAGACCTTGTGCATAATTATATGCATTTTTACCATAAATTTTAACTAAAATATAAATATGTTTATTTATTTAGCTCAAAAATAAGATTTTAGATTAAACATTGAAGATTAAATTTCTTCCTATCTTTGTGATTGATAGCTCAAAAAATATTTGAAAATACACACCCAAAATCTTTTATTTATCGGCCTATACAAAACCTCATAACATACTTGTTTCAAATCACATAATATTAAAAACATATATTAAATGGATTATTTATTAATTTTATTTTCTATTACATATATAATGGCTCAAATCAACATTGAACAACTATTCCATGATAAAAACCTTGATACTAATATTTACATGAATAACCTTTGGTGAAGTGTTCATATAAGATATTTATCAACATATTTAGTATAGGATGCCTATACTAAGGATTAATTCCACGCACACCTATTTAGAGTCATTTTGTTGAACTTTAGGAAGTAATTAATAACCAAATTTCTATTAGGAAGGGAAAGATAAGGAACCGTAGGAATCGAGTGGTGAACTATGGAACATGTGTCGTAAGTCATCTCATAAATCCTTGAAATCATTGATTCATAGTGAATTATGGAGTATGGATGTGATAAGGTGGACTTGTTAAATATTGTATTATGACCATAATAAATGTATACATAGTAAGTGCAATAGAAAATATTTATTCACTAACCTTATATACATTAGAAAAGCATATATTCCTGTTACACTTCAATGAAACACTTGCATTAGAAAGGCATATATTCTTATCCTTCCTCCTTAATCTTGAAGGTATAAATTCATGTGATAATTTGAATAACAAATCTTTTCAATGTATTGTATAAGATGACCATAAAATCTATCATGACATATAACAAAAATATTAAAATGAATATATGTAAGAGCCTTGCCAAAATTTTATAGTCATCATAGTGAATATACGTAAGAGAATTGCCAAAATTTTTAAAAACTTGAGGAAACATCTTCATCCAACTCATTTTTGTACATCCTTTTTATTGTCGAGTATTCCCAATTTCTCTACTATTTATGTAATCCACATAAATTAGAAAACATAGAAAATAAATAAAACAAGCCCATGATATGGAAAATCCTGCCGAAGGTAATATTTTGTTGTTGTTGGGATGGATACATTTGGTCTATAGTTTTTAAGCGTGGGGATTGTTTGTTGGAAAAGGGATGGATCGAATGAATCACAAGGAGGACATGTTAGAAGCGTTTAATTTATCTTTGAATTTATTGGACTTTGTTTGGCATTGCTTTTGAAATTTAATAAACATGTATGGTGCTAAAAAACATGTATTCTAGAAGCTCGAATCAAATATTGTAATCGAAGTATTAGTAGTCTATTTACGAATGTCTATTTAGCGTATGAGTAGTTTTTTCCTTGTTTGTGATGTTTGAGGAAGTAGACAAACGAGATGTAAACATGCAACGAACTTTTGATTGACTGGAGTTTACTATGGGCGTGTTTTTGTTGACAATTGAAGGTAAGATGTTGAATTTGATTTGCAATCTAAGTGGATGTTTGTAAGTGTGAAAGACACCGTGCGAATCAAGGCGACGGGCAGGTAGCAATTTTTATGTCTATTTCCTATGCAAAGATATAGACCCGAAATTGGATGCACCATTCCAATTGTTTGTGGCACTACATGAATCCACTATGCAGGTTGAGGAAGTATCAACATCTAGTTTGACTTTGTATGATTGAAAGGCATTAGAGTTTTCGTTTGGCACTAGTTGAAATTTTCTTTCACGAAACATATCATGAACATGTTGACAAAATTCTATGAATTTGTAAACTTTGAATAATGCGGGTGAAGTATTAGATTGTCAAAATGGGAAGAGATAACATAAAAAATATGAAAATGCCAATCAAATTATTTTGATTGGATTGCGGTGTGGTGAATATTAATATGAGGCTAATGAAAAGGCTAGTGACAGTGTAATACAAATGCATGGCAACGTGGCATGGTATGTGGAGGTTGTCAATTGTGTAAAGTAACATGTGGCATGCATTTCTGTGTATTGAAATTCCATTTGTTTTGGAAGAGAAAGTTGAATGCATAATCCAGACACAATTGGTCCACTGTGACTGTCCTCAAATACAAAACAGGAAGATTATGGTGGACGTGTTAATACTGCACCCAACGTGTGATGAAGAATATATTTTTATTAAGGTAAGGCAAGCTATGTTTGCTGTAATATATTTGAATAACTTTGAATGAAAGTAGTGCTATGTTTTTTCCTGCATTGTGTTTTAATCTCTGAAACTAAATTGTTAAGGGGAGAGTAGAAGAGTTTTTTTATCTGTAATTTTTAGGATGTTGCAATCCTTAAGCTGTAAATAGTTTTGAAATAATCTATTACGAATACAATAGACTAACAAAAAGTTCTTGTCTCTGTTTTCGTAGTATAGACATAGTTGTAATCAGGCTTAGATTTTCAATTATAAGATTGCAATAAAAGCTAAAATCCAGAAAAATAGACCAAACTCAAAATGCACACATTGCAATTTTTTATGCCTGTACATTGATAGGTCACGCATACCATGTCAAATAAATAAATTTGAATTTAGTAATCATCCCATCCACTATTGACATATCAAATATTGTGTAATGTAATAGAAAAATTTGCCAAATGAAAATGCATTTTGACAGAAGGATATAAACCAATGTTGACATATACATTGCAAAATTTCATTGTGCCATCACCAAGGGCGGCACCTAACGATTGAAGAACAAAATGAGTCTATAAATAACTGAGACAAGAAACCAAATAATATATGTTTAACAGAGGTAATGCATGAAATCTCAAAGCTGCTCATTGCACCCAAATTCTAATCAGGGAACAAATATTTGTCTTCCATGTCGATAGCCATAATAATAAAAATATAAAAGAAAATATGAGGGATTAAAATTTTTATAGACTAAATTAATTTTGAAAACATGAATTATTGTTTATGAATCGAACAATCTATAAACGGAAATGTATTATGTTGTTATGCCAGAACCAAAAAAGTTGAAAAATTTCTTGGTGGCATTATTACCCAGTCAAAAAGCTGTAGGCGAAAAGAGATATTGCTTGTGGTGTTCTATGAGGGCCTTCCCTTTGCCTTCAACCTGTGTTTGGAATTTCAAAACTACCTTTGTGGAGGCCAAAAACAGCTTTGCCTTGGACCTGGCTTTGGAATTCCAAACCTTCTTTCACTTAGTACTATGTTCTTCATTCAGGGTAAAGGGCATTCCTCCTTCAAGCATTTTTGAAAGTGGGCCTTATGTATGGCATTGGTAGGAACTTTTATTATACAGCCTTTTCCTAGAGCCTTTTTCTGCAGTTGAGTCTGGGTCTGCAGTACTGGATGTCTCCTTATTGATGTCAGGAGCTCCAATTAAGGATCCAAATGCGTTGTTGAGATATGCTCTGCCCATTGACAATAAACCTATCGGCTATATACAAAAGAATCTTTAAAATATCAAGGAAAATCTCAGAGTTCCAGGCACGAAGGCACTGAAATCTGTGGGGAAGGCGAGTAAATGATGTACAAAGAAAATGCTAAAAGGACAGTCTTCCTCCCACAACGCTAACCTTTTCCAAATTTCTAATGGAGTGATCCTTCCTATTTCTGTTGCACAAAACAAAGAGTAGGCAACAAGAAAGCAATCGATCCATTAACTTTCTGCTGGTTTACAGAAGTTCAAAAAATTGTTTGGTAAAAAATTTCTGGAATATTACAGAAAACACTAATCGCTACTGGAAAGGAAAGGGAGAGTACGGAATAAGCACAAACAATCAAAACCTTTCACAAACAAATGAAAGGGAAAAGAGTTTCACCTTGGTGTTCTTCAAGCTGGTCGATCTCCAGGAAGTGGATGAAAATGGCACGAGAACAATATACTTTGAAAGCATGAAACATTTCCATCCTTGAGCCACACAAAACCAACCCTACATAGTAAATGCATTAAATGGTTCACAATAAATGCATTCAATGCACAACAGAGCATCCACTTTTCCCCTCTACAGTGGTAAATAAAGGGAATAGCCAATAGAAATTTTCCACAATTACAAAATCAAAACTTCAAACTTTAGTCTAGCACCATTTAAATACAAACATCACAATCTGATTGGAAGCAATGCAAATATGTAATTGCTAGTGTGAAGACACGATAATAATAGGGTGTCGACAATACCACAAACTACATTTTCATAGCCTTTAGGATTGGAGGATAGTAGCGTAAATATCAAAGTAAGTGATGAAATTATGGTGTCATATAAGCCATGAAGTAGAAAAAGAATTTATCGATGATATTCTTGTTCCCTTTTTCATATTTGAAGATGAGTAACAACGAGAGTAGATCTTGGTTCTTGGAAACTATTCTTAGGGCATGGTCCCATGGAGGGGCTTGGGCTCCTATTTTCATGCAGTAGAAGGTCTCATGATTATTTTTAAAGCCAGCTATAGGAAATAATAGAATCTAGGCCTAAAAAATAGGAGCTCCACTTTTTTAGCCCCCTAAACTTAAGAGGTCGCTGGAGAGGGGGGGCTAGGAGTTCCTCCCTACAGTTTAGGGTTGATATAATCTAATGTGCATTACCACCATTATTTTTTGGTGATTTTACAGAGAAATATGATTCTATTTTCCTATAAATAACCATAAATATCTTAATTAATTGTCTATCAACACCTGGAAATGCACTACAATATTTTAAATTCAAATTCATTTAACATACATATCCAACCCTCTTTTCCCATATGTAAATATGAATCAAAAGAATACCTTTAGTTACATGCACATTTCCCAAAGCACCCCTAAAAATAACATCTCATTCATATTACCAAATTTTAATAAATAACTTTACCGTAACATAACAATACATAAAAATTTCCTTCTATTAACATACATAAATTCTAATAATATACAATGAATTAGACCTATGTTGTTTCACCGTGTTACTTGTATCCCGCAAAACATGTGAGCATGAAATCAACGATAAATTGTTGGCATGACATCCACCTAGATCTAGCATAATTAATGTTTTTAGTTTCCCATTTACATATAATAATAATTATAATTTGCATTCGAAAGAGAAGGTTTAGAGACATGTATTCATTTCACATCATTTCGTAACCAAGGAGAGAGAAAGAGATAGAAAGAGAGAGAAACACTATTTTCCCAAAAGTCAAATTTCACACAACAAGCCATAAGATAGAGTCCCAAAAATCATTCACAAGTGTTAACAAGTTTCCATGGTGGTTTGGTAACCCGATGGAGGTCCTACAACTTTCTTTTTATGTTTTCCTGCTAGTTGTAAAAATGTTCAATCTAGGCTTGGAGGCTAAGAAACCACTTTCAAACATTTTCTTCTGATGGGAAAACACACCACGTGTAAGTTTCTATGTGTCCTCCTATACACCAAAAATTCATAAGAACTAACAGAATTCATAACTGGAAAATGGTTTTCAAACGGCGATGAGTTTTTTTGACCTAGTCAAACTACGACCGGAGGCCTACAAAATGCCTTTTCCAAACTATCAAGAATAGTGGTTTTCCCAAAACTAAAGGTTCCAGGAAATTTTCTAGTAAAAATACTAGGGGTTTGCAAAGGTGGATAAGCATTTTGTTTCTCAGGGTTCAAACGGTGGGTCAAAACGAAAGCCAACTTTTCAGTTTTAAAAGCTCCCTAAAAGTGCAAACAGAGTGACGAGGCTCCTAGAGAAGCAGTGAAGAGAGTGTAAACAAATCACAAGGTCAAGCTAATGCTTGACGCGACTCTCTACATAACAAGGAACACATACGATGTTTGACAACTCTTTTACGAGGCTCGAATTTGTTGTTTTGCAAGCCTCTGGAATTTTCATTTTTCTAACTTTGCAAGGTAGGAAAAAGGTTGTTTGATTTGACGACATCATCTAACTCTCCGATACAACAGATACGAGAACTTAATTTGGATACTCTAGTATCATCGTATAAGGTTATGGTAGAGACCACATTTAATGTTTAAATTGAAAAATCAGTTTCATCAATCACAAGGTGAAGTTTTATTTCTTTACACTATTTAAATTTGGTTACATATCCATTTGTATGATTATCTAGTGGTTTAACGTTTCTATAATATTGCAAATGAAGAACCCAAATTACAAAAATTATGAAAGAAAAGGTAAGGGAGACCATGCCTAACAACGATGAGCGAAGTAGGGTATGCGAGGGCTCCAGGCGGTCCACAGTCACAACCAACGAGAATCACACAATAGAAGAGGATTTTGTCAAGCGGTTCATGAGAATTGTTGTAGCCAAAGTGACTCTATGCACATGCTCCTCAAGGACCAACCAACACACTCACAACACGTCGATGGAATTTTTTTATTTTCCTGCATTTTTAGATTTTAGCTCAAGAAGCCACTTGGATGCAATCTCTACTAGCTCTAAATTGCCATGAACTTGCAAGCCTCGAGAAAGGCTCCCCACACACTTGAAATGGGTTTTAATGGAATATTCTTAATTAAATTTTGAGCTTTGTGTAGTTTCCCAGCTTAACCAAGAAGGTCCACCATGTAGAAGGAAGTCCAATAAATGTTATGAAATCTGGTTAAATACCAGAATATTGCATTTGATAAAATAATTCTAGTGCACCTTCACTCTTCCCACACATACCAAAACATGCAATAATTACACTTAATGACATTACATTTTTATGGATGATTTTTTGAACACTAGACCAACAATATTTTTGCCACCACATTTCACATACATACCTACTAGAGCACTTGTAACTACAACATCTGACAAAATCTTGTCCCTTTCTTCATTATGTTGTGATGGATGTCCATTCCCTATTCTAAATCCTCCATTTTGGCACAGGGTGGAGGATGTTGGTAAAGGATGTGAAGCCTGGCTTTGCATTGCTTGATAGGTTCCACAACCTTTCTAACAAACCCATTTTGTACATATTATGCCATCATTTTAGTCCATCAAGCCACGTTTCAAGAATTTAGTCAAATTTTTCACATGCCAAGTGCATGCTTCCACACTCTGTAGGCACATCTACCAAGGCACTTACAACAAAAACATCTGACAAACCATTATGCTTTGATGGATATCACTACCCTGCTCTAGAGCTCCCATTGCATAAAGGCATCTTTGGGAGGATGTTGACAAAGGAGATGGAACGTATCTTTACACCTGACAATCGCATTTTCTTGAAAGTTTCTAAGCCTTTTCAACAAACCCATTACGTGCATATCTTACAGTTAAAGCATTACATGAAACCACATTTTTAAGACACTTTGTCAAACTGTTCATATGTCATGCATATGCTCCCACGTTTTGCATTCATGAGAACTAGGGCACCTGTAAATACTACAACATCTAACAATATCCCTTTATCTCGTAAATATTTCATTGAATTTTATACCAGGATTTAGCATTGTAAAAGGGGTGCATCATGGGAATTAGTTTGCACTCCAAAATAAATCAGCTGAATACTTGTTTGTAGCATATGGTGAAACAATGTGGCTGTCTCTTGTAGAAACCCATATCCTTTGTATACTTCCCAACACTAGAAAAAACATGACAACAACAATTCATCTTCCTCTTGAGACCATTGAACCTACTTAAGACGCAACTACCTATGCAACTAACCAATCACTGCAAGAATTTACAACATTGACACATGGTTTATTTTTGAATGGTTAATGCCTACTAGATCAAAATAGGGTGAATGTATTATTATTATGCAGAGAATTTGATAAGTTAAAATTCCTTTTCAGGGTGCCCATGTGCTTTTCTACTCTCCAAGTATCCTCCACCAATATTCTCCAACCATCCTCTCGCCTATTTTTTTTCAAACTTACTTTATTATTATTTTACTTTCCTTAAATTTATTATTATTATTATTATTATTATTGGGCACTACATTTCCCCCCTTATAAGAGCATCTTCCTCGATGCGACACAATACCGAAGCTCGAAGGGTAAGCAGGAAAGAAATTCAATAAGGACACATGTTGCTTAGCAAAAAAATTGATCAATATAACACGACCATAAGGGGTCAAACTAAATTTAGATATATCTTATATTTTAATGTTCGTGAAGATTTCAAGGACTTCAGACCTATCAGTCTAGTAAATGCCATATATAGAATCTTCACCAAAATTATTACTACTAGACTACAGCTCATAATGAATGATCTCATCTCAAGGCAGCAGAGTGGCTTTATTAAAGGCAGGATTATACAAGACGGAGTGATTATGGTTCACAAGACTATACATTCCATGGAAAATAATAAAAAGGCAAATATGGTCCTTAAGCTTGATATGAATAAAGCTTTTGACAAGGTATCTTGGGTTTTCCTTGACAAAGTTTTAACTAAATTTGGGTTCACGAAAAAATTCAGAAGAATTATTAAGTCTTGTATATCTACAGCCAGATTCTCTGTGGTTGTTAATGGGGAGCCTGTGGGATTTTTCACCAGCAGCAGAGGTCTTAGACAAGGAGACCCCATTTCCCCTTTACTCTTCATTCTCTTGGCTGACAGCCTTAGTAGAACAATTGGCAAAGCGGTTAAAGACGGCCTTTTAAATGGCTCTAAACCCACTTCCATCAGCCAAGCTGTCTCCCATCAACAGTTTGCGGACGACACTATCCTTCTTCTTCTGGCTTCAGTTGTGGAAGCTAAGGCTATTAAGGCTTTATTACAGCTTTATGAATCTGCTTCTGGGCAAGAGATTAATTATGAAAAAAGCACCATATTCTTCTTCAACACTCCTGAGGAAAGACAACTCAAAATTGCTAAAATTCTGGGCTGTAAAATAAGTGCACTTCCAGCCACCTACTTAGGCCTCCCTCTCGGCACTAAGAAAGTCTCTTACAAGGTGTGGGATGAATTATTGGAGAGATTTCAGAAAAAAATGGCTGGTTGGAAAGGTGCCACTTTATCTAGTGCTGGTAAGTGCCTGCTCATTAAAAGTACTCTTCAAAATCTTCCCATCTATATCATGTCGCTCTTCAAAATCCCATCTTCCTTTCGAGATAAAATTGAGAGGATTTAGAAAAAAATTTATGGCAAGGCATGGAAGAGAAGTTCAAATTTCACTTAGTGGCCTGGGATAAGGTCTGCACCCCGAAGTTTATGGGAGGGCTGGGCATAAAAAATATTGAGAAAATGAATGAGGCACTCATTGCTAAAATGGGCTGGAGAATGCTGTCTGAGAAACAACCCTGGATTGATTTAATTAAAGTAAAATATTTAAATCATCAAGTCGTTTACTCTATCTCGCATGATGAGCACCTCCCCGTGGTTCCATTTTTGGAATAATTTGTCAAGAGTAGAAACTTCATCAAGCGGGGCAGCAAATGGAAAGTGGGGATGGACGGAGATAAACTTCGGGAGGATAATTGGTCTAGTGGAAATCTCTCGATGATTTGGGATGGCTAAGGACAGTCTAATAAGCAAGTATGGTATTAAAATCAAGGACTACATTGAAGGAAATGGCACCAACAAGAATTGGAAAAAGCTTACTGTGGAGCGAACTGATCTGAAACAAATTACTTCCTCCCTTCAAGATCATTTAGATCTTATTCCATTAAGTCACCGATTCCAAGGATGAGTTGGTTTGGAATAATTCCCACGATGGGAACTACTCACCAAATCAAATCGGTTATATCAATCTCTTTCATAGTAATCAACTGATTTCAATTGGAACAAGATTTGGATGTCCGAATTAACTCCCAAAGTAAACTTTTTCCTTTACCGTGGCAATTAGAGGCGAGAATTCTTACCACCGACAATTTGATGAGAAGAGGATTTATAATTCCTAATAGGTGCCATCTCTCGTAAGAATGACTCGAGGATATCACCACTGTTCATACATTGTGAGACTATGCCAAAAGAATTTGGAACTTTGTCCTTTCTAAATTTGAAGCTCTCAGGTGTTGCCGATGGATCTTAATCAGCTATGGGATCAATGGAACCCACCCTTCGAGGCATTGTATTATCAAAAGGATCTGGAAATTGGCTATCCCACATTTAATCTGGAGAATTTGGAAGGATAGAAATGATATCATTTTCGAAATAAGAAGCGAACTATAAACTCAAAGATTGGCAAAATTTCTAATGGCATTAAAGAGGATATTGCGATTTAAACCTCCCAAGAATAAGAGTTATCCTAAGAATGAAGAATACATCCTTTCCAATTGGCGATTGGTAATTGGAGCAATCCAGGAATAGTATTGATAGATCTTCGATCAAATGGCATCCTCCTGATTCTAATTGGTACAAGCTGAACTTTGATGGGGCCTCTAAGGGAAACCCTGGGACAGCGGTAGGAGGAGGAGCAATACAGGATCATAAAGGTAATCTGATTGCTGCGTATGCTAGAAAAATGGGAGTTCAAACTAATCATTTTGCCGAAGCATTATCTGCTCTCTGGGGCTTGAGAGTTGCCCAGGCTCAAAATATTCAGAACCTAGTTGTTGAAGGGGACTCCCTAAATATCATTAAACTTCTTAATCAGTCCATCATCTCCTAGTTGGAGTATTAAGGATTTTATCTCGAGTCCATATGCATCACCATACTTTCAATAACATCAGAATCATGCATACTTACAGAGAGGGCAATAAATTGGTGGATGCACTGGCCAATTATGGCATTAATGTTAATTTCACCGTCTGGGATAATAACAGCATCCCTAATCAGCTCCACAACAGCATTCATGCGGACTCTTATATGCAAGCAATCCCTAGGAATGAGTCATAATCTTCGGTTGAAGATCAAAGCATCAATAAAACTCTCACATGTGTTGATTTAATGTATATGATGATGCAAATAATATCAAATATTCATGATAGTGAGAATTATTTGGGGAACTCCAAGTGGAGTTATTTTGATTTGAAAATCGCGCATGCGGGATGTACTACAACTGTTAAAATCTGGATTCATAGCTCCTCGGAAACCGATGGAAGTTTTAATGTGATTTTTGGCAAGGAGAGGGCTACTCACACACGCGACTTCCCGTAGGCTCAGTTCAAGCGATCACGCACGCAAAGGTTCGTGGGAAGAGCAAAGGCTATAGTTTCCAATTTTTTGCGGCTTTCAACAACAAGAAGCGGACAGGTCTCTACGCACATAGGCATCAGGGAAATTGGTGTAATCAGCCTATCATCGAGAAGATGGGAGGACCCCCTGCCAAATTGAGCCATGCGCGGACCCCGACCGAAGGAAGGAAAATATCGAGCTTTGGAACATTCTCAGCAAAGGTGGCTTCACCAACTTCATGGAAAAGGTGCAAGGGCATGATCAAAGCATTTCTGTGTGTTTTGCTAAGGAATGGAAGGAGCGGACTGTTGACTACGGGGACAGAAGATATTGGTCAATGAAGATCTTATTGCTGGGCGCGACCGGTCTCGGTTGAGGGATACCGCTTCTTCAACAAAAGGGTTGACAGAGATGCTGAAGAGAGAAGATTTGTGGAAGGATCTGAGAAGCTCACATTTGGTACAGCGGGCCTGCTTGTCAGTTCAATTCCTCCACCCTATGATGAGGTTACTCGCATGATGATTCGATTCATCTCCTTGGAAGGTAGGTTTGTCACTGTCCCTGCTAAACATCTCATCTTTCTAAACCACTTCCGTAGGAATCGTTTGGTTTTCTTTCCCATTATTTGCTTTGAACTCCTCTTGAACGATCCATCCTAGAGTTTCGAAGCACACCCGGGTAGTCCCCTTGCATCAAGGACTTATTTTGTTAATTCATAAGTGTTGCCTTCTAAAATACCCTGGTCTTCCTTCCTCTCCTAGCCTGGCTCCCCCTTTGTTGAGCTTTGTTGCCGCCCTATTTCCCCCTACCCCGCCACCGCCGCCGCTGCACACCCCCGGGCCGATTGCACATGCTTCTTCATCCATTCCCCATGCTTCGCTCTCCCGTCACCCACCTCGCCTCTACCTCTAAAAGACCGGTCACTGGGCCTCCAGAAGCTCAACCTCAAGCTCTTGCTGTGGAGAAGGAGCCATTCGAACTTGAGATTGCACATGACCTTCTTAATATCAAGCAGTACACCCGGCAAGTGCGGTTGGATAGCTCTTCAAAGAGGTTGGAGGCCTTAGAGGCTGAGATGAAAATGTTGAAGGATGAGGTCAAGAACTTGGCTAAGCAGAAAGGCAAGAAAAACATGGAGGGGGAGGGGAACATTGATAGCAAGGTCAGATTGAGGACATCTATAAGAAGCTGACTTCCTTAGACTCCCGCTTAGGGAAGGCCAAAACTAGACATGATTACAACATTTCCGCCTTTAGGGTGATTGAGGAGTTCATTGAGGGCCATGCAAAAAGTGTTTCCAACCTCAGTGGTGTCCCGGCTACACTTTGGGGCAACGAAAAAGAAAGTAAAAGAACCATTGAGGAGCTTGATAAATCTGATGCTGCACACATGACTACTTTGGGTATGTTTCACGCCTGGAAGAAAGTCAAGACCAGCATCGACAAAGCTGCCAAGAAGTAGTTTTGGTTGCTTCTGCTACCCTTGTTTGTTCTTTTTCTTGTTTTTTTGCGGTCTCTTTACTGCTTTTTTGCAGTATTTTTGTTGTTTTGTCTCGTTTGAGTAGTTGTTTTGGGCTACTTCGAGCTTCATTGTAACACTTGGATCTTGATCCATTCTCTCTGATTTTCACTCCTATTCCAGCTCTTAGGCCTTCTTTTGTACTCAAGGGTATAGTCCCTTTCAAAAACTATTTGCCAATAAAAAAAAAAATGTTTTGTGAAGATTAATAGTTCTCTTTTACTTATTACTTAGTCTTTTCCTTTAAACTATTTATTAATCTCAACTCTAAGTATTTCATTGTTTAAGAGTTTAGTTGTCTTACTGTTCATAGGTGCCCAACAAACCGACATCATAATACCACATCGGGACAAAAAAAAAACACACTAATGGTTCACAAGGCATATTTAAACATTATTCTAGGACCATATCACATTAGAAAAACTCAACTAACCCATGGAAAAAACATACATATCTCTCACAACATAGTACTTGTCACACATGTGCTCCCGACACAATAGTAACCATAACATAAGTAGACTACTTCAACATGGAATTCCCAAAAGGTACACATATAAAGGTTTCACACAACTTAAAACCATAATTGTAGCTATATAGGGTCAAGATGTAAACAACATCATACCAACACTAAGGAGCATCAATCCTCAACATCACAAAACACAACCAAACTCACAAGAGTACACATAAATCATAACACCAACACCATACACCTCCCAAAACATCACAAAAAAATCCATATACCTCCCAAAGCATCACCAACATCTACATATGCCTCCCAAAGCATCACAAAACAACTACATATACCTCCCAAACATCACAAAACAACTCCATATACCTCCCAAAGCATAACAAGACAACTACATATACCTCCCATGCATCACAAAACAACTCCATATACCTCCCAAAGCATCAATAACACCCACACAATTCTCTTATGGCTCCCTCAAGTCTCTTATGGCTCCCTAAAGCATTAAAATAAAGATAAAATTTCCTTTTATCTCCCCAAAAAGGCTGATCACCCTATGGCCATAGGTGCATAGAGCCCAGATACCTCTAACCCAAGTGACATAATAACTCGTGGTTCAAAGAACTTGCTAGTTATCTGTAACTCCTTGGGGCGTACCCCCATATAACGAAGAGGGTTCATAGGTTCCACCACTCCATGGTGAATCCCATGACCCTATTCCAAAACATTGTGACATTAAAACCAGCATAAAAATCTATTTCAAATGCCAAGTGGAAAAAATATCAAGCCTTGGGCTAGGCTATAAAACTTTTAAACTTGATACGCAAATTTAAGACTAAGAAAAGCAAATGGCTAATTAGCCATAGTTAGTGCAAAAATCCGCATGTTAGTGCAAAAACCAAATAAATGCTGAAAATATAAGAACATGTCAATCAAGAAAACTGCTCGTTCTTGCAAGAAAAGAGAAAATTTTCAATTTACGAATAAAATACGTAAAGAGAAATATCACATTACAATAACTATGTGGCCTTATACGGACACCAAATGGGTACTCAATGAGTTCTTTGGCACTCGGACATTGAGCCTCATCTTGTAAAATAACATATCAAATAATACAACTATCATCATCTTTATCTGAATCATCCTGCCACCACTTCAACAAGGCTCAACAGAGTCATAACTACACTTAGGTTAAATCCATATGATAACCATATAGGGAGAGAGAAAGGAGTACAAGTTTCCATCTACTAAGCCTAAGGTGTCCATGAAACACAATATGCATGACACCCATTGAGCAAGTGTCATACATACCAAACGAACAAAAGTGGGTTTTCAGCCTATGTAAGACTCCACTTTCTATCTCGTACTTGGCTCGAGTGATTGGTCAATGGTACACATTTTCTCACTCCAAACATACACCTTTTATTGATTTCCCTTAGGGTCGGTTAGTGTAGGGTCCACAACATAACACATAACTACATCACTAACACAATGGTGATTCACACACATTAACCATAACGTCTTACGCATGGTATATATATAACACAATCATTACTTTCATGGGTTACGATACATCACATTACCACGCACTTTGCACCCAAAGTGCAATCATTTTACAATAGGGATCATATATTGACCATATGCCCCGTAATCATGACATAAGGAGATCTAATTGTGTATATATACTTAAATGAGAAAAGAAAAGTGTTTTCTTTTTATTCTTTGAGAAAACCAGATTTAATAATAAGAAGGAAAATGCCCAAATGCTCAAGAAGGTCTTTGACATGGAAATAAATTCATAGCAACAAAATGAAAATTACAAACCCTAGAATAGGGTATAATAGAAATTGGAAAATAAAATAAAATTGTAGTTGGGGTTGTGTATATCCATCCCAAGATTGATCTTCCTTTCCCATGGCTTCTTCCTCTTCCATCTTCCCTTAACCTGCAAAACCAAAAATGAGTGAAATGAGTAAAAGAAATGAATAAAATATTTCCTTAAGAGATTTTAGGGTTGATTTGAAATCCCTTCATCCAATGGCCCAAAATGTCTCCTACAAATGTTAGGTGAAAGTAGGTGAGATCATCATTTGATCACATGGGTCTTCTTTTGAATGGGGCCACTTGTGTGGTTTGAAAGTAATTAAGTTATTGCTTTTTATTTTGATTTAATTTAAATAAACTCTTCCCTTATTAGTTTAGACTACTTTTATATTAGAGAATTAAATAATTAGCCTTGTGTAAATGAAAAGGTTGTTTTAGACTTGGTCTTTAATTATTAAATTATTGCATGACCTTAGAAAACTATGTATTAAATTAATTAAGGATTAATTGAATAAAATATTTTAAACTTAACCATAGATTAAATCCATTCCTTATTTAATAATATTATTTAAGTAATTTTGTGGTGACCATTTGAAACCGAAGGTCAACCTTATCATCGCCTTTGTTCCCTTTAACAAAAAAAAATTATTCCATAAATTTTCTATTATAACATTTTCTTGGTTTTGGGTTTCGTGTGAAAATTTTTGTGGGCGTTACATTTGGTATCACAGTCATGGGTTCAATGCTTGGACCCCATGCACACTAGAAAAAATGAAACAAAAAAACAAATAAACCTAGCACAAATTTAAAACTAGTACAAATAACTATGCATGATGTATTGAAACATAGAAAATTTAGAAAACTGAAAAAAATTCTTAGATGATTATAAACTAAATCTCGCCTTAGTTTATGCAGGAGGTCCAGACCAGATGAGGGGTTCCTACACGTGGACCTAGACCTACCACCCCCAGATCATGCAGTAGTAGCTATCCTGCCTCAAATATTACAGATGCTACAGGAGGTTAATGGTGCTATACGTGGAGGATATTTAGGAGGGTGACCTAGTAGGAAGCATAGGGAGCCATCAATGGAGGCTTGTGCACCTTTACATCACAATGCATAAGAAAGGGTAGAGATGTAGTACCCAATAATAATAATAATAAAATCAAAATAATTAAGACAAGCTGGGTAGCATTAGTGTGTGTTAGCAAAGACTATCCGTAAATCACATTCTTGTAATATCCATCTCATTCTTGTAGTGCCCCACACAAAAATAAAATAAAATATTAAAGAATTTAATGGAGGCGTGATGGAGGGAAGTTGCGTCTGAATTTTTTTATTTGGTGGCGTGTGGAAGGGGTAGGCATGTGGTAGGTGGTTGACACCACACATGGGCCTCATCAACATCCAATCAAACCAGTCATTTCCTTGCATAATAATACAAGCACTTTATTTTGAGATCCGCAGCATTTACCACGGTGAAACCCAGTTAACATTGTAAATTTGGCGAGAGATTGGATAGTTGTAGAAAATAGGTGCATGAATCTGTACAAACGCGAGCTTTGGAACAAGGTATGGACATCCATATAAGCATAACATATAGAGGGATTTTATTAGATTTTGTAGTTAAATCGCTCTGGTAGATATGTATGAAAGAGTGGAAGGATGCACTTGGCATGTGAATTATTCGACTGGGTGCCTAAAAGAAATGTGGCCTTGTGGACTGCAATGGCTACTGGATATACACAAAATGGGTTTGTTGAAAAGGCTTATAAAATTTCAAAAAATGCTACTGACAGGTGTAAATCTAGCTTTCACAAATTTTTATCAACATCCTCCCACTGTATCAAAATGGGATCTTTGGAGCATGGTTTGGACATCCATCAAAGCATAAAAGATAGAGGAGTTTTATCAGATGTTATATTTGCAAATGCAATGGGTTTGGATCTATATTAAAGTGAGTTAAAATTCCTCTAAGGAAACCTCTACTTGCCATTGTTTTGTTTTTTGTTTTCATAAGAAGAGAAAAGAAGAAGATGAAGGTCATAATAGAACAATGTTGAATTCCACATGCATCTTAAATAGGTGATTTTTTAACAGATTTTACCATGGAGTTTCTCTTCAAGGACCCAAACCATCCTTTTGCATACAGAGATTGAATATTTAATGGTACATAAGACGGGTTTGAGCATGCACTTTGCACTTATTCTACTGCTTTTGTCAGGAATATATCCTTTTGCACAACCGAAGAGAAAATCTATGATCCCTTTCTCGTGTCGGTGAAAATAGGAAAATAATAATGGGTTTGGATGAAAAAAAAAAAAAATATCCATGTGGATTTTTCCTTGTTATGTATTACACTTGAGAGGATACGAAGACAATTGGAAATACATAAGTGGGACAGTTCTTGATGATCATCCTATCCATGTTGATTTTTATTGGGGCTTCCAAGAAGGTAGACAATGCGGCCATTGCAGAAGTGGAGGGTAGGTTTGAGATGAGTACTGCACTGATTATGATCCTGATGGCCTTTTTATTGTTGCTGCCATAAGGTTTTTTCCATCATGGGTTTTTCCCTACTTGACGTTATTACATCTAAAATCTTGGTTGTGTAGATATTTCCTTTGCATGAGTGTGTTGGTGGGAGCTTCGTCCATGGTGGCTTGGTTTTTTTATTTTAGTTGTCCCTCACTGAGTTGATCTCGAGTTCTATTTGGTGCATTGTGTGTTCTAGCTCATGAGCTCATAGTGCTTCTCCTTACTCGACTCATCATCTAATATTTCAACTTGGTGGGTTTAAAACTGGGCTCAATTTGCTGCATTGATGATATCTTTTCATCTTGACTTATTTGTGCCTTTATGCCCTGCAACATATACATGTGTTCTCCTGAGTTGGGTGTTTAGCAAGCTGTTTTGAATCAAGATGAGTGCTCTATGTTATTTTACATGGTTTTCAAGTTGGCATTTAGTGATTGCATCCCTTTTTCTACATCATCCCTTGAATAGCTTGCTCAACGTTTCATCGTCTCATTTATCTTCTAGACATGGTTCATCTCTCCTTATCTCTCATAATTTATGTTCTTTAGTTTTCTTTTGCAATGGAATAAAATTTTAAATCAAGCATTTTTGTATATTTGATTGTATTAAATAAACTTGTTTTAAAACAATAAAATGCTATACTATAATTTACATGATCTAAACTTTCCTTGGTAAACAATGACCTTAAACCCTCACTTTGGGATGATCTAGAAAAATCCCAACCAAACTAGAATGCTGCAGTACCCCTTTTTATTGATAGGTTGAAGTTGAGTTCCTGTAAATGAGTTGACCGCTCCCTTGTTAAAACAGATAAATTATAATTTTTGGAGACTCGTAAAGCAACCTTCATAACTCCAGAGAGGGGATGTTAAGCTTCATTCGTGTACCCTGTTATGTGAGGAGTCACTTTAATCTTTGGATCGACCTCGAATAAAAATTTGTGATCTTTTGACGCCCTTATAGGAGCCCGGTTACACCGTCTTAGAGTTGTAGGAAGCTGCTAAATTCAAAAAGTTGTGTTTCGTTTTGGCTCGTCATTTGATCCCTGAATAACGAATTGTCTTTTTACCTTCGCAAACCTCTATTATTTTTACTAGAAAATTCCCTAGAACCTTCAGTTTGAGGAAAAACATTTTTCTTGATAGTTTGGCAATGGCATTTTGTAGGCCTCTGGTTGCAGTTTGACTAGGTCAAACTAGACCAATTATGACTAGTGGCTCTAGAAAACATGTTGTCGTTTGATAACCATTTGCTAGTTCTTAGTCCTGTCAACTCTGGTGAATTCTCCATATATAGAGGAACTTTTAGGAAGTTTCTCATTGCACGTTCATCCAATGAACGTCGGTTTTGGACGTGGTTTTTGAGCCCTCGAGCTAACTTTTATTCATTTGCATCTAGGCCAATTATGACCGATGGCCCCGGAAAACTAGTGCCAACCGTAAATCAAGCTGTTCTCCAGTTCCAAATTATGTCATTTCCTATGGACTCTTGGTATATAAGTGGACACATGGAAATTTAATGGTGGCGGGTTTCCTCATCGTAAGACAACGTATGAAAGTGGTTTCTTAGCCTCTGAGCCTGTTTTGAACATTTTTGTAGTTAATAGGAAAATGTAAAAAGAAAGTTGTGGGACCCTTGTCGTAATAAAACCCCTATGAGAACTTGTTGACACTTGTAAATAACTATTTGGGACTCTATATCATGGCTTGTTGTGTGAAATCTGACTTTAGAAAAAATAGTGTTTCTCTCTCTTTCCTATCTTCTTCTCTCTTCTTGGTTATGAAGAGAAATGAAATGAACACATGTCTCTTACCCTTTTTCCTTTCCAATGCAAATTATTAATATTATTATGTAAATGTCTAAAATTAAAGACGTTAATTATGTTAGATTAAGGTGGATGTCGGTTGGTCCGAAAATCTATCGTTTGGGCAAATCTATGGATAGGCGAGCCAACAATGTGTAGGGCATAGCCCTCTTTGGGTCAAAGCGGCCCGGTTTATTACTATTCAACCAACAGAATCAATGCATGCAGAGTCTCACAATATTGCCTTTCGGGTTTGGGATCTCATCCCGGTAGAGGTGCTTCCAACTTTGAAAGGAAAGAGAGAGGGAAAGAATGAAGATAAGATAGATCCGAAGGAGAAAAGAAATGAATTTCAAAAAAGAATGGTAATAAATGGAGCCAAACCTACTTGCATAAACAAACAAAGCAATATTGATGAACAAATGACAAAAAGTAGAGGTAGATTCAACAGAATAAACATACAGATCTAACATAAGAAATTTCTGATGCATAACACAGATATTTAACACAAAGTCTCAATATTGTATTAATATTTTCTTCTATTACAAAAAGTACAAAGCCTTTTCTCCTTACTTCTATTTTTCATCTAAAAAGTGTCCACCACTGAATACAACAAGTATTCAAGTATATATAGAAGAAGGAGAAGAGAGAAGGAAAAAGAAACCAACAACTAATTACAAAATATCTACAAAATATCTAAAAGTCAATGTTGACTTTGGGCAACTTGATGGATGACAACATCCCATGGTGCAACATGGATGATGTCATCATTTGTGCCAACATACTCTTAGATATTTACAAAAAGAAAGCCAAGAGGAAGAAGGCTATTCATCGTCGTCCCACAGCTGAAATGGAGTATCTTGCTTCTGCTGTTGTTCGAGAGGTAATGTGGAACTGGGTCCGATATTCCATGAATTTACTAACCATCGGCTGAAGTTGATCCTTGGCAGGACCCTTTGTATGATCGCCGATGACCTCACAAGTCTCTCACTCATCTCTGAGTTTTTCTGGGAGCTTGAAATATTCATTACTTGTCTCCATCAGGTACCCTACAAAATCGCAGCAGTCCAGAAGGTTATTGATGGATTCGGTGTCAAAAGTGACTTCTGGCCCTAGCCCCTGTGAGACGATCTCCTTGAAGATCCGAATAGTTTCATCTGCCTTCCTCAAGGTGAAAGGAGTGAGCAAGCCCGAAGACATTCTTAGGACAATTTTCTCCATTTGATGTATTGCATCCAGGGCTTCCTCCTTGACCTTGTCTATCTTCTCCAGGACAAATTCCATCTGATCGACCCAGTAATCCAAAGCAGCAAGGATTTTACTGGGTACCCTGGGGTGATCGAAAATGCTGAATTTTACCAAATCATCGACTAAGAAGTCAAACATCTTTTGGAATGTCTCATGTTGCAACCTAGCATGGTCCAACTCTTTAGAGATAGGTCCCGCAATCACCTAGAGTTCCTTATTTACCCGACTTATGTTCTGATATAATTCAGTGAACTTGACAATTACTTCCTCGCTGTCCTTGAGGATCTGGTCTCTCCAGGAGGATACTGCCATACCTTGTTCACCAATCTTGGTGTATTCGTTTATCTTATCTTGACTTAGGGCCTCAGGAGTTTTGGTGGCAGTTGTAGGAGGTGCACTACCCATTTTCTGCAGGGCGTGGAGAAGATGCTTATTCTATTCTTTTAGTAGCCTCTTCTCTTCCTTTGCTTCTTGAAGCTTCTTACAAAGGGCATCCACCACAGATAGGGCCTCTCCTTGAAGGCTTTCAGATGATGTTCCCATTGTGACCTGCATCACTGTGTAATCTGTAGGGGACATATCCTTTTTATCTTTGAGGGGTCGGGATACACAATCTCCATCACTCTTTCTCCCGATGCACTCTGAGAGAAGCGGGTTATGGGCTTTTGCTTCTTAGCCCCTTTTGTTGGGATGATGGAGAAGTCCATTGGTGTAATGGGGACTTTCCTCTTATGCTGACTCAAGTGTTGGGAGATCCATGCTGGACTTAAGGGAGTGGGACCAGAGGTGGAAGAGGGAGCAGCTACAGTAGATGAGGGGAAATGCGTAGAGACACTTGGTGGCGGCATCGAGAGAGAGGCCAAGAAAGTGCTCACGGGAGGAGGAGATACTGCAGGGGAGGTAGTCATGGGAATGGAAGGGAGCTGAGAGATGAGAGAAGAAATAGTGGGGGACAGCTCCGCGAGAGAAGAGAAATGGAGGAAGAGGAAGGGGGAACAATAGAAGATGGGGGAGAGGATACGACCAAAGGAATGGTCACTTGAGTCACATGAGAAGGGGGAGAAGGGATGGTGGGAACCTCCATGGTTGTAGCAGTGGCAACATCCTGAGTGGATGTGCCCATTGGAACACTCTCTGCCGCTTCTTTCTCCGGGGATACCAGAGTTACAACTTGTTCTTGTGCGGTGGAAGGAGGGCTCTCAGGAGCTTCTTCTTGAGTAGAGCTTGATTCTCCCTCTTTATCCTTGCCTTTTCCCTTTGGCAAATGTTTCAGCCTGACAGGTGCATTTCCCAAAGGGGACGTGGTGAAATCTACTCCAAGGTAGATAAGGCCATTCATTCTACACCAATGTTCTGTTCACCGCAATGTTTCCTTAACCCTTACCTCAATGGTCTGAGGTGCCTTTGTTCTATCTATTTCGGCAAATGGCCAGCTTGTCCCCATCCGTGTCTAGATACACCTGATCAACTTCTTGATCGGTAGTTTGATAACCTTTTGGAACAATGGCCACACCATATTAAATAATCTCTGCCAGGCCAAGTGAGAGTGATCCTTTCTTCTGAGTTCGACCTCATGATATAGGTCGATGTAGATATCCTCGATTTGTGGAACGTGGATCGGATCGAAGTTTTGCCTTAGGGAGGTAATTTCTTGGATCGAAGGTGGGCCTTGCCAGGAAATTGTGCTTTAGATTGAGCAGTTCTAGCTCTGCAAACATTTCCCAATATGTTTTGTGGGAAATATAGGTATACCTACCCACTGTAAGGGGGAAAGGAGTTCCACCCTTCTTTCTTTTCAGGCACTTCTCATGGTATGTTATGAGCTACCTGGACAGCTCCAACAGGATCAGCTTAGGGCCAGCATACCTTGGCAATTTGGTGGGCTCCCCCAAGAAGTTAGCTACTCTGAGATAGGTGAAGGTGGGGAATTGGGTAAATAATGCCCCCACTTCTCAGTCGCTGTGACTATGCTCTTGGTCATCCGACCATGAGTCATATTTGGCCTCAAAAGGCAGATGATGCCGTAGAAGAAAGCATCATTGATCTTGGTAAACTATGAGATGTTGTTCTCCAGCTTCAACTCTAGGTAGTATTCATATATTTTCACCTGAGGCCAAACTCCGCATCGGCTCAAGCTTTGGATAATCCCTCTCTGAGGCTACAGCGTAGACTACGTAGGAGTTCATGTAGAACCTCCCCGTTGTGGTGAGTTGTTGGAGCTACTCAGAGATGGTGCTACTTATGATCTCTACCCACTCAAAGCGCTGATCAGGCACATTCTTATTCATGGTTTCTAGGTACTTGAGCATCCATTTGTGAAAGTAATGGGCATCAGAAAGCCCAAAACTCTACTTAGGAATGTGATGGTATCACTCAATTTCTCGGAGAAGTCACTACGGTGAATAACCTGTGGCCACCTGGTTATCACCTTCTTATTCTTCAAATACACTTCATTCATCAGCTGCATGCATTTGTCTTCGTTATCCTCCCATGCCTTGATGCAGTCTTCTTAGCTTACAGCCACAAAATGTCGGTGGTGGGGAATGCCTATCATGATCTTAAGTGTCAAGGAAGTGAGGTTGATTATGACCTCGCCCTTTTCATTTTCGACACACCTTGTGTCTTTTTGTAACAATGGGCCACCACCATCATAAACTCATTATTTACTGCACTGACAGGGATTCCCCTAAAGCAAAATGCAGACCACTGCCCACCAGCTTGTCCATCCAAGGACTGCCTATGACCCTCCTGGTTCTGGCCCAAAAATCTTCCATGTCAATGTGGCCAAGTTCGGAATCTCTGATATCTAGATCACATTCTCGCCTGGGACTCGGGCATTCTGACCCTTTGATATTTGTATTTCATCTCTTCCTCTATGAGCTTAGCCTTACCCTTTGACTTGGTTGGCCTCTTGCTTGATGTAGACATATGTGGATCTGAGTTCAGTTGCTGATCTGCAAGAAGAAGGAGTGAAGTCCAACGCAAAAGAGCCATGTTAGCTATCAGATCTTCCATTAAAGCATTACAGAATGAGGAGTTAGCAATTTTAAGGCATTCTGGCACAGGCGCAGGAACACCGCAGATCATGAGGTTAATAGTATGGCGCACTGAAGCGGAGTGTTACAAGGAATAAATCAACACCAAAGGGTGCAGGGCGCAAGGATTTTGCATATAACATCATTTTGTTGTAGATAGGGGTGTGCCTGTGCCATTATATGCGGTTTTATACTGGGCACAAATAAGTTTGGTGTTGCATGGGAGTAGGATGCACCAATGGCGCAGGTAATTTGCATGTAACATGGAATTTTGGTGCACCGAAGGGCGCAGGATTAATGCGTGTAGCACTAACTTTATGTGCAAAAGGGGGCTTTGGCGTGGTGCAGGAAAAGATTGCATGGCACTTTTGTTGTTGTTAGCGGGATTGCGCTGCGCCGGGTTTAGGATTTACTTGGTTTATGCATGGCACAGGGATTTTGTGTGCTGCAATCAAGGTCAGTGCACCCTCTTGGCGCGACTGTGTTTTCTGTAACAAGGGTGGCGTGATTGTGCCAAGAGAAAAATGCGGCCCAAAACTAACTTTTAGGTTTTCTCTCCTTTCTTGATGGGTTTGCGGTCTTTTAGGCCTCCTTCTTCATGGATTTAGATGGTGAAGGGGGCACAACAAAGAGATCTGGGTTCATTTTTGAGACAGAGCCCTCTTGGCCAGCAGATCTGGAAAGAGGGTGAAAACAGGTTTGGGAGGGAAGATTTGCAAAAAACGGGTAGGAGGGGTTTATGGTTCTTAGATTCATTTCACCAAACCTCACAAACAACCAACAAAACAAAAACACAAGAGAAGCAAGGACCACTTACCTAGAATATATAGAATGAGAGAAACGAAGTGGGGTCCACGAACGCGACATGAGAATGATGGGCGCGCTGACAGGTGCAGAGGAATAAAGTTTTTCACATGTTTTTGATTGTGAAAGTGACAGGGTGGATGCACCTATATATAGCCAAAAGTGTAATAAATGCGCCAACCACTTTTTAGAGGCGCACCAAAACACGTGTCGACATGGAAAAATTTGCACCCGCCCTTTGGCGCGGATATGTTTTTGTCAACATGAAATTATCTGCGGCTTAAGTGCAAATTTAGTACTATCAACACTGGATTTTGAGCGCCTTGGCACACCAAAATATGGCGCAACATTTTTTTGTTGACAGAAGGTGCATGCGGGCAAGCGCAAGAAAGAAAGGCGCATCACGGGAAGGCGCAACAATTGTTGTGTCAACACTTTAAAGGGTGCGCCAAAGGAAATAAAGGGGGCACAAATTTAGTCTGTGTTGTATAGGTAAAAGGTGCGCCCAACCAAAAAAGACCAAAATGACTAAGTTCAGAAAACTAGATTTCCCGAAAGGGATTTTACAACATTCCAAACGCTGAGGGACCCCGACGAGGAACCAAAACAAAATTTTGGTATGGTTACCTGTAAAATTTCCCTCATCAATTTTACAGATAACAACTGGCTCTTTCTGGGGACTATCTTTGAGTGAAGCTCAAGGGTAGAGAACCCCAGATCAACATGTGCCTATCCATTGGGTTACAGAGTCAAAAACAAGGGCAACAACGAAAGCAAACACACGATGAAAGCAAACACACACAAAAAAGAAAATCAGACAGAGAAGAGAGAGAAGCTCTACTTCCTAAATATTTTGAGATGCTGCCCACTATAGGGAAGCGGGAGATCAACTTCATCTAGATACGAGAGATAGAAGCTATTCTCTCCATTGAGATGCTTAATCTTGAAAGGTCCTCTCCATAGAGAATCAAATTTCCCGTGCATGCCCTTTGGTTCTCTTCATTTGTCCCACAAAAGGACGAGATCTCCCATCTGGAAATCTCTTTGCTTGGCTTTTTTATCGAACAATCTCTTAACTTGATTCTGATGTTCGGTGATCCTGTCGACCACTCTTACTCTTTTTTCTTCAAGCTCTGCTAGATACATGATCCTCTTTTCAAGAGAATTTTGGAAAGTCTCATCTTCAATTGCTCGTGCCAAGCGTAGAGCAGGAAGTTCTACAAAAATGGGAAGCTCGGCGTCGATTCCATATAACACTTGAAAAGGTGACATACCGAGAGACCTCTTGGGAGTAATGTGGTCCGCCCACAAAGCATCATACAATGACTTGTGCCATGCGTCACTGACTCTCATCAACTAGCTTCCGTATGATGGTCACTAAGTTTTTATTACTGGATTCTGCCTGACCATTTCCCTAGGGGTAATAATCCGAGGCGTGGGCCAAGATTATCCCGTGTTCATAGAAAAAACCAACAACTTCTCGTGAGGAGAATTTGGAAGCATTATCAGCAATGATTTTGTGTGGAATGCCAAATCTCACGATGATATTCTCTTTGATGAAATTACAAACAACTTCAGAGGTGGCATTCTTGATAGGTATGGCCTCCACCCATTTGGTGAAGTAATCATTGCTTGTCAAGACATAACTATGTCCGCACTCGATTAAGGGGATGGAGTGCTCCGATAAAGTCAATTCCCCACTGCCCGAATGGTTCATCAATAACTGACCGCCCGAGGGGAAAAGCAGCCAATTTTGGTTTGCCAACAAATTGTTGGCAGAGCTCACATTTTACTACCCAGTGGTCAGTATCCTCAAACAACGTTGGCCAATAGTACTTGGCCCGGATGATCTTGTGTTCCATCACGGAAGAGGAGAAATGACCACCACAGGCTAAATCATGAAAATTCTCAAGTAGCTTTATCTGTTGTGGCTTGTCAACACATCGCAAGAAGATGCCATCTATTCCGCGTTTGTATAAACAGTCATCCCAGATGACATATCTTGCTACTCTGAGCTTTATAGTACGCTTCTCCTTTGAAGTTAGATGAGCTAGGCACTCACCGTAAGTGAGAAAGAAAGTGATATCAGAATACCATTCATCGCTAGTCATGACAAATAGAACCATGGGTAGAGAATCAGCTTTCTCCAGCTGGCTTTGTGTTCCATCGGTGCAATCATCCTTTTCCTCAGGGTCTTCTGAATCTCATTTTTCAGCCATGAGCTGACATAGGCCCTTGCCTCTTACCAGCTTGGTTGGTTTTATATCTAGATCATACTCTTGAACCTTTGCAATCCAATTTCCTCACAAACTCCCTAACTCCTGTTGAGTTAAGATTGACTTGACTGCGTGTCAGGGACCAACACCACTGTATGAGAGTTTAGAATATAATACCTGAAGTTCTTGACTACTTTGACAATGGCGAAGGCATGCTTTTCCAACTGAGACATCTTTAATTCATGAGGCTTGAGGGGAGAGCTCATGAATGCGATCGGGGATTCAACATCCTCAGAATTCTTTTACATTAGGATGGCCGAATACGGTATGCTCAGATGCATAGCTATACATGATAAAATCCTTGGAGAAATCGGGACATACCAGGACTGGTGCGTGAGTGACGGAGGATTTTATATCCTCGAATGACGCCTTTCCTTCTTCGCTCCACCGAAAGTTGGCGACCCTTTCATCATGTTTGATATGTGGCGAGTCTTTTCAGCAAAGTCGGGAACAAAGCATCTGAGAAAGTTTACTTTTCCGAAGAAAGAGTGAATGCTAGTCTTACTTTTGGGTAAAGTAAGGCTCTGAATAGCCCTAACTATTTCGGTATCTATCTTTGTCCCTTCCTTACTTATAACGTGTCCCAAAAAATTTCCTTCGTGACTCCAAAAGACTTTTTCGATTTAGGAGATCCCGTGTTCTCGGCATCTAATCAATACTTGCTCCAAATGATCACAATGATCATTTCACTGTTTAGAGAACATAGTTAAGTCATCCAAATAAACTATGATAACCTTCCCCATCATACCTTTGAACGCGAAGTCCATCGCCCGCTGAAAGGTGGCACCAACGTTGGTCAAGCCAAAAGGCATCCTGTTATAGGAAAATGTGCCCCAGGGGGTAGTGAATGCTGTTTTGAATTGGTCTTCAAGACAAGACTTCAATCTGATTATAGCCCAAAAACCATCAAGCATGGACAAAATTTCAAACCAACCATCTACCTTGCGAACTCCGATCCATTATGGGAAGCGGGTAGTTGTCCTTCAAGGACACTTGATTTAAGTTACGAAAATCCACGCATATGTGTATCTCACCATTTTTCTTGCATACTGGCACAATGTTCGTGACCCAGGTACTGTGATGGATAGGAAAAATGATCCTTGCATCTAACATCTTCTGAATTTCAGCCTGGATGGTACCTGAGATCTTGGGATTATAGTGCCTCTATTTCTGGCGAAAGGGTTTGACACCTTCTTTCAACGGATGTCATGCTAGACGTCTTTTGGCTTGAAAGACTTTAGATCGGCATAGGACCATGCCAATACATCCATGTATTTCTTCAACGCAATTTGATGAATTTCCACTTTTCTTCGGTGTGCAACATTTTCCGATGTTCACAAACTACGGATGTTCTATCAAACCTAAATTGACCGGTTCGGTTCTGGAGAGGAGTTAGGATTATCTCAACTTTTCTTTTTGACAAAACGATCATGTCTGTCAAACAAACGATCCAAGAAACCAAACCTTTGGAATTTTATTTCCTTTGAGCTGACATATGCCATCACTTCCTTTTGATTCCTCGTCTTGATCCGTAACCGATTCATGGCATGCAGAAGTGGATCCTTCAAAATGAAGCTCACTAAAATTTTCTACCTTTTCCAGGAAGGCAATAAGTTGATTGTCATCATTGAATACCTACCAGTGCTGAGAGAGTTGTCTAGCACGCTTGGGTGGAAAACTACCTCAATGGTATATGTGTCTGTTTTCAAACCTAAGTGAGGGAGCATGAGGGATGCCGAGATGGATAATGAATCAGCCATGTCAGTTCTGAGCTCTTGGGATGGATTTTATTGAAAAAGCGTCAAAATCTTCAATGTTGTCCCATACCGCATTGTGGTAATGCCTGAGCCTTTCATTTTTCACTTGGTATATCCTTTTAACTTGATTTACGACCAGCTCTGCATCACCCTATACTTTTAGGTTCTTGATTGCTCTTTCTTTTACGGCCTGCATGCCAAGTAGCAAGGATTCATACTCAGCAGTATTATTCATATTGAAAAACTACAACTTGAAAGAGAGAGGAATAATCTCCTCCTCAAGAGATATTAAGCACCAAAGGCATCCACTAGTCAAGCATGTACCGCCATCAAACTCAACGTCCATATCTTGCAAGATCTATTTCGATGAGAATATCCATTTTATCAGACTCAGTAGATAAGAAATAATTCCCATCCCTGATGATTCAAAGAGAATTTGGGCTTTGGGGTCATTGGAGTTAGTAACCAAGTACTTCTTTTGTGATTCCGGCTCTAATGTTTGCATTACACCTTTGACGGGGATTCTAGCCTTAGACTAGTCCATATGAATCTCTCCACCAACTTCACTGCAAAAGCTCCTTCCTAGTAGAATTCCATATGCTGCCGAATATCGGCAACGAGGACGGTCATCTTTACTCTTTTCTCTGGGAACGCTGCAAATGCAAACTACGCATCTTTGATTTGACCGATCAACGGAACCTGCTTGGTTTCCAAGGAGTAACATCTGCCAAAAGGCTTGGTAAGTGTGAGGCCCAGAGCATGGGCTACTTTTCCGGCATGACATTATCGGAAGCCCCAGAATCAATTATGCAGTTGCTTAGTTTGTGACCATTGATTAGGAGGGAGAGATAGAAAGGTTCTATTTTTCCTGATGCAGAAGTTGAGGCAACATTTATGCGAGATGCAGAGGAGTAGAAAGAATTCCTTTCGGGGAACCTGAGTAGTTATGACAAATTTGGCTTTGAATGTATTCGATCAACCTTACAAGTCTGTTTGGGGTTTGACTGAAGATACTCGGCTTCAGACATTTGGATCTTGGTCTTTTTAGCATGATCAATTATGTCAAACACGGCCAAGGGTTGCGTTGATGAAGGAATGAGTCCCTCATTTCACGATGGTAGGGTAGGATTACTGGTCTTGATAGGAATATGAGAGGGCTGATTCGGAGGGGAGATAGGGGAAAAATATTTCTTCAAAAAGACTTAATAACAGGTTGAGCAGGAAGGGGATTACCTCTTTTAGTGATGGTTGGAGGCGTGTTTGACACGGCCTTCTCTTTTTACATCCTGGCAGCAACTTTTGCTTCTTTTCCTTGAGAGCGGGTGAAAACAACATATGACTGTCCACTCGCATATCCTTGGGTACCCTCTTCTTCATCAGATTCCTCCTCATCAAATTCCATATACCCGATAGTAGAGTCGCCAGTCGGTTCACCGACATCTTGATCATCTTCACCTGGTGATGAAGGTTCTTCATAATTTTTCTCCTCTTCTTCGATTTCAGCTAAAGCATTGACCGGAGGGGCCTCAAGCACCAACCGTGGAGTAGCTACAGGTAGGCGCGGCCTTTGTGGGACATTGTTGGAAGTGAAATTCCTCCGTGGGATATCCCGGTATGAAGTGCTAGGAGAAGCCTGAGCTAGTTGCTTCTTTAATGTGAGCAAGTCATTCGCCATCTTCGGAATGCCAGATCTGATGAAGTGGCTTGAGAAGGAGTTGAAACTTTCGGCTTGGATGGCTCTCTTTTTAATTCACCAGATATTAGCAAGTTATCTTCAATCCGTATGGCAGCAGCTTGGGCGAGAACCAAAGTAGTGACTTGTTCTTGCAAGAGTAAGAAACTTACTTTTGAGCTCATGGCGTTTATGAAGAAACACTTCTGATTTTCTGGTGTTGGCAGCATGGCAGGCGGAACACGGTTGATTAGTGAATTGAAACGGCGATGAAATCACGCATGGTTTCATTGACCTCCTTCTTTAGGTGAGTGATCTTGATAAGTAATGCAAACGCGTCCTCTGAAGGCTTATACCTTTCTTCAAATGCAGTCTGTAAGGTGGCCCAACTAGTGATAGATCCAGCCGGAAAATGCTGAAACCATTCTCACTGCAGGTCCTTGCAAGGTCTCCAGGAAGAGGCGAACCGACACATCCTCATGGGTCACATCCAGATGCTACATGATGACATGATGAATGCGGATATGTGTGAATCCATACTTTGCTCCAACTCCCATCAAATTTGGGAAATTCTTTCTGCTCTCCATGAGGGAGCGCGTGAATAGAGATGTGGCAAAGCGAGTGGGCCCATAGCATTTCCCCATGGTACGCCATTTGAACAAATGAAAAAGGACGTGAGCTGGAAGCACAGCCCACCGAGCAAAAAAGCACTGCAAAGAGATGAGGATGTTCCTTGTGAGAAATGCTTCCTTCGTGGAGGTGAGACACTTCTGGATGACCAGCCAGCTGAACTTAGTGATGAGAAGCGTGCCGGTGTAACACTGAAGTTGTGCCTTTGAAGTAGATCAAAAGTAGGATCGATTACTCCATGAGCTCTTCTACTATGAGTAAATGGTTCACCCACCAGTGTACCTTCCAGATCTGCAATATTTTGGAGCGACTTAAAAACTCTTTTTGGTTGTACTTGCTGATTTTCTGATTTTTTTGATAAAAATCAGCAGCATGTACCTTTTCTAAATATTTAATTTTATCCCCTTTTTGGAAACCGGTTGCGGTTTAATGACAAATATTAATGAGGATAAAATAATGGCCAACTTAGTAAGCTGATTTTCAGATCTTAGAGTTGACTTTTGGCAAGGGTTTGAAATTTTGCAAAATAGTCAAAAACTCAGATCTACATAAAAATACGGGTTTTTGTAAAAACTCAAAGAAACTAAAGATCTCTAACTAGCCCCATCTATGGATCCTCAAGAAAATTTTTAGTTTGGAGCATTTTTGCAAAAATTTGGATTTTAACAAAAAGTTAAAATTTGCAAACAGGTAGTGACTTTTTTATTTTTTACTGATTTTCTAATATACCACTACCATAGATCTATTAGATCTGTTCGATCCCCAGTAGAGTCGCCAAAAGATGTTGGTCGAAAATCTATCGTTTGGGTAGATCTATGGATGGATAGACGAGCCAACAAAGTGTGCAGGGCATAGCCCTCTTTGAGTCAAAGCAAAGCGAAACTGGTTTATTTTTATTCTACCAACAGGAATCTGTGCAAGTCTCACAATATTCTGCCTTTGGGGGTTTGGGATCTCATCCCAGTAGAGGTGCTTCCAACTGTGAAAGGAAAGGAGAGAAGGTAAAGAACGAAGATAAGATAGATCCAAAGGAGAAAAGAAATGAATTCCAAAGCAGAAAGATCAGAAGGTCTATGTTTTGGGATTGGTAATAAATGGAGCCAAACCTACTTGCATAAACGAACAAAGCAATACTGATGAACAAATGACAAAAAAGTAGAGGTAGATTCAACAGAATAAACATACAGATCTAACATAAGAAATTTCTGATGCATAACACAGGTATTCAACACAAAGTCTCAATATTGTATTAATATTTTCTTCTGTTACAAAAGTACAAAGCCTTTTCTCCTTACTTCTATTTTTCATCTAAAAAGTTTCCACCACTTGAATACAACAAGTATTCAAGTATTTATAGAAGGAGAAGAGAGAAGGCAAAAAGAAACCAACAACTAATTACAAAATATCTAAAATATCTAAAAGTCAACTGTTGACTTTGGGCAACTTGGTGGATGACAACATCCCATGGTGCAACATGGATGATGTCATCATTTGTGCCAACATACTCTTAGATATTTACAAAAAGAAAGCCAAGAGGAAGAAGGCTATTCATCGTTGTTCCATGGCTGAAAGGGAGTATCTTGCTTCTTTTGCTGTTCGGAGAGGTAATGTGGAACTGGGTCTAATATTCCATGAATTTACTGACCATCGGCTAAAGTTGATCCTGGGTAGGACCCTTTGTATGATCGCCGATAACCTCACAAGTCTCCGCTCATCTCTCGAAGTTTTTCTGGAGCTTGAAATATTCATTACTTGTCTCCATCAGTACCCCACAAAATCACGACAGGCCAAGAAAGGTTATTGATGAATTCAAGGTGTCAAAAGTGACTTCTAGCCCTAGCCCCTACGAGACAATCTCCTCAAGATCCGAATAGTTTCATCTACGCCTTCCTCAAGGCGAAAGAAGGAGTGAGCAAGCCCAGAGACATTCTTAAGATAATTTGCTCCATTTGATGTATCACATCCAGGGCTTCCTCCTTGACCTTGTCTATCTTCTCCAGGACAAATTCCATCTGATCAACTCGGTAATCCAAAGTAGCAAGGATTTTGCTTGGGTACCACTGGGTGATCGAAAATACCAATTTTACCAAATCATCGACTGAGAAGTCGAGCATCTTCTGGAATGTCTCATGTTGCAACCTAGCATGGTCCAACTCTTCGGAGATAGGTCCCGCAATCACCTGGAGTTCCTTGTTCACCCAACCAATGTTCTGATATAATTCGGTGAACTTGACAATTACTTCCTCATTGTCCTTGAGGATTTGGTCTCTCTAGGCGGATACTTGCCATACCTTGTTCGCCAATCTTGGCATATTTGTTTATCTTATCCTGACTTAGGACCTCAGGAGTTTCGGTGGCAGTTGTAGGAGGTGCACTACCCATTTTCTGCAGGGCATGGAGAAGATGCTTATTCTGTTCTTTTAGTAGCCTCTTCTCTTCCTTTGCTTCTTGAAGCTTCTTGCAAAGGGCATCCACCGTAGATAGGGCCTCTCCTTGAAGGATTTCAGATGACATTCCCATTGTGACCTGTGTCACTGTGTAATCTGTAGGGGACAGATCCTTTTTATCTTTGAGGGGTTGGGATACACAATCTCCATCACTCTTTCTCCCGATGCACTCTGAGAGAAGTGGGTTATGGGATTTTTCTTCTTAGCCCCTTTTGCTGGGATGACGGAGAAGTCCATTGGTGCAATGGGGACTTTCCTCTTATGCTGACTCAAGTGCTGGGAGATCCATGCTGGACTTAAGGGAGTGGGACCAGAGGTGGAAGAGGGAGCAGCTGCAGTAGATGAGGGGAAGTGCGTAGAGACACTCGGTGGCGGCATCGAAAGAGAGGCCAAGAAAGTGCTCACGGGAGGAAGGGATACTCATAGGGAGGTAGTCGTGGGGAATGGAAGGGATCTAAGAGATGAGAGAAGAAATAGTGGGGGACATCTTCGCGAGAGAAGAGAAGATGGAGGAAGAGGAAGGGGGAATAGTAGAATATGGGGAGAGGATACGACCAAAGGAATGGTCGCTTGAGTCACATGAGAAGGGGGAGAAGGGACGGTGGGAACCTCCATGGTTGTAGCAGTGGCAACATCCTGAGTGGATGTGCCTATTGGAACACTCTCTTCCGCTTCTTTCTCCGGGGATACCAGAGTCACAACTTGTTCCCGTGCGGTGGAAGGAGGGCTCTCAGGAGCTTCTTCTCGAGCGGAGCTTGATTCTCCCTCTTTATCCTTGCCTTTGCCCTTTGGTAGATGTTTCGGCCTGACAGGTGTACGTTGCCCAAAGGGGATGTGGTGAAATCTACTCCAAGGTAGATAAGGCCATTCATTTTGCACCAATGTTCTATTCACCACAATGTTTCCTTAACCCTTACCTCAATGGTCTGAGGTGCCTTTGTTCTATCTATTTCGGAAAATGGCCAGTTGTCCCCATCCATGTCTAGATACACCTGATCAACTTCTTGATTGGTAGTTTGATAACCTTTTGGAACAATGGCCACGCCATATTGAATAATCTCTGCCAGGGCTAAGCGAGAGTGATCTTTTCTTCTGAGTTCGACCTCATGATACAGTCGATGTAGATATCCTCGATCTGTGGAACGTGGATCGGATTGAGTTTTGCCTTAGGGAGGCAATTTCTTAGATCGAAGGTGGGCCTTGCTGGGAAATTGTGCTTTAGATTGAGCAATTCTAGCTCTGCAAACATTTCCCGGGCTTTGTTGTGGGAAATGCAGGTGTACCTGCCCACTGTAAGGGGGAAAGGAGTTCCACCCTTCTTTCTTTTCAGGCACTTCTCATGGTATGTTATGAGCTACCTGGACAGCTCCAACAGGATCAGCTTAGGGCCAGCATACCTTGGCAATTTGGTGGGCTCCCCCAAGAAGTTAGCTACTTTGAGATAGGTGAAGGTGGGGAATTGGGTAAATAATTCCCCCCACTTCTCAATTGCTGTGACTATGCTCTTGGTCATCCGACCATGAGTCATATTTGGCCTCAAAAGGTAGATGATGCTGTAGAAGAAAGCATCATTGATCTTGGTAAACTGTGAGATGCTATTCTCCAGCTTCAACTCCGGGTAGTATTCGTATATTTTCACCTGAGGCCAAACTCCGCATCGGCTCAGTGCTGGATAATCCCTCTCTGAGGCTAGCAGCATAGACTACGTAGGAGTTCATGTAGAACCTCCCCGTTGTGGTGAGTTGTTGGAGTTGCTCAGAGATGGTGCTGCTTATGATCTCTACCCACTCAAAGCGCTGATCAGGCACGTTCTTATTCATGGTTTCCAGGTACCTGAGCATCCATTTGTGAAAGTAATGGTCATCATAAAGCCCAAAAACTCTACTTAGGAATTGATGGTATCGCTCAATTTCTCGTAGAAGTCATGCGGTGAATAACCTGTGGCCACCTGGTTATCACCTTCTTATTCTTCAAATACACTTCATTTATCACTACATGCATTTTCTTCGTTATCCTCCCATTCCTTGATGCAGTCTTCTTAGCTTATAGCCACAAAATGTCGATGGTGGGGAATGCCTATCATGATCTCGAAGTGTCAAGTAGTGAGGTTGATTATGACTTCTCCCTTTTCGTTTTCGACACACCTTGTGTCTTTGTTATAACAGCGGGCCACCACCATCATAAACTCATTATTTACTACACTGATGGGGATTCCCCCAGCAAAATGCAAACCACTGCCCACCAGCTTTTCCATCCAAGGACTGCCTATGACCCTCCTGGTTCTGGCCCAGAAATCCTCCATGTCAATGTGGTCAAGTTTGGAATCTCTGATATCTAGATCATATTCTGCACTCTGGGATTCGGGCATTCTGACCCTTTGATATTTGTATTTCATCTCTTCCTCTTTGAGTTTAGCCTTACCCTTTGACTAGGTTGGCCTCTTGCTTGATGTAGACATATGTGGATTTGAGTTCAGTTGCTGATTTGTAAGAAGAAGGAGCGAAGTCCAACGCAGAAGAGCCATGTTAGATGTCAGATCTTCCATTAAAGCATTACAAAATGAGGAGTTAGCAATTTTAAGGCCTCTCGGGTGTAGGGCACAGAACACCGCAAGTGCAGGGTTAATAGTATGGTGCACTAAAGCGGAGTGTTACAGGGAATAAATCAGTGCCAAAGGGCACATGGTGCAAGGATTTTTCATATAACATCATTTTTGTTGTAGACATGGATGCGCCTATGCCATTATATGCGGTTTTATACTGGGTGAAAATAAGTTTGGTGTTACATGGGAGTAGGATGCACCAATGGCACAGGCAATTTGCATGTAATATGGAATTTTGGTGTGCCGAAGGGTGCATGATTAATGCGTGTAGCACTAACTTTATGTGCGCAAAGAGGGTCTTTAGCGCGGCACAGGAAAAGATTGCATGGCACTTTTTGTTGTTTTTAGCAGGATTGTGCTGCTACTGGGTCTAGGATTTACTTGGTTTATGCATGGTACAGGGATTTTGTGTGCTGCAATCAAGGTCAGTGTGCCCTCTTGGCACAACTATGTTTTCTGTAACAAGGGTGGCGATTGCACCAAGAGAGAAAATGTGGCCCAGAACTAACCTTTAGGTTTTCTCTCCTTTCTGATGGGTTTGCGGTCTTTTAGGCCTCGTTCTTCATGGATTTAGATGGTGAAGGGGGCACAACAAAGAGATCTAGGTTCATTTTTGAGGCAGAGCCCTCTTGGCCAGCAGATCTAGAAAGAGGGTGAAAATGGTTTGGGAGGGAAGACTTGCAAAAATGGGTAGGAGGGGTTTATGGTTTCTTAGATTCATTTCACCAAACCTCACAAACAACCAACAAAACAAAAACACAAGAGAAGCAAGAACCACTTACCCGAAATATATAGAATGAGAGAAACAAAGTGGGGTCCACGAACGTGACACGAGAATGACGGGCACGCTGACAGGTGCAGAGGAATAAAGTTTTCACGTGTTTTTGATTGTGAAAGTGACAGGGCGGATGCACCTATATATAGCCAAAAGTGTAATAAATGCGCCAACCACTTTTTAAAGGGGCGCACCAAAACACATGTCGACATGGAAAACTTTGTGCCCAGTGGTACGGATATGTTTTTGTCAACATGAAATTATCTACGCCTTAAGCGCAAATTTAGTACTGTCAACACTGGATTTTGAGCGCCTTGGCGCACCAAAATATGGCGCAACATTTTTGTTGTTGATAGGAAGGCGCATGCACCTTGGCGCAGGCAAGAAAGGCGCATCACGGGAAGGTGCAACAATTGTTGTGTCAACACTTCAAAGGTGCGCCATGGAAATAAAGGGGGTGCAAATTAGATTTCTGAAAGGGATTTTACAACATTCCGAATGCTAAGGGACCCCACCGGGAACCGAACAAAATTTTGGTATGGTTACTTGTAAAATTGCCCTCGTCGAATTTTATAGGATAACAATGTCATGCCGTGATTTATCGCTGATTTCATAATTCATTATTTATTATTGTAATTTATATAGGTCATTGTAAAATGAATATATGTATAATGTAGTCTCATGTTACAAAAAATTTATATTTGAAATTTGCTAATATGTATGAGATGCTAGTTTTAGGGATATCTTAGGAAATGTGCATTTAATCATAGGTTCAACTTGATTCATAGTTACGTATGGTAAAATAAAGGTTTGATATATATATATATATATATATATATATAAATGAATTTGAAGTTAATATCTAGTAGTACATTTTCAGTGTTCAATAAATGATTAATTAATTAGTGTGTTGTATTCTTACCTTGTAAATGTAACAAAGAGATTTAATCAAAACACTCAACCCTAGTATAAGATTCGTGCATAACATGTCTTCATGTGTGATCCTTCTTACCATAGAAGAAATTGAAACCGTAGAATGAACTTAACTTGCTCTCGATGGAACCTCCTAGTTTAGGTAAATAAAACCCCTAGTTTGTATTACCATCATGGTTAGTATGTTTAGCCTTATCGTCATGAATCTTGACGGTTAGGAATGACCTGAAAAACTTCTTATGGAGTAAGTAGAGATATTACTCCCTTAGTATCCTAATGGAATACCAAGTCTTACGAAGGTAGATCTAGAAATTTTTCTTGTCATCGAATAAATTTTCCCGATGGGATCTATACGATACCATGGAGTTAGTGAAATAGTTGTACTATGACTTAAACTCATGTTAATGATCTCTTTAGATCCTCTCAACGAAATGTGTTACCATGGTTTCTAACAACATAACACCTTGGTCTTTCATGAAGGTTGTTTAGCATTAATTTTTCCTCTCACCTTAAATATTTATAGTTGGGGCGTAGATATTTAGGTACAATTTGAATTAAAGTAAACCTTGGCTGATTAAGGGGTTAACTTGTGGGTAGAGAACTATTAGTAACTCTTGTGCAAACGAATTTGATTTGAAATATGTCAACTTAAAAGAGACCTAAGAAACAATGTCAATGAAATGAGGAACAAAATATATGTGATAATGGTTTAGGAACAAATTATCACGTGAAGTCCTTATGGTTGATTTAAGCTTTGAATTTTGTTAAGAATGGATACAAATTGTTCTTGGTGGGACTAGGCATTCGAGCCAATATAGAGTCCACTAAAAATAAAATAGAATAAAATTATGTCATGTAAATGATTAATAGAATAAAACTAAATTTTGGAACCAAAAAACCATATTACGAGAACAATTGTGCTTCTAATGCAAGTAAGTTTATAGGAAAGGGAAACTTTAACCTTCTCCTTCTTGGAATAGTATTTTTTTTCCCTCGAAAACTTATGGTTGGTCCCCTTGCATAATGAGGGTAAAATTTAACGTCAACTAAACATATTTTAGGAAACAAACCTTTAGCATAAGAACAAGAGAATTAGGAACCTTGTATGCAATTTGAAATATGGAAAATAATAATTTAAGTTATGAAGATTGTCATAAGGGATAAAGAGAAAAATTAAAATGGTCAAACTGTAAGTTGAATGTGGAATGAACTTATGAATATGTAGGTGGAAGAAGGAGAAAATTATACTTACATAATAATGTTATTGGAATGTTAATCATAATGAATATGTAATCATGATAATGATGTGTTGTGGGGTTGCCTATCCTTGAGTCCCTTTTCTTGTGGCTGAGTTATTGCTAGCATTTTTCATTGGAGAAAGTGTGGCATCGACATGTATATGGTGTTTTCGTGTCTATGTGAGTTGATGAATTATGTAAGTGTCTTGTGCATTGTTGAGTTTCTCTTCTTGGAGCCCTTGTGGTGTTGTGTAGTGAGCAATGTAAGTAAAAAAATAAAATATCCTAATATTTTTACTGTTATATTTATGTGTGTAAAATGTGGGCATTACACTTGGTATCAGAGTGAGGTTCATGCTCTCGAACCTCTGGGGTAGATTAGAGTTGTGATGGTGTTGCATGATGGTGGTGGATATTGGAAGAGTAATGTGATATAAGCATGATGTGAACTATGTCATAATTGTGATATTTTGAATGCACATGTTGTGTATGTTACTTAGTGCATATTTGTTACCATGTTGATGTGCTTGTGATGAGATTATTCTCTCTCCTTTTCATAGATTCTATGAAGAGTCCATGTGTGATGTACCACCTTATTGTGTGTGAAAAAAACATGTTATTGTGGATTGTGGAGTATTGGAGCATTTTGGGAATTATGTGATATGAAGGTGTATTGAGGTATTGCATGAAAAATTGTTGTAAAGTGAATTGGATTTTATCGTGATGTCATCACCATGTTGTGATAAATCGTGTGTGTCACCATGTTGTAATTGGAATTGACTATATGTTGTAAGGTTATACATTGTGTTCCTCATATGTATAATTCATGAAGAAAAAAATGTGATGGTTCATGTCGTGATTTAGGGGCATATGGTGGGTGTATGATCCCTAATGTACAATGATTGCACTTTGGGTGCAAAATGTGGTAATGTGATGTATCGTAACCCATAAAAGTAATGATTGTGTTATACCCTATATATATACCATGCATAAGATGCTATGGTTAATGTGTGTGAATCACCATTGTGTTAGTGATGTAGTTATATGTTATGTTGTGGACCCTACACTAACCAACCCTAAGGAAATCAGGTAAAATGTGTATGTTTGGAGTGAGAAAATGTGTACCGTTGACTAGTCACTCGAGCTGAGTATGAGATAGGAAGTGGAGCCTTACATAGGCTGAAAACCCACTTTTGTTTGTTTGGTATGTGTGGCACTTGCTCAACGGGTGTCATACATATTGTGTTTCACGGACACCTTAGGCTCAGTAGATGGTGACTTGTACTCTTTTCTCTCTCCCGATATGGTTATTGTATGGATTCAACCTATGTGATTTTGACTATGTTGAGCCTTGTCGAAGTGGTGGCGGGATGATTTAGATAGAGATGATGACAGTTGTATTATTTGATATGTTATTTTACGAGCTAAGGCTTGATGTTCCGAGTGTCAGAAACTCATTGAGTACCCCACTTGGTGGCCATATAAGGCCACATAGTTATTGTGATGTGTTATTTCTCTACACATATTTTATTCATAAATTGAAAACTTTCCCTTTTCTTGCTAGAACCAACAATTTTCTTGATTGACATGTTCTTATATTTGGGCATTTTAATTGGGTTTTTGCACTAACATGTGAATTTTTGCACTAACTATGGCTAATTAGCCATTTTATTTTCTTAGTCTTAAATTTATGTACCAAGTTTAAATTTTTTATAACCTAGCCCAAGGTTTTGGATTTTTCCACTTGGCATTTGAAATGGATTGTTATGCTGGTTCTAATGTCGTAATGTGTTGGAATAGGGTCATGGGATTCACCATGGAGTGGTGGGACATATAGACCCACTTCATTGTATGGGGTTACACCCCAAGGATTTACAAATAACTAGTGGGTTTTTGAACCATGAGTTATTATATCACTTGGGTTAGAGGTATCTGAACTCTATGCGCTTAGGGCCATAGGGTGATCGACTTATTTTGGGGAGCGAAAAGGAAAAATTATCTTTATTTTATTGCTTGAGGGAGGCATAAGAGACTTGAGGGAGGCATAAGAGACACTTGAAGGAGGCATAAGAGACTTTAGGGAGGCATAAGAGACTTTGGGGAGCATAAGAGACACTTGAGGGAGGCATAAGAGACTTGAGGGAGCCATAAGAGACTTGAGGGAGACATAAGAGATTTGTGTGTGTGTGTGTGTGTGTGTGTGTGTGTGTGTGTGTGTGTGTGTGTGTGATTGATGCTTTGGGAGGTATATGGAGTTGTTTTGTGATGTTTTGGGAGGTGTATGGTGTTGGTGTTATGATTTATGTGTACTCTTGTGAGTTTGATTGTGTTTTGTTATGATTGTCTCTTGACGGTTCCCTTGGTTGGTATGGACTATTGGATATTGTCTTTACACTATGTAGCTACAGTTATGGTCTACGATTTCTGTGAAACCTTCACATGAGTAATTGTTGGGAATTCCATGTTGTTGTAGTCTGCTTATGTTATGAGTACTTTTGTGTCAAGGCCATGTGTAATAAGTACTATGTTGTGTGGATCATGTATGTTCAATTCATGGTTCGGTTCAGTTCTTGTGATGTGATACAAGTAGTGCAAGTATGTAGCAAGATGTCTCATGGGTCATTTGTGTTGTGTTGAGTTTTGTGTGACACCTTGATGTCAATTATTGTTGGGCACCCATGAACATAAGACAATTGAAATTTTAAACAAAGAATATTAAGAGATTGAGATTAAGAAGTAATGTAAAGGAAAATATTAACTAAGTAATAAGGTAAACTAGAACTACCAATCTTCACATAGCCTTGAGGTTTTAAGATATTGTTCAACTTTCTTGACGTTCCTTTGATCATGTTCTATCTAAATAGACCTTATCCCTAGACATAACTTGTCGTCATTAGTTTATTTCATTTCTTATCACTACTTCTACTCTTGGTGTTGTGTCACATCGAGGATGATGCTCTTATAAGGGGAGGAAAATGTAGTGCCCAATAATAATAAAAAAAATCAAAATAATTAAGATAGATTGGGTAGCATTAGTGTGTGTTAGTTAAGACTAACCGTAAATCTCATTCTTGTAATATCCATCTCATTCTTGTAGTGCCCCACACAAAAATAAAATAAAATATTAAAGAATTTAATGGAGGTGTGATGGAGGGCGTTCCTCTAAATTTTTTTGTTGGTGGTGTGTGGAAGGGGTAGGCATGTGGTAAAATTGACACCATACATGCACATGAGCCTCCTCAACATCCTAGTCAAACCGGTCATTTCCTTATAATAATACAAACACTTTATTTTGAGATCCATAGGCATTTACCATGGTGAAACCTAGTTAACATTGTAAATTTAGTAGAGATTGGATAGTTGCAGCAAAAAACGTGCATGGATGCGCATGCCAAACGTGGGCTTTGGAATAGGTATTCAAATCCTTCTAAACATAACATATAGAGGATTTTATCAGATTTTGTAGTTGCAAGTGCTCCATAGATATGTATGCAAGAGTGGAAGGATACACTTGCATGTGAACTGCTGGATTTGCCTAAAAGAAATGTGGCCTCGTGGACTGCAATGGCTATTGAATATAGAAAAAATGGGTTTGTTGAAAAGGCTTACAAAATTTCATACAAATGCTACTGGAAGGTGTAAATCTAGCTTTCATGGCCCTTGCCAACATCCTCCCAACTTGTATCAAAATGGGATCTTTGGAGCATGGTTTAGACATCCATCAAAGCATAAAAGATAGAGGAGTTTTGTTAGATGTTGTAGTTGTAAATGCCCTGGATCTGGATCTATATTAAAGTGGGTTCAAATGCTTGTGAGGAAACATCTACTTGCCATTTTTTTTAAATTTTCAAAAGAAGATAAAAGAAGAATATTAATGTCATAATAGAACAATTTTGAATTCACGGGTTTTTTTTTCCAAATGTTGTATTTTGAAAGTGCTTCTTAAACAGGTGATTTTTTCATAGATTTTACCATGGAGTTTCTCTTCAAGGACCCAAACCATCCTTTTACATACAGAGATTGAAGATATAATGGCACAATAGATGGGTTTGAGCATGCACTTGCACTTCTTCTCTTGCTTTTGTCGTGAATATATCCATTTGCAAAATTGAGAAAATCTATGATCCCTTTCATAATGTCGGTGAAAATAGGAAAATAATAATGGGTTTGGATAAAAAAACAAAAACATCTCCATGTGGATTTTTATTATTATGTATTACACTCAAGAGGATACTAAAGATAGTGGGAAATACATAAGTAGGATAGTTCTTGATGATCATCCTATCCGTGTTGATTTTTACAAGGGCTTCCAAGAAGGCGCATAATGCGGCCATTGCGAAGTGGAGAGAAGGTTTGAGATGAGTAGTGCAATGATTATGATCCCGATGGCATTTTTATTGTTGCTTCCTTAAGGTTTTTTCCATCATGGGTTTTTCCTACTGATGACGTTAGTACATCTAAAATCTTGGTTGTGTAGATATTTCCTTTGCATGAGTGTGTTGGTGGGAGATTTTTCAATGGTGGCTTGTTTTTTTTTTTTTTTATTTGTACCTCAGAGTTGATCTCAAGTTCTATTTGGTGCATTGTGTGTTCTAGCTCGTGAGCTCATAAGGTTAGAAACTCCTTACTCGTCTCATCATCTAATATTTCAGCTTGGTGGGTTTAAAATTGGGCTCAATTTGCTACATTGATGATATCTTGTCATCTTGACTTATTTGTGCCTTTAATTTGCAACATATACATGTGCTCTCAACCGAGTGGGTGTTTAGTGAGCTATTTTGAATCAAGCCGAGTGCTCTATGTTATTTTACATGGTTTTTGAGTTGACATTTAATTTCATCGCTTTTTTCTTCATCATATCCAACGCTTGAATAGCTTGCTCAATGTTTCATCATCTCATTTATCTTCAAGGCATGGTTCATCTCTCCTTATCTCTCATAATTTATGTTCTTTAGTTTTCTTTTTCAACGAAATAAAATTTTAAATTGTAGCATTTTTGTATATTTGATTGTATTAAATAAACTTGTTTTAAAACAATAAAACGTTATACTATAACTTACATGATCTAAAATTTCCTTGGTAAACAATGAACTTAAACCCTCACTTTGTGATGATCTAGAAATGTCCCAACCAAACTAGAATGCTACAGTACCCCTTTTTATTGATAGGATGAAGTCGAGTTCCCTGTAAATGAGTTGACCGTTCCCTTGTTAAAACAGATAAATTACAATTTTTGGAGACTCGTAAAGTAACCTTCATAACTCCAGAGAGGGGATGTTAAGCTTCATTTGTGTACCTGTTATGTGAGGAGTAACTTTAATCTCTGGATCGACATCGAATAAAAATTTGTGATCTTTTGACGCCCTTATAGGATCCCTGTTACACCATCTTAGAGCTGTAGGAAGCTGCTAAATTTAAAAAGTTGGGTTTCGTTTTGGCTCATCATTTGATCCCTGAACAACGAATTGTCTTTCCACCTTCGTAAACCTCTAGTATTTTTACTAGACAATTCCCTAGAACCTTCAGTTTGAGAAAAAACACTTTTCTTGATAGTTTGGAAATGGCATTTTGTAGGCCTCCGGTCACATTTTGACTAGGTCAAACTAGACCAATTATGACTAGTGGCTCTGAAAACATGTTACTTGTTTGCTAGTTCTTAGTCATGTCGACTCTGGTGAATTTTCCATATATAAAGGAACTTGTAGGAATTTTATCATTGCACATTCATCCAAAAAACATCGGTTTTGGATGTGGTTTTCTGATCCCTCAAGCTAGCTTTTATTCATTTTCATCTAGGCCAATTACGACCGATGGCCCCGGAAAACTAGCCAACCGTAAACCGTTCGCCAGTTCCAAATTCTATCAGTTCCTATGGACTCTTGGTATATAAGTGGACACATATAAATTTAATCGTGGTGTGTTTCCTCATCGGAAGACAACGTATGAAAGTGGTTTCTTAGCCTCCGAGCTTGTTTTGAACATTTTTGTAGCTAACAGGAAAATGTAAAAAGAAAGTTGTGGGACCCTTGTCAGGTTATCAAACCCCTATGGGAACTTGTTGACACTTGTAAATAACTATTTGGGACTCTATCTCATGGCTTGTTGTGTGAAATATGACTTTTGGAAAAATAATGTTTCTCTCTCTTTCTTATCTTCTTCTCTCTTCTTGGTTACGAAGTGAAATGAAATGAATACATGTCTCTTACCCTTTTCCTTTCCAATGCAAATTATTAATATTATTATGTAAATGGGAAACTAAAGACGTTAATTATGTTAGATTAAGGTGGATGCCATGCCAACGATTTATCGCTGATTTCATGCTCACATGGTTTTGTAGGATCTGAAAGATGGCGAAAGTTGCGATGTGTAATTCATTATTTATTATTGTAATTTATATATGTCATTTTAAAATGAATATATGTCTAATGTAGTCTCATGTTATAGATAAGTTATATTTCAAATTTGTTGATATGTATGAGATGCTAGTTTTAGGGATATCTTAGGAATTATGTATTTAATCATTGGTTCAACTTGATTCATAGTTACGTATGGTAAAAAAAAAGGTTTGATATATATATGGTAAAAGAATTTGAAGTTAATATCTTGTAGTGCATTTTCAGTGTTCAATAAATGATTAATTAATTAGTGTGTTGTATTCTTACCTTGTAAATGTAATAAAGAGATTTAATCGAAACACTCAACCCTAGTATAAGATTCGTGCATAACATGTCTTCATGTGTTATCCTTCTTACCATAAAAATAATTGAACACGTAGAATGAACTTAACTTGGTCTCGATGGAACCTCCTAGTTTAGGTAAATAAAACCCCTAGTTTGTATTATCGTCATGGTTGGTATGTTTAGCCTTATCATCGCGAATCCCAACAGATTAGGAATGACACCTGAAAAACTTATTATGGAGCAAGTAGAGATATTAATCCCTTAGTATCCTAATGGAATGCCAATTCTTTGAAGGTAGATCTAGAAATTTTTCTTGTCATCGAATAAATTTTCCCAGTGGGATCGAGACAACACAATGGATTTAGTGAAATAGTTGTACTATGACTTAAACTCATGTTAATGATCTCTTTAGATCCTCTCAGCGAAATGTGTTATCTTGGTTTCTAACAACATAACACCTTGGTCTTTCATGAATGTTGTTTAGCATTAATTTTTCCTCTCACCTTAAACTATTTATAGTTGAGGCATAGATCTTTAGGTACAATTGGAATTAAAGTAAACCTTGGTTGATTAAGTGGTTAACTTATAGGTAGAGAACTATTAGTAACTCTGTGAAAACAAATTTGATTTGAAATATGTCGACTTAAAAGAGACCTAAGAAACAATGTCAATGAAATGAGGAACAAAAGTATATGTGATAATGGTCTAGGAGTAAATTATCACGTGAAGTCCTTATGGTTGATTTAAGATTTGACTTTCGTTACTAATGGATACAAATTGTTCTTGGTGGGACTAGGCATTCGAGCCAATATAGAGTCCACTAAAACAAAAAATAAAATTATGTCATGTAAATGATTAATTGAATCAAACTAAATTTTGGAACTAAAAAAACCATAGTACGAGAACAATTGTGCTTCTAATGTAAGTAAGTTTATAGGAAAGGGAAACTTTAACCTTCACCTTCTTGGAATAGTATTTTTTTCCTCGAAAACTTATGGTTGGTCCCCTTGCATAATGAGGGTAAAATTAAACGTCAACTAAACATATTTTAAGAAACAAACCTTTAGCATAAGAACGAGAGAATTAGGAACCTTGTATGTAATTTGAAATATGGAAAATAATAATTTAAGTTATGAAGATTGTCATAAGGGATAAAGAGCAAACTTAAATGGTCAAACTGTAAGTTGAATGTGGAATGAACTTATGAATATGTAGGTGGAAGAAGGAGAAAATTATACTTACATAATAATGTTATTGGAATGTTAATCATAACGAAGATGTAATCATGATAATGATGTGTTGTGGGGTTGCTATCCTTGAGTCCATTTTCTTATGGTTGAGTTATTGCTAGCATTTGTTCATTGGAGAAAGTGTGGCATCGACATGTATATGGTGTTGTCGCGTGTCTATGTGAGTTGATGAATTATGTAATTTTCTTATGCATTGTGGAGTTTCTCTTCTTAGAGCCCTTGTGGTGTTGTGTAGTGAGTAATGTAAGTCAAAAAATAAATTATCCTGATATTTTTACTGTTCTATTTATGTGTGTAAAATGTAGGCGTTACGGGAGAACTCCCACGTGGAGCCAGTTAGACATGAGCCACCTCCTAGGGAGCTCAGAGATTGAAATGTGATGCACAGATATAGGTCTAGGATCCCTAGGTCGAGAAATGAGTAGGTTGAGAGGCCTAGAGGGTGATATTCATCTCAGTAGAGCACATTAGAGAGATACGGAATTTGCACCCAACTCATTTTTCGAGAAATGGGTAGATTTCAGGTCGATGGGTGGTTGGTTAGCTTGAGAGGATGCTTCAAGATATGCCCTTGTTCTAGCAACACAAAAGCTTGTGTTGTCATCCACCTTCTGAGAGATGGAGCAGGAGTATGGTGGAGGACCGAGGAGCATAAGCTCCATGTAGATTTTGAGACAGTCACTTGGGAGATCTTTGAGGAGCGTTTCAGAGCGAGATACATTTATAAGAGGTTAATTTAGCAATGCGGATCGATGAGTTCCATGATCTGTGATAGGCCTCCATGATGGTAGCAGAGTATGAGGGACAGTTCCTGGATCTACTTCGATATGTAGAATACATGTAGGGGCGAGTAGGTTCGAGTTTATAGGTTCATCAAAGGCCTCAACTTGGATTTGGGTGGGGAAATTTGTATTCATTGCCCATAGGCATTATATCGAGGGTGTGGAGAAGGCTTATATTGTAGAGAGAAACTAGGGGGAAGACTCAACAGGCACGTGACAAAGTGAGGAGTCACATATAATAGATGCATGATAGTAGATCGAGGGTATCAAATCCTATTCATCACTTGACACGGTATTCCTTTCAGCCTCCTCCTCCTCCTTAGCAGGGAGGAGTAGTTGACTCAACTTCCCTTTCGACATCCACAATGCCATGATGCTTAGAGAGGGCGTAGCATGGTACCTTTAGCTACAGTCCCAATAGGAAATAGGCTCCACGTCAAGCATAGTTAGTAGGAGCACGTCTACCCCAAAACTCATAGAGATCTATGACAGGGTCATCAAGACCTTCAACACGTACTATTGGGCCACCTGGAGGACTATCTCCATAGTGGAGAGGACCAAGAGCTTGTTAAGGGTGCGTGTTCACGGACATCATTAGAGAGAGTGCCCTCAAAACCCTGTTAATCATGGTAAGGCTCTGTTTGGAGCTTACTATTAGTGACATGGTTAGGAGCCACGAGATATATGCGATGGTCGATAAATGTCAGGTAGAGCACTAGGGCTTGGTGATAGAGACCACAGGTAGCATTGGTGGTATTTCTATTTATATTTTATTTCACTCAGGCTCATCAAATTATTTCATTTCGCCATCTTTAGTAGAGCGTTGCAGTGCAGTGGAAGTTAGGCGGGGCTAGTTAGGACATCGAGATGGCTTCGGAGCCAAGATCTCAATTGAATCCTTAGTCGAGTATGTAGTGGACCCGGACCCTTTACCACTACTTTGGATCTCCATATCCTTCCCTTGGATTTGTATGGAGTTATTTTGGGCATGGATTGGTTGTCTCCATAGAGAGCCGAGTTGATTACTACGAAAGATTATATATTGTGTAGATGATTTGGGTGTGGAGTTAGGAGATCCATCTTTATTCTCACTATTTCCACTATGCATTTGAAGTGGTGTGCGTGATGGGGTTATAAGTTGTGTGGTATTATAGTTAGTGATAGGTTAGAGGATGAGGCTAGTGGACATTCACTTGATGATTATCCCATTTTGTAGGAATTCTCAGATGTGTTTCCTAGTGAGCTGCCAGGAATGCCTCCCCCGCGCGAGATATATTTTCACATTGATTTGATTCTAGGGGTAGAAATTATCTCACACGCTCCTTATAGGTGTGCACCGGTGATTTTTGTGAAGAAGAAGGACGAATCCTTCCGATTGTGTGTGGACTATTGTCAGCTAAACAAAGTAACGATCAAGAATCATTACCCCCTTCCTCGCATGGATGAATTTTTTGATCGATGAAGGGGGCCATGATGTTTTCTAAGATAGATCTTAAGTCGGATACCATCACCGAGGATCACGAGGAAGATATCCACAAGTTAGCTTTCGCATGAGATATGGACACTATAAGTTCACCGTTGTGCCATTTGGTTTGACAAATTCACCTGCAATGTTAATGAGTTTGATAAACAGGTGTTCGGGACCTTTTTAGACCATTTTCTGATCATTTTCCTTGATGACATTTTGATCTATTCTCACATGCATGAGGAGCTTAAGGATCACCTTTATCGGTTCTACAATGTCTTCGTGAGAAGCAGCTTTACGGGAACCTGGAGAAGTGTGCATTCTTTCAGTTTGAGGTGTATTATTTAGGTCACATCATTTTTGGTGAAGGTATTGCAGTTGATCCTTCCAATATTAGATCCATTGTAGATTAGACAGAACCTACTAGTGTGACCAAGGTGCGCAGTTTCATGGGGTTGACAGGATACTATAGGATATTGTTCAAGATTTCTCTTGGGTTTCGCACCCCATCACTTCCCTTCAGTAGAAAGGGAAGAAGTTTTTCTATTCAGATAAATGTGAGAAGGCCTTCAAGAAACTGAAGGAATGCCTTATGATAGCACCTATTCTTGCAGTGTCAGACCCTCATGGTGAGTTATTCATTTGCACAGATGCTTCTTTGGTAGGATTAGGAGGTATGTTGATGCAGGAGGGTCGTGTTGTAGCTTTTGAGTCTTGCAAAATTCAAGGATTATGAGCTCAATTATCTGACTCATGACCTTGAGCTTGCAGCAGTTGTGCATGCCTTAGTTCGATGGAGACACTTCCTTCTTGGTTGGAGATTTATACTCAGGACTGATCACTTGAGTTTTCGCCACCTCTTCACTCGAGCCAATCTCAATGCTCATCAGTGGCATTGGATGGATTTAATTTGTGATTATGACATGGAGATAGAGCATTTGAAGGTGAAGGATAATGTGTTTGAGACTCCCCGAGTAGACGGAGACATGTGGCTATGGCTACCTCAGTGAGTACAAACTTGTGGAGAAAGATTTTGTAGAAGCACTTCCTCATGACAGCCTTCTACCTTATAGCCAGAGATCATAGATTGAGTCTCGATACCCTTGAGGGGATGTTTGATAAATTTTCATTAGAGACAAATGGTCTTCTCACAAAGAGGTCGGATATATGTTTTGAGATATGGAGGGTTGAGATAGGATATATTAGCAAAGGCTCATTGTGTAACTTATTAATCACATCCAAGAGTGAAGAAGATGCATGCCACATTGAGATAACTTTATCATTAGAGAGGCCTTCAGTGGGATGTAGCTCAATTTGTGTCACACTATTTAGAGTGTCAAAAGGTGAAGTCTGAGCATCAACATCAAGCTATCCTTCTCTAGCCGCATGCCATCTTGGGAATTGAAATGGTACATCATTTCCATGGATTTCATTATAGGGCTACCGACGTCGAGATACCACCACGACGCCATCATGGTCAAGGTGGATAAATTGAAGAAAGTGGATCATTTCTCTCCAGTGAAAGACCACCTATACAGCTAGTGCAATAGCACGAGTATACCTTGATGAGATTGTCGGAATGCACGGGATTCCATGGAAGCTCATTTGCGACCACAATCCCTTATACATTTCTCACTACGGACTACCATGCAATAGGTTCATGGGGCAAGTATCAAATTCAGCACATCTTATCATACAAAGATAGATGGACAGACAGAGTGAGTGAATCATATCTTGGAGGATATGTTATGGATGAATGTCATAGACCATCAGTCTAGGTGGGAAGAGAACTTGTATTTGGTAGAGTTTTCTTACAACAATTTTCAGAGTTTGATTGGCATGGATCCTTTTCGGACATTGTATGGTAGAGAGTGTAGGAAACTAATGAGTTGGGATAGATTGGAGGATATGGTTTCTATGGGTTTGGATTTGGTACAAGATATGGAGTAGCATGTTGTCTTGATTCGACAAAGGATTCGGAGGCTCGGGATAGGCATAAAAATTATGCATAATCGAGGAAGAAAACTCATAGTTTTGAGGTGGGAATGAATGTGTTTCTTCATGTCAAGCCTCATAAGATTCTGATCCATTATGGAAAAGGTTCTAAGTTAGCTGCTAGATTTGTGGGTCCCTTCGAGATCTTGGAGCGTATAGGTCCTTTGGTCTATCGTCTAACATTTCCACCCATCTTGTCTCGCGTGCACAATGTATTTCATGTATCTGTACTTAGGATATATATTCCATATCATTCTCATGTTTTGGATTGGATCACATTGCAAGTGCAGGAGAAAGGGCATGTATTAGTGGAGCCCATGTGCATCATAGAGCACAAGACCCTGGGCCTTTGAGGGCATGAGATTGACCAAGTGCGGGTCTAATGGGATAGGTACGATGAGATTGCAGCCATATGGGATGATGTCACTATTTTTTGAGCTTATTTTCCTCATCTATTCAAGTGGATTCCAAGAGGAAGTCGAGTCCAAGGGGAGGGAGATGTAGTGCCCACTCCTCTTCAACATTGTTCCATCTTGATATTGATAATATTGGACAAATATTTAGACTTTTTGATTATGATACATTGATCAGTAAATGATATATTATACTCATATTTGGATTATTGACATTATGATGTTTACATTTTATTATGATGCACTAGATAGTGATGTTAGACAGTTTGATGTATGTTGATTTTCATTATGTGAATTTTATATTGACATGTTATGTTTTGGGATGTTGGAGTATAATTGTAATCTCATGGATGTTAGGGTTAGATTTTGATATATTGATGGATAATAGAATTGCTAATGTCGAATGATATATATATTCTCGATGTTGTTAATACAAATGGAAAGGCCGAGAGAGGTATTTTTGTGTGCAAGAATATTTTCACAAATATCAAATACGAAAGGGGACCAACCATGGAAGGATGTCGGGTGTTGAGAAACGAGGCCAAATTTGACAACTTGTGTAATGTTGTTTAGTGTGGTGTTTTGCATGTCTAGTTTGGAGGTCTCCCATGGGGGTGACTTCACATATGTGGCCATGGGGTGAATTTTTTTCCCTTTCTTTAATTTTTGTATGTGCTTTATTTTATGATTTGTGTATTTAAAATTTGAAAAAAATCACTTTATTAGCATGTGTAAATGTGTGTTAATTAAGCTTAACCCTTCTGTTTTAGTTAACCAAATTAGAGATGTGACAAATAGTTATGATGAGATTTGGTAGTCCTTGTGTAAGTAAAATTTATGTTTATTTGGGAGTGTTTTACTCCACCCCAAGTTCAAAATTTGGATTTTGACTTGGGGGGATTTTTGGAGGCTTGTGGGACAAGCAAGGCTTGTCCCATGCCTCTTAAATTGACCCAACAACCCTACCTATGGGTTGGAAAGCTTATTTTTGACTTATTTGTCCATTTTTGAGTGTAAAAGAAGGAAAATTATTACACTTTCTTTCTACCCCAATTTATTATGTCCTTTGAAAGCATGGTGTGAAATTTTTGAGCCATGTGGGTTTTCATAGTCCTTGCATGTGCATTGATTTTTCTTTGTATTGGTGTGTTGACTTGAGTTTGGTATGGAGGAATGTTGAAGTGGCATCCTACATGGAGCCACCTCATCATCCTCACATTGCATTTCTATTTATTGGTGATTTTTGGTTGGAATGGGGGTTACTTGTTCTTTTCTCTTCTTGTGGACTTTTGGACTTGGATTTTTTTTTGGGAGTGCTTGGAAATTACTTGGCTTGGATTTGAAGAGGCTTATGGAATTTATCTTGGAACTTGATGGAGAGGTAGGCTCTCCACTTTTTCATAATGTTATTTTTCTTATTTGTAGGTAATGTTTTGTTTGTAAAATTAATTGTTTTGTCTTGTGAGGATGTTTGTGTGTTGGTTGGGTAGTAGAACTTGGTTGGGTGTGGGAGAAGGGTTTATGGGAAAATTGGGGAGGGAAACAAGAGTTTTAGTGAGGCATCCAATTTTTGGGAGTGTGAATGGCATTCTTACATATAGGGAGTAAAAATGAAATCATGGTTTTGTTGCATGGTTACAAGGGAGAGCTAAGGAGTTTGTGTGATTATTTTGTGCACTTGGAGGCTTAGGATAAGACTCCCAATTCAATTAGTCATAAGGAGGTGGTCTCACATAACCCTTGATCTATTTTGTTTGATCTTTAAATATTTGTATTGTTGTGAATGTGCAAACTTGTTGGATATGTTATCTTGGTTGAGTTGAATGTCTTGTATGTATGTTTGTTGTGAAGCCACTTTGTTGGAAGTTGTCATTATTGCTCAATGCTCCTCATGGTTCCTTGGTTGGGGCTTGGGGGCCATTAAGGGGATGGCTTCTCCCCTTAATGGATTTAAGGTTGGGCGGAGAGCGTTGCCTACTCCCCTTCCTTGTTTTTTGATCCCATTGTGAAGTTGAAAGAAGACAAGTTTTGGAGCTACCATTATGAAGAGGACATGCATATTGAAGACTTGAAATTTGTCTTGTTGTTAGCCTTGTTGTAATTTGTTCATTTTCCTTTATCCCCACTTGAGTGGATGTTTATAATTTGTAAGCTTGGGATAAATTTGTTGTAATACTTGGAAACCATTTTATAGTGTGAACTCTCCTTAAGAGTGCTTGTTTAATAGACTGATATTTTCAAATGGGTAAATTTTGTGAAAAGGAATTATCAAGTTTTATTTGACTTGGTGAAAGGAAAAATTTGAATAAAGTTGAAATGGAAATGCATTCCTTTTGATTTAAGTAGTTTCATTTCTAAAAATAGTGTAAAGTTGTTAGACTCCATTGTGAAAGAAACAAGTATTTTGTTGGTTGCTCTTGCTTGTGAAATGGAATGCTTATTTTGTTACCTTAAAAGAGATTAAATTGAAGGGCCTAAACTATAAATGTATTATGAAACTAGTTGAAGGAAACAATTGTTAAAATCATAAGATTGAATGAAAGCTTTTCTCTATTATCGCTTTGTTTCCTAAGTTGTGAAAGAGAACTTATAATTAGCTTAACTAAAACATTAGGTGGGTTTGAAAAAATGAATATATATATATATATATAACCTTGGTTAAGATTAGCTTTATAAGTATATTTTGCAAATCTTCCCTATTTATATATTAGGTTAATATTGAACTCTATATAAAAGGGAGTATTTAAACAAATTTGATTATCTAAATCTTATCCATATATTAATATTTTTTTGTGTTTCCCATTTTTCTAATAATAACGAAATTACAATTATAGTAATATGTATATATATATTAATACTACTACTACTACTACTACTACTACTATTATTATTATTATTATTATTATTATTATTATCAAATGTTAAAGCCTTATATTATATATAAATTCATAAATAAATTTAATGAAAAAGTTTTTTTAAAATAATAATTAAAATTGGTTTACCTAGCGGCTTAGCCACATTGTGGTTTATGTTGAATAGATAGTGGGTTGGGGTGGGGAGGTGTACCTCCCCCACCCACAACACCATTAAATGGCATGAATAATTTGTGGGGTTTGAGCCCCCAAAAAATCTTAAAACCTTTTTCACTAAATAACTAGCGGTTGAACATTTTACTTATGCGAAATGTGTTATATATATATATATAATACATACATATTCTCAAAACACGGGTCAGCTTGTAAAATAACACATCTGCGTAAGCAAAATGTTCAACTCGCTAGTTATTTAGTGAAAAAGGTTTTAAGATTTTTAGTGGGGCTTGGCCCCCACCCATTATTCATCCTATTTAATAGTTTTGTGGGTTGGAGAAGCGGGCACCGCCTCCCCCAACCCACTATCTATTCAACATAAAAAAATGCGGCTAAGCCATTAGGTAAACCAATTTTAAATTTATTTAAAAAAATTTCAACAAAAACTTTTATCAATTTATATATAATATAAGGCATTAACATTACTAATACTAATATATATTAATAATAATAATAATGATTATAGTTATTAATATTAATTATATATACACACACACACTCATTAGTAATATTTTAATTTCATTATTATTAAAAATGGAAAACACAAAAAAAAGATATATTAATACATGGATAAGATTTAGATAATCAAATTTGTTTAAATACTCCTTTTTTTTTATATAGAGTTTAATATTAAACTAATATATAAATAGGGAAGATTTGCAAAATATATTTATAAAGATAATCTTAACCAAGGTTACATTTTAATAGAAATGAGGATATATATATACTTTCATTTTGTCAAACCCGCCCAATGTTTCAGATTAAGCTAATTATAAGTTCTTTTTCACAACTTAGGAAACAAAGCGATAATAGGAGAAAAGCTTTCATTCAATCTTATGATTTTAACAATTGTTTCCTTCAACTAGTTTCATAATCGTGGTTCATTTTAACACACCCCTATAAAATTGAAGGTGGAAAATACCCGCGAATATCCCCGTAGCTTGCCATTTAGTGAAGGCGAATTTGTGATGATTCAAAACAAAATTTTCACCTAGTTTTTCAAGGCTCCATCAGTGACGTGCGACAACACTAGTTCGTAATGACGCACGTCACTGGCGCGACACTAGTTCGTAATGACGCGCGACACTGGCGCGACACTAGATCGTAATGATGCACGACACTGGCGCGACACTAGCTCGTAATGACGCACGACACTGGCTCGTAATGACGCGCGACATTGTCTCCTACTGTCGCCGCGTCACTGGCCCCTGATGACATGCGTCATTTGCTCCTACTGACGCGCGTCACTTGCTCCTATTGACGTCGTCATTTGCTTATCGACGCCGCGTCATCGCTCTGATTGACGCCGTCATCTAGTGCTATTATCGCGCGTCGGCTATAACCTTGACGCGCGACACTGCACTTAATGACACGCGTCCATCGTAACCTGTTGACGCACGTCAAAGGTATTAGCCGACTCACGACAAGTAGTACTAGATGACGCACATCATCAATTGTAGCCATGTGACGCGCATTAATAGAAGCAATGACGCATGTCAATAGGGCGATGACGCCTATTTAGGTTATAAATACCCTTGTGCCGCTCATTTTCTCGTTTTCGTTTTCCCGTTCTTGAATTTTTGCAGGTCTAAATCGTTGTCAAAGACGCAATTACAGCTATAATGTCGACTTCACATGCTTCCCAATTGCAAGTTCAGCAAGAAAATCAAGAGAATCCAACTCAATCGATTTCCAAGATCAACTACAGGAATCCCTTATGCCCTCACATCCATACGGCTTTAAAGATGTCTTCAGAATATCAAGCTATAATGGAAGAGTGTGAATTTACAGGGCTCGTTAATATGCCCCATTTCGAAACAGATCCTGGATATTTTGAATTACCTTCTGTCATGCTACAATTCAGAGGACGGTATTTTTTATGTGACTCTGAATGATGGCCAAATGTTCCAATTCACTATTGAAGCAAATGACATCCATCGGTTTACGGGCCTTCCTATCAGAAATTTACCAATTATTCTGACCAAGGCAACACTCACGGAAGAAGACAAGAAATTTCTCGAATCAACGCACGATTTCCATGTTGATTGTAAGTATAATTCGTTTTAATTCATATTTTTTAATCTATTTTTTATTCTGATACAATTTGTTGTTATAAATTTATAGTAATTTTCATCAAGCTTTAGCATTTGCAGACCATGTCAATAAATCCGTGCATGGTGTAGATACATAATTAATTGCACACCACTTTCTTGCTGCACTTATTTCATTTTTTCAAGCCGAATTGTTTTGCAGGTCGCCAAACGAATATACCAAATTGGGCCATTGCATATATTTGTGCCACTATCTCAAAACGAAAATTTGATTGGTGCACATATCTATCCAAAAAAATAGAACTCGACATAACAAATTCAAAACTCTCGATAAACCTTTCATTTATTCAACAAACTATCTCCTCGGCTTCTACTATGAGGCACTTTTAAATTTAAAACATAAACAAATTCCTACTTGCTCGATGAGGCTTTGAAGAAATTCTCAATTCCATTTGAAGAACAATAGGTATAAACTATTTAGTTTGTGATTGTATTACAATTTTCGTCATTACAGTGTGCACAGCTTATTAAAACTTAAATTTTAATGTTTTACTGAGAAAATATCTTGAAGCCATTCCCGAAAAAAAAAAATGTCGAGAGGAAGAGGCCAACAACACGCGGAGGCTTTGGGGACTCCCAATCTGAAATGGAAGCTCACTCCTCTCCAAACCCTCAACAAATTGAACTCGTTAAACGCCGGAGAAGTAATACATTCTCATATATTATTTACAAATTCCAAAGTTGCATATTTATTTTTCAATTTAAATTTTAACCAAATGAATTGATAACATTTAATATTGATGAATTGCAGGACTTTGAAACCTTCTTCCCAACTCACTCCATACAATCGTATGCATTCATATCTTCCGAACAGCCACCGAGTAAAACTCCTACAAGGCCACCCGTAGCACCAAAAAAACAACCCCTCGACAACAAGGTACAACTTTTCTATAGTACGTTTAATTTCGTAGTTTTGAATTTATGAATTGTTTTAATATTTTTCATTTTTTTCTTGTACTTTTCAGCACATGTCACATGATCAAACCACGGCACCGACACCCACTCAACCATTAATTTTTAAAATGCCAACCGGAGGAACAGTGAAAAAAGAACATTGGTAAACGCATGAGTTTTGCTCCGGCCCCTAGTGGGACACTAAACCTTGACTCCTCGTTTGAATTCCAACTCTCTCACTTGGTGGCTTGCCCAAAGGCAATGAGCATATCTGTTTTGAACAATATAAATTTAGATGAAGATTATTCGGGCATTGATAGCAATGACCCAACTAGTTTTTTCGATACCATGCGAGATGATTCAAGGCCAAAGCAGTATACTTCAAATTTCAATTTTAATATGCTTTACAATTTTGAATTACATTCGACTTAAATTTATTTATCTAAATCTTGATTAATTTTTTCAAAAACAGGATCAGCCCACCCAAAGGCAGAAACAAGGAGTAGTTGATCTTGGTGAAAGCCCCCATACTTCTCCAGCAAGATCGTCTGCATCAGATTCAGATAGTGAACAGTTGCCACGTTTTCCTTTGGAGAACTTAATTGGTTATGATTGTCAATCCCATGTCAGTGAGTTTATTATTCCTCATATCCAACAGCTTATAGAATGGGAGAGAAGGGCTAAAGTTCTTATCAATGAGATTATTAGTCGTTATGAAAATTATTGGCAATGGGATAGTTTATACGCTGCAGTCCAGAATCAACCTGCGAAGATGGATTCCTTACTTACCCAAGTAAGATGTGGGACTGTCACGTTTAACAACAACTATAAAGACAACATTTTAGATAAGGCACTAAACAAATTGGAAAATATTAGTGCCGAGGCCCAGGCATATTTTAACAAATGGTCCAAGGACAAGGATTTGGTATCAATCGCAAATGCCGAAAGAGATAGAGCGGTTGTAAGTACTATTACATTCAAACAATCATTTTTGTTAATTTGAAATTTTGAATTTACATTAATATTTTGAATTGACATTACTCTTTTTGTGCAGTTGAAATATGAAAATTTGAAGAGTCAGGCGAAGGTTTTGCAAGTTCACTTGGAAACAGCAAAGAACAACTTATCCGCAGCAAAAAATTTGAAGCAAAATATTGTTTTGGTTAACAAACAAAACAATACACTAAAGCGGATAATTAAAGAGCATGGTCTCGACCCTGACATATTGTTCAAAGCCAAAGTAGTTGCTGATCCAAATTTGTTGTCGCATGGAGATGCAACAAATCAAGAAGAAAGAATTTTAAAAAATCTGGACAGTGCTGCAGAAGATCTTATAAGTTCAGGGGTTATTTCTGGTGTTGGGGAAAGAGGTACAGCCACAGTGGAAGAAGCCGTTGGGGAAGAGAGCAGAGTAGAATTGTCTAAAGAAAAAGAGGGTTTTGAAAATTAGAAACTTTTATTATTGAGGAAACTTTAAATATTGAATTTGAAAACTTCTACTATTGAGTATGTACTATGTTATTTGAATTTAATTATATGGTGATTAGATGGTGATTATCATGAATTATATGTATGTTTCTTGTTTACTTGCATTGTCATGAATTGTATGTGGACGTAGATGATGAATGATGACAATTGATAATCAATGATAGATGATGATGAAATACGATGATCAATTTAATGTGTATAATGTAAAATTTAGTGCCTAATATCTTGTGGGACTTTAATTATCTTGAAAATTATGTCTTTGGGAAAAAATAGCAACTAAGATTTGAAACAGATCTTTACTATTTAGGATTTCTCCTTAATAGACTTATGGTGTAGGAAAATTCTATTTTAAAGAGATTCACCTCTATATTAGTGCATAATCTCTCATTAGAGAGGTTGTTTGACATCCAAAATAGTCAAGACCATTTGTCAGAAAATAACGTTTTGCTGGAAACAATCATTGATGTAGAGGCTAGATTAGCCAATTATGAAATAGTTAAATTCCAGGCCATAAGAATTAGAGCTTGGGAAATAATCAAGACCATGGTTTAAAAGATATGGTTTTGTTATCATGGATATTGTTTTGTGTAGAGTAGATTATGGAGGCTATGGAGGCTAGATTAACCAAAGTTGGAATAACCATGTGATTAAAAGATAGGTCAAGCTCGATATAGAACTTTGAAGTTTAATGTAAAACATATAAGGTTTTTATCATGAAGATTAGTCTGTATAGATCAAGTTCATAGGTTGAAGAACTGGATCATTTTTTTATATTTGATAAGGGTGAAGAATAATCGTGGATTAGAACTGGGAGGCTATAAGTTGGAATAATTTTGAGTGTATAAGAAAATATTGAAGGTTGAGAAACTAGATCATAGTAAACTATGTGTGTAAGTATTTATGTAGAGCCTTGAAGAAGGCACACTACATTTGGCTTGGATAGTTTATGTAGAGTCGGTTTTTATTACTAGAAAGGATTTTTATTAGATAAAGACTCTGTCAAGTTAATTTAAATAGTTGTGATTAGTGTAGATTTGGGTGGGTGACTATAGGATCTGGAAGATAGCATTAGAATTGAGTTTGAATAACTTCGTGTTAGAGGATGATCATTATAAGTCTAAAAATAGATCTATTTCTTCATGGAGAAATCAAGAAGTGATGGATCTATGACGAAGCAGGAATTTTACGAAGAGTGTTCGGACTTATATTTATAATAGTATAATGTATTGTTTAATAGTTTAATATATAATAAATTAAATATAATTCTAAGAAATCAAGAAAGAATCATCACTGGTAAGAAATTAAACATAATTGAAAATATGATAGGGTTTACCTTACCTCTTGCGTATTAGATTGCTCTCCCAAATCATCAAGGGTAACGTGCTAGATCTTTGTTTTACCTGACATGGTAGATAGAGGGGTGAGTTTCCTGACATTGTCAGTCCTGAGAAGTGCCAGCAACATCTTTAAATATATAGACCAACAATATCTTTAAATAAATGATAACAAGAGCTGAAAAAATGTAAAGTAACAAACAATAAGATGATGTTGAAGAAGATACCTATTTAAAATTGAAATCATCACCAGTAATGTGCTAGATCTTTGTCTTAATAAAATTCAACACAAAAAATGGATTAGTAGATAGATGGGTGAGTTGCCTAACATTGTCAGTCCCAAGAAGTAACAGCTTCCTCGGACGGATGTCAACCCATGTTTTCAAAAAATAAAATATTGTATTTAACTAAATGTAAATACATAGACATCTTTAATGATAACCAGAGCCGAAAAAAATGAATAGTAACAAACAATAAGATTAAGGGGAAAAAGATACCTCCTTAAAGTTGAAATCATCACTGCCACTAGTAATGAGCTATATCTGTGTTTCAAAAAAACCAACACAAGAAATGGATTAGTAGATAGATGGGTGAATTGCCTGACATTTTTAGTATATAGACCTGTAACATCTTTAATGAAAACCAGAGCTGAAAAAATGAATAGTAATAAATAATAAGATCAAAGGGAAAAAGATGCCTGCTTAAAGTTGAAATCATCACTGCCACTGGTAATGAGCTAGATCTGTGTTTTAAAAAAACCCAACACGAGAAATGGATTAGTAGATAGATGGGTGAATTGCCTGACATTTTTAGTATATAGACCTGTAACATCTTTAGGAAAACCCATGGTTAACCAAAACATGAAAAGTGTCTTAAATATTGAAAAAAAATTTACAGCTCAACATAAAGTTCTCTCAGAAGGTCGATCATCTTAAAAAGGTAACATTGTGTAAATTTTGTCAAGAGTGCCTTACTTTGGTACCTCATCTCAAACTCGATCTTTAGCATATATCATAAAGTTTCTTTTGAACTTATCAAACAAGACCCTATATCATCATCAAGTACACACTAATCACTATTTGTTTCTTTGAGTCCGGGATAAATTTGAAGGCTTCATCTCAATTGGCTGCATTGCAAACATGAAGGGAATTTCCTCTAGTGCAAAAGAGGTGAAAACTTCGAATTCCATTAAATTTTGGATAAGAAATCAATTATTTGGTAGTCTCAGGCTTTCTCTGTGCATAAAGAGATCCATCTAGTTATTCATCACTCCTGATGCGCGTCAATGGAACGTCAACTGTCTTGACCGACGCATGACATTGCCCTATTGACGCCGTCATCGGCTCCTATTGACGCGTGTCACTAACATCTATTGATGCGCGTCACTGAATCTTTTTGACGCGCGTCGCTGACTCCTATTGACGCGCATCACTGGATTCTATTGACGCGCGTCCCTTTCTCTGCTGGCGCGCGCGTCGCCGACTCCTATTGTCACGCGTCGCTGGATCTAATTGACGCGCGTCAGCTAGGACTATTGTTGCGCGTCAGCTAGGACCTTTTACGCACGTCAAGTGAAGCCATTGACTCCCGATTTAGCCTATAAATACCCTTCAACTGGTCATTTTCTCGTTTTCACCTTCCGGCTCTTGAATTTTTGCAGGTCTTAATGCTTCTCAACTGCAAGTTCAGTAACAAAATCAAGAGAATCCAATTCAATCAATGTCCCTTATGCCCTCACATCCATACTATTTTAAAGATGTCTTCAGAATATAAATATTTAATGGATGCGTGTGAATTTACAGGGCTCGTTAATATGCCCCATTTTGAAACAGATCCGGATATTTTGAATTACTTTCTGTCATCCTACAATTCAGAGGACGGCATTTTTTATGTGACTCTGAACGATTGCCGAATTTTTCAATTCAGTATCGAAGCAAATGACATCCATCGGTTTACGGGCCTTCCGTTCAAAAATTTACCAATTGTTACAACCAAGGCAACACTCGTGGAAGAAAAGAATTTTCTCGAATCAACGTTTGGTTTCCATGTTGATTGTAAGTATAATTCGTTTTAATTCATATTTTTTATTCTGATACAATTTGTTGTTATAAATTTATAGTAATTTTCACTGTTTCGCATTTGCAGCCCATGTCAATAAATCCAGGCGTGGTGTCTAATATGTAGCATTTCTGAGTACATGTAATTTTTGCAATGCTAGTGTCTAAGATGAGCTTTGTAACTTTGTTTGACCTGATGAGTGCAGTGGAAAAGTTTAAACAAAAAAAAGATCTTAAGAAAACTGATGGAACCAAGAAGGGGAAATTAATTGATGTTCCCAAACTTGATGATGCAAATCAAGCAAGGGGGAAGAATTCTGATCAATGTACTTTAATATTAACAGAGGGTGACTCAGCCAAGGCTCTTGCGATTCTTTGTAAGTGTTTGTGCCTTGAATCAGGGAAATGTGAATACTGAATTTGGTAGTATTGTGACATGTTTCGACATCACTTTCCAATTTAATTTTTTGTTATTTTAGTTATCTTTATCCTATCAGGTGGCAGGAATATCTATTTTTTGGGAAGCTACCACTCACCAACAAATGGAGAATAAAGAGATAGTAAATAGAAAAAAAATCCTTGGTCTACAGGAAGATAAAATATATGACAGCATTAAATCTTTAAGATATGGCCATCTGATGATAATGACAGACCAGGTACATGATCTTTGTATAGCGCTGTTTAGTTTCTGTAAATGTTCCCCCTGTATATTTGGTTGTGTTTCGAGACTTTTTATATTTGTTTTCTAAGCCTCCAGATGTTATGTATCTCCATGTCTAATGTCGGCACATGTTGATGTAGGCAACTCACAAAAATGGAAATGTGTTATCTTTCTACACAATTCCTGAGTATGAAGCTTGGAGAGAATCATTGAGTGGATCGATAACCAGCTGGACCATATAGTACAATAAAGTAATGCTAGTTTGTTTTCTCTTTATATGTTTTCAAGTTCTGGTTTTGTTCACTTGCTGATTAGGTATCACTTGTTGCTTGGACCATACAGGGTTTGGGCACAAGTACTTCTAAAGAGGGCAAGGACTATTTCATAGATCTGGACAAGCACAAAAATATTTTGTGTGGGTTGATGAGAAAGATGGAGATGCTTCCTCATATCAATCAGCTTATAGAATGGGACAGAAGGGCTAAGGTTCTTATCAATGAGATTATTAGTCATTATGAAAATTATTGGCAACGGGATAGTTTATATGCTGTAGCTGATCCAAATTTGTTTTCGCATGGATATTTCTGGTGTTGGGGAAAGAGGTACAGCCACAGTGGAAGAAGCCGTTGGGGAATAGTGCAGAGGAGTAGAATTGGATAAAGAAAAAGAGGGTTTTGAAAACTAGAAACTTTTATTATTGAGGAAACTTTAAATATTGAATTTGAAAACTTCTAATATTGAGTATGTACTATGGTATTTGAATTTAATTATATGGATTTACATACAATCTTTAATTTTAATTGCATTAGATGGTGATTATCATGAATTATATGTATGTTTCTTGTTTACTTGCATTGTCATGAATTGTATGTGGATGTAGATGATGAATGATGATAATTGATAATTAATGATAGATGATGATAATGAGGATATGATAATGATATGGTGATGATATGATATATATGGATGATGAGGAATTTTATGTGGACTTATATTTAAAATCGTATAATGTATTGTTTATCCCGAATTTTATGAGGAATTTTATGTGGACTTATATTTAAAAATAAATTAAATATAATTCTAAGAAATCAAGAAAGAATCATCACTGGTAAGAAATTAAACATAATTACAAATATGCTAGGGTTTAGCTTACCTCTTGCGTATTAGATTGCTGTGAAATCATCAAGGGTAACGTGCTAGATCTTTGTTTTACATGACATTGTAGATAGAGGGGTGAGTTGCCTGACATTGTCAGTCCTGAGAAGTGCCAGCAACATCTTTTAATATATAGACCAACAATATCTTTAAATAAATGTAAATATAAAGAATTAGACCTGTAACGTCTTTAATGATAACAAGAGCTGAAAAAATGTAAAGTAACAAACAATAAGATTATGTTGAAGAAGATACCTATTTAAAATTGAAATCATCACCGGTAATGTGCTAGATCTTTGTCTTAAAAAATTCAACACAAAAAATTGATTAGTAGATAGATGGGTGAGTTGCCTGACATTGTCACAATCTAAAAATGTGACTTCCTCGGACGGATGTCAACCCACGTTTTCAAAAAATAAAAAGATTGTATTTAACTAAATGTAAATACATACACCTGTAACATCTTTAATTATAACCAGAGCTGAAAAAATGAATAGTAACAAACAATAAGATTAAGGGGAAAAAGATACCTGCTTAAAGTTGAAATCATCACTGCCATTGGTAATGAGCTAGATCTGTGTTTTAAAAAAATCCAACATGAGAAATGGATTAGTAGATAGATGGGTGAATTGCCTGACATTTTTAGTATATAGACCTATAACATCTTTAATGATAAAGATAAAAGATAGATAAAGAAGATACCTACTTAAAGTTGAAACAATCCATTATCAATAGCTTCATCAAAGTCGATGTTGTCTTCTGTAGAATGTGACGAAGAGCCAATTACACTCTCAAGGTTGGGAATATTTGTACTTGTAGCTGTATTATTCACACCTCTTCTTTCGCAAAGGGAATTCCAGTGTGCAATTGCTCTGTCAAACGGAAAGGTTTCGATGGAGTATCGAGAAACATAACACCTCATGCAACTTTCCAGATTTTTATCCAACCTGTTTCTCATTTTTGATTTTATAAATGACAGTGCACTGAAAACCCTTTCATCCTCCACAGAACCCAAAATCATTGTTTGGCATAACTCATATAGTCTGAAATATTCATTGATATCTTCTTGTAAGATTGAACTTTGATAGATTCCTCGCCACAGCCTTGTAATAGCACCACTTTCAGAAGGTTGATCTAAATTCTTATATTGGTTCCTCATTGTTGTTGCAAAATTTGTTAACTGAAACTTTAATAAATCGGCATTCAATATACCTTTGATTTCCGTACCCTTGAGCTCTGACGTCTTTGTAAATTGTTCCATTATTGTACCCATTGATTTATGGAAATGCTTACTGACAAAGTCTGCACGGCCACCTTCTGTATTCCAAAAATTCGGATTCATCACACCCATGGCTTCCATAATTCTATCTTTACTGAAACGCTCCTAATTTCGATGACAAGGTTTCAAAAAATTTTTAAGCTTTATTCTTGTTTCAACTATCACGAGACTCAAACAAATTACGTGTCACGGAACATCTTCTCTTTCCGATCCTATAATATCTTGACGTTTTTGCAAAATGTGCATTGGTATTTCCCTCCCATTAACAAAGTGATGCACAGGTGTGATCGTGGATATTAAATCTCAAAAAGGTGTTAGGATTTTTAAGATCTAATAAATCTCTCCAATTTTCAAAAACAGTGCATCAAAACTATCCTGAACATCTGATATATCAAGACTTTGACATACCATTTTCCTCATCCGTATAAAATCCACAATATAGATTAATCGCCTTACATGCATGCTTCATCAGTGTATTGATCTCCTTTAACATTGGAAGAATACCAACCAATGTAAGCAATGTCTCCAAATCGATTAAGCGAAACAACAGTCCCTTGCCTATTAACTTCATGACGGTATTTGTGCATGAAACCAACCAATGAAGGATACTCCTCACGAACTCTGCATGCAGGTTCATACAAAGAGATCCATCTAGTCTCCACATCCTTCAGAAGTTTTTGCCATCTGTAATTCCAATTGCAAATTTTTGGAACTCGAGAAAACACTTTGGGCTGCTTGACATATAGGCATGAATTTCTCTTATGAGGTCTTCTAATTTAGCAACATTTTTGTGGTTGCTTACCATTTTATATGCTAAATTCATTACGTGATCCATACAAAGTGAATTGGTAGCATATATGGGGCCACTTGTTGTTTGTAATCTAACACACACATTCTCAGGTGACCCTGCATGATAGATGCACCATCTACTCCAACGCATACCAACTTCGTAGCAATTTCATAATCAGTCATACCAGCAACATCTTTCAAATGAGAAACAACTATTTTATATAGGTTTTCAGGCATTGCAGTTTTCAACCATTTTCATAACACCCAAATGATGAGGTGTCTTTATATGATTTTCTAAAGTATAGATGTGGATACATACCCATGCGGTGTTGTCGACTGCTGTCACTTCATCAATTGAAAGAGAGATAAAGTTTACTTTTTTTACATTCTCTTTCAAATCTTCCTTCTCTATCATCGAGAGGCATTTTGCCATTTCCCATCCACTACTCTCAGACCAATGAGACCGAGGTACATTCAAGATTCCGTTAAATTGATACAAAACTTTGAAATCGAGGAAATCCGAGGCATCGCTCTTCCTTTTTTTAAGTATTTGAAAAAGAGTAGAGAATTGTATGAATTTTGCATGTAGATTTGTTTCTTTCATCTTACCAATATGCGATGTGATCGTTCCTCCCTTTTCCAACAGAGATGTCCTGTGTTTTTTCTACTCCGCCTCATATTCCGCCGCGTATCTAACATGCATGCACTCTTTTTCGATTTTCCACCTATGTGTTTTGATTTTCGGCCATCCACCCCAATTACGATTAAATATTGTTTTCCACAATGTTTTTCTATAGTGTCAAATTTCAGCTTGCATTTTTTTGTTGCTTTCCCAATTTCCACGTACATATTGTACATGTACATTCACATGGGATTTCTTGAGGTGGATGATTGTACAGGTTCAATAAATGGAAATTTAGCTGCCCAATCAAACTTGTATGTCCTACCAATGGTCCACATATTCTTGTTCGTTTTCAATGCTTTACTTTTTTGAGTAGAATTTTGAGCAATATCACACTCACCTGGTTTCCTCTTTCTTGGACCAGAGTTTGATTTTGATTTATGTCTTCCATTTTGCTGAGTGTTTGTATCTGTGATATCTAGCTGCACTTCTGGTTGCACCCCAACAGGAACAATATCTTCAAGATCTGGCATATTATCGTAGGTTTCATTTATTTGACTGTGATATCATGCGTAATGCATGTCCACCTCAATAATACCTTCCACACAGTTAGTATTCTGATTCTTTTTGGTGGCATCTATATGATTGGTATTTACAATATCTGTATCCGTAGAGTTTCCAAAATACTTGAAGAGTGATTTCTGAGATTTCTTACTTACTTTTAGGTTATTCGTATTCTTTGGAAATGGCACCTTCCATTATTCTGAAAAGAGTCCTGCGTCGTGAAAGAACCAAGAAGCGACTCTGTCCAGTCTCTAAGGTCTTGCGCACGTGAACCTGCATCCGAGGTCGCGCGTCCACTGTCTTAATATACTGTCGCGCGTCAACACTGCCCAAGTCACGCGTCAACACTTCCTCTTTCGCGCGCGTCAACCCTTCCTTTGTCGCGCGTCACTTCTTAGCCCAAGTCAAGCATCAACACTTCCTCTGCCGCGCGTCATGCAGCTCTTGTCGCCGCGTTAGTACAACTCTTGTCGCGGCGTCAAGATCAACTCTTGTCGCGTGTCGATGCAGATTCTTGTCGCGCGTCAATAATGCCCTTGTCAGCGCGTCAACACTGCATTTGTCACGCGTCAACAATCACAGGCTAACAGTAATATGAATCTCTGGTGCTCAAGGGTATGCGAGTTCAAATTTCACAGTATTGGTAATTTGGTAAGCTACTTGAGGTATACTACCCGACGAATCACATAGGTTTTTATAGGAGATGTTTTCAAATGAAGGCGAAGCCGACCCCCAAAAAAAATATACTATATATTTTAGGCGAACAGGACACTGACCCACTCCGAATAATTCACCTTTTCAAATTTTCCTAAAATGAAATTTTCGCCATATTACGAATATTTGCCGCTAAAATTATCCCTGTTCATAATACATTTATAGTTTAGGCCCTTCAATTTAATCTCTTTTAAGGTAACAAAATAATCATTCCATTTCACAAGCAAGAGCAACCAACAAAATACTTGTTTCTTTCAAAATGGAGTCTAAAAAGTTTACAATATTTTTAGAAATGAAATTATATAATATTTGAGAAACAAATGAAACTACTTGAATCAAAAGGAATGCATTTACATTTCAAATCTATTCAAAGTTTTCCTTTCACCAAGACAAATAAGCCTAATAATTCCTTTTCACAAAATTTACCAATTTGAAAATATCACCATTAAACAAGCAATTCTTAAGGAGAGTTCACACTATAAAAGGGTTTCCAAGTATTACAAAATTTTTCTCAAAAGCTTACAAATTACAAACATCCACTCAAGTGGAGATAAAGGAAAATGAACAAATTACAACAAGGCTAACAACAAGCCAAATTTCAAGTCTTCAATATGCATGTCCTCTTCACAATGGTAGCTCCAAAACTTTCCTTCTTCCAACTTCACAATGGGATCACAAAACAAGGAAGGGGGAGTAGGCAACACTCTCCGCCCAACCTTAAATCCATTAAGGGGAGAAGCCATCCCCTTAATGGCCCCCGAGCCCCAACCAAGGAACCATGAGGAGCATTGAGCAACAATGACAACTTCCAACAAAGTGGCTTCACAAAAACATACATACAAGACATTCAACTCAACCAAGATAACATATCCAACAAGTTTACACATTCACAACAATATAAAGGTTTGAAGATCAAACCAAATAGAGAAAGGGTTATGGGAGACCACCTCCTTATGCCTCCCAAGTGAAGTGGGAGTCTTACCCTAAGCCTCCAAGTGCACAAAATAATCACACAAACTCCTTATCTCTCCCTTGCAAGAATGCAATAAAACCATGATTTAATTTCCACTCCCCATAGTTAATACTCCTATTCACACTCCCACCAATTGCATGTGTAATGCCCACTAAGAACACACACACTAGAGCAACACGACAAATAACGGATAATTTTTTTTTTTGACTTGCTAGAGTTTACATGACACTACAAGAGATCAAAATGGCTACCACCAACTCTTGATAGGCTTGACACAACATTGACCACCAAGGTACAAGGGAATCTACGACACCCAACATGAAATTGTTCACTTCCCATTTCAACAAGACATCACATACTAGTCCAACCATAGAACACACTTACGGTTAGGGGCATCCCATGGTGAAAGTATTTTTAAGGTTTCTTATTTACTAAAACATCTTTTAATTCTTAACTTATGTTCTAGAAGATTCATGTTATGATTCACACAATTCTTCTTATTGAGCTAGATTTCTTCCTTTTATACTAATGAGTAATTAGCTTAAGATAAAATTTCCTGAAGAGGGTCATCTCTAAAATGTCAACAACTTACTTAATTCGTTTGATTAATAAAGGAGGTTTTCCATTTCACACAAGGTTATTTATCCATACTCAAGCTACTGAATCTTGTTTCACACCAACATTGCACCAGGAAATAGGTGCAAGCTCCAATCAAGGGAAAGTATTGTTTTAGGTTCGAACGATAATCTCCTTTGTGCGAGGATCAAAGTTCTTGCTTCCTCATGAACTACCTTCACGTAATAAATTTTTAACTTTTTTATGTGATTTAAAAATGTCTTCTTTCTCCTTATTAAACAATTGATTTCCCCTTCTCAAAATAATTTTAACCAACACTTGAGTCTATATCTTCACTCTGCTACACTAAATGTTGCATTTCCTTCATACATTTGGGTTTTACATCCTCCTCTGCATATGAAATAATCAAATATTTTTCATCTATCACTTTTCCTATTGCACATGTTCGGTGTGATTGCTAGTAATATAAGTGTTGTAACCCTTATCTTTTAAGGTTGCAATTACTTAAAAAATAGATGTTTAAATCAAAATTTATTTTAACGTAACTTTTTCATATTGATGTGCATCATAAAATCAATTTCCGTCAAAATTAATGCTCGCATGAGACATAGTTGATGATACTTCTTCATTCCAATTTGAATGTAAAAATTTTTCACAACATATATAGGAAAAATATTAAAGCGGAAGCAATTTATTTGTTATACATATACCCAACATGAATTACAAATCAAAAATAGAAAAGAAAGGATAAACTAACAAGGGATCGAAAAACGTTGAAGAATTTTGAGAAGGGATAGGTGTTTATAATGGATAGGGAGCAAGGAGAGAGTAATTTTAAGAAAAGATATGAATGTAAGGGAAAGAAGAACATGGGAAGAATCCAACCATTGAAGGTTTGCATTTGGATTGACATAGAAGAGGGCCTCAATGGTAGAGATGTTAGATAAGATATTATGTGAAAATACCATCCTTGAATGATTAATAATGCATGGAGTCAACAATTTTTTAATAATGGAATTCACAAGAAAAATATTCAATAAATGGAAATTCAACTATCATTTCGTTTTTTAAAATTCCAATTTAGGCTAGTTGGAGTGTTCATAACAAAATTTAAAACACACTTTGGAAATGTTACTTGATGGACTATGTTGATATAATTTCAATAAGTTACAAATGGTGTATATTATGTGGGACATGTTTAATGGTTAGTGAATTAATGAGTTGTTTACCACTTTTGGAGTGTTTTCCCTTTCACGGGTTGAATTTTCAAGTTTATAAATATATATGCTCTTTAAAGAGAGTGCATGTGGACAACATCAATGTATCCACACTTTCTCCAAATGGGTTTGATGTCATTTTTGACTTTATAAATATATATGATCTTTAGAGCGAGCGCATGTGGACAACATCAATGTATCCACACTTTCTCTAAACAACTACTAAACATAAGGTTTAGCGTTTAAAATGGGTTTGATGTCATCTTCTAAAAGGGATACAATGTAAATATAATGTACTAGAAGACATTAAATATTCAAACGAGTGTATACAAGTACAAATCCTAATAAAAATATTTTAAAAACTTAATTTAGAGAGTAGCAATTTATTATTAATTCATAAAAATGAATATTCCTCAAGTAGACCTAAAAACATATTCCATTTATAAAGAAAGTAAAAAATATGATTGAAATTAATAAATACATTTTTAAATAATTAAGGATAAAAAAGATACAATTACAACACTTAATATTAAAAAAACAACACACCCAAACAACCACTACAACTTTGCTAATAATCCCTTATTAAACAGGGTCTCTTTAATTTTGTAAGGTAAGAGAGTCACAGTACTAATTGAAGCTACAAATCAATTTTATGATATCTCTATGGATTGAATGTACAAGTATTATATTAAACACTGACTTATATTAAAATGTTGTCAACATCTATGTCCATGTTGTAGTGAATTCTAAAGTTGAGTAAGCTTGCATTTAAATTAATTTCTTAATTAAGTAGGTATGGGTATATTGGAGCTAAGTATTTACAAGTGATGGACATCTAGCTGAGAGGATATGATCTTGGTATCGACTGCTCGACTCTCTAACACTCGGGAATTAAAAAAGCACCACTAAACCAAACAATCTTTGACATTTGTTTATAATGCATATTTTAATTTTTATAGAAGATATGCTGAGTAGCACCATGTGCAGCACCTCCATTAACAATCCTCACATCAACCTTCATCTCTGCAGCACCTCCATTAACAATCTTCAGATCAACCTTCGTCTGCAACTGGCACAGTGGCCTGGAACGCTGTACTTCCAGCAACTTGATGAGCAGCAACTCCAATAGAGGAAGCCATTGAAACAACCAGGCAGGCCATGAGCACTCTGCAACAACCCCGCGATGTGTGTTAATAAAATCGATGGTGAGCTGAATTTGCACAAGTTTCTTTGAAAAATTGGAATATATTTAATTTGCAGGGATGAGAATGGATTTCAACATAAACCGCGGAGTCCGTATCACCTACAAATGTAACAAAAGTCACAAGATAGAGATAAATCCAAGTCAGTGGTATACAAATAATAATAGAGAAGATAATTCCGTAGGAATAAACAAATTTCTTCAATACTCAGTGAGTACGATCAGTATCTCAATTATTAATAAAAAACATGAGTGTTGCCAAGTCTTGACCCAGCTAGTCCAAATTACATCGGGACCCAGCTAATCTCAATTTTTATGATGTTTGACATGTTTAGCAGTAATGTTCACAGCTGCTCCAGTAACAGTCGCAGCAGGTCCAGCAAACTGGAACGCCGTATTTGCAGCCGAGCACGCCGCACTTACTCCGCCTAGAAGTAGCCCGAGCATTCTTGATGCTGAAGTTTCACAAGGTTTTAAAGGAAAAGGGAATTTGCAGGGATGAGAATGGAGTTTAACATAGGCCCATTTATAGGGTTGGTTTGCGTACTCGTTGGGTTGTAATTCTTCTTCTACGAAGCTTCCCATTCCCATTCCGTAGGCGTTGGGTTTGGATTCTACTTGTAATTCTTTTTCTGCCAAGCTTCCTATACCGTACCCGTTGGCTTCTAGTACGTCTTCCTATTCTGTCTTAAAGGGTCTTCTCAACCACTTGTTTGTACAATGGCATGGGTACCTATAAAGAAATCAGAACCACTTGTTTGTGATTAGACGCCATTAATGTCCAGAATTGTAATTTGAGTTTGACAGGCTTAGGCGAAGTTTCCACAAGGAATTTGGAACATGAAAAGAGTAGGAAAAGGAACGTCTAAAAGATACATCAACGCGTCTCATTAAGGGGACTTTTGGCATCTTTTGCGGAATTTTCCAACGAAGAGTCTATTCCACAATGTCTCCGGTCAATTAACTCGTAAATGTAAGTCCAAAATGGTGGAGGATCATTTCACTTCTTTCCTTTCTCTTTAACTTAAAATGGTATCAAAGCACGGCTACAAACCTTGGAGAGAAGTTAATGGAATGTAGATTACGATTACAAGTATATTGTCGAGTGTGAGGATTATTGGGGGAACTTTTGTGAAGCTACTTTTTCTTACGAATAGGGAAATATGAATCATGTGTCATTTTTATCAAATGTTTGAAGGTGAAAGATGGTGCAATACATTAAAGATCATATATCCAACAAACTTTAGAGATATTTGAGAAACATAGTGGTTGATCAATATTGCCAATATCAATACTTGTTATTTGCAATGTCTTCCATTCCGATTTGTGGGTAGATAGAGCACAAATTTATTCAAGTAGAATTCACTTGTGCATGTGCTAAGATAGTTATGAGATAGGGGCATGTGGAGTTCTTTTCGCATCCCATGTCAATTCAATGTAGTAGTTGATTTACGTAACCACAAAACATGGTCAAAGGTGGTTTTGCCGTATTTTTATAATCTAATATCTTAGGCCATTCTCCATGATTTCCCAAGTAAATATAGATATAAGACACAAGATTTTTCCTTGTGAATTTGTAGTTAAAACTACCTCCTCAACATTTAAGGTTCTTAACACTCATTAAATTTTAATGTATCTATTTCAGGAAAAGTTTCTAGGATCTTTAATCTTTTGCTGATTTTTGTTATTACAAATGATATTGTTAAGTTGTTAACACATGACCCAACATTGTTCTTATAGTGATTACCACAGTAATTTTTTCAATAAATATAGGATAACATTAGTTAGTCTTAGATTAGAAAACGACACTACTACAAGAGGGGGTGGTTTGAGACATTAATTAGTGACAATATTATATTATTGTCTCTAATTACTATTCCCAAGTCACACCCCTCATAAAATATTTTATATTAAAAAAAATCTCCAAAAAATAGAAGTTGCGCTAAGTGGGAAACAAGATTATCATTAATGTCGGGGTAGTTGGATTTGGTGCAAGCCATGCCTTGCAGTATGGAGAAACACAATATCACTCTAGTGCATGTATTGGGTGCAAAGGGGATTAACAGACCAATTTTTTCCAACGATGCTTCTTAGGAGCAAAGGCATGACAACATGTATCCATGTGAAGAGCTCCATTTCCTTTTCCCTATTTTCACATTTAGTTGTTTCTAGAAACCAAAAACCTAATTTTGTATTCAGTTAACACAACTCAGTTGAATGGAAACGCTCTTCATTGTTTTTTGGTTGTGGTTTGTGAGATTTTGTATATTAAATTGCAACAAGTTGGCTTGGGAGGTAATGAAGACTCATTTTCCTGATATTTTCATGAAAGGAAAGAAATATGTTTCATAGATTTGCCCTTTCCCTCATTTTCTCACCCAAATAATTTATTATGGCTCATGAATCTTCCCCATTGAAACCCACATATAAACTACGGTAAAATGCATCCGATGAAGCAGAAAAACAACATTAATAAATGTAGGCTAGGGTTCATTTTTCCCCGAGGATAAGTTGATATCACTATCTGAAAGGTGACATGTTACCTAATGGTTGTCTCCCAAGTGGATGCAAATCAAATGTTAAATGGAAAACACAAAAAAATATTAATGGACGTGAATATTTATTTGGTTAGTTCATGTACAACGGATGATGGTATTTGCAGAGTGTCATTACTACTTGAGGAAATAGTAGCCGCGTCATTAGCCTTGGTTGCATCTTCCGCATATCGAGCCAAACCCTAATCTTTTTCACATTGTTTACGATATCTGCAAGGAATTGACCATAGGGCCTCTTCCTCACTCCACCGTAATGAGCTTCTAACCTTTTTGTTTCTTCGTTGAAAAATCTTAGTTGAAGGATCCTCTATTTGTGTTTGTGTTTCCATTTCAATCTAATGTGTAATTGTACCACCCATTTTCAAGACCTCCTTTTCCTTACAGACACACTTTTATGGAACCCTTGTAGCGACCTAATTTTCTAACATAGTATAGTCAAAATCAATGTTCCAAAGCCCCCATTTTGGGACAGTAAGTAGGATAATAGAAAAAAATTTCCACGAGAACACGTGTTTGAGGCATTATTATGTCAAAAAAATTGTGTGCTTTTTCGCACTTCCAAATTTTGCATACATGTCTACTGGCAAAGACAAATAGATTCTGACTAAAACATATGAAAAAAATCTTATCGTTATTGAGTTGTGTGTTTATAAGGCATGAACCAAAGGAAAATTTGATATTCAATAGAAAACTTTATTTACGAGGGATGCCAATATGCCTATTATTTCATCATAGCTTGAGTTGTTTTAAGATTATCTTTATAACTATTAATATTTGTTGACTCCATAATGTCATATCAAACTATTGGTACTTTTGTCTTTCCGATTACTCAATTCAATAGTGAAAGTGGATTATACTCATACAACATAATCAATTGCCACTCTTAATACATTGCCATCACAATTTTCACCGATCTCATTAAAAATGCGTTTAGAATCATTCTATATGATAATCAATACTCTATGTTATTTTAAACCTATCTCCCCCAAATTACCTAATGCGGGGAAAAGAAAAACCTCTCCATGAGTAATCTCCTTAGTACATATAATTTCAAGTAATTTTCTATCACTAAAATCAAATCCATCAATCCATACAATAAGCACATTTACCATCTTTCCCTTATAACCTAACTTGGGAGCTGCATTACATTATTATCTCTTTGAGATGACCTAACTTTGAATCCATCCAACACTACTCAAATCAAATCAGTTACATTATATGAGTGAGGAAATGAGACATCATTTCCTTTCTATATCAATCCTATATGGGTTCTTCAATCGAACTAATAAGAACTAAATTTAGTCTGTATCTATTTGCAATGTTTAGACATGTTAGTATCCAATGTTTTTCTCCTTTTCAAGCTGAGTAGCATCACATATTTGACATGGAGCTTAGAGATAGATAGATCATAATGTATGTCGTTTTATAGCCTGGGATGAGATCTAATTGGCCCCTTGTCACTCATATTGTGGACAGATGGATAACACCTTCAAAAGGATTTAATCTATACTCACTACTTTAGGTTGTGCCTTTCAACCAGGGTGAGAGAACCCATTTTGTAACCTCTGTTGGTGAAGGAGAATGAATATATCCTTATTTGCACTAATTTGAAAGGAAACCTTGAGAAAGTACGATCAATGCACCACAATTGAAGTCTCACGATTTGTCACTTATAAATAATGGTGATATTTTGAAACAAGGTTAAGTTTACTAAAGACATTATGGAATCCTGATTGCTTCATATTTTCGTAGTAGAATTTATTCATTTGTGGATATACAAGGAAAAAAAGGGGTACGAGTAGGATTATTTGTTTGAATGATTTTTGGTGGGAGATTAAGCAAGATAAATTGGAATTTTCCAGATCTTTGAGAAACTTCACAACAATGGACAAATCAACAAAAAAAGCTTCAAATAGTTAAGACATTCCTTCAACCAGAAGGTGTGCATCAATGGAGGCCCAGATTTGCACGTTTTCACACAATCTTTGAGAATCTAGCATGAAGGATTGAGTTAAAAGACTCAATTAAACACCAAAATATCTTATCAATCATGCCTAAGGTACACCCAAAGACTTACAAACAATCTCTGTCAACAAATGAAGGTAAAGTGATTTTAAATTGTTTATTTCATTACCTAGGTGAAAGCTCTTCTGATAAATGAAATTACAAATGCCACTAAACCATCACAAGGATGAGATCTATGTGATTTCACAAAGATTTAAATGTAAGATTACAATAGGAATAAGAGAAACCATTTGCAGACATTCTGAAATAAGCAGACACAAATTTTCTAGAGATTGAACACAAATTAATTTCAAAATTGCTTAGATTCATCAGCAGGGAAGAGCTTCCAGAGCAATATCAATGGCTATACATATGCAACCAACTTGACATAGTACAAAATCTAATACGAAGAAATTAACCGTATCTCGAAGACGGATTTTCTCAAATTTTTCTCATGAAATTTAACCCCAACCTTTTGCATGACTAAAGCATGCTTTTTATAACACTCAATTTACATCCAAGCTTTCCCCCCAAGAAAATAATATCCTAAGCATCAAGTTTGTTACAAATTTCATCATGATTTGTAGAAAGGGACGTTTAATAGAAACACGTCCAAAAGTTGCCAGGTGTTTCTAAAAGGTGAATCATTGCAAATATTTCCATCATTTCTTCAACTGGGAGCATGTTTTTCATCCTCTACGCATGCAAACCCCTTTCCTTCATCATTTCACCTTTTCCCTTTTGAAATTTTGCTCTTTGCAACTTTTGGATCTGGCATTTTGTGTTTTTACTCGAGCCAGGTAAAAATCCACCTCAAATGCTTAAATTCACACCTCAATTTACAAATTGAGCCTCCAAAACTATTCAATTACACCTTGCAAACCAAAATGACACAAATTCATCAAAATTTGATGAATAATGATGTAAAAATCACATCTATGAACATCATGGAGCTCCAATGGCGGTGAAATCAAATGAAATGCACATCTACCATTGATTTTTCCCTTTCTCAACTTTAGATTAGAGCCGTCCACGTGGAAAAATCTGATTCAAAGCGGGCCTGGGGTTCCCTTTTACATTTTATGACTTTTCGATAAAATGCGCAATTTTCACATTTTTCCCCCCCTCACCTTTGAAATATAGGCTCGACACATGGCTTAATCTGGGCCTTTGATGGAGTCATGGCTCATTTATGTAAATTTACCCTTTTTAACAAAAAGGCAAAAATTCTAATTTTCCTCCACCGACCCGCCTTCTTGCTTCTAACTTTTTATGTGGGCCCCAACGGAGTTGCGGGTTATTTCATAACTTTTCTCCTTTTTCACAAAAGGAAAAAAACTTCAAAATGTTCCGCCGACCCGCTTCCCCACTTGTAACTTGAAAAACTACCACGTGTCCTTCGGGGTCAAAGTAAGACTTTTTCCTTGCCACTTCATATCTATTGAATAACCAATTAGATGTTATCGGGGCGTGGGGCCAATTTGATATTTTTTAAAAATGTGACAAAAGTGGCAAATTTCACCAAAAAGACCCGTCGGGCCGCATCCAATAAAAAATGAACACGTATACACCTTCGGGGCAAAAATAAGAAATTTTCCCGCCACTTAAATTTTACTTTAATCGAGCCTGGCAGGGCCATGGGGTGAGTTCAAACTTTTTCCAAAGTAGCCAAAAAGAACAAGTTCATAAAACAAACCCATTGCACCTCATCCAATGAGAAGAATCCATGTAAGCACCAAAAGAACCAATCAGAACTTAGCGGAGCCATGGGACCAAATTTTCCCTCTTGCCAAAATAGCAAAAAGTGATAAGTTCAAAACATTTATCCACCATCCCTCGACCAATCAAAAGAGGCCACATATCTACTGAATGCTGAGGTAGAATTTGATGGGTAAAAGACACTCGTCAGACCGTTAAAAACATAGAAATTTACCAGTTCACACCCAGGATCCAATTTTTTCACTAAGGACAGAAAATTTTGAAACAAAACCAAGTAAATCATGGCTCTAAGCATTTTTCGACCATGGGAATGGATTTTCAAAGGCATACAGAAGAAATTTGAACATTTTTCGAGCATCCATGATTGGGAAGACAGGAAAAAATGGCAGAGCCCATAGATTGAAAAGATTTAGGGCAAAAATAGAGCACATTTGGGGATTTCTTCAAAATAAGGTATGACAAGGAAACTTGCAAACAATTCATGGTATGCAGATGGAGATAAAAACTTCATTTCATCCATTCGAGAGATAGAAATGTTTCAGAACACGCAGATCAAAAGGAAAATTAGGGCAAATGGTGCGAGTTTAAAATGGGCACCAACATTGGCTCAAGGTCGGGGATGGGCACTCCCAAAGACATGCCACAAGAATAAATAGAGCAAACCAAGTTCCAAAAAAATCCATTGGGAAATAGAGTCAACTTGCAAAGCAGAAAACCATAACCACCCTCCAAAAAATGAACCGAGAAACTTGCAAAACCAGGTCACCAAGGACTAGAACAAACAAAAACACAAAAGTAGAATGAAACCAAAGAACTATACACTATACAAATGGTGCTCACCATGATTCTAGGAAATCAATCAAGGAAATGTTTCAAACACCTTCCATTAATAGGTAATTCAAGAAGTTTCCCATCTACTTATTTTAGGAAGAAGGTATTTTCACCAATTTAAATGTCAATTGATTAAGGGCTCATCCACAATGCATAAAATTTACCATGCTTGCCCTATCTTCATACCTACTATCTCATAATAGCACAAAATCCCCAATGTTGAAAGCTCTTAGAGTCACCTTCTTGTCAAGTAACTTCTTCAACTTTTCTCTGAACTTCACATGTTGTTGATTGGATGCCCTTCTTTCTTCATCTAACTCAATAATCTGATTGATTTGAGCATCATATGGACTAACTTCTTTATCTTCAATTTTTTGAACAAACTGAAATGAAGACAATTTCAAATGAAGGGGCAGAAAATCTTGAGTTCCATATACCAACTCAAATTGGCTTTTACCAGTATCTCTTTTGATAGTGATTCTATCACCTAAACAAAAAACTTCAATTGCTCATCCCACTTCTTTTTATTCAACGAGCTAAGGTTCTTCTAATGATCTTCAACACATTTTTATTGCTAGACTCAACTTGTCCATTTCCTTGGGGATTGTAGTTAGAAGCATATGTCAAATTGATTCCATACCCTTTGCACATTGCCACCAAAGGTTTGGCTCTGAAACTCATGGCATTATCAACAACAATCTTAGTTGGCACTCCAAATCTGCATATGATTTGATTCAACATGAAGTCCATGATAACTTGGTGTGTTGATTTCTTGGTGGGGATTGCTTCCACCCACTTAGTGAAATAATCAATGGCTACAAGAATCCATTTATGACCAGCACTGGAAGGATTTGAAATCTCACCAATGAAATCCATTCCCCATTGCTTAAATGGGGCTTCAATTGACACAGATGCAAAGGAAGGGAACTTGAAGCTTTCAGTCTTCCAGAAAAACGCTGACAACTTTCACATTTCCTAACCAATAGAGTTGTATCCTTGAAAAGAGTTGGCCACCAATAACCAACCCTCAAGATTTTATGTGTTGTAACTCTTCCAGCAAAATGTCCCCCACAAACTCCTCCATGGAGATCAACAATTATTTTGGGGGCCTCATCTTCAGTGATGCATCTCAAGAGCACTCCCTCGGGTTCTTCCAAGCTAACCCAAAATCAATAATGACATATTTTGGGAGGCTAACTTAAGAGATATTTTCTTATTTTTAGTCAAATGTTCAGGGAAGCATAGATGTCTGAGATAAAAGATTATATCTTTGTACCATTCAAAGCTTACCAACTTTTCAAGGACATCCACTCTTTCTCCTTCTACTTCATTCACCTCAATAGTTCACAATTTTCTCTCTCAGCCATAAGCTTAGCTAGGCCCAAACCTCTTATCAATTTCATGGTTTGAATATCCATGTCATATTTCTATAACTTGTTTACCCATCTGCATCTTTTTCTTGAGACCTCCATCTCTGATAAGATATCTTTCACCATGGTGTGGGGAACATAAGCAACAACTTTAGAGCTCAAGATGTAAGGTCTGAAAACCTTTGTTGATTTCACCAAGGAAAATGCTTGCTTCTCTATGATGGTGTACTTCAAATCAGCTCCTTGCAATGCCTTACTAAAAATGAAATTGGTCTCTCAGCCCCTTCATCATCCTTCTACAACAAGACATATGGAATGGTGTTTTCTGAAGCAAAAGAAAACATTTGAAAAGGATTCTTGTAATTTAGAGCTTCCAAAACAGGGGCATGCTTTAATGCTTCTTTGATTCCATTGAAATCTTGAATGGAAGCTTCTCCCCATTTGATAACTTGGTCCTTCTTTGGCATGCTAGTAATGGGGATGGTCAGCTCAACAAAGTTGAACATAAATCTTCTGATAAAGTTTATTTTTCCAATGAAGGATTGAACTCCCTTCTTAGCTCTCAGAATTACAACCTTGCTAATGGCTTCCACTCTCTTAGGATCAATCATGACCCCTTCCTTTAATACAATGTGACCAAGCAGATTTGTCTTTTAAACTCCAAAATGGCACTTCTTAGGAATCAATGATATTCCATACTCTCTACACCTTAACAACATTCTATCCAAGTGTTGCAAGTGATCATTTCTTTATCTGGAAAACACTGTTACATCATCTTGATAAACAATAATGAAATCAATAATATAACTAGAAAACGCTACATCCATTTCTCTTTGGAAAGTTGCTCCAGCATTCCTTAAGCCAAAAGGCATCCTGACATAGACATAAGTTCCCCAAGGAGTGGTAAAGGAAGTATTTATTCTTTCAGACTCCTTCACAACAACTTGATTATAGCCAAAGAAACCATTAAAAGTGGATAACAATTCAGAACCAGTTACCAATTGTAACATATTATCCATGTTTGCAGAGGGTAATTTTCTTTCAATGATGCTTTATTCAAGTTCCTAAATTCTACGAACAACCTTATATCACCATTCCTTTTTCTAGACAGTACTAAATTTGCAACCCAAGATGAGTACCTTGTGGGCTGAATGATCCCTCCATCCCTCAACTTCTTCAATTCTTCTTGCATCTTCAAATAAAGGAGCAGATTGATCGGCCTAAATTTTTTCCTAAAAGGCTTGGCATTAGATTCAAGAGGAATTTCATGTTGGAAAAAATCTTCCATGTATGCCTTCAACTCATAGTAAGACCAAGCTAGGCAATCTTGATATTTCTTCAACAATTGAACATAGGACTGCTTCTCTTCCTTGCTAAGATTGCTTCCTAACCATATTTTACGTGGTTTTCCTTTATGCCCAGGTCATGCTCTTCCACATCTCTTGAAACCGACATACTTCTGTTAATAATGCAATCAACATTATAAAATTTTGATTCAAGTGCCACTAAACCTCTGGGAATCGTGTTTGTCTTTAGTTGGATGATGTCTTTGCCAAATAAAGTTTTCTTTCCTTCAACAACACACACCATTGGTTCCTAATCTATATTTTGGTCAACAAACTTTCCTTGGTTCTATAGAAACCGTTTCACCTGGCATCATCATCGAACACTTGCCAATTTTTAATGTTGTCAGGGACATATGGCCTTGTTAGTATTTCAACATCATACTCACAAAATGGAGATATTGTACAATTTCCAAATTTGGATCCTAGCACTGCTAACTTGTCTGCAACAACATTAAAATTTCTATCATGGTGCATAATATTAAATGATTCAAACATTTCAATCAAATCCCAGACTACATGCTTGTATTATTTCATTCTCTGATTTTTAGTAGCATACAATTTTCTAATCTGCTTGACAATTAGTTTTGAATCTCCTTTGACAATGATATCCTTTACACCATATTTCCATGCAATTCTCAAACCCAATAATAGTGCTTCATATTCAACAATGTTGTTAGTGCATTCAAAGTTGAGTTTGAAAGAAAAACAAACTCTTCCTGGCCTAGAGAAATCAAAACAATACCAACACCATTTCCAAACTTAGAACAAGCTCCATTAAATAACAAGGTCCAAGGAAAACCTACTTGTTCAAGAAATTTACATTGATCAATCTTGTGCTCTTTTCCATCAGCAAATCCAACAAAGTTATCAACATCTACATCAACATACAACACTTCATAAGAAGCATTATTGGGATCTTCAATGAGGTGCAACATCTTCTTCTCTCCATGCAGCCTATTACAAGGCTACATTCAATTGGAATGGTTGCAAAGACATATCCATCTGAACACTTCCACCAACAAGTTTGCAGCCCACTTTCTTGATAACAACATGCCCCATTTGGCAGGGAAATCAATAATAACAACATCAAGTTTCAAGTTCTTACCGGATAAGTTTCAAGTTGTACCACCAAACCTTTTACACATCCTACAACTGGCACCTCTCTAGAATCCATTGTAGTACACTTGCCATAAGCTGCTATCACTTTAATGTTCAATTAATTCATGACCTCTAGAGGCATAACATTGCATGATGCTCTGGAATCAAACATACAATTTTGCAACAGTTTGTCCTTAATAATCAGCGTTGTAAAAAATGGATCAACATTTAATTGAGACTCAACCAAAGATGTTCCCAAGTAATATCTCTCCAATGTTGGTGGTTTTTCTATGTCTAAAATGGTTGGAGGATAAGTTTCTACATTATTTATATTTCTACCCCAGGTAATCCTATCTTCTTCCAATCCCAAATAATCAAAATCCCTCTTCTTGTGCTCAGGAATCCTAAGCAGTTCAACATTTAGAATAGAAATCTTGATTTGACTCAAGACTTGGGTAATGTCATAAGGAATGTATTTGGGCAAAGCAACATTTGGAGAAAGATTGACAAACTCATCGGATGGCACAAGATTTTTCACATTTTGGGCATGGATGGGAAAACCTTTTTTGGTTTGGCTTGAGGCCCTGCCCCTTTGATAGCTTTACTTCTTGTGTTATACTCTTTTTCTTAAGAAACAACAACATTCATTAACAATTGTCTATCCTCTTCTGATGGGATTCCTCCATCATATTTATTAATCATTAGAGTTCTTAGATACTCAAAATCATTATTAGGAAGTTAAAAAGCTTGTACCATATCTATTTCGAAAGTATGAGAGGGAGGAATAAGAGGTACCCAAAGGAATGCAATCCCAAAAACTTGTAGCAGTTCTTGCACTTATTACTTCAGTTAAATTTGCTCCTTATTGTGAGCTTGTAGAGAAATCCACCATGCATGCATCATCATCAATGTTATCATCATCATCATCTTAGCTTCTTGAACTTGCTGATCTAATTCACATGTTGGGTGGGGTAAGAAACATTTTTCGCAACAATCAATTTTATTAGTCTCTTCAACAACACCAACTCTAGCATTTAGAGGATCGAGACTCTTCGTATTTTCCATGGCTTGGGGTTGTCTAGCTCCCATGGGTCCTATTACCCAAAATGAGCTCCTGCTTATTTTGGCTAACTTCCCTTCATTCTTACCTTCCTTGTGCTTTAATATCAAATTTTACATATTTTAAGCACTCAAAGATTTCTGGAAATAGCTTCATTAGATGTGATTTTTCTTCCCCTTTCTAGAAAAGTAAAATTTTCCTCCTAACTCCTTGTAATTTTCAAGTTATGGCTTGGCGGAGTTTTTTGGGGAAATTTTCTCTAGACATGCCCACGTCTAATCAAAAACCAACATGTGGCAAGGTGGAACGGTAGGCATTGGGGGGATGTTGGACTTTTTGGCACTTTGGTAAAAGGCACAAAGGAAGAAGTTTGATCGCTGGGGCCGCGAAAGTTGGAAAATATGTTGGCACCACATGTCTTGTCGTTGGCGGGAGTCGGGGCGCGAAAGGATTTATCGAAATTTGCCAAAGCTGCAAAAGGTGCAAAGGCATTCATTAAACCCATGGCACCATCAATTAATCAAATGGCACCATGTGGCCACATCAGCGGCGGAGGTCGGGCCAAAGGTAAATTGGGAAATTTTCCCAATGAAACTTTAAAAGGCGCAAAGGGAAAATGATCCCGAGGCTCCGTAGATCACCAAATGGTTACACATGGTAGCGGAGTGGTGGGGCATAGAGATTTTTGGGAATTTTTCCCAAATTCAAAAAAGGGAAAATTTTCAAGTTTTGGCCCGCCAACCCGAATTTTGCCCTAAAATTGCCATTTTTGCCCTAAATCTTTAGAGGGGCATAACTTTCGATCCCAAGCTTAGATTTTCACATTCTTTATATCATTGGAAAGCTGGTGAAATTCTCCACATGATGGAATATTCAATTTTGAATTTTTATGGATATTTTCTAAAGAAAGATGGAAAAACATCCTTGGCATGCAAGAACATAGAAACCAACTCTTACCACAAAACTTAATGAACTATGGGCCTCTGTTTTCTCTCAGAAAAGAAATGTGCTTGAAGTATTACATTTTTCATGGAAACCCATGATTTTTCAGGACAATTAGATGAATCTTGTTAGTGGTTGAAGTTTCAAATCAATTCCCCCATTTTCTCCTTTCTTCCATTCTCGCTTTCGATGGTTAAAAGCCGCTTTTGGCTCATTTATAACAAGTTGTTCATCATTCTTCTCTACATCTCCCTTATTTTCTTCCCCATGTTTCAAAATGGAGTTTGAACCTCTTCCCCTGCTCTGTAATGGCATTTTTTTCCTCTTACCCATGAAATGATGTTTTGTGAAAACTTCGGAGAAATAAAAACATGTTTTGTGATGCATTTGTCCATCCTTGCTCGTATTTACTTGTTTTCTTCTTGCCTCTCTTCATTGTAGGTATTTGTGCATGTTTGAATGTTCATTGTAGGTTTTGGAGTTGTGTTCATGGAGTTTTGGAACATTTTGTTTGTGAAATCCATCCTTGGTTTTGTGATGCACTTGTCTATCCTTCCCATTGCTCACCTCTTCTTATTCCATGGCGCTTTGATAGATGTTCATCATTTTCCTTCTTTGGTGTATCACCATTTTAGTGTAGGCTCTCTCTCTCTCTCTCTCTCTCTCTCTCTCTCTCTCTCTCTCTCTCTCTGGCATAGTTAAATTAGGATTAAATTAGCTTACCTGCAATGGAATACCTTGTGGTGGGCGGTTTGGGAAGAGGAACCACCTTCTCTGGAGAGCTTTCCCCATTTGCAAAGGTCCCACACTTTGGGAAAGCTCAATGTTGTGCATTCACACCAAATGACATTGCCTTAGAAAAGTCAATCCATAGGTCATTTTGGGGGTGCTATGAATTTGCACTAATAGTTTTGGCACGCCCGGTGGGACCTTAGAGGTCTTCCACTTTATTTTTGATAGGTTGGTGTGTTCCTATTAAGGATTCAGCCTTTGGAGGCATATTCAAAAGCACATATGGTGACTCCATCTGGTAAATAACTCATTCTCTCAGTTATAGAACCTCTTTCCATTCATTTCATTCATTTTCCATTCATTCTTCTTTCCATCTCTTCCATCTTCTTTCATTCCATGAAGTTGTGCAATCATGAATTCATTTCCATCATGGAATTCACATTTACAACAACAAAAATATATTCCACCTCAAACATTTTTTTCAAATCCTCCAGATCAACAGTATTTTGATCAAATTCAAAATTAGTATGCATATCCATATGAGCAATGCCAAAATTAGTTTGGATATGAAGCACATCAAGCACAAGGATACACATATGATGATGGAAGTCAAGAAGAAAGTGTAGATTTGTTGGAAAAAATCCAAAAAATGGAGGTGGCCATGGTGCAATCAAGGGCTCAAGCACAAATGAAGGCATTTCAGATTGGTTTCAGAGCACCCTGTCCATGGGGAGGCCCTTTTCCAAGACATTATAGCCCTCAGGAGAAGTTGGACTTCATGATTGAGATGCTACCCCAACTTGCACAATGGACACTGGAGATAGAGACCTATAAACTTGGTGTTGAGAAACCTTGTCAATGGGTAAGTTCTACACCATCATCTGGTTTTTCTCTTTCCATTCCTCAAGCAGCACCATCTCATTTTGAATGCCAAATTCCAAATCCATCCCATGCTGCCCCAAGTGTTGATTCCATTTCTCCATCCCCTAGTCTTCCACCCCATCTCAATTCTTCTGTCATTTTCCCTTCCAAACAGCCACTCCCTACAAAGAAACAAAAGTTTCTATCTCCTCCAACACCACAAAAAATTGCAAAATCAATTGAGTTACAACCCACCCCTCCTCTTGCATTCCCAAATCCATGTTGGGAAGATAAAAATCAGAATGCCAGTCAAGGAAAACAACAGCAAGAAGAAGAGCCAAATAAGGATGAAAAGATTAAAAGTTTGTTGAATTTGGCTCTTAAATTCGAGATTACAAAAATCCCCTTGATGGTGAAACCAATAGAGGAGGTTAGAGTTGAAGAACGAGTGGTGGCCAAGGCTGATTTTGTTGTAGTAGAAGAAGAAAAAAGTAGATCAAAATCAGTTTTCTCATAATTTAGTGTCCATGTTGGCACTCTACTTGAAGGAAATGTTGGTCTAATTCAAGCTACACAATCATCCATGGAAAGAAGCTCTGAAGAAGATCTTGCAGTCCCAACTTGTCCTCTAGAGTAGAAGATTGAAGAGTTTGACTTGAAAAACTTCATGCTAGAGGAAGAGTTCAATCAAGAGCAAGATTGTCTTCAAACAACAGAGGAAGGAGAAGCTGCTCCAAATCAAAAAGAAGAGGAACACCTTCCAGCTGTGGGGGAGAAAAGTGCAGATCCAACGGCATTGAGCACAAAGTAGGCTATAGAAGAACCTTTAGTTATTCTTTCTACTTCATCTCTCTCGAGTTCTAGTGCTGAAGAAGAGTTTGATCTCTCAAACTCAATGTTGGAGGATGAAATAAACCATGGTGATCAAGTTGCAAATCAAGAGAACACCATGGGAGAGGTTGAACATTTGCAGCAGGACAACAATGAGGTAATTTACCTATCTGATTTGGAGGATTGTTTTGATGAAGAAGAAATGGTTGAAATAACACCATATTCTCCTTCATCATCCATCTTCCAAACACACGAACCTATTGTCATGGAGGAGAACTTTCATTTGAAGCATCCTACATCTTATAGCAGCTCTTTGGAATTAAGATTGGTAGATATAAATCTTCCATGTTCTTCATTGGAGGAAGAGAAAGGGTAGAAAAGTTCTACCATTGCTTACACACCATCCATTCAAGAAGGTTTGCAAGAAGATTCCATTTTTGGAATGGAAAATCAGATTTATGGGCATATCAAACGGATCAGACCTTTCCCAATCAGGTATTTGGCTTCATTGGAGCCAAAGGAGAAGCCACAACCAGTCATGTTTGCCACTAAGCTCGAGGATGATATGTAAAGTTCTAAGGATCAGCTACCATACCTCTTCAATCTAAATGTAGAGCAACTAAAAGAGGTATTGGATTTTTTTCAGTTGACACCTTGCTAATTTTGGTAGAAGACCATCTTCTTGTTGATTTTCCACTCATCCTAGCAGCCATACTCAGCTCCAAATCATTTGCATGGCTTCCAATTTTGAAGAAAGGAAGCTATTTTGCATAACCAGTTGTAGGGTTTGTTTAGCTCACCTTTACTTCCAGTTATAGTAGAGTAGCTAGGTTTTCTTTTAGCAGAAGAAGTTCTTGTGCACACTCTGCATGTTCCATTTGGAGCATGTATGATTTTTAGTTTTGTACATAGTTTTTGGTGTTGTTGTATTGCTCTTGCACAATCCATTTCAATGGCATTTTGGTGGAGATCAACTCCAAGTTCATTGGGTTTCCAAGTAGCTCAAAGGTCAGATTTTCATAGTTCAGATCAAAATCAGTTCATCAGGATTGACTCCATTCATAATGGATGCTTCAAAGGCCATTGATCATTCATCTAGTAGGCAGATGACCCTTAAGAGTCACCAAAATTGTTATCCAAAATGAACCCCCTGCTTATTTTGGCTAACTTGCCTTCATTCTTGCCTTCCTTGTGCTTCAATATAAAATTTTACACATTTTAGGCACTCAAAGGTTTCTAGAAATAGCTTCATTAGATAGGATTTTTCTTCCCCTTTCCAGAAAGGTAAAATTTTCCTCCTAACTCCTTGTAATTTTCGAGTTATGGCTCGGCGGAGTTTTTGGAGAAATTTTCCTGCATGCAGACCAGCGGCTAATGAGAAACTAACATGTGGCAAGGTGGAGCGGTGAGCATCGGTGGGATGTTGGAGTTTTTTTATCTTTGGTCAAAAGGCATAAAGAAATAAGTTCACTCGCGGACTCGCGGAAGGAGGAAAATATGTTGGCTAAGGCCTGCCGAGCAATGAGGTGGCGCCACGTGTCCTGTCAGCGGCGGGAGTCGGGGTGGTGGAAGGATTTGGTGAAATTTTCCAAAGTTGAAAAAGGTGTAAAGGTGTGCATTGAACCCATAGCTCCATCAATTAATCAAATGGTGCCACGTGGCCACATCAGCGGCGGAGGTCGGGCCCGTGGAGGTAAATTGGGAAATTTTCCCAATGAAAATTTAAAAGGCGCAAAGGGCAGAAAATGATCTTGAGGCCCGCAGATCAGCCAGAGGGTGACACATGGCAGCGGAGCGGTGGGGTGTGGAGAATTTTTGGGAATTTTTCCCAAATTCAAAAAAGGGGAAAATTTTCAAGTTTCAGCCCGCCAACCCGAATTTTTCCCTAAAATTGCCATTTTTGCCCTAAATCTTCAGAGGGACATAACTTTTGATCGAAGCTCGGATTTTCACGTTCTTTATATCATTGGAAATCTGGTGAAATTATCCACATGATGGACTATTCAATTTTGAATTTTGATGGATATTTGAGGGAAAAAATGGGAAAACATCCTTGGCATGCAAGAACACAGAAAACGACTCCAACCACCAAAATTAATGAAGTATGGGCCTCTGTTTTGCTCTGTAAAGAAATGTACTTCAAAGTATGGGATTTTTCATGGAAACCCATCATTTTGCAGGCCAATTAGATGAATCTTGTTGGTGGTTGAAGTTCCAAATCAATTTTCCCACATTTTCTCCTTTCTTCCATTCTGCTCGATGGTTAAAAGCCAGTTTTGGCTCATTTGTAACAAGTTGTTCATCATTCTTCTCTGCCTCTCCCTTATTTTCTTCCCCAGGGTTGAAAATGGAGTTTGAACCTCTTCCCCTACTTTTTAATGGTGTTTTTTTCCTCTTACTTGTGAAATGATGTTTTGTGCAAACTTACGGACAGGGGATAATTTTAGCGGCGAATATTCGTAATATGGCGAAAATTTCATTTTAGGAAAATTTGAAAAGGTGAATTATTCGGAGTGGGTCGGTGTCCTGTTCGCCTAAAATATATAGTATATTTTTTTGGGGGGTCGGCTTCGCCTTCATTTGAAAACATCTCCTATAAAAACCTATGTGATTCGCCGGGTAGTATACCTCAAGTAGCTTACCAAATTACCAATACTGTGAAATTTGAACTCGCATACCCTTGAGCACCAGAGATTCATATTACTGTTAGCCTGTGATTGTTGACGCGCGACAAATGCAGTGTTGACGCGCGACAAGGGCATTATTGACGCGCGACAAGAGCTATACTGATGGGCGACAAGAACTGTACTGATGCGTGACAAGAGCTGTACTAACGCACGACAAGAGTTGTATTGACGCGGAACAGAGAGGAAGTGTTGATACTCGACTTGGGATAAGAAGTGACAGTGACAGAGGAAGTGTTGACACGCGACAGAGGAAGTGTTGATGCATGACTTGGGCAGTGTTGACGCACGGCAGCTGGGATGCGCGACCTCGGGCATAGTTCACGCGTGACAAGACCTCAGAGACTAGACAGAGTCGCTTCTTGGTTCTTTTGCTGACGCAGGACTCTTTTCAGAATAATGGAAGGTGCCAAAAAAGAATATGAATAAGCTAAAAGTAAGTAAGAAATCTCAGAAATCACTCTTCAAGTATTTTGGAAACTCTGCGGATACAGATATTGTAAATACCAATCATATAGATGCCACCAAAAAGAATCAGAATACTGACTGTGTGGAAGGTATTATTGAGTTGGACATGCATTCTCGCATGTTGCAGTATCACGGTCAAAACAAATGAAACCTACGATAATATGCCGATCTTGAAGATATTGTTCTGTTGGGGTGCAACCAGAGTGCAAATAGATATCACGAGATACAAACACTCAAAGAAAATGGAAGACAAAAATCAAAATCAAACTCTGGTCCAAGAAAGAGGAAACTAGGTGATTGTGATATTGCTCAAAATTCTACTAAAAAAGTAAAGCATTGAAAACGAACAAGAATATGTGGACCATTGGTAGGACATACAAGTTTGATTGGGTAGCTAAATTTCCATTTATTGAACCTGTACAATCATCTAATTCTGAAGAAATCCCATGTGAATGTACATGTACAATATGTACGTGGAAATTGGGAAAGCAACAAAAAATGCAACTGAAGCTGGACACTATAGAAAAACATTGTGGAAAACAATATTTAACTGTAATGGGGCGGATGGCCAGAAAATCAAAACACATAGGTGGAAAACTGAAAAGAGTGCATGCATGTTAGATACGCAGTGGAATATGAGGCAGAGCAGAAAAAACACAGACATCTGTTGGAAAAGGGAGGAACGATCACATCGCATATTGGTAAGATGAAAGAAACAAATCTACATGTAAAATTCATACAATTCTCTACTCTTTTTCAAATACTTAAAAAAGGAAGAGCGATTTCAGATTTCCTCGATTTCAAAGTTTTGTATCAATTTAACGGAATGCTGAATGTACCTCAGTCTCATTGGTCTGAGAGTAGTGGATGGGAAATGGCAAAATGCCTCTCGATGATAGAGAAGGAAGATTTGAAAGAGAATGTAAAAAAAGCAAACTTTATCTCTCTTTCAATTGATGAAGTGACAGTAGTCGACAACACCGCATGGGTATGTATCCACATCTATACTTTAGAAAATCATATAAGGACACCTCATCTGTTGGGTGTTATGAAAATGGTTGAAAACTGCAATGCTGAAAACCTATATAAAATAGTTGTTTCTCATTTGAAAGATGTTGCTGGTATGACTGATTATGAAATTGCTATGAAGTTGGTATGCGTTGGAGCAGATGGTGCATCTGTCATGCAGGGTCACCGAACAGGGCTGTGTGTTAGATTACAAACAACAGTGGCCCCATATATGCTACCAATTCACTGTATGGCTCATAGAATGAATTTAGCGTATAAAATGGTAAGCAACCACGAAAATGTTGCTAAATTAGAAGACCTCATAAGAGAACTTCATGCCTATATGTCAAGCAGCCCAAAGCGTTTTCTCAAGTTCCAAAAATTTGCAATTGGAATTACAGATGGAAAAAAACTTCTGAAGGATGTGGAGACTAGATGGATCTCTTTGTATGAACCAGCATGCAGAGTTTGTGAGGAGTATCCTTCATTGGTTGGTTTCATGCACAAATACCGTCATGAAGTTGATAGGGCAAGGGACTTGTTGTTCCGCTTAACTGATTTGGAGACATTTCTTACATTGGTTGGTATTCTTCCAATGTTAAAGGAGATCAATACACTGATGAAGCATGCACAGGGCAGATTAATCTATATTGTGGATTTTATACGGATGAGGAAAATGGTATGTCAAAGTCTTGATATATTGTACTGTTCCCAGGATAGTTTTGATGCACCTGTTTTTGAAAATTGGAGAGATTTATTAGATCTTAAAATCCTAACACCTTTTTGAGATTTAATATCCACGATCACCTATGCATCACTGTTAATGGGAGGGAAATACCAATGCACATTTTGCAAAAACGTCAAGATATTACAGGATCGGAATGAGAAGATGTTCCCATGACACGTAATTTGTTTGAGTCTGTGATAGTTGAGACAAGAATAAAGCTTAAAAATTTTCAGAAACCTTGTCATCAGAAATTAGGGAACGTTTCTGTAAAGATAAAATTCTGGAAGCCATGGGTGTGATGAATCTGAATTTTTGGAATACAGAAGGTGGCCGTGCAGACTTTGTCAGTAAGCATTTCCATAAATCAATGGGTACAATAATGGAACAATTTACAAAGACGTCAGAGCTCAAGGGTACGGAAATCAAAGGTATACTGAATGCCGATTTATTAAAGTTTCAGTCAACAAATTTTGCAACAACAATGAGGAACCAATATAAGAATTTAGATCAACCTTCTGAAAGTGGTGCTATTACAAGGTTGTGGCGAGGAATCTATCAAAGTTCTATCTTACAAGAAGATATCAGTGAATATTTCAGACTATATGAGTTATGCCAGACAATGATTTTGGGGTCTATGGAGGATGAAAGGGTTTTCGTGCAATTGTCATTTATAAAATCAAAATTGAGAAACAGGTTGGATAAAAATATGGAAAGTTGCATGAGGTGTTATGTTTCTCGATACTCCATCGAAACCTTTCCGTTTGACAGAGAAATTACGCACTGGAATTCCCTTTGCGAAAGAAGAGGTGTGAATAATACAGCTACAAGTACAAATATTCCCAACCTTGAGAGTGTAATTGGCTCTTCGTCACATTCTACAGAAGACAACATCGACTTTGATGAAGCTATTGATAATGGATTGTTTCAACTTTAAGTAGGTATCTTCTTTATCTATCTTTTATCTTTATCATTAAAGATGTTACATGTCTATATACTAAAAATGTCAGGCAATTCACCCATCTATCTACTAATCCATTTCTCGTGTTGGATTTTTTTAAAACATAGATCTAGCTCATTACCAAAGTGGCAGTGATGATTTCAACTTTAAGCGGTATATCTTTTTCCCCTTAATCTTATTGTTTGTTACTATTCATTTTTTCAGCTCTGGTTATAATTAAAGATGTTACATGTGTATGTATTTACATTTAGTTAAATACAATCTTTTTATTTTTTGAAAACGTGGGTTGACATCCATCCGAGGAAGCTGTTACTTCTCGGGACTGACAATGTCAGGAAACTCACCCATCTATCTACTAATCAATTTTTTGTGTTGAATTTTTTAAGACAAAGATCTAGCACATTACCGGTGATGATTTCAATTTTAAATAGGTATCTTCTTCAACATAATCTTATTGTTTGTTACTTTACATTTTTTCAGCTCTTGTTATCATTAAAGACGTTACAGGTCTAATTCTTTATATTTACATTTATTTAAAGATATTGTTGGTCTATATATTTAAAGATGTTGCTGGCACTTCTCAGGATCGACAATGTCAGGCAACTCACCCCTCCATCTACAATGTCATGTGAAACAAAGATCTAGCACGTTACCCTTGATGATTTCACAGCAATCTAATACGCAAGAGGTAAGCTAAACCCTAGCATATTTGCAATTATGTTTAATTTCTTACCAGTGATGATTCTTTCTTGATTTCTTAGAATTATATTTAATTTATTTTTAAATACAAGTCCACATAAAATTCCTAATAAAATTCACATAAAATTTGGGATAAACAATACATTATACGATTTTAAATATAAGTCCACATAAAATTCCTCATCATCCATATATATCATATCATCACCATATCATTATCATATCCTCATTATCATCATCTATCATTAATTATCAATTATCATCATTCATCATCTACGTCCACATACAATTCATGACAATGCAAGTAAACAAGAAACATACATATAATTCATGATAATCACCATCTAATGCAATTAAAATTAAAGATTGTATGTAAATCCATATAATTAAATTCAAATACCATAGTACATACTCAATAGTAGAAGTTTTCAAATTCAATATTTAAAGTTTCCTCAATAATAAAAGTTTCTAGTTTTCAAAACCCTCTTTTTCTTTATCCAATTCTACTCCTCTGCACTATTCCCCAACGGCTTCTTCCACTGTGGCTGTACCTCTTTCCCCAACACCAGAAATCTCCATGCGACAGCAAATTTGGATCAGCTGCAGCGTATAAACTATCCCGTTGCCAATAATTTTCATAACGACTAATAATCTCATTGATAAGAACCTTAGCCCTTCTGTCCCATTCTATAAGCTGATTGATATGAGGAAGCATCTCCATCTTTCTCATCAACCCACACAAAATTTTTTGTGCTTGTCCAGATCTATGAAATACTCCTTGCCCTCTTTAGAGGTACTTGTGCCCAAACCCTGTATGGTCCAAGCAACAAGTGATACCTAATCAGCAAGTGAACAAAACCAGAACTTGAAAACATATAAAGAGAAAACAAACTAGCATTACTTTGTTGTACTATATGGTCCAGCCGGTTATCGATCCACTCAATGATTCTCTCCAAGCTTCATACTCAGGAATTGTGTAGAAAGATAACACATTTCCATTTTTGTGAGTTGCCTACATCAACATGTGCCGACATTAGACATGGAGATACATAACATCTGGAGGCTTAGAAAACAAATATAAAAAGTCTCAAAACACAACCAAATATACAGGGGGAACATTTACAGAAACTAAACAACACTATAACAAAGATCATGTACATGGTCTGTCATTATCATCAGATGGCCATATCTTAAAGATTTAATGCTGTCATATATTTTATCTTCCTGTAGACCAAGGATTTTTTTTCTATTTACTATCTCTTTATTCTCCATTTGTTGGTGAGTGGTAGCTTCCCAAAAAATAGATATTCCTGCCACCTGATAGGATAAAGATAACTAAAATAACAAAAAATTAAATTGGAAAGTGATGTCGAAACATCTCACAATACTACCAAATTCAGTATTCACATTTCCCTGATTCAAGGCACAAACACTTACAGCAACTGCAAGAGCCTTGGCTGAGTCACCCTCCGTTAATATTAAAGTACATTGATCAGAATTCTTCCCCCCTGCTTGATTTGCATCATCAAGTTTGGGAACATCAATTAATTTCCCCTTCTTGGTTCCATCAGTTTTCTTAAGATCTTTTTTTGTTTAAACTTTTCCACTGCACTCATCAGGTCAAACAAAGTTACAAAGCTCATCTTAGACACTAGCATTCCAAAAATTACATGTACTTTCGAAATGCTACATATTAGACACCACGCCCGGATTTATTGACATGGGCTAAAAATGTGAAACAGTTGAAAATTACTATAAATTTATAACAAAAATTGTATCGAATAAAAATATGAATTAAAATGAATTATACTTACAATCAACATGGAAACCAAACGTTGATTCGAGAAAATTATTTTCTTCCACGAGTGTTGCCTTGGTTGTAACAATTGGTAAATTTTTGAACGGAAGGCCCGTAAACCGATGGATGTCATTTGCTTCGATACTGAATTGAAAAATTCGGCAATCGTTCAAAGTCACATAAAAAATGTCGTCCTCTGAATTGTAGGATGACAGAAAGTAATTCAAAATATCTGGATCTGTTTTGAAATGTGGCATATTAACGAGCCCTGTAAATTCACATGCATCCATTAAATATTTATATACCGAAGACATCTTTAAAATAGTATGGATGTGAGGGCATAAGGGACATCGATTGAATTGGATTCTCTTGATTTTTGTTACTAAACTTGCAGTTGGGAAGCATTGAGACCTGCAAAAATTCAAGAGCTGGAAGGTGAAAATGAGAAAATGACCGGTTGAAGGGTATTTATAGGCTAAATCGAGCGTCAATGGCTTCACTTGACGCGGGTCAAAGGTCCTAGCTGACGCGCGACAATAGTCCTAGCTGACGCTGGTCAATTGGATCCAGCGATGCGCGCGACAATAGAGTCGGAGTCAGCGCGCGTCAATAGGAGAAAGTGACGCGCGTCAATAGAATCCAGTGACGCGCGTCAATAGGAGTTAGCGACGCACGCCAAAAAGATTCGATGACACGCGTCAATAGATGCCGATGACGCGCGGCGTCAATAGGAGCCGCTGACGTGCGTCAATAGGGGCGATGTCGTGCATCGGTCAAGACAATTGACGTTCCATTGACGCCGCGTCGAGTGATGATGAATAACTAGATGGATCTCTTTATGCACAGAGAAAGCCTGAGACTACCAAATAATTGATTTCTTATCCAAAATTTAATGGAATTCGAAGTTTTCACCTCTTTTGCACTAGAGGAAATTCCCTTCATGTTTGCAATGCAGCCAATTGAGATGAAGCCTTCAAATTTATCCCCAGACCAAAGAAACAAATAGTGTTTGGTGTGTACTTGATGATGATATAGGGTCTTGTTTGATAAGTTCAAAAAGAAACTTCATGATATATGCTAAGACTGAGTTTGAGATGAGGTACCAGTAAGGCACTCTTGACAAAATTTACACAATGTTACCTTTTTAAGATGATCCAACCTTGCACAAAGAACTTTATGTTGAGCTGTAAATTTTTTTTCAATATTTGAGACACTTGATTTTATCAATTGTACTTCAAGAAGATCATGATTAATCAATTCAAGGCATAGAAATGGGGGAGCTTCAAGAAAATTGTCTTCAAACATACACTTGAACATTGTATCTTCAGCAAAGGAAAACAAAACAAGGTGGTAGCAGGAATTTTATACTTTGATACTCATTGCAAGGGTCAACCAAGTATTTCATCAGCTCAACAATGATAATTAGAAGAAAGTAAAAACAACTTTTTGTTACACACAACAATTTTGATCACTTTACCCTTATTGTATCTTTCAAACCTCATACTTGTGCCTGAATATCCGTACATAGGATGAGATAAATCTACTAAAGGATCAAATATTTCAAGTTCATTCTTGTAACTAATATGATATGTAAACAACCTTATTGAGCTATGATCATATGCACCACCTTAAAATTTTGAAAAAAAAGAGACATATTTTAATTCAACCACTCCAAGAAGCAGTCCCGAAGAGAAAATCTCAAGATGTGAATCCTATACAACATATTTTGATACTGATCCATTTTCCCCAAAACATTTTACAATATCTAAGGATGTGAATCCTATACAAAATTAACTTCTATGATTTATCTGGAGAAGGCACTGTATTTTTTCTTGGATGCTAAGCAGACAGGTTGTTTAGTCTACATTTCTAAGCGATCCAGTTTTATAAAAACTTGAATAATTTTATAGACTAATTTCAAAATTTGATTAAATTTGGCATGGAGCACTAAAAGACACTCCTATACACATTTCATGTTTTGGTTAACCATGGGTTTTCCTAAAGATGTTACAGGTCTATATACTAAAAATGTCAGGCAATTCACCCATCTATCTACTAATCCATTTCTCGTGTTGGGTTTTTTTAAAACACAGATCTAGCTCATTACCAGTGGCAGTGATGATTTCAACTTTAAGCAGGTATCTTTTTCCCATTAATCTTATTGTTTATTACTATTCATTTTTTCAGCTCTGGTTTTCATTAAAGATGTTACAGGTCTATATACTAAAAATGTCAGGCAATTCATCCATCTATCTACTAATCCATTTCTCGTGTTGGTTTTTTTTGAAACACATATATAGCTCATTACTAGTGGCAGTGATGATTTCAAATTTAAGGAGGTATATTTTTCCCCTTAATCTTATTGTTTGTTACTATTCATTTTTTTCGGCTCTAGTTATCATTAAAGATGTCTATGTATTTACATTTAGTTAAATACAATATTTTATTTTTTGAAAACATGGGTTGACATCCGTCCGAGGAAGCTGTTACTTCTCGGGACTGACAATGTCAGGTAACTCACCCATCTATCTACTAATCCATTTTTTGTGTTTAATTTTATTAAGACAAAGATCTAGCACATTACCGATGATGATTTCAATTTTAAATAGGTATCTTCTTCAACATCATCTTATTGTTTGTTACTTTACATTTTTTCAGCTCTTGTTATTATTTATTTAAAGATATTGTTGGTCTATATATTTAAAGATGTTGCTGGCACTTCTTAGGACTGACAATGTCAAGCAACTCACCCTCTATCTACCATGTCGGGTAAAACAAATATCTAGCACATTACCCTTGATGATTTCACAAAGCAATCTAATATGCAAGAGGTAAGCTAAACCCTATCATATTTTCAATTATGTTTAATTTCTTACCAGGTGATGATTCTTTCTTGATTTCTTAGAATTATATTTAATTTATTATATATTAAACTATTAAACAATACATTATACTATTATAAATATAAGTCCCGACACTCTTCGTAAAATTCCTGCTTTGTCATAGATCCATCACTTCTTCGTGATTTCTCCATGAAGAAATAGATCTATTTTTAGACTTATAATGATCATCCTCTAACACGAAGTTATTCAAACTCAATTCTAATGCTATCTTCCGAGATCCTATAGTCACCCACCCAAATCTACACTAATCACAACTATTTAAATTAACTTGACAGAGTCTTTATCTAATAAAAATCCTTTCTAGTAATAAAACTGACTCTACATAAACTATCCTGCAAATGTAGTGTGCCTTCTTCAAGGCTCTACATAAATACTTACACACATAGTTTACTATGATCTAGTTTGCAACCTTCAATATTTTCTTATACACTCAAAATTATTCCAACTTATAGCCTCCCAGTTCTAATCCACAATTATTCTTCACCCTTATCAAATATAAAAAAATGATCCAGTTCTTCAACCTATGAACTTGATCTATACAGACTAATCTTCATGATAAAAACCTTATATGTTTTACATTAAACTTCAAAGTTTTATATCGAACTTGACCTATCTTTTAATCACATGGTTATTCCAACTTTGGTTAATCTAGCCTCCATAGCCTCCATAATCTACTCTACACAAAACAATATCCATGATAACAAAACCATATCTTTTAAGCCATGGTCTTGATTATATCCCAAGATCTAATTCTTATGGCCTGGAATTTAACTATTTCATAATTGGCTAATCTAGCCTCTACGTCAATGATTGTTTCCAACAAAACGTTATTTTCTTACAAATGGTCTTGACTATTTTGGATGTCAAACAACCTCTCTAATGAGAGATTATGCACTAATACAGAGGTGAATCTCTTTAAAATAGAATTTTCCTACACCATAAGTCTATTAAGGAGAAATCCTAAATAGTAAAGATCTGTTTCAAATCTTAGTTGCTATTTTTTCCCAAAGACATAATTTTCAAGATAATTAAAGTCCCACAAGATATTTAGGCACTAAATTTTACATTATACACATTAAATTGATCATCGTCTTTCATCATCATCTATCATTGATTATCAATTGTCATCATTCATCATCTACGTCCACATACAATTCATGACAATGCAAGTAAACAAGAAACATACATATAATTCATGATAATCACCATCTAATCACCATATAATTAAATTCAAATAGCATAGTACATACTCAATAGTAGAAGTTTTCAAATTCAATATTTAAAGTTTCCTCAATAATAAAAGTTTCTAATTTTCAAAACCCTCTTTTTCTTTAGACAATTCTACTCTGCTCTCTTCCCCAACAAATGACTTCTTCCACTTTGTGGTTGTACCTCTTTCCCCAACACCAGAAATAACCCCTGAACTTATAAGATCTTCTGCAGCACTGTCCAGATTTTTAATAATTCTTTCTTCTTGATTTGTTGCATCTCCATGCGACAGCAAATTTGGATCAGCAAATTTTTGGGCTTTGAACAATATGTCGTGGTCGAGACCATGCTCTTTAATTATCCGCTTTAGTGTATTGTTTTGTTTGTTAACCAAAACAATATTTTGCTTCAAATTTTTTTTGCGGATAAGCCGTTCTTTGTTTGTTTCCAAGTGAACTTGCAAAACCTTCACCTGACTCTTCAAATTTTCATATTTCAACTGCACAAAAAGAGTAATGTCAATTCAAAATATTAATGTAAATTCAAAATTTCAAATTAACAAAAATGATTGTTTGAATGTAATAGTACTTACAACCGCTCTATCTCTTTCGGCATTTGCGATTGATACCAAATCCTTGTCCTTGGACCATTTGTTAAAATATGCAGGCCTCGGCACTAATATTTTCCAATTTGTTTAGTGCCTTATCTAAAATGTCATCTTTATAGTTGTTGTTAAATGTGACAGTCCCACATCTTACTTGGGTAAGTAAGGAATCCATCTTCGCAGTTGATTATGGACTGCAGAGCGTATAAACTATCCCGTTGCCAATAATTTTCATAACGACTAATAATCTCATTGATAAGAACTTTAGCCCTTCTCTCCCATTCTATAAGCTGTTGGATATGAGGAATAATAAACTCACTAACATGGGATTGACAATCATAACCAATTAAGTTCTCCAAAGGAAAAGGTGGCAACTCTTCACTATCTGAATCTGATGCAGACGATCTTGCTGGAGAAGTATGGGGGCTTTCACCAAGATCAACTGCTCCTTGTTTCTGCCTTTGGGTGGGCTGATCCTGTTTTTGAAAAAATTAATCAAGATTTAGATAAATAAATTTAAATCGAATGTAATTCAAAATTGTAAAGCATATTAAAATTGAAATTTGAAGTATACCCGCTGGCCTTGAATCATCTCATGGTATCGAAAAAACTAGTTGGGTCATTGCTATCAATGCCCAAATAATCTTCATCTAAATTTATATTGTTCAAAACAGATATGCCCGTTGCACTGGGAAAGCCACCAAGTGAGAGAGTTGGAATTCGAAATGAGGAGTCAAGGTTTAGTGTCCCACTAGTGGCCGGAGCAAAACTCATGCGTTTACCAATGTTCTTTTTCACTGTTCCTCTGGTTGGCATTTTAAAAATTAATGGTTGAGTGGGTGTTGGTGCCGTGGTTTGATCATGACTGACATGTGCTGAAAAGTACAAGAAAAAAATGAAAAATATTAAAACAATTCATAAAGTCAAAACTACGAAATTAAACGTACTATAGAAAAGTTGTACCTTGTTGTCGAGGGGTTGTTTTTTTCGGTGCTACGGGTGGCCTTGTAGGAGTTGTACTCAGTGGCTCTGTTCAAAAGATATGAATGCATGCGACTGTATGGAGTGAGTTGGGAAGAAGGTTCCAAAGTCCTGCAATTCATCAATATTAAATGTTGTCAATTCATTTGGTTAAAATTTAAATTGAAAAATAAATATGCAACTTTGGAATTTGTAAATAATATATGAGAATGTATTACTTCTCTGGCGTTTAACGAGTTCAAACTGTTGAGGGTTTGGAGAGGAGTTAGCTTCCATTTCAGATTGGGAGTCCTCGAAGCCTCCGCGTGTTGTTGGCCTCTTCCTCTCGACATCTTTTTTTTTTTTTGGGAATGGCTTCAAGATATCTTCTCTGCAAAACATTAAAATTTAAGTTTTAATAATCGTAATCGTAATGACAAAAATTGTAATACAATTACAAACTAAATAGTTTATACTGTTGTTCTTCAAATGGAATTGAGAATTTCTTCAAAGCCTCATCAGAGCAAGTAGGAATTTTTATGTTTTAAATTTAAAAGTGCCTCATAGTAGAAGCCGAGGAGATAGTTTGTTGAATAAATGAAAGGTTTATCTGAGAGTTTTGAATTTGTTATGTCAGTTCTTATTTTTTTGGATAGATATGTGCACCAATCGAATTTTCGTTTTGAGATAGTGGCACAAATGTATGCAATGGCCCAATTTGGTATATCTATTTGGCGACCCTGCAAAACAATTCTGGCTTGAAAAAATGAAATAAGTGCAGCAAGAAAGTGGTGTGCAATTGATTGTGTATCTACACCACGCCTGGATTTATTGACATGGGCTGCAAATGCGAAACAGTGAAAATTACTATAAATTTATAACAGCAAATTGTATCAGAATAAAAAACAGAATAAAAAATATGAATTAAAACGAATTATACTTACAATCAACATGGAAACCGTACGTTGATTCGAGAAATTTCTTGTCTTCTTCCAGGAGTGTTGCCTTGGTTGTAACAATTGGTAAATTTCTGATAGGAAGGCCCGTAAACCGATGGATGTCATTTGCTTCAATAGTGAATTGGAACATTTGGCCATCGTTCAGAGTCACATAAAAATACCGTCCTCTGAATTGTAGCATGACAGAAGGTAATTCAAAATATCCGGATCTGTTTCGAAATGGGGCATATTAACGAGCCCTGTAAATTCACACTCTTCCATTATAGCTTGATATTCTGAAGACATCTTTAAAGCCGTATGGATGTGAGGGCATAAGGGATTCCTATAGTTGATCTTGGAAATCGATTGAGTTGGATTCTCTTGATTTTCTTGCTGAACTTGCAATTGGGAAGCATGTGAAGTCGACATTATAGCTGTAATTGCGTCTTTGTCAACGATTTAGACTGCGCAAAATTCAAGAACGGGAAAACGAAAATGAGAAAATGAGCGGCACAAGGGTATTTATAACCTAAATAGGGCATCACTCGCCCTATTAACGTGTATCATTTGCTTTCTCGACGCGTCGCATCGGCTACAATTAACGCACGTCATCTATCTAGTACTCTACCTTGCGCGCGCGTCGGCTAATACCTTTGACGCCGTCAACAAAGCGTTATAGCGAGTTCTGATGGCGCTTCGTCATTAGGTGCAGCGTTGTCGCGCGTAGCGTTAATAGAAAGACGTTATGCGCGTCAAGGTTATAGCCGACGTGCGACAATAGCACTAGATGACGCCGCCAATTATAGCGCGACGCGCGCATCGGTAGAAGCAAATGATGCACGTTAATAGGAGCAAGTGACGCGTGTCAATAGGAGCAAATGACGCGCGCGTCATCATCGGCGATGACGCGCGACAGTAGGAGACAATGTCGCGCGTCATTACAAGCCAGTGTCGTGCGTCATTACGAGCTAGTGTCGCGCCAGATGTCGCACGTCATTACGATCTAGTGTCGCGCCAGTGTCGCGCGTCATTACAAACTAGTGTCACGCCAGTGACGTGCGTCATTACAAACTAGTGTTGTCGCACGTCACTGATGGAGCCATGAAAAACCAGGTGAAAATTTTGTTTTTGAATACTGTCAAATTCACCTTTATTTGGCTCGGTTACGGGGATATTCGCCAGGTGTTTTCCACCTTCAATTTTATAGGGGTGTCTTAAAATGAACCCCGCCTTACAGAGCAATAAAAACATGTTTTGTGATGCATTTGTCCATCTTTGCTCATTTTTGCTTGTTTTCTTCTTACCTCTCTTCATTGCGCAGTATTTGTGCATGTTTGAATGTTCATTGCAGGTTTGAGCCGTGTTCATGGAGTTTTGAAACTTTTTGAGAAATCCATCCTTGGTTTTGTGATGCACTTTTCCATCCTTCCCATTGCTCACCTCTTCTTGTTCCATGGCAGTTTTGATAGATGTTCAGCATTTTCCTTCTCTGGTGTATCACCATTTTAGTGTAGGCTATGTTTTTCCCTCTTCTCTCTCTCTCTCTCTCTCTCTCTCTCTCTCTCTCTCTCTCTCTCTCTCTCTCTCTCGTCTCCTTGGCATAGTTAGATTAGGATTAGATTAGCTTGCCTGCACTGGAATAGCTTGTGGTAGGTAGTTTAGGAAGAGGAACCAGCCTTCTCTGGAGAGCTTTCCCCATTTGCAAAGGTCCCACACTTTGGGAAAGCTCAATGTTGTGCATTCACACCAAATGACATTGCCTTAGAAAAGTTGATCCATAGGTCATTTTGGGGGTGTTGTGAATTTGCACTAATAGTTTTGGCATGCCGGTGGGACCTTAGAGGTCTTCCACTTTATTTTTGACAGGTTGGTGTGTTCTTGTTAAGGATTCAGCCTTTGGAGGCATATTCAAAAGCACATATGGTGACTCCATCTAGTAAATAACTCATTCTCTGAGTTGCAGACCCTCTTTCCATTCATTTTCATTCAGTTTCCATTCATTATTATTTCCATCTCTTCCATCTTCTTTCATTCCATGAAGTTGTGCAATCATGACTTCATTTCCATCATGGAATTCACATTTACAACAAAGCAGCAATATATTCCACCTCCAACATGTTTTTCAAATCCTCCAGATCAAAATTTTGATCAAATTCAAAATTAGTATGCATATCCATATGAGAAATGCCAAAATTAGTTTGGCTATGAAGCACATCAAGCACAAGGATACACATATGATGAGGGAAATCAAGAAGAAAGTGTAGATTTGTTGGAGAAAATCCAAAAAATGGAGGTTGGCATGGTGCAATCAAGGGCTCAAGCACAAATGAAGGCATTTCAGATTGGTTTCAGAGCACCCTATCCATGGGGAGGCCCTTTTCCAAGACATTACAGCCCTCAGGAGAAGCTGGACTTCATGATTGAGATGCTACCCCAACTTGCACAATGGACACTAGAGATAGAGACCTATAAACTTGGTGTTGAGCAACCTTGTCAATGGGTAAGTTCTACACCATCATCTAGTTTTCTCTTTCCATTCCTCAAGCAACACCATCTCATTTTGAATGCCAAATTCCAAATCCATCCCATGCTTCCCCAAGTGTTGATTCCATTTCTCCATCCCCTAGTCTTCCACCCCATCTCAATTCTTTTGTCCTTTTCCCTTCCAAACAACCACTCCCTACAAACAAACAAAACTTTCTATCTCCTCTAACACCACAAAAATTGCAAAAATCAATTGAGTTACAACCCACCCTCCTCTTGCATTCCCAAATCCATGTTGGGAAGATAAAAATTAGAATGCCGAGTTAAGGAAAGCAACAGCAGAAGAAGAGCCAAACAAGGATGAAAAGATTAAAAGTTTGTTGAATTTGGCTCTTAAATTTGGGATTACAAAAATCCCCTTGATGGTGAAACCAATAGAGGAGGTTAGAGTTGAAGAACGAGTGGTGGCCAAGGCTGATTTTGTTGCAGAGAAGAAGAAGAGCAAAAAGAAGAAGTAGATCAGCAATCAGTTTGCTCAGAATGTAGTGTCCATGTTGGCACTCTACTTGAAGGAAATGCTGGTCCAATTCAAGTTGCACAATCAGCCATGGAAAGAAGCTCTAAAGAATATCTTGCAGTCCCAACTTGTCCTCTAGAGCAATAGATTGAAGAGTTTGACTTGACAAAATTCATGCTAGAGGAAGAGTTCAATCAAGAGCAAGATTGTCTTCAAACAACAGAGGAAGGAGAAGCTGCTCCAAATCCAAAACAAGAGGAGCACATTCCAGTATGCGGGGGAGAAAAGTTTAGATCCAAAGGCTTTGAGCACAAAGCAGGCTATAGAAGAACCTTCACTTCTTCTTTCTACTTCATCTCTCTCGAGTTCTAGTGTTGAATAAGAGTTTGATCTCTCAAACTCAATGTTGGGGGATTAAAGAAACCATGGTGGTCAAGTTACAGATCAAGAGAACACCATGGGAGAGGTTGAACATTTGCAGCAGGACAACAATGAGGTAGTTTACCTGTCTGATTTGGAGAATTGTTTTGATGAAGAAGAACCGGTTGAAATAACACCATCTTCTCCTTCATCATCCATCTTCCAAACACAAGAACCTGTTGTCATGGAGGAGAACTTTCGTTTGTAGCATCCTGCATCTTATAAAAACTCTTTGGAATCAAGATTGGTAGATATAGATCTTCCATGTTCTTCATTGGAGGAAGAGAAAGGGCAGAAAAGTTCTACCATTGCTTCCACACCATCCATTCAAGAAGGTCTGCAAGAAGATTCCATTTTTGGAATGGAAAATTAGATTTATGGACATATCAAATGGATCAGACCTTGCCCAAGTAGGTATTTGGCTTCATTAGAGCCAAAGGAGAAGCCACAACTAGTCATGTTTTCCTCTAAGAATGAGGATGATATGTAAAGTTCCAAGGATCAGCTGCCATACCTATTCAATCTAAATGTAGAGCAACTAAAAGAGGTATTTGATTTGTTTTCAGTTGACACCTTGCTAATTTTTGTAGAAGACCATCTTCTTGTCAATTTTCCACTCATCCTAGCAGTCATACTCAGCTCCAAATCATTTGCATGGCTTCTAATTTTGAAGAAAGGAAGGTATTTTGCACAACTAGTCTAGGTTTGTTTAGCTCACCTTTGCTTCTAGTTAGAGTTGAGTAGGTAGGTTTTCTTTCTGTAAAAGAAGTGCTTGTACACACTCTACATGTTTCATTTGGAGCATGCATGATTTTCAGTTTTGTACATAGTTTTTGGTGTTGTTGTGTTGCTCTTGCAGTCCATTTCGAAGTGGCATTTTGGTGAAGATCAACTCCAAGTTCAATGGGTTTCCAAGTAGCTCAGAGGTCAGATTTTCATAGTTTAGATTAGAATCAGTTCATCAGGCTTGACTCCATGCCTAATGGATGCTTCAAAGGCCACTGATCATTCATCTAGTAGGTAGATGACCCCTCATAGTTGCCAAAATTGTTATCCAAAATGAGCCCCCTGCTTATTTTGGCTAACTTTCCTTCATTCTTGCCTTCCTTGTGCTTCAATATCAAATTTTACACATTTCAGGCACTCAAATATTTCTAGAAATAGCTTCATCAGATAGGATTTTTCTTCCCCTTTCTAGAAAGGTAAAATTTTCCTCCTAACTCCTTGTAATTTTCGAGTTATGGCTCGATGGAGTTTTTTGGGGAAATTTTCCCTAGACAGGCCTGCGGCCAATGAGAAACCAACACGTGGCAAGGTGGAGTGGTAGGCGTCAGGGGGATGTTGGAGTTTTTGGTGCTTTGGTCAAAAGGAACAGAGGAATAATTTCACTTGCGGGCCCACGGAAGGAGGAAAATGTGTTGGCTACGGCCCACCAAGCACTGAGGTGGCACCACGTGTCCCGTCTTCGGGGAGTCTTGGCGGCGGAAGGATTTTGTGAAATTTTCCAAATTTTCAAAAGGTGCAAAGGTGCGCATTGAACCCACAGCCCCATCGATTAATCTAATGACACTATGTGGCCATATCGAGAGTGGAGGTCGGGCCAGCGAAGGTAAATTGAGAAATTTTCCCAATTTAAATTTAAAAGGTGCAAAACGACATAAAATGATCTTGAGGCCCGCACATCAGCCGAGGGGTGACACGTGGCAGGACATTGGCGGGGCATGGAGAATTTTTTGGATTTTTTCAAAATTCAAAAAAGGGAAAATTTTCAAGTTTTGGCACACCAACCCGAATTTTGCCCTAAAATTTTCATTTTTGCCCTAAATCTTCAGAGGGGCATAACTTTCGATCCCGAGCTCAGATTTTCACATTCTTTATATCATTGGAAAGATGGTGAAATTATATACAAAATGGACTATTAAATTTTTAATTTTGATGGATATTTGAGGGATAAAATGGGAAAACGTCCATTGCATGCAAGAACACAGAAATCGACTCCAACCACCAAAATTAATGAATTATGGGCCTCTGTTTTGCTTTGTAAAGCAATGTACTTCGAAGTATGGGATTTTTCATGGAAACCCATCATTTTGTAGGCCAATTAGATGAATCTTGTCGGTGGTTGAAGTTCCAAATCAATTTTCTCGCGTTTTCTCCTTTCTTCCATTCTGCTTGATGGTTAAAAGCCAATTTTGGCTCATTTGTAACAACTTGTTCATCATTCTTCTCTTCCTCTCCCTTATTTTCTTCCCTAGGGTTGAAAATGGAGTTTGAACCTCTTCCCCTACTCTGTAATGGTGTTTTTTTCCTCTTACCCATGAAATGATGTTTTGTGCAAACTTCTGGAGCAATAAAAACGTGTTTTGTGATGCATTTGTCCATCCTTGCTTGTTTTTGCTTGTTTTCTTCTTGCCTCTCTTCATTGCAGGTATTTGTGCATGTTTGAATGTTCATTGCAGGTTTTGGAGCTGTGTTCATGGAGTTTTGGAACATTTTTTGTGTGAAATCCATCCTTGGTTTTGTGATGCACTTGTCCATCCTTCCCATTGCTCACCTCTTCTTGTTCCATGGCAGTTTTGATAGATGTTCAGCATTTTCCTTCTTTAGTGTATCACCGTTTTAGTGTAGGCTCTATTTTTCCCTCTTTTCTCTCTCTCTCTCTCTCTCTCTCTCTCTCTCTCTCTATCTCCTTGGCATAGTTAGATTAGGATTAGATTAGCTTGCTTGCACTGGAATAACTTGTGGCAGGTAGTTTAGGAAGAGGAACCAACCTTCTCTGGAGAGCTTTCCCCATTTGCAAAGGTCCCACACTTTAGGAAAGCTCAATGTCTTGCAGATCACACTGCAAATGACATTGCCTTAGAAAAGCCAATCCATAGGTCATTTTAGGGTCTTTGTGAATTTTCACTAACGGTCCTTTACCTCTATCATCAGATCTCTGATCATTTCTAGGATGATTTGTAAATCTTTCTTATCCTTGTTGCTTATGCTTGACCTTGGGAACCTTTTCCAATTCCTTTCTCTTCCCTGGCTAGCTTGTAAGATATTTCTTTGATAGCTCCGACCAAATTCTTTACAACTTCCTCAAGATCCACAACCTTACTTGATTGAGGATTCTCTAGGTTGATCAGTTTAACACCCTCCCTCTTAGGAGGTTTTCCAACTGCTTTAATGTTGTTCTCAATTTGCAGAGCCATGGTAAAGGCCTACCTCAAAGTTCCAGGGTTCTTATCCCTTAAATAGTAAGCAACTTTCTTATCAAATGCATCTAAATACTTTATCAGACATGATTCATCACATGGCCTCAAATTAACAGGTAGTCTTCTCAATGTTTTGTTAAATCTTGTATTAAAATCATGCACTGATTCATTAGGATTCTTCTTAATATTTTCAAACTCTGATAAAAGAAACCTAGGGTCTGTTTTATCACCATAATGCAGTCTAAAATCATTATTTATTTCTGTAAGAATCAATGGAATTATCTCACAAAGATTTATACCAGTCCCTTGCATCTTCTTCTAGAGTATGGATAAACAATTTAATGTACACATCCTCAAATTCTATTTCAATTTCCTCCATCATTTTGAAAAATAGCTTTAAGTGCTGATCACCAAAGTGAGTGCATTATTTCCTTCAAACTTAGGCAATATATTTCTTACATCTTGTGGCATAGCATTTGGATAGCCAACCATACCTCTAAAATTGATGGGACCAAAAGTATTAACAACAAATGGAGGTCTGGGTGGAGGCTGAGCCATATTATTTTGAGGAGGTGACCTTGGAGGAGATGCAAACTGATGAGGAGTGAGAATTTTGTGTGGTATAGGGATGTAATTCTCAGAATGACTACCCTCTAAAGGCTCTGTTTCTTGGAAAACTCTATCAGATTTGGAAAATACGGGGCGATTGAGAAGAAAATTTTTCAAATACAAATGAAGGCCCCTCTCCAGATGGAGAATTCAATTCAACAAAGAGACTACCTAATTCATATTCACTTGAGGAAGTATTGCAATCTTCAATCACAGGCTGATCAATTTCACCAATGGAGATCTCTTTTCTTGATGCTTGATCTCCAACAACCTTCCAAATTCTTCTTCCTTCTGAATTAGACTTTCCCAACTCTAGAAACAACCTTCTACTAGGGTCCTTGGTGAAGAAATATCTTCTTCCTTCTAGCTTTGTAGATATTAATGAAAAATCTTACTTGATATATATTAAGGCATTGGTATTTATTAAGAATTTAAACATCACAGAGTTTTCACTAAGGATTTTCACCTTAGTTTGTGAAAATGCACTATGAAAGACCTATCAAATGTATTTCAATACTAGATTCATGCAAATATTACAAGATCTACTCTTCTTCTACCCAAATTTTTCAATGATGATACAAAATTTAGTGCAATAACTATATAAGTTGGAAATATTGCACTCAGAACTTACAACTTTGAACAATTCTTACAGATCTAAATAGATAATGATGTTTTAGCAATGTATTAGCACATAACATGTGTAAGAAGTATTACCAGGGTCTGTATGTACCGTTTTTGTAAATACTTCAAAGAGTCCCCGACAATGGCGCCATGAGTGTTGGTATCCAATTTTTTTCTCCTTTTCAAGCTAAGCAACATCATAGATTTGACAAAGTGATCTTAGAGACAAATGGATCATAATGTATGTCATTTTGTAGAGCTGGGGATGAGATCTAACTCGCCCTTTGTCACTCAGTTGTGGAGAGAGGGATAACACCTTTAAAAGGATTTGATCTATCCTCACTACTTTAGGTTGTGCCTTTCAACCAGGTGAGAGAACCCATTTTGTAACCTCTGTTGGTGAAGGAGAATGAATATATCCTTCTTTACACAAATTTTAAAGGAAACCTTGAGAAAATATGATCAATGCACCACAATTTAACTCTCACAAGTTGTCACTTCTAAAGAATGGTGATATTTTCTAAACAAGGTTAAGGTTACTAAAGACATTATGGAATCCTGATTGCTTCTACATATTTTAGCAGTAGAATTTATTCATTTTTGGATATATATGGAAAAAAAGGGGTAGTACAGAGTAGGATTAGTTGTTTGAATGATTTTTTGGTGGGAGATTAAGCAAGATAAATTAGACTTTGCTAGATCTTTGAGAAACTTCACAAAAATGGACAACTCAACAACAAAAAGCTTCAGAATAGTTAAGAAATTCCTTCAACCAGAAGGTGTGCATCAATGGAGGCCCAGATTTACACGTTTTCACACAATCTTTGAGAATCTAGCATGAAGGCTCGAGTTAAAAGACTCAATTAAACACCAAAATCTCTGATCAATCATGCCTAAGGTACACCCAAAGACTTACAAACAATCTCTACCAATAAATAAAGGTGAAGTGATTTTAAATTGTTTATTTCATTACTAGGTGAAATCTCTTTTGATAAATGAAATAGCAAATGCCACTAAAGCATCACAAGGATCGTGTGATTTCAATGTAATATTGAAATAAGCGAGACACAAATTTTCTAGAGATTGAACACAAATTAATTTCAAAATTGCTTAGATTCATTAGCAGGGGAGAGCTTCTAGAGAAATCTCAGATCTTTTCAATGGCTATAAATTTGCAAAAAACTTGACGTGATAGAAAATCAAACACAAAAGAAATTAACCAAGTATCTCAAATGGGTTTCTCAGAAGACGACTTTTCTCAAATTTTCCTCGTGAAATTTAACCCCTTACCTTTTGCATGACTCAAGCATGATTTGTATAACACTCAATTTACATCCAAGCTTTCCCCCAAGAAAATAATATCCTAAGCATCAAGTTTGTTACAAATTCCATCATGATTCATAGAAAGGGATGTTTAACAAAAACACGTCCAAAAGTTGCTAGGTGTTTCTAAAAGGTGAATCATTGCAAATATCTCCATCATTTCTTCAACTAGGAGCACGTTTTTCATCCTCTACGCATGTAGGCCCGCTATCCTTCATCATTTCACCTTTTCCCTTTTGAAAATTTTCTCTTTGTAACTTTAAGATCGACATTTTGCATTTTTACACGAGCCCAAGAAAAATCCACCACAAATGCCTAAATTCACACCTCAATTTACAAATACAAATCCAAAACTATTCAATTACACCTTGCAGACCAAAATGACACAAATTCATCAAAATTTGATGAAGAATGATGCAAAAATTGCATCTCCAAACATCCTGGAGCTCCAATGGCGGAAAAATCAAATGAAATGCACAGCTACCGTTGATTATGCCCTTTCTCAACTTTAGATTAGAGTTGTCTACATGGAAAAATCTGATTCAAAGTGGGCCTAGGGTTGCCTTTTGAATTTTATGACTTTTGGAGAAAATGTGCAATTTTCACATTTTGCCCTACCCCTCTGCCTTTGAAATATAGGCTCGACACGTGGCTTAATCTGGGCCTTTGATGGATTCGTAGCTCATTTATGTAATTTTACCCTTTTTAACAAAAAGGTAAAATTTCCAATTTTCCTCCACTGACCCATCTTCTCACTTGTAACTTTTTATGTGTGCCCCAAATGGAGTTGTGGGTTATTTCATAAATTTGCTAATTTTTCACAAAAGGCAAAAACTTCCAAATGTTTCAGTTTCGACTGCTTCCGCTTCAGAATTTAACTTGAAAAACTGCCACGTGTCCTTCTTCGGGGTCAAAGTAAGACTTTTTCCTTGCCGCTTCATATCTGTTGAATAACCAATTAGATGCTATCAGGGCCGCGGGGCCAATTTGATAATTTTTACAAATGTGAAAAAAGTGGAAAATTTCACCAAAAAAACTCTTGGATCCAATAAAAATGAACATGTATACACCTTCGGGGCAAAAATAAGAAATTTTCCCCTGCCACTTAAATTTTTCTTTAATTAGAGCTGGCAGGGCCACGAGGTGAGTTCATTTTTTTCCAAAGTAGCCAAAAATAACAAGTTCATAAAATAAACTTGTCGCGCATCATCCAATCTGAAGAAGCCACATAAACACTAAAAGAACCAATCAGAACTTAGTGGTGCCATGGGACCAAATTTTCCCTCTTGCCAAAATAGCAAAAAGAGTGATAAGCACAAAACATTTATCCACCATCCCTCGACCAATCAAAAGAGGCCATGTATCTGCCGAATGCTGAGGTAGAATTTGACAGTAAAAGACGCTCGTCAGACCATCAAAAACACATAAATTTACCAATTCACACCCAATATCTGATTTTTTCACTAAGCACAAACAATTTTTAAAGAAAACCAGGTAAATCATGGCTCCAAGCATTTTTCGACCATGGGAATGGATTTTCAAAGGCATACAAAAGAAATTTGAACATTTTTCGAGCATCCATGATCAAGAAGACAGGAAAAAATGACAGAGCCCATGATTGAAAATATTTAGGGAAAAATTAGGGCACATTTGGGGATTTCTTCAAAATAAGGCATGACAAGGAAACTTGCAAACAATTCATGGTATACAGACGGAGATAAAAACTTCATTTCATCCATTCGAGAGATAGAAACATTTCAGAACACGTAGATCAAAAGGAAAATTAGGGAAAATGGTGCAAGTTTAAAATGAGTTTAACAAGACATATTTAGGAAGTGCCTTGGAAGGAGAGAAAACTAGACCTCTCTCCCCAAAAATATTCCTCTGGTGGCAATATTCCCAAATCCTCCCATTATCAGCAAATTGGTTTGCAAATTGATCATCATTACCTCTTCTATCACCTTTGAAAACAATTCAAATTATCTAAATTATTTCAAATTTATCCGAGTGCTCCTTACAAAAGTTATTTTATCTCCACTCACACCACATGGGTCAACACGTTGATCCATTATTTTCAACACTACAAGTTCCTATATTCAACGTGCACTCTCAAATATGGTTTCTCCGGACTCTATATAGGTATGTTCCTTACTTCCAATACACTACTTGAATTTCATTCACATAGTATAAAGGGGGAAAATGTAGACAAAAATCATGCACATATTACTATTTTACTCTTTCTTGGTATGTTGTTATATGCATGAATTTGAGTAAGAAAATTATTCAATGGTGACATAATCCTTTGTCCATCTACGTTTTTTATTGATCTCTCTATAGAAATTCTCTCCTATAACTATCAGTTTGTACCCACATTTGGTCAGTCCACAATGATCCCCTGTCTGTCTGTCTTTTCACATCTATTGTCATTTATCCCAATACACTAGTGACCATGCACTTGTGTCCATTTTGGGAACCTTTTTCATGTTTATTATTTTTATAAATTTTGACATTAGTGGTCAGCATTTTTAGTTTTCTTATTCTTGTCATGTGTTCATACTCGGCCTTTTTGTGTCACTAGTGTCGAAATTCAAACAAGAGAATTATATATACATAACATACACACTATTATTCTACATGGAAATGAAAAAGGGCTATCCATCTACATACTATCACTACTATCAAGGGCACTGCATTTTTGTTCTCCATACACTTCCTAGAAAGGGGAAGTGTTGAATTCCATACAAAACATTTGCATCAAAGCTAGCTATATCCCAATATCTTAGTGTCATTGGTTTAAGGGAAGCATAAGGACACTATTTCAGACACAAGCACATAAAAACTACATGGAGTCTGGAATGTATTGTATCACTCGGTACTAAGTTCACTCATTGGGTGACTTTCAGGGTTAGTCTAACTTCACATATTGCATATTTTATTCATATTTAATGTGTTTGTTAGCTTTTTCAAGTAGATAGGGTTTTTTATAGGTTACATGTATTTTCATAACCGTAATGATGAATTTAGAGTGAGAAATCATATATTAGAGAAAAGGCCTTTAAACCGAAAATAAATAAAATCTTGAAGATTCACATCGGCACCGGCCTGCAGGTTAGAGACAAACTCCCGTGCCTCTATCCTCCTTTAGGCGCCCTTATCCATCCTAGTTCAGAACCTCAAAAATCTTGATGAGATCTTGTGACATAATTTCCTATTAGATCCAACACATATACAATCCCAACTATCTACAAATTACTCAAAAATTAGCTAACTCACCTATCGCTTTCGTTTGGTTATAGTCTTGTTTTGCTTGAGTAATTAGCATTTATATTTTATCATATTGTACATTGTTAGTTACTCATAAATTATATTTAATTTAATTTATATTAAATCACTACTATAAATGAGAGTAGCATTAGGTGGTGTGGCATATATCCATGATTTCCTATTATTATTGGGAGTAATTTAATATTTATACACAATTTATTACATAAAAACACATGTGTTACTAAATTCCCGATATATTTTACAACATATCAAGCTCATTGAGAATAACGACACATATAACTTGGGACTAGTTCACAAAGTTAAGGAAAACCCATGTATTCTTTCAACTCACTTCACATTTTACATTCTAAGAAGAAAACTATTAAACCTCCAAAAAAATTCCACCTCATCATATAACTATCAAACACAATTTCATACATATGGTTAAGCATTATGTTTGTAATAAATGTGGTGTTATTGAAGTTAAAGGTAAAGAAAAAAAGTCAAGCTTTGGAACCATAACGTTTCTTCATAGCTATGAATATTTCCACCGAATTTTATTTTCCATAAAAATTATACCCATACATAATATGTCGTGCACATCGAACTACCACTTATTAAAACTTAGTTCCATTAAAATACACTGATAGGTTGCATCATGTGCAAGAACAAGTGTTTACAAAACTAGGCCTCCTCAATGCATGCATGAAGTTTTGACAATAAAATATATTTATAGTAAAAATACAAAGGATATAATTAAGTGGTTATGTGAGTAGTTATGTAGTGCCCACTTCCCTTCAACACCTTTCAATATTTATTATGATACAGTCGACTATACTTATGGACATTACTATAGCCTTTGAGTTGGTATGATGTTAGACATTAGAAATCATGGACTGTGGTTGATTTGGATTCATATATGATGCATGTGGATTATTAGAGACATTTTATATTGATGTTGATACACTTCTTGGCATGGTTATACACACACACACACACACGAGATATATATATATATATATATACACATACAGATACATACATACATACATACATACATACATACATACATACATACATACATAAATACATACATACATACATACATACATACATACATATATACATATATATATATATATATATATATACACACATACATACATACATACATACATACACATACATACATACATACATACATATTTTTGTACATGTAACATTTTGTCATATCGAGTAAACCTAGAAAATGGAACTAATCTTGTGATCATATGATTATGGATGGAATTGTAAAGGAGATTGTTGCTTGCTTTGATGATGTTTTGATTCATATATATAGATGATTTGGAGTTATATTTTATATTTATTTTAGATGTTTTGATGCGTCCCACGAGGACGAAGAACGTATTTGTGTTTTACTGAGTAAACATGTCACAAAATACATCGGAGGATTGGAGACCAACCACATTGGAATTCTTGATGAATTCAACAAGGGTCACCATGGCAACAGACATTTGTTGTTGTCTATGTTTGAAATTCGGATCTGTCCTTAGGGGCTGATTTTGGAGGCTTGTAGGACAAGTTAAACTTGTCCCACACCTCTTAAATTGTTACACCAACCCTACATATGGGTTGGGAATCAAAATTAGGCCTTATTATGTATTTTGGGAAGGCAAGTTGTAAGTTTTTATTGCACCTTCTTGCATGAAATTAATTTTGGTCCTTGGGGTGTGGACTTGGATTATGTGTGTAAGTAAAAAGGTCATTTATTCACCCACCTTTTTAATTGTGCTTTGGAGTTTGAAGTTGACTCATGAGGTGGAGTTGAGGATGTGTGATGTGGCATCCTAAATGGACCCACCTCATCCTCATCTCTCCCTTTTCTATTTATTCGAATTCTTTTTTTGTTTTGGGGGTTACTTTAGGGAGTTACTTCTTTTGGTTAGAGCTCTTGTAATTTTGAAAGACAACTGCGAGATATTTGGTGAATGATTGTGTATTACTGGAGCTTTTGAACTGTTTGGATTGGAAAAATCTTGTTGTTGAACGTTTAGGAAAACTCTACTAGGAGAGGTAGGATCTTGGCTCTTTAAAATGTTCTTTCTTTATTTATACATATGTGAATGCTTTGAATATTTTGGTATGTTGTTGGCTGGTTGTGTAGATTGCCTAGGTATGGTGTAGGAGAAGACGATGGGGATATCTTTGTGGGGAGACATAAGAGTATTGGGGAGGTATAAGTGTTATTATGGAGGGAGTTTGGGATTTCACTCCACCTTGTAAAAGAAATAGCTTGCATTTCTTTACTCGTTATGGGGTGCCATAAGAGTGTGGGGAGGCATAAGAGAATGGGAGGTATAAGGGGTACTTGGGGAGGCATAAGGGCATGTAGGGGTTTTGAAATGATATATGTATATATTGCAGGTTTATCTTAAGGTGGACACCCATTTCCCCATTGGGAGGTATAAGCAGCTTCCCCCATAGGTCTTGCTCCTTTGGCTTGTGCATGATGAAGCTTGAGTATTGTTTGTTGTTCTTCCTATGGTTGCAAACTACAGTATGTATTTGGATTGTGTTCTATATGTGAATATTTTTTTGTGTTGTGGAAGCCTGTTTGTTGCCATGAGTTGAAATACATTTCTTATTGCTTTGTGGTTGGGGCTCGGGGGCCAATGAGGAGGACGACTTCTCCTCTTCATTGGAATTCTTGGTTGGGTGGAGAGCGTTGCCTCTCCTCCTTTTTTTGTTGTGATCAAAATATATATGGTGGATCTTCTTGTTGCTTTATTTTGGAGTTGAGGATGAAGACAAATTTTGCAGTCCCCTTGGGGTTTCCTTGTTGTAAAATTTCCCACTTCAAGTGGATGGAATTGTAATATTATTGTGGTGGAAAGTTGCTCTATTTTTGAAATGGAATCTACATTCGAATGTGAAAGATGTATATTATGTAATTTGTATTTGATGAAGGAAAAAGGAAGTTGTAAAAGAATTATTTGAGTTCAAGAGAAGTTGTTTTAATTAATACAAATGGTATGGGTTTCATTTGCAATTTGTGTTGGGAATGTATTGTGAAATATCTGTTTGAAAATTGAAAAAGAAATATGTATGAAGAAATATTACATTTCTCTGTTTCATTCGAAATGCATGATTTGAAAGTAGAACTACATTTTGGGTCTTCATGTATTGATTGAAGTAAAGTTAAATTTTGTAAATCAGATTTGAATGAATTTAAATATTTAGAGGATGATAACAAAAAGTAGATCCATTCGGGTTTAAGTATGATTTCAATTTTGATTCACTGTAAAACTGTAAATATTTATCAGAAAAATTTACAGAGTACTCTACAACTTGAAAGACAAATTGAAATAATAAAGTAAGCTAAGAAAGATCAAAACACTTTTCAAATAGTTGAATCACGCAAGAAAATTTATCAGACTTCAATTAATATGACTTAGAAAAAAACACTCAGACGTTTTACAAAAAAGGGGGAAGCTCGTTTTGAAACTCAATCCATCAATTTAACCCTGCAAAATCCGTCCTAATATTTCCAAGTGCAATCCTCCATGTCGGTTTGGCATGTTGAGGAAGAAAGAATGGCGGATTGAATTAATTCCATTAAGTTAAAAGTCCAATTCACGCTTTAATGGTAGGAAAGACGTTTTTGTCAAATTCACCCACTTAAGTTTGTCAAAAATGAATTTTGTTGGTTCCTATGCAAAGAGGAGTTCGATCCCTTTTCAAAAATTCCTCATTTTCCCAAATCCGAGCTTCTAGTTGAAAGTTATGGCCTTCTAAAGTTTTTACTTCACTTAGTTTATATATATATATATATATATATATATATATATATATATATATACACACTTCATGCGGGTTCGCGGGCCCGCACCTTCAAATTTTACCTTTTGAAAATAAAGGGGAAAAAACTTAAGTCTCCCCATTGGTCCGCTTCCCACACTGTCACCTTTGTGGGTTTGACATGTGGGTTTGCTTGCATAAGCAAAGTGCGCAGATTGTTTTAAACCTTATTGCCTTTGGAAAAAAAATTGCAAAAATTCCTTTGTTTCCCTGCCTTCCCGCAGTCACCGTTGACCGACACGTGGCTTCGTTGGGTGTCGGCAGAGTGCGCTTTATTTTAGCCTTCACAATTTTTAACAAAAAATCTAATATTTCTAATTTTTCCCCAATAGTTCGTTTCTCCGCTTGAAATTTTGGGCAAGACACATGGCGTCCCTAGGCATCGGCGGAGGCACGGGTGTTTTTAACCTTTTACCAATCCAAATTACCTTTGACAACCCACCTTCCCACATTGGCTTAAAAATGTGCCACATGTCCCTTACGGCTTGGGAAAATTTTCTTCCCCAGGCCCGCAGGCCCGCCTTTGGGAAAATTTTCCTCCCAATGCCCGCTGGCCTGTAACTTAAGAAATATGAGGAGTTAGGAGGACTTCTTTATATCATTGGAAAGGGGAAGAAATTTCCTATCTAATGAAAATGTTTTTAGGAAACCTTAAGGGCATTAGATATATGAAAAATTTGGTTGATGTGCAAAGATGAGTCTGAGTGCGGGTAAGTGGGAAATTACCCCTTATTAACTTAAATGTATAATTCTAAAGCATGGGTTGACCTTTTAAGGGGTCACGTTAGGGGATAAGAGAATGTTTTTATATCCCATGCAAATAAGAACCTTGTTATTGTTTAGACCTGGTGGAATTAAATACCTTGGGTATTTAATTGCTTTAGCCCCTTTGACCCACTAAAATTAATTAAGGAATATTTAACTATAGTGTTAATTAAATTGTTTATTAAACTAACACCTAAAAGAAATTTAACTATATTTGGATTAATTATACTCTTTAATTTTGTAATGTGGATCTAATGTTGGTTACAATGAGAAATTTTCATTTAGTAAATTATAATGGACTTAGGATCTTTGCCGTAGAACTTTTTCTTGAAGCTTGGTAGTGGTCACGCTTTTTAAAAAAATTATTCCATAATTTTTTTTTCTCTAAACCTAGGTTGTTCTTGGGTCTCAAGTGGTCATTTTAGTGGGCATTACACTTGGTATCAGAGCCGTGGGTTCAAATCTTGGACCCTTGGGCACACTAGAAAACTTGAGACATGAATATTAAACCTAGCACACTTTTAAACCTAGAAAACAACTTTGTTTGGAATTTGCATATTTTAGTAAACATGGAAAACTGAATAAAACCTAGGATAATGAACTAACTCTCGCTTGGTGTGCATGTAGGAGGCACGGACAAGACGAGGGGTCCTTTCACATAGATCTAGACTTGCCACCTCTAGATCATGTTGTAGCAGCCATCCTACCCCAAATTTTACAGACGCTTCAGGATGTTAATGTCGCTTTACACGGAGGGTCCGTAGGACGACAAGTCAGACATGATGGTGAGCCATCCATTGAGGCTCATGTACCTCCTCAACACAACAAGGAGTATAGAGGAGAGAAATCCCATGTAGAGTCAGGCAGAGTAGAGTCACCACAGAGGGGACAAGGAGACTAGATTTCTAGACATAGGGATAGGTCTCAGAGCCCTAGGCTTAGGGATGAGCATGCAAAGAGGCCTAGGGTCACCAAAGTATAGCTGCAGACCATATCAAGGAGATCTTGAAGCTACACCATTTCATTATTTTGGTGACATAGGTGGATTTTAGGCGAGGCTCAGGTTAGTAAGCTTGAGCGGGTGCTTCAAGCTCTACCCTTGTTCTATCAACATGAAGGCTCGTGTTATGACCCATCTTCTGAGGGATGGAGCTGATGTCTAGTGGAGGACTGAGGAGTAGAACCTCCACATTTATTTGGAGATGGTTACCTTGGAGCTCTTTGAGGAGTGGTTCAGGAGTAGGTACTTATCATGGAGGTTCATTTAACAGAGAATACATGAGTTTCATGACCTTCGAAAGGCATCTTTGTGATGGCGAGTACGAGATTAAATTTCTAGATCTACTCCGTATTTTGACTACATGCAAGATGAGAAGGTATGGAACCACGAGGTTCATCCAGGGCCTAAATCTAGAAATTGGAAGTGCGGTGCGTATCCATATTCTGCGCATACATTAGTGAGGCCATTGAGAAGGCCTATATAGTAGAGGAGACTCAAGGAAAGACATAGTAGGCTATAGATCGTGTTTGGAGCCACATCCTGTAGATGTAGGACAACAGATCGAGGGGGTCATCTCCTCCTCCTCTTGGTGGAAAGGGTTTTCCTAGACATCTTTTAGACCACAAAGAGCAGCAACAGGAGTAGTTTCGCCCACTGTACACACCTCCTTAGAGATTTGATGCACGAGGGTCGGAGTATGGGGCCTCCCCTAGGGGTCCCATTAGGACACAAGGTGCACCGAGAGCTCAGGCTTGTAAGATCTCATCATCAAAGACCTTAGCAATCAAATCTGGATCATCACGATCCATAGCATAGACGCTCAAAGTACCGGCCGGACTGCTACTCATGGGAGAGGATCGGGAGGTTATTTTGGTTGTGGTGTTACTGGACATTTTTAGAGAGACTACCCACATAACCCTAGTAACAAGGGTAAGGAATGGATCTCAGAACCTACTATTGGTGACATGGAATGCGGTCATTGGATCTATGTAGCGGTTGAGAACCGCTAGGCTAAGCACCAAAGTACCGTGATTGAGATGACAGGTAGCATTGGTGGTGTTCCTACCTCCATTCTATTTGATTCTGGTTCTTCTAATTCTTTTATTACACCATCTTTGGTAGAGCAATGTAAGCTGGTGGCAGTTAGGTAGGGTCTTAGTTGGGACATCAAGATGGCTTCTGGAGCCAAGATCTCTGTAGACTCCTTAGTTAAGGAATGTGTAGTGGATTTGGGACCCTTCACCACTACCTCGGATCTTCGTATCCTTCTATTGGGTTCGTATGGAGTCATCTTGGGCATGGACTAGTTGTTTACACATAGAGCCAAAGTGGATTGTTACCATAAGATTATATCATGTATAGATGATCTAGGAGTTGAGTCAGTGATAGTAGGGGTTAGGAGACCTATTTCCATTCACACCATCTCCGCCATGCAACTTAAGTGGTGTGTGCAACGGGGTTGTCAAATGTATGTTGTCACAATTAGTGACCAATCGAAGGATGAGTCTAGTAGACCATCGCTTGATGACCATCCCATCTTGAGAGATTTTTCTGATGTCTTTCCAGGGGAGCTACCGGGGTTACCACCCCCATGTGAGATAGATTTTCACATAGATCTGGTTCCGAGAGCAGATCCTATCTCACAAGCACCTTATCGATTACTACCCCTGAGATCTACGAGCTCAAATTGCAGCTAGAGGGTCTTTTAGAGAAAGGCCTAATCCATTCTAGAGTATCCCCTTAGGGTGCACCGATGATATTTGTAAAGAAGGATGGATCTCTGTGGTTGTGTATTGATTACTACCAATTGAACAAAGTAACGATCAAGAATCGTTACCCCCTTCCGTGCATTGATGATTTATTTGATCAGATGAAGGGGGCCATAGTTTTCTCTAAGATAGAACTTAAGTCAGGTTATCATCAATAAGGATTATAGAGGCAGACATTCATAAGACCGCCTTTTGTACGAGATATGGCCACTACGAGTTCACCGTGGTGCCTTTTGGTTTGACGAATGCCCCTATAGTGTTCATGAGCTTGATGAATGGAGTGTTTAGGACATTCTTGGATCACTTCATGCTCATATTCCTTGATGACATTTTTATTTACTCACGTACACGTGAGGACCACAAGTGGCACCTTCTCTAGGTTCTTCAGTGACTTCGTGAGCAGCAACTTTATGGGAACCTGGAGAAGTGTGTGTTCTTTTAGACAAAGGTGTAGTATTTGGGCCACATCATTTATATGGAAGGTATCACACTCGATCCTTCCAATATTCAAGTTATTATGGATTGGACAACACCCACTAGTTTGATGGAGGTATGGAGCTTCATGAGTCTAGTAGGTTATTACATGAGATTTGTTCGGACTTCTCTCGGGTTGTGCACTGCCGCTTCCCTTTAGCGGAAAGGAAAGAAGATTGTTTGGTCAGAAATATCTGAGTAGGACTTTAAGACACTAAAGGAATGCCTCATGAAAGCACTTGTTATTGCAGTGCCAGATCTGTAGGGTGAGTTTTTTGTATGCACAGATGCTTCTTTGGCAGGAGTTGGAAGCGTGTTGAAGTAGGATGGTAGAGTAGTTGCTTTTGAGTCTCGAAAACTCAATGATTATGAGATCAATTATCTAAATCATGATCTTGAGCCTACGAAAGTTGTGCAAACCTTATTTTGATGGAGAAATTTCCTTCTTGGCTGAAGATTCACACTCAGGACTGATCACTTGAGTCTTCGCCACCTCTTCACACAGCCCAATCTCAACGCTCAAACCCACATTGGATGGAGTTACTTTGTGAGTATGATATGGAGATAGAGCATGTGAAAGGGAAGGAGAATGTGGTTACAGACACTCTCAATAGGAGGAGACATGTGGTTATGGCCACTTTAGTGAGCATAGATTTGTGGAGCAGGATTCTATAGCAGCTTCCTCATGACAGTTTCTACATTGTAGCTAGAGCAGAGATCGAGTCTCAGAGACCCCTTGAGGGGAATTTTGATGGTTTTTCATTAGAGGTAGATGGCCTTCTCAGGCACAGAGGCTAGATTTATGTTCCCATAGACGAAGGTTTGAGGCAGGACATCTTGGCAAAAGTGCATCGTGCACCCTATTCAGCCCATCCCGGGGTGAAGAAGATGCACGTAACCTTGAGACATTTGTATCATTGGAGGGGACTTCATAGAGACATGGCTTAGTTTGTGTCACATTGTTTAGAGTGTCAGAAAGTGAAGGCTGAGCATCAACATCCAGTTGGCCTTCTCTTTCCTCATGCTATACTAGAGTGGAAGTGGGACACCACTTCCATGGAATTCATTGTTGGACTACCAATATTGAGATACCAACATGACACTATCATGGTCATGGTGGATAAATTGATGAAAGTAGCTCATTTTTCTCCAGTGAAGACCACCTATATAGCTAGTGTAGTGGCACGGGTATATCTAGATGAGATTTTCAGATTGCACGGGATTCCGAGAAGATCATTTGTGACCATGATCCTCTCTGTATACTTCCCACTTTTGGACTACCATGTAGCATGCCCTCGGGAAAAGATCAATTTCAGCATGGTGTATCACCCTCAGATAGATGGACAGAGCGAGTGGGTGAATTAGATCCTAGAAGGCATGCTTAGGATGTATGTTATGGATCACCAGTCGAGATGGGAGGAGTATTTATACTTGGTGGAGTTTTCGTACAATAATAGTTTTCAGAGTTCGATAGGCATGACTCCTTTTGAGGCACTGTATGGTAGAAAATGAATGACACCTCTTAGTTGGGATGGGTTAGAGGACATGGTTTCTCTTGGGCCAGCTTCACTTCAGGAAATGGAGTAGCAGGTGGTTATGATCAAACAGACACTGTAGGAGGCATATGACAAACAAAATAAGTATGTAGATCAGCATTGGACTGACCATAGTTTTGAAGTGGGCATGAAGGCTTTCCTTTATTTCAAGCTGCATAAGAGATCTATTTGCTATGGAAAAGGTTCTAAGTTAGCTCCTAGAGTCATAGGCCCCTTTGAGATCTTAGAGCATATCATTCCTTTGGCCTCTTGTCTAGCGTTGGTACCTAGCTTGGCTAGTCTCCATGATGTGTTTCATGTTTCGTATTCAAGAGATATATTGCAGATCCTTATCATGTGCTATATTGGATCTCCTTGCAGTGCCGAGATCGGGGCGAGTGATGGTGGAGGTCATTTGCATTATAGACCACGGGACCACAGGGCCTTTGAGGTAGAGAGATTGACCAGGTTTGAGTGTAGTGGGACATATATGATGAGACTATTGTTACATGGGAGGATGCTACTTTGCTACAACATCAATATCCACACCTATTCCAATGAATTTCAAGAGTAATTCGAGTCTAAGGGGAGGGGATGTAGTGCCCACTTCCCTTCAACACCTTTCGATATTGATTATGATCTTGTCAAACTATACTTATGGACATTACTTGTAGCCTTTGCGTTGGTATGATGTTAGACATTAGAAATCATGGACTATGGTTGATTTGGATTCATATATGATGCATGTGGATTATTAGAGACATTTTATATTAATGTTTATACATTGCTTGTCATGGTTATGGATGGAATTATAAAGGATATTGTTGCTTTCTTGGATGATGTTTTGATTCATATATAGATGATTTGGATTTATATTTTATATTTATTTTTAATTTTTAATGCAGCCACGAGGCCGAAGAAGGTACTTTTTTGCGAGATAAACATGTCACAAAATACATCGGGGATTGGAGACCACCCACATTGGAATTCTAGATGAATTCAACAAGGGTCACCATAGCAATGTGTATTTGTTGTTGTGTATTGTTGTATTGTTGTAGGGGATCCCATGGGGGATCACCTTTGAATGTGACTAAGGGGTTATGTTTATTCTTTTATTTGGTTTCCTTTGTTTGAATTTAGTATGTGGATTTTAGTAATGTATTTTTCCCCTTTATTATTTATTTTAATTGTGTCTAGATTTGTGAGTAATCATGTTGCTAAATTAATTAAATGGGTCAAAAAAATGCATTTATTAGAGCCGTTGGCTCTTGGATTATGTGTTGTAAATAATGTGTAAGTAGCTTTGAGTGAGAAACACTCCACCTTCCTTTTGAAATTCAGATCTGTCCTTAGGGGCTGATTTTGGAGGCTTGTAGGACAAGTTAAACTTGTCCCAAACCTCTTAAATTGTTACACCAACCCTACCTATGGGTTGAGGAATCAAAATTAGGCCTTATTATGTATTTTGGGAAGGCAAGTTGTAATTTTTATTGCACCTTCTTGCATAAAATTAATTTTGGTCCTTGGGGTGTGGACTTGGATTGTGTGTGTAAGTAAAAAGGTCATTTATTCACCCACCTTTTAATTGTGCTTTGGAGTTTGAAGTTGACTTGTGAGGTGGAGTTGAGGATGTGTGATGTGGCATCCTACATGGACCCACCTCATCCTCCTCTCTCCCTTTTCTATTTATTCAAATTATTTTGTTGTTTTGGGGGTTACTTCAGGGAGTTACTTCTTTTGGTTGGAGCTCTTGTAATTTTGAAAGAGAGTGTGAGATTTTTGTTGAATTCTTGTGTATTGTTGGAGCTTTTGGACTGTTTGGATTAGAAAAAGCTTGTTGTTGAAATTTTGGGGAAAACTCTACCATGGAGAGGTAGGAGCTTGGCTCTTTAAAATGTTCTTCCTTTATTTATACATATGTGAATGCTTTGAATATCTTGGTATGTTGTTGGTTGGTTGGGTAGATTGCCTAGGTATGGTGTAGGAGAAGACTATGGGGATCTCTTGTGGGGAGGCATAAGAGTTTTGGGGAGGTATAAGTGTTATTGTGGAGGAGTTTGGGATTGGGTTCCACCTTGTAAAAAGAAATAGCTTGCATTTCTTTACTTGTTATGGGGTGCCATAAGAGTGTGGGGAGGCATAAGAGAATGGGAGGTATAAGGGGTACTGGGAGGCATAAGGGCATGTAGGGTTTTGAAATGATATATGTATATATTGGTGGGTTTATCTTAAGGTGGACACCCATTTCCCCATTGGGAGGTATAAGCAGCTTCCCCCATAGGTCTTGCTCCTTTGGCTTGTGCATGATGAAGCCTGAGTATTGTTTGTTGTTCTTCCTGTGGTTGCAAACTACAGTATGTATTTGGACTATGTTCTATATGTGAAAATTGTTTTTGTGTTGTGGAAGCCTATTTATTGCCATGAGTTGAAATACATTTCTTATTTCTTTGTGGTTGGGGCTCGGGGACAATGAGGAGGACAACTTCTCCTCTTCATTGGAATTATTGGTTGGGTGGAGAGTGTTGCCTCTCCTCCTTTTTGTTGTGATCAAAAGCTATATGGTGGATCTTCTTGTTGTTTTTCTAGAGATGAGGATGAAGAAAAACTTTTCGTTCCTTGGGGTTTCCTTGTTGTAAAAATTTCCCACTTCAAGTGGATGGCATTGTAATATTATTGTGATGGAAAGCTACTCGTGTTAGAAATGAAATCTACATTCAAATGTGAAAGATGTATATTATGTAAGTTGTATTTGATGAATGAAAAAGGAAGTTGTAAAATAATTATTGGAGTTCAATAGAAGTTGTTTTAATTACCACAAATGGTATGGGTTTCATTTGGAATCTGTGTTGGGAATGTATTGTGAAATCTCTGTTTGAAAATTGAAAAAGAAATACGTATGAAGAAATATTACATTTCTCTGTTTCATTCGAAATGCATGATTTGAAAGTAGAACTACATTTTGGGTCTTCACGTATTGATTGAAGTAAAGTTAAATTTTGTAAATCATATTTGAATGAATTTAAATATTTAGAGGATGATAACAAAAGTAGATCCATTTGGGTTTAAGTATGATTTCAATTTTGATTCACTATAAAATAAAATATTTATCAGAAAAATTTATAGAGTACTCTACAACTTGAAAGAAAAATTGAAATAATAATGTAAGCTAAGGAAGATCAAAACAATTTTCAAATAGTTGAATTGCTCAAGAAAATTTATCAGACTTCAATTAATCAGACTTAGACAAAAAAACTCGGGCATTTAACGGGAAAAGGGGGAAGCTCCTTTGAAACTTAATCCATCATTATAACCCTACAAAATATTTCCTAATCTTTCCAAGTGCAATCCTCCATGTCGGTTTGGCATGTTGAGGAAGAAAGAATGGCAGATTGAATTAATTCCATTAAGTTAAAAGTCTAGTTCACACTTTAATGGAAGGAAATACATTTTTGTCAAATTCACCCACTTAAGTTTGTCAAAAATGATTTTTGTTGGTTCTTATGAAAAGAGGAGTTTGATCCCTTTTCAAAAGTCCTCATTTTCCCAAATCTGAGCTTCCAGTCAAAAGTTATGGCCTTTTGAAGTTTTTACTTTGCTTAGTTTTTAAAAATAAAACTAAAAATATACTTACTTCGCATTTTGCATGGCCCACACCTTCAAATTTTACATTTTGAAAATAAAGGGTGAAAAATCTTAAGTCTCCCCATCGTTTTGCTACCCCACCGTCACTTTGGCTCGACATGTGGCTTTGCTTGCTGCACCGGCGGAGGTAAGGATTGTTTTAGACCTTATCGCCTTTCGGATTTTTTAAAAAAATTCCTACGTTTCCCCGCCGACCCACCTTCTCAGTCACCGTTGGTGACACATGGCTTCGCTTGGCATCGGCGGAGGCACGGGTTATTTGTAGCCTTCACAATTTTCAACACAAAATCCAATATTTCTAATTTTTCCCGATGGTCCATTTCCCGCTTGAAATTTTAGGCGGGACACGTGCGTCAGTCCGCTCAGGCGTCAACGGAGGTGCGGGTGTTTTTGAAACTTTTTTCCTTTCAAACAAAAAGATTTAAAATCCAAATTACCTCCGATGACTTGCCTTTCCACATTGGATTAAAAACGTGCCACATGTCCCTTACGGCTTGGAAAAATTTCTTCCCGTGCCTGTGCCGCCCGCCTTGGAAAATTTTCTTCCCCAGGCTTGCATGCCCACCTTTGGGAAATATTTTCTCCCTAGGCCCATCGACCTGTAACTTAAGAAATATGAGGAGTTAGGAGGACTTCTTTATATCATTGGAAAGGGGAAGATATTTCCTATCTAATGAGAATGTTTTCAGAAACCTTAAGGGCATTAAATATGTGAAAAATATGGCCGAATTGGTAAGACGAGTCGAGATTGGGTAAGTGGAAAATTACCCCTTTTTAACTTAAATGTATAATTCTAAAGCATGGGTTGACCTTTTAAGGGGTCACATTAGGGGATAAGAGAATATTTTTCTATCCCATGCTAATACGAACCTTGTTATTGTTTAGAATCTGTGGAATTAAATACCTTGGGTATTTAATTGCTTTGGCCCCTTTGACCCTCTAAAATTAATTAAGGAATATTTAACTATAGTGTTAATTTAATTGTTTATTAAATTAACACGTAAAAGAAATTTAACTAAATTTGGATTAATTATACTCTTTAATTTTGTAATGTGGATCTAATGTTGGCTACAATGAGAAAATTTCATTTAGTAAATTATAATGGACTTAGGATCTTTGTCGTAGCAACTGTTGCTTGAAGCCTGGTAGTGGTCATGCTTTTCAAATAAAAAAATATTCCATAATTTTTTCTATCTAAACCTAGGTTGTTCTTGGGTCTCGAGTGGTCGTTTTAGTGGGCGTTACAAGTTATTTCTCAAGGAGAATTTAAAAAATAATAAATATATGATATATATAGCCATGTTAATATCATATATCAATAGATGAACATTGTAACACCCACAAATTACACACATAAATACAACAGTAATAATACCAGGATAAAAATTGTTTTGACTTACATTTGCTCACTACACAACACCACAAGGTTCCAAGTAGAGAAACTCAACAATGCATAAGACACTTACATAAGTCATCGAATCACATAGACACATGACAACACCCTATACATGTCGATGCCACAATTTCCCCAATGAATGAATGCTAGCAATGACCCAACCAAAAGAAAAGGACTCAAGGATTGGAAAACCCATAACACATCATTACCATGATTACATCTTAGTTACGATTAACATTCCAAGAACATTATTGTGCAAGGATAATTTTATCCTTTTTCCACCTACAAATTCTTTAATTCATTTCACATTCAACTTATAGTTCAACCATTTAAGTTGGCTCTTTATCTCTTACAACAATCTCCATAACTTACATAATTATTTGGCATATTTCAAATTACATACAAAGTTCTTAATTCTCTCATTCTTATGTTAAGAATATGCTTCTCAAACATTTATTCAATGTTTAAATTTTACCCTTGCTACACAAGTGAATCTAACGTGATGTCAAGAAAGAAATCTTAGGATTTAAGGGGGTTTAGATTCAAGATACCTTTTTCCCATAAACATTCTTCGATCACGGTATCTTTATTTCCCTAACATAGTTAATATAGTTCAATAACTTTTTGAATCCATTAAACATTTCCACATCAAGAAATTGTATTTAGATTAATATATATCTTTTGTTTTCTTGAAGTTTGATCTCACCAAGGGAAATTCATATTCTTTGTAACACATGAAAATGTTTAATTGAATTATAAGGACTCCAAGAGTGACATTATTCCTAACCTCAAATCTCGTTTTACTCTTATATGCTTTACTCTTACATCACACTATGGTCTCATTATTAGCATTGTTTTATAACAAAAGGAGTTACGGAAGTATTTGTCTAACATATTGAAGAAGTACATGATTAGAAGCATTATAAACTACACATGAACCATAAGTGATTTGTGTTCAAGGTAATATCCCATGTTTCTACATTTCATGATTCCGCATGTGAAATTTATTTTATTCTTAATGTCATAAAAGGGCATAACAAGGGATTACGGGACCAAGTTTCGGTTTCTGGGTTCTCTAAAGTCAACATATTTCAAATCAATTTCATTTGCAATGAGTTTTTACCCCCACAAGTTAACCCTTAATTATCCAAGATTTGGTTTAATTCCAATTGCACCTAAGGATCTACACCCCAACTATAAATGATTTTAAGGTGAGAGTACATATTTATGCTAAACAACCTTCATGAAAGACCAAGGTGTTATGTTGTTAGTATCCAAGGTAACACATTTATCTACGAGGAACTAAAGAGATCATTAACAAGAGTTTAAGTCATAGCAAAACTATTTCACTAGCTCCATTGTGATGTCTGGATCCCACAAGGAATTCATTTTGATCATGAAGTTGATTTCTACATCTAACTTCCTAAGACAAGGAAGTGTACTAGGATCCTAAGGAAGTGTTGACTCTACTTACACCAAAAATAGTTTTACCATGTCACTCCTAACCATCGGGTTTACAATGATGATGCTAAACATAACGACTATGATGATAATTCAAACTAGGGATCTTATTTACTTAACCCAGAAGGTGACGTCCAGTGTAGCGATTGAATTTTATCCTAAGGTTTTAGATTTCCACACTAAAAGGATTCATGCAGGAAAGGTAGTTATACACGAGTCTTATACTAGGGTTGAATGTTTCATTTAGATCTATTTATTACATTTATAAGGTAAGAATACAACACAATAATTAATTATGGGATCCTATAATATCTTAGTGAGTATTGTTGGGGAAACTAATTAATGATCATGGGACCTTAAAAGTGCTAAAATTATCCTAAATTTTCTCAAGAAGCACCCCTGAGATATTTAAGGAGCCCCCTTCCATGGGACCATCCCCTTAGACATAGGTTCCTTATTTTTCTTTCATTAAATGAATGAGATTTTGATTGATCTTGGACCATACTTCAAGCACTTTACGAAAATGATTTCCTAGAAGGTGGAGCGCATAGTCGAATACCGACATTAATATGTTGTAAAATTTTGTGAAGTATGTGGTGTTGAATCTCATCATTTATACCGAATAGTTAGTGAAAGGGAAAATGTTAATTTCAAATATGTAACAATTAAATGGAAAAAAATATTATTTTGAAAACATAAGTGTTATTTGCGTTTTAATTTTCTTAAATTTATTTGATTTGTACTTACATCTCGTTTTGAGTAATATAAGCATAATATGCAAGATGAAAAATTACTTGTAATTTAGAGAAGAAATTGAAAAGGGAAATAAAAGGAGAACTAACTTGAGTTGTTCTTGAAATAGGAAGATACACTTGAAAAATATTATATTTCCCTATTTTTAGCAGAATCATTGATGCAAAATCACAAAGCACCCCGAATGGCCCGATTGTGAAATGGTTAAAATGGGGCATTCCATGTGATTGCATAACATTGTATCATATCTCAAGTTGTGGCACTTGCAAACCTAAGATGATCCTCCAAAGAAAGTTGGTTCTTGTTTCTAAACTACCTACCACAAGCTACTCCAATGCGGGAAAAAATAAACTATAGTAATCTAACCATTCCAAGGAACCAGAGAGAAAGAGAGAGTGAAAGAAATCCTACACTAAAGCGGTGATACACCAGAGAAGGAAAGGGGTAAGATGCTTTGTTGAGGGAGGATGAAACAGGGGAGAAAGGAAGATGGGAAGGCCAGACAGAAGTGACACAAACCCAGTTCAAATCCACCATTAAAACTCCATGAAACACAACATCCTATACCTGCAAATGTGAAATACATGCATAGGGAAAAAATTTGAAAGGGAGAGGCATGGGGAAACAACAAAACAATGCAAAGGGTTGAAGAAACACCACAAAAACACGTTTTTATTGCTCTAAAAGGTGCACAGACCATTACATTTTTTCTTAGAGGCACAAATCCACTTGCTAGGCATAGGGGAAGGTTTTCAACTCAAATGGAGTCAGGAAACAAATTTGATAGAGTTTCCCTATACCTAGAATGTCTCTCCTTCTCAAATGAGAAGTTTTACAATATATAGAATGAAAATCAGAGAGAGGGAAAGAGAGAAATTGAATTTCACACCCACCAACTGAAAGCTTCATTAAAATTGATCCCAAAAGTCAAGGGCACTGAAAAAATTTGTTTCCCAATGCATTCGAGCTTGTTGGAGAAGAAATGGGTGCCATACTGCATTAAATTTTGGTGGTTGGGACTGGTTATGCATTTTTTCCCCATCATACTTCTCCAAAATTCAAATTTGATGCGGTCAATATCTTTCCAATGACAACACATTTGTCGATTTTTGACCACTGGATCAAAAGATATGTTCCTCTAAAGTTTTGTATTTAAATTAGGGCAAAAATGGCAAAAAACTAGTTTTGTAAAACAGATCCGCGGGAACAAAATTTACTTTGTGCCTTTTTCAAAAAAATGCAAAATTATAAAAACCTCCCACAGCCACGAAATCACTTTGGTCAAAAGGTCTCCGTGGGCAAAAATTTAAATTTCACTTTTTACAAAAGTTGGAAAATTTCCAAAATTTCCCCCTATAACTCGCTTCCCGTAGCTAACAAGGGTTAGACACGTGGCATCTCGGGCATCGACGGAGGTATGGATCACTTCATACTTTATGCCTTTTAAAACAAAATCTAATTTTTCTAAGTTTCCTCCGATGACCCGCCTTCCCGCTTTGACCTGAAAAATGGCCATGTGTCTGTTTTGCGGGCCTTAGGCATTTTTCTTTTATCTCCCCCATGGGATCGTGGGCTGCAATTGAAATTTGTGCCTTTCACAAAAGTTACCAAGTTCCAAAATATTCCCGCCCACACCGGTCCACAATTTTCCCATGGCAAAAATTCTTCCCAGTGCCCGCTTTTGGCAAAAACTCCTCCCAATGCCCGCTAGCCCATAACTTGCAAAATATGAGGAGTTAGGAGGACTTATTTATATTTTTGGAAAGGGGAAGAGATTTCCTTTTTCCAGGGGACCTTAAGTGCTTGAAATTTGTAAAAACTTAGATTGAAGCACAAGAAGGGGGAAAATGGTGTTAGTTGACCAAAAATAAGTGTGAGCTTATTTTGGTCAACAATTTGGTGACTCATGGGGATATCTGCCTGCTAGATGAGATGATCAGTGACCTTGAAGCATCCATTGGGCATGGAGTCATGAATGATAGCCTGATTCTGAATGAACTTTGAAAATCTGATCCCTGAGCCACTTGGAAAACCACTGAAACTAGGATTGGAGCTGATCTCACCAAATGTCATTCTTAATGCACTTTGTGCAAGAGCAACAAAACACCACAACACACTATGTACAAAATTGGAAATCATACACATCCCAAGTGGGATATGCAGAGTGTGCAAAATCACTTCTTTTGCTTTGAAAGAAAACCTACCTACTCTATTTTAACCAGAGAGAAAGAGGGCTCAAACAAATCCTGCAACTGGCAGGGAGAAGTAGCTTCCTTTTCTCAAGAAGGGCAGCCATGAAAATGATTTGACACTGAATATGGCTACTTGCATGAGTGAAAAACTAACTATAAGCTGATTCTCCACCCAAATCATCAAGGTGTCAACTAGAAACAAGACAAATACCTCTTTTAGTTGCTCGTATTTGGATTGAAGAGGCATTGCAGCTGATCCTTGGTACTTTGAAACTCATCCTCATGCTCAAAAGTAAGCATGACTGGTTTTGGCTTCTCCCTTGGCTCCAATGAAGCCAAGTACCTAATTGGGCAAGGTTTGATCCTTTGAATTTTCCCACTGCTTTGTGATATTTAACTCCAAGAATGGAGTCTTCTGGCAGATCTTCTTGGATGGATGGTGTGGAAGAGATGATGACATCCTCTTGCTCTTTTCCTTCCTCTATAGCAGTATGGAACTCCTCTACAATCTGCAGCTCATTGTTATTGATTGCAACATCCATTAAAGTTTCCTTTGCATCATTATAATTTTCTGCAACACATTGTTGGCTCTAGAGTTCCTCTGTTGTTTCTTGAAGACCAACTTGCTCTTGGGTAGCCTCTTCCTCTAGCATGAAATTTTTCAAATCAAAATCTTCAATTTTCTTCTCTAGAGGACTATTTGGGACAGCAAGGTCTTCTTGATAGCTCTCCTTCATGGTAGTAGGCTCATGTACTTGGAAGGTGGATGATGGAGGAGAAAATGATGTGATCTCCATGGGCTCTTCTCCATCAAAGCAATCCTCCAAGTTAGATAGATAATCTACCTCCTTGTTGTCCTGCTACATGTGCTCAACCTCCTCCATGGTGTCCTCCTGATCTAAAACTTTCTCACCATGGTTCCCCTCATCTTCAAAATAGAAGTTTGAAAGCTCAAACTCTTCTCCAACATTAGAGTTTGAAGGGGAGGAGGAACTGAATGTTCTTCTATGGCTTGCTCTATACTTGAATCATGTTGATCTATATGGTTCTCCCCTATATGCTCATTTTTAACTAGACTTGGAGTTGATTGTCCTTCTTCCTTAATGGATGATTGTGCAGCTTGGGTTGGATCAACATTTTCTTCAAATAAAGTGCCATTATGGACACTGCATTAAGAGAAAATTGATTGTTGATCTTCTTGTTCTTCTTCTGCAAACTCAGCCTTATCCACCACTGGCTCTTCAACCTTGACCTCCTCTGTTGGCTTAACCATCAAGGGGATCTTTGTAATCCCAAATTTGAGAGCCTAACTCTTTAGATTTTCTATCATTTCTTCTTTGTTTGGCTCTTCTTCTTGCTTCCCTTGGTTGGTTGTCTGATTTTCATCTTCCTAACATGGATTTGGGGATGTAAGAGGAGGGGTAGGTTGGGATTCAACCTATTTTGCTATTGTTTGTGGTGGGGAGGGAAGTGGAACTTCTTGTTTCTTTGGAGGGAATGACTACTTGGAAGGAAAAAGGAAGAAGAATTAAGATGAGATGGAAGATTAGGAGATGGAGAAGGGAAATCAAAACTTGGGACAACAAGTGAGGGGCTTGACTCTTGACACTGCTAAAATGATATTGATTGAGAAAGAGGAAAATAAAAGCCATGAGGTGGTGTACTTGTCTGTTGCATGTGCTCAACCTCCTCCATGGTGTCCTCATGATGTGAAACTTGCTCACCATTGTTCCCCTCATCTTCAAAATGAATTTTGAAAACTCAAACTCTTCTTCATCATTAGAGTTTGAAGGGGAGGAAGAACTAACTATTCTTTTGTGGCTTGCTCTGTACTTAAAGCATGTTGATCTGCAGCTTCTCCCATATATGCTCCTTTTCAAATAGACTTGGAGTCAATTTTCCTTCTTCCTTAATGGATGATTGTGCAGCTTGGGTTGGATCAACATTTTCTTTAAATAAAGTGCCATTATGGACACTGCATTAAGAGAAAATTGATTGTTGATCTTCTTGTTCTTGTTTTGCTTCAAACTCAGCCTTAGCCACCACTGGATCTTCAACCTTGACCTCCTCTGTTGGCTTATCCTTCAAGGGGATCTTTTTAATCCCAAATTTGAGAGCCCAACTCTTCATATTTTCTATCATTTCTTCTCTGTTTGGCTCTTCTTCTTGCTTCCCTTGGCTGGTTGTTTGATTTTCATCTTCCCAACATGGATTTGGGGATGCAAGAGGAGGGGTAGGTTGGGATTCAACCCATTTTACTATTGTTTGTGGTGGGGAGGGAAGTGGAACTTCTTGTTTCTTTGGAGGGAATGACTGCTTGGAAGGGGAAAGCGAAGAATAATTAAGATGAGATGGAGAAGGGAAATCAAAACTTGGGACAATAAGTGAGGGGCTTGACTCTTGACACTGCTGAAATGATATTGATTGAGAAAGAGGAAAAGAAAATCTATGAGGTGGTGGACTTACCCATTGACAAGGTTGTCTTGTATCCAACTCATAAGCCTCAATCTCCTCATCCCATTGTGCAAGTTGGGGCAGCATTTCAACCATGAAGTCAAGCTTCTCCTGAGGGCTAAAATGTCTTGGCATAGGGCCTTCCCATGGACAAGGTGCCCTGCAACCAATTCTCTGCAACCAATTCTAAACACCTTGATTTGTATTGTATCCCTTGACTGAACCATGTCGGTCTCCATTTTCAATCTTCTCCAGATGATCAAATTTTTCGTGTGGAACTACCTCCAAAATCTATATATCCATGCTCTATAATAGTTGTATAGTTTGGAAAATGACCAAACTGATTTGAATCTGGGTCACCTAGATATCCATAGTGCTAATTTTCATTTTGAAACCTTTCTGGAGGTGTATTGAAGTAACTTGGAGATGGATCTGAATAACACTGCACTACTGCAAGTGTGAATTCCAAGATGGAAATGAAGTCATGATTGCACAACCTCATGGAATGGAATAAAATGAAAGATGTGGAAGAAAATGAATGAAAATGGATGGAAAAAGGTCTAGCAATGCTTAGAGATTGGGTTGTTGACCAGATGGAGTCACTAGATGTGCTTTGCATGTGCCTCCAAAGGCTGAATCTCACCAAGAACACATCAACTTGATGAAATGAAGTGGTAAGGTGCTTCAAACCTATCCCACCGGGTGTGCCAAAATTGTTGATGAAAAATCACAACACCCCCAAATGGCCTGATTGTGAAATGGTTAAAATGGAGAATTCGGTGTGATTGGATAACATTGGATAATATCTCAAGCTGTGGGACTTGCAAACCTGAGATGATCCTCTAGAGAAAGCTGGTTCTTGTTCCTAAATTACCTACCACAAGGTACTCCAATGCAGGAAAAACTAGACTATCCTAATCTAACCATTCTAAGGAACTAGAGAGAAAGAGAGAGTGAAAGAAATCCTACACTAAAGTGGTGATACACTAGAGAAGGAAAGGGGTGAGATGCTCTGTGAGAGAGGATGAAACATGGGAGAAAGGAAGATGGGAAGGTCAAACAGAAGTGACACAAACCCATATTCAAATCCACCATTAAAACTCCATGAAACACAACATCTTGTACCGAAAACATGAAATACATGCACAAGGAACAAATTTGAAAGGGAGAGGCATGGGAAACAACAAAATAATGCAAAGGGTTGAAGAAACACCACAAAAACATGTTTTTTATTTCTCTAAAAGGTGCACAGACCATTACATTTTTTTCTCAAAGGCACAAATCTTCTTGCCAGGCATAGGGGAAGGTTTTCAACTCAAATTGAGTTGGGAAACAACTTTGTGAGTTTCCTATGCTTAGAATGTCTCTCCTTCTCAAATGAGATATTTTACAATATATAGAATGAAAATCAGAGAGAGGGAAAGAGAGAAATTGAATTTTACACCCACCAACCAACAACTTCATTAAAATTGATCCCAAAAATTAAGGGCACCTCAAAAATTTGTTTCCCAATGCATTCGAGCTTGCTGGAGAGGAAATGGGTGCCATACTACATTAAATTTCGGTTTTTATGACTAGTTCTGCGTTTCTTCCCAAGCGAGCAAGTTTTCTCATTTTTCACCCACCATACTTCGCCAAAATTCAAATTTTATGCTTCCATGGTGTAGAGGAGGTCAAGATATTTCCAATGGCACCAAATTTGTTGAATTTCAACCACCGAATAAAAAGATATGTTCCTCTGAAGTTATGCATTTAAACTAGGGAAAAAATGGCAAAAAACTAGTTTTGTAAAACGGATCCATGGGCCCAAAATTTACTTTGCGCCTTTTTCACAAAAATGAAAAATAGAAGCCTCCCACACCCGAAATCACTTTTGTGAAAAGGTCTCCATGGGCCCAAAATTGAAATTGCACTTTTCGCAAAAGTTGGAAAATTTCCAAAATGTCCCCCGACGGCCCGCTTCCCTGCAGCTGACAAGGGCTTGACACGTGCCATCTCTAGGGAATCGGCGGAGGTATGACTCACTTTTATACTTTATGAATTTTAAAACAAAATCCAAATTTTCCAAGTTTCCTCTAATGACCCGCCTTCCTACTTTGACCTAAAAAATGGCCACGTGTCCCTTTTGCGGGCCTTAGGCATTTTTCTTTTATTTTCCCTGCAGTTCGTGGGCCCACAATTTCAATTTTTGCCTCTTGCAAAAGATACCAAGTTCCAAAATATTTCCCCCACCAAGCCGGTCCCCAATTTTCCGTAGCAAAAATTCTTCCCCAGGCCCGTAGGCCGCTTTTGGCAAAAAGTCCTCCCAAGGCCCGCCAGCCCATAACTTGCAAAATATGAGGAGTTAGGAGGACTTCTTTATATTTTTGGAAAGGGGAAGAAATTTCCTATCTGATGGAAATGTTTTTAGGGGACCTTAAGTGCTTGAAATTTGTAAAAACTCAGATTGAAGCACAAGAAGGGGAAAAATGGTGTTAGTTGACCAAAAATAAGTGTGAGATTATTTTGGTCAACGAATTTTTTTCAAATTTGTGGGATATCCAAAATCTCTTAGGCATATCTTTGAATTTATAGGATATCCCTATTTTTCGGGGGATTTATTTGATTATGTGGGATTTTTTTAATTTTTATTTCAAAACATACAAACATTAAATCTCCATAAGTAGTCATTTTTTTATGAAAAGGATCTTATATTATATTAATTCAATTCAATACGATACAAGATGACTTTCAACAAAAAAGTGGGTGGTATGAGAGCATGCCCCAAAACCACAAACAAAGCTAGGCCGAGCCTAGAGCAACGAGAGTCAAACTAGGTGAGCCTAGGAGAGTACAATAAAATAGGCATCGCCTAAAAACAAAAAAAAAAAATATTGCATATGTAGCCATTTGAATTTAAAAATAAAAAATATATACTTTTGTTTTTTTAAATACTAGGTATTTTTAATATTCATATGTATTTCCACAATGAAGTTATTATTTTATTGCATTTATAAAAACACCAAGAAATCTTCATAAAATTGGCTTATTTATTTTCTATACCAAATAAGAGGCAATATAATACTAGTTTATGGATGATGTAGAGATAGATAATAAACCTAAAATATTATAAAACAATGAATCAATCCTCATTGCTTGCTCCCCAAATACCATGTAAGTTCATATTGGAATATAGAGGTATTAATTTTTGTAATTACTTTGGTGATGTATATAAAAATAAAGCATGGTATGATTTGCATTTACATTTTAGATAAGTGATTAGAAACTGCTAATTAAATTGACTTAACTCACCTATATTTGTAAAATTTTTACAAAAGATAAAGAATAAATAAATTGCCTATACTAGAATGGTAAATTTTATAGGGAATTCATCCCAAAGAAGAGGTGCTTCAATAAATGGGTCATTCTTTTAGGATGTCGATGGATTTGACATATAAAAACATAAAGGAAAGGATTATTGACAAATGGAATATTCTTTATGGAGATTATTATACAATGTTAGGGTCGAGAACATGATTGAAAAGTTGGAAGGAAAATAAATAACAATAATTTTTTAAAATGTTTATTTAAAGGAAATGTAAAAAGGATTAAAAATATTATTATACATTGGAAAGAGAAAAGAGAAATTAATTGCACTTTTCTTACAAGAGTCTTTAATTGTGTCCTTTAGGGGTGTGGGTTTGAGTTGGAGTGTGTAAGAGGGTTGTCATTCCCTCAACCACCAATTTATTGTGCTTTGGAGATTGGGTTTGACCTTGTGATGTGGAATGGAGGAGAAATGATGTGGCATCCTACATGGAGCCACATCACCTCTCTCTCCTCTCTTTTCTATTTATTCTAATTTGTTTGAGGATTTGGGGGTTACTTTTTTATTTTTGGACTCTTGCTTTTGGAGGAGAACTTGCTTTTGGAGTGCTTGTTGGAGTTGGAGATAGCTTGTGATTTCTTGGACTTGGAAAGGTTGGAATCTTTCTTGTGGATTGGAAACTCTTGCAATGGCAAGGTAGATCTTCACCCTTGTTTTCCTTTTCTATTTTGTTGTGTTCATGTGTGTGAATGATGATTGTTGTATGCTTATGGTTGTGGGAAATAGAATGTGTTTTAGGTTGTAGGAGAAAATGGAAATGAGGATAACTTGGAGGGAGGCATAAGAGTGTTATTGGGTATTTTAGGAGGGAGTTGGGTTGGGATGTTCCACCTTTTTGATAAGTAAGATTTGTGCTTATCTTGTTTATTTCTTTGAGGGGGCATAAGAGTGAGGGAGGCATAAGAGTTTTATTTTTGTGAGGGAGACATAAGAGTTATGTTTTTTTGTGAGGGAGGCATAAGAGTTGTGTTTTCTGGGAGGGAGGCATAAGAGTTGTTGTGGGTATTGTGATGGAGTTCTTGGAGGCTCAAAGGTGGACACCCAAACCCTTGGGAGGCATAAGAAGAATCCCCATGTTCCTTTCTCCTTCTTGGCTTGTGTATTAAGCCTTTGTACTTGGGAACTTGCATGTTTAGTGATCTTGATGTTGTGTTTATTGTGTTAAATTCCTTGTTGAATGTCATTGTGGAAGCCATGTAGAGTTTTCAATGGTTGTTTTATACCCCTCATTTCTTCTTTGTTGGGGCCGGGGCCAATGAGGAAGAAGGCTTCTCTTCCTCATTGGATTATTGGTTGGGTGGAGAGTGTTTCCTACTCCCCATTTTTTTGTGTGCTTGATTTTGGTGAAGATGGTGGAGCTCAAGTGAAGAATGATCTTAGTAGCATTTGGAGAAAAGGAGCAAGATCCCTCTTTGTAAAAATTCACCATGTTGACTCCATTTGAATGGAGGGCTTGTAACTTACATTTTTAAGAATTTAAATCTCTTGAAAATGTGTTGTAAAATGGTTGATTTGTATCAAGTTTTCAAATGTATGTATATGGAAAAGGGTAAAGGAAAATTGCATTGTTACTTTGAAAATCCCTCCAACTTGTAAACTCTACTAAGAGTGTTTTGAATGATAGATTTGCATTTTAAATGTGTTAGTTCTTGTGAAGGGAAACTACCAAATTTTGCATTGTTTAGATGAAGTAGAAAACTTGAAATGGGCTTGAAATGGAAATGAATTTCTTTCAATCTAAGTTGTTTCATTGCCTCCAAAGTGTGATATGTTTCATTTTAAAAATATTGAGAATCTGTGAAAATGCACTTGTTGTTTAAAATGGTTGTCTTTTACTTATTAGGTTGAAGAAAGGAAATAGTTTCTTATTCCTTATTGAAAAGAAAGTATATTGGGAAATATGGAAGTTTTTGTTACATTTCTTGTTATATTGAAGGAAAGAATAGAGAATGAGTTGATGTTATGTAATTTGAGTATGAAACTAGAAATGTTATCAATCTAGCAACCAATGAATGGAAGAAACCTTAGTTCAATTTATTATTGCTTTAAAAAAACTTAATTAGAATAACTGATTGAAAAAAATGCATGTTTGGAAGGTTCTATTTTTGGAGAACATAACCGTTGCACCCATGTAGAGTGGCAATTTTAGAACCGCCACCCAAAATAGAGTGGTGGTCGATGAACCACTCCCCAGGAAGGGTGGGCAATTAGAAGACTACAAGCCTAGGTAGGGTGGTGGTTTCGTCACTTTTGACAGAAAAATAAATTCCATCTGCAAAAAAACTAGATTCAAAATTAAATGAAATCTAAGCCTAAAACCATTAAAAGGTAATTTCCAACAACTAGAAATGAATTGAAATTAAGTGTTTAAGCTCTCCAATCTTTTTATGGCACCCAAATGTGTAAAAATTATTAGATTAAAGGAAATGGGGTTTTTCCCCAATGGTTGAACTCAAAACAAGAAAATGTTTTCATTAAATAACAAAACAGATCCATTGTAGGATCTCTACATTAAACAAATGGGCAATAATACAATAGTATAATCTTTACAACTAAAACCATGAAATTTTTTCCATGGTTTCTCTTCTTTCTCTCATGGCTCCTCCTCCTTCTCCTCTTCCAAAACCTACAAATAAAAAATGAGCAAATAAGCCAAAGGAAAAGAATAAGAACACTCCATAGAGATGATTAGGGTTAGTGTGAAATCCCTAAGATCCAAGGCCCTCATTGAATCCATCTAAGGGTTGTGATTCAATCCTACAAAAGTTAGGTGAGGTTTAAGTGGGATTACTTTTTAATTAAAAATTATGTGTAACTTGTGAATGGGGCCTCTTAAGGGGGTGTTAGGAGGTAAGTTAATTTGTGACCTTAATGTTTAGTTGGTGACTTTTAAAATTAAAAGGCCTTTGACTCTTGTATTTAATTAAATCAAATTTACTCAATGGTAATTAGACAACATTTTTTTATACATTAGGGATTAAATTTATTTGTTAATTTAATGGGAGGGTAAGTTTAGACTTAGCCCTAGAATATTAAATAAATAATGCAATAAGGGTATTTTAGCCAATGGCTTGTAAGGGTTAATTAACGAAATTTAATAGAAACCCCTAAGGGATTTAAGCCCATAATGTTGGATTAAAATAATATTAATTGTTTGTTAATTAAAACGAAGGAATTATTGACCATGAATTAAATTAAATCTAGTTGAAGGTATTCCTGTTATAACCTGGTTTAAACGAAAAAATATATTTTTCCGTAATTTTTTCTAACTTATATTTGCATTTATTTGCGGAAATTTGTGGGCGTTACACTTGGTATCAGAGTCATGGGTTCAACACTTGGACCTTGGGAAAACATGGGAACTTGACAACCAGTTAGTGAAACTTGAACCTCTATGATTAAAATAACAATAAAATAATAAAGTTGTTTGGATTGTTGTACTCGCCTAGTGGCATTTTTTCGAACCTAGTTAATGGGAAATGTTGAATTAGATTGATATTCTTGTGAACTTCTAGTGTATCAGAACTTGGTTTCCTTGCAAAGATGTTGTTTGATGAGCCCTAGCTCTTGCTTTTAGTCATGTGATGTGTTGACCCCATAGAGACTCCTCCTTATTTGGAATGCTAATTTGTGTGGTGTGACTCTTGTGGATTAGTGCTAGTGGTTGCGTTCAGGGGTCAATTGGAGGAAATTAGAATTTGGTTAGTTGTTTAGAGCTCCCCTTCCTTCAGTGGTTAGGTGAGTTGGTTTTGGTTGTCACTTTATCGACTTAATCCCCATATGGGAGAGTAGATATCAAGACTTGGTGTCGCATTTGATCTAGTTTTTCCTATGCGTTCTTAGATTTGAGCTCGATGTATAGTACCCCTACTGGGTGCATGAAGGGCTATGAAGTGAATGTGATGTGGAATTTTCTATATTTTATATTCGTAAACTTGAGTTATTTTATCAAGGACCAACATTTTATTTTATGATTCGATTGAGAAGCTCTGAGGCTTTTTCTATGGTTTTATCTTATTATAGGATTTTCAAGGATTGAAATGTGGCTACCTAGCCATTTTCTTGATTTCCGAGATTTATTATATTTTAATTTTGATTGGTGACTCGGAGCTCATTTATCTTGTTGGCTACTTGGCTAAATGTTGTCAAGAATGTTACGTGATTCTTTCTGTTTTTGTTGATAACATGCTTCTACACTATTGTACTATGATATTTCGTCATATGGGATACACCCTAGGTGCCTTGATTTTCTTCTTAGGTGCTTCAAGTTATGCCTTTGGTTTTGGAAGGACAAAACCTTGTGTGTCTAGGATCTAGGAGTGACTCTTTCATTACTCAACCTTTCTAAGAGAGAGTTCTTTGTGTTGTGTAGTCTAGTTAGCGTAGTTTTGATAGTAGTGGTTGTGATTCTCTTGCACCTAGTAAGAGCTTTGTTCCTCATCAGAGTAGATGTGTTTTGGTTATGGGCTTATGGATTGTGTTAGGATCAGATTAACTCTTAGATGATTGTAGGTTTTAGTGGATAGTGTTTTGTTTGGATGTGATGTTCCACGATGACATGCTAAGTTTTAACATGGTTTCCTTGTTTCATTTTAGAAAGGATTGACAATTGGACTTGTATGTATCTTGGTAAATATGGTTAGATTTAAGCCCATTCGGGAAATGTGCTTAATTAAGTGTACTTATTTTTCTCTTGATGACCCATAAATAGATCTACCCTTGCCTTAACATTTTAAATTGTTTATGTATACCACTCTATAATCTATTAAGTATTGGGTTATGTTGAGACACGTATGGATGCCTTGGGGTATTTTGGACCTTGCTCTTAGAGATTTTGGTTTTGTAAATCTTAAGATTTTAATCTTAGTTGTGCTTATGTCGTGCTTTTTTTAAAATATTTAACCCTTGTCCGTAGAGGCCATGTTTGGGTAGATTAGTTGATTTCCCTCTTGTATTTGATGTCTTCTAGATGGGAAGTGTGGTGTCCATGGAGTAAATATTTCCTTGTCACCTTGTTTCTTGGTTGAAGGTACCTTGTGGAGGTATGAGTTTTGGTTGGAAACTCTCCTTTTCATATTTGGTGAACCTATTTTGAGTCTAAACAACAAACATTGTTTTCTTTCCCAAACCAATCTAAACCTCTTAAACTCGTAAAAATAATTTTTCATCTTTAATGGGATTTTTCATCATAACTTATTTTGATACTTGTGGAGACCCACTTGGAGTGCATCAGTGATACTTGTAATTCTTTGGTAAACTCTTGAAATCTTGTGTGTTGCATATTGGTTGATTGATCTCTAGTTCCTATAAAAGTAATGATGTGATATGTTTGACTCTTCCTACTCATTAAAATCTAATTGGTAATATGATTAACTTGAACATAATAAAACTCTAATTGAGGGGCTTGGACTTTGAAACTTAACAAGTAAACTGGAACATTAGGAAAAGGAAAATGGTTCCTTACTCTAATCCTGGTGGATTAATAGAAGAAATAAAACTATGTGAAAATAGCAAGAACTTTGTTCTTTTACATTCCCTAGAAGTAAGATAAATTATCTTGCCGCCTATATAGAATGGTGAGATATCATGCCAACATTGGTGGTGTGCCTTAATGATGTAAAATATGTGATATCATAATAAAAGGAATGCATTAATTAAGAAAACTTATAAGAAATGTGCTTAGTGAGTATAACTATAACTTGTGACTTATAGTTTGGATTATGGAATGAGTAAGTTTATGAGTTTGAGCGCAAATGTATAATTAAACAACCTTGATTGTATAAATGGCTATTGCATGCCCTAAAATTATAAAATACATAATCTGAAAAGTTTGAGCTAATTGAAAGGTTTCCTTGAACTACTTTGTAGGATTAACTAAACTCTTTTGTGGCCTAATATTTTGGGGTGTGATATGGTTGAGTACTTGCCATACCCCTTGATATATAAAACAATAAACATATGTAAAATGGTTATGACACAAGTGTTAGCATACGTTGGATAACTGATATTTTTAGGTGTCTATCCTATCTCTTTATCTGCTCCTTCTAGTATTCCATTATTCTCTCCTTCTGTTGTGTAACCTCTCCATTCATTTAGGGGAGTCCAGTACAATTTCTTTCCTATAAATATTGTACGTGAGCTTTATGTTAAACAGAATAATATGAGATATACAATCTCTATTCTTTCTCCTTCATTTTCCTCCTCTCAGTTTGGTATCAGAGCTATCAGAGCCTCTAACCTGTGTGCGTGGTGATTGGCTGAAGAAGCTCCTGCCTGTGCGTAGCCTGTGTGGAGCAACAGGTGGTCCGAGCAGACCCAAGGAGGAGCGCATCGTGACGGCATATCTCTGGGCCACCGAGCGAGCCATAGAATCTACTTTTATGTTATTAGAATATTTGCAGTGAATGATGATTGAATATTGTCTCGTAGTTTCAGCAGGTCATCAACAACTTGTTTTTCTTGAGCATATTTATTTGTGACTTCCTGAAAGTGAGCCAAAGCTTTTCTGTATTCTGTCTCAAATTGGTGAAGTTCATTTCGCTTGGTTAAGATTTGAGCTTCTACATCCTTGAGCTTCTCTGTATAGTGCATTCCCTCGACTATCTGCTCGGCCATGGAATTCACACCATTAGAGGAGATTTAGTGTGCAAGCACTGCGACGGAAAAGAAGCACAGAATATTTTCTACTATTTTATTTGTTTCAGTCGAGCCTTGTGCCACTGAGCAGGAAAAATACCCTGCGCGACCACACACCCAAGGTCTGGATGGTCCCTCGGCTCCTCAACTGCAATCTGTGCCACCAGTCTGATTGTGTGAAGCCTGTCGTTGATGAGAAGAAGAGGAGAAAACAACGTGGATTAAAATATCAGTGAGTCACTGTGAAGAGGAGGCGCGTGATGTATTGGTAGGCACAGCCAATCTTGTGAGAACAATGTGGAAGACAGGAGAAAACATGGAGAAATCACGTGACAGAATCTAGTCAGTGTGGAAAGAAAAACGTGGAGGACTGTGCCAGGAAAGAGAACTTATTTCTGTGCGTGGAGATCTTCCAACCTGCTGCTGCTGCGTGGAGATCTTCAGCCTGACAGGAAGTCACCTAGTGTTGCGTGTTGAAGACTGCTACTGCTGCTGCGTGGAGGGGCATATCACCAGCTACCTGCGTGGAAGTTCACGTGGGATAAATATAATCGACCTGTGTGGAGGCTTGAAGCTTCTGCTGTTGCGTGGAGGAGTCTTCAACAAAGAGGAAAACTTTGTGAAAAGGTAGAACAACACGAGGAGAAGAAACTTGGAGATATTTCAACACTTCGTCGAATGTCGAGTGTAGACAACTCGATTGAGAGCGTCAATAACACGGTCGCCATAGCTGAAAGCCACAATATCAACTCGCTAGACTAGAGAACACCATGGAGAAGCTCCTGAGAGCTCCGGGTTCTACTTTGCTTTGCTGAACGAGCTTCAAAATTCTGGCAATCTTGCATTCGACAAACTAGTTCGAGAAGGACTCCTTGAATACTTTCTTTTCGACGCCATTTGCCAAGAAAAGCGAGTACGGGAAGAATTAGAAGCTGGATACGACGCCGATTGTGACGATGAAGAAGAATGCCCTACAAAGCGTCGCCGTCTCACAGCACGCGAATATCGCGAGCATCTACGAGCCAGTAATTCTCGACAGTGAGTCCAAATTGTAATAACTTTTCAAATAAATAAATTTTTTTATTACAATGTCTGCTCTGAAGTTACTTCTGTCTGACGCTCAGTTGCTCAAAGGGCCTAATTTTGCAGGCTTGGAAGAAAAAAATGAAGACAATCCTTCAATTTTAAGGATTATGGGGAATTGTCACGAGTGCATGCTGCTCCCACAACCCCCGATGAACTAATAAAATATGACATGGCTAGTGCTAAAGCCTTGATGCTGATAATGCTCAGTATCAGTGATGATGTGCAACCACATGTTCGAATGTGGAGAAACACAAGGAGGCCTGGGACAAGTTGGCAACCATTTATGAAGCCAAAAATCAGACAAAGATACTTCATCTTCAGTCAAAGCTGCACACCCTCTCTATGGGGTCAGACGAGAAAGTGGAGGAATTCTTGCGTCGCGTGGCTGAGCTGAGATCGGAGTTATTAGCACTCGGTGAAATGGTGGACGATAAACTTCTCGTCCCAATCACCTTGAGAGCACTCCCTTCTCAATTTTGAGTGTTTGTTACAACATTGAATGTGTCTAAACAAACAGTGACATTCGAAGAGCTTATGAATTTGCTGCAGCAAGAAGAGGCTATCACTTCATCGCATGAGGAGTCTCAGGACAAAGCCTTGTTCTCAAAGCCTAATCATGGCCAGAAGAATCGGAAAGGTCCCCCAGAGAAGCCAAATCCAGCAACCCAAACAGAAAGATCAAAAGTCAAAGAGATGGTGTCACATTTGCAAAACCAATACTCATGACACTGATCACTGCTGGCACAACAGCTTGAAACAAGGGCCTTCAAGCCATACAAGCACATCCGGGCATGAAGATTTTCAAAAGTCCAAATGATGTCCCCGATGGAGAAAGCAAAAAGGAAATCTTGCAGCCCAACAAGAAGATGATGACTCTGATGAGGAGACATCAGAAGGAGCCCATTGTAGTAAGAATCTTGTACTCGTCTCTCAAACTTCTCATCACAAAGAAATTCTGGTTGATAGACTCTGGTGCAAGCAAGCATATGTCAGGTGACAAGAAGCTGTTTGATTCACTACACAAAGAGCCAACCGGAGATCGAGTTCGGATAGCGGATGACAAAGAGTACATTGCAGAAGGAATAGGGAATGTGACCATTCCTCTGGGGCCATGAAAATGTACACTTACAAAGGTACTATATGTTCCTGGCTTGACTAGCAACCTTTTGTCAGTTACTCAGCTCTTGAATCATCACCTTAAGGTTGAATTTCTTGTTCAAAATGGCATTAAATCATGCTTAATCTCCCGACAAGGTACGGTTCTTGCTAAAGCTTTTGTAAAAGATAAGTTATTTGCTTTAGATACTGTTTCATCTTCTGCAGTAGCTTTATCTGCTTCAACAATAGAATCAATTGCCTTATGGCATTTTAGATATGGACACTTGTCGGTCGTTCATTGCACGGAGATGAGTTCAAAAGTAATGGTCCATGGACTACCCAAATTGTCCGAGTTCCTTGCCTATTTTTCCTGGCTGTCTTGCGGAAAAACAACACGAGAGATCCGTTTCAAGCGAGCACCTTCCATGCCAAAAAGTGTCTGGAGGTAGTTCATACCGATCTAAATGGCCCATTGCCTACTTCGTTTTCAGGATACAAATACTTCCAGTTGTTCGTGGATGACCACTCTCGCAAGATGTGGGTATATTTCCTAAAGTAGAAAAGTGAGGCTCTTGACACTTTGAACTTCTATCATCGTGTTGTCAAAGAGTTTGGATAATCACTTCTTCTACTCCACTCAGATCGAGGGGGGGAATTCACATCAAAGAAGTTCTTGGCCTTCCTAAACCATCACATCATTAAGCAGCACCTGACTACTCCCTACATGCCCCATCAAAATGGCATTGTTGGCGTCACAATGCACAGTGATGGAGATGGCTCACTGCATGCTATCAACTGCAAAGCTAGGAGAACGCTATTGGGCTGAAGCAATACAAATGGCATATATCTTCTCAATAGGGCACCAACAAATATTCTACTGAACAAGATGCCAGAAGAGGTATGGAGTGGTAAAAAACCATCAATTTCTCATTTGCGAGTATTTGGTTGCATAGCATACATGCATGTCCCAGCTCAGAAGAGAAATAAGGTAGAGCCAAAAACACTCCCGTGTATTCTTCTTGGCTACAGTACTACCTCGAAGGCATATCGTCTCATGGATCCTGAGACAAAGAAAATATACGAGAGTCGGGATGTGGTTTGTGACGAGTCATCCTTTGACTCAATAGTATCAACAGAAGATCCACTTCCAAACACATCTCACCGATTAGTCTCTGAATCAGATGATGAGCCAGAGGAGACTACTCAGAGAAAAGAAATGCTGCCAGGAGAACTATTTTTTGACCTTGGAGAACTAGAGAATGTGACTCCACATCAATCCTCACAGCAACGACACAGTTCTTCTCAAAAGCAGTCAAGTTCTCGTCAAGTGGGTACAAAGCACTATCAAGGACTCACATTTGCAACAACTCCCAGATACATCATCCGGAGTCAAAACAAGGAGTCAAATAAGAAATGAGGTAAACTTTGCACTCATGAGTTCACTGATGAATAGCTCCGAGCCAGATAATGTTCGTGAAGCACTTAGTCAAACTCAGTGGAAGGAAGCTATGGAAATAGAATATGACTCGCTCATGAAAAATCAGACATGGGAACTTGTCGATCGCCTACAGGAAAGAAACCCATAGGCTGCAAATGGGTTTTCAAGACAAAATATAAGGTAGATGGATCCATCGACAAACATAAAGCACAACTTGTAGCCAAACGATATGCTTAGAAAGAAGGCATCGACTATGAAGAAACCTTTGCACCAACTGCGAAGATGAAGACCATCAGAGTAGTTTGCGCACTTCACGCACAGCACGAAAGGATGGAGACTTCAGCGGATGGACGTCAAGAGTGCGTTCCTAAATGGTGATCTGAAAGAATAAGTATACATGACCCAACCTGAAGGATTTGTTGATGAAAATCAGCCTAAAAAGGTATGTCGTCTCATCAAATCTCTTTACGGAATGAAACAAGCTCCCAGGGCATGGTATATCAAGATCAACAATCACCTTTTGCAACATGGGTTCACTCGTAGCCCCTCAGATTCAAATTTGTATATAAAGAAGGTAGGAAAAGAAATTGTCATTCTGGTTGTTTATGTAGATGATCTTGTGATCACTGGTAGTTCAGAAGATCAGGTTGATATTGTAAAGAATGATCTCAAAAGAACCTTCGACATGACAGATTTAGGGCTACTACATTACTGTCTTGGCTTGGAGATATGGCAAAAGGAGCATCAAATTTTTTTCTCCCAGACAAAGTACGCCAAGACACTCTGGAAAAATATAGAATGTCTAACTGTAAACCTATATCCACTCCCATGGAAAAAGGCTTGCAACTTTCAAGATTCTAGGACTCACCTCAAGTAGATGCTACTCTCTACAGGCAATTTGTTGGAGGGCTCATCTATTTGACATATACCAGACTAGATCTATGCTATGTTGTCAGCTATCTTTCCAGGTTCATGCAAGAGCCAAAGAAATGTCACTGGAATGCAACAAAGCATGTTTTGAGATATGTCCGAGGAACAACTAATTATGGTCTGGAATATAAAAAGAATGATCAATTCTTCTTACAGGGATATGTTGACTCGGACCACGCTGGATCTGTTGATGATAGGAAGTCAACTACAGGATACATATTTCATCTCGAATCTGGACCTATCTCGTGGATAAGCAAGAAGCAGAATGTTGTTTCTATCTCATCCACAGAGGGAATATCACGCCGCACGAGGAGCTATGTGCGAAGTGATATGGATATGTCGCATTATGGATGACCTGGGAATTCCTGAAAAATAGTCACCTATTCTCTATTGTGACAATCAGAGTGTGTTGAAGCTCGTGCAAAATCTAGTCTTTCATGAATGAACAAAGCATATTGAAATTGACTACCATTTCATTCGAGAGCACGTCTTGAACCATCAAATTCAGCTCTAGTATTGTCCTACTGAAGCACAAGTTGCTGACATTCTCACTAAATCCCTTGGAAAAGTGAAATTTGAATCTTTCAGAGGTCACATTTGCAAGAATAATGTAATAAGGGGGGGAATGTTAGCATACGTTGGATAACTGATATTTTTTAGGTGTCTATCCTATCTCTTTATCTTCTCCTTCTAGTATTCCATTATTCTCTCCTTCTATTGTGTAACCTCTCCATTCATTTAGGGGAGTCTAGTACAATTTCTTTCCTATAAATACTATACGTGAGCTTTATGTTAAATAGAATAATATGAGATATACAATCTCTATTCTTTCTCCTTCATTTTCCTCCTCTCAACAAGTATATTCCAAGTCATTTTTGGACCTCTCTTTGAGTAGTGTAAAGTTTTACAAATACATAAATATTTTATCCCTCTGTTAGTGTGAATTAATTGATATGTTTGTGTTGATGGGCCCTACATCTCATCATGCCAAGGGTGGTAACTAATTGAACCTTTAAGTCTATCCACCTACTAAAGGATTAATGAAACACCTTGTTGATGGTGATTTTTTCTAGTTGCGTTGGACTCCCTGAACATAGATGTGTGTGTTTTCCCCTTGTAAGAGTTTTTTGGTTTTCATACCCTTGTTGCCTCGTAGCTCAACGAGTGTGAATTGTAGCCTTTTAGGAGTGGGTCTTTATCTCTTGTTTTAAGAAAGGCACCCTCCTGTGTGCGGATTAAGTCCTTGGTGACCTAGGTTTATTGGTAAATCTAGGCAACATATGTTAAGGATATGAAAGAATTTTGGGAAGTTATCTTTTTATTTTCTTGGGAAACCCTGATGTTGTTCATCCCCTTTTTCCTTGGGAAGGGAAAGTGCAAGTTGTTTTCATAAGTTGTTACTCGAGTATTGGTGTGATGCGCTAGTAGATTGTAGTTGGACCCCCCTCTCATTGCCTATTTATTTTCCTAGCTCCCTTGAGTGTTCTTTTGTGTTACGATTTAAGCATGTGCTCTCTTTATGATTATTTTGAGCTTGGGTAGGACTTAAAATAAATAAATTCCATTGTGTTATACAAGGTGATTGGTGTCTCTTGTGTTGATATGCTAGTTTGGGCAAGGATTGTTATTTTTTAAAGTGGAAATATTATCTAAGTGTTTGAAGTTTCTAAAGCAAGGTTAGTGTTGTGTGTTCAATTTTGAGTGAAAATTAAAGTTATAGAAAACCTTGTGGTCAAGATTATGCTTAGTATTACCATGAAAATTTAATTGAGTCCTTTTGAGTTATAAAATTTCTTCCAATGAATAGCCTACATCCTTGTAAACATTTTTTCTAATTTAGGTGTTTTCCTTGTTGTTAAACCTCATCTTGTGTGATCTTAAATTTGTGAGGCCTATGAGTAGGCATGTTTTCTCATGCAAAATTGAGGGTCAGGATTGGTAGTTGTTAACCTTGTTTAAATAACAAACATTGAAGTGTAACCCAACCTAAGTGGAAGTCTTAACCTTTATTATTGTAGTGTGTTGTATCCATGGGTGGCTATGTGGTCATCCCGAGTACATGGATTTCTCCTTATTATTCCTTTACCTTGGTGGTTATTCTTGAGATTCCTTTGAAAATTTCCTATTTAGATGCTCTATGATGTAGCTTGGTTGACCACGTAGAGTTACTCTGTAAAATTAAATACTTGCAACCTTGCTTGAAGAAATTTTAGTATTCATGCCTAACAATATCCCTTCTCCTTGTTGAATAACATTGGACAAAACTTGGGTTTTGAGAACCCACTTTTGAAATAAAGAAATCCCACAGAGGGTGTGACTTCTATTCTTATGCATTGTTTCCCTACCTCTTTTCTATGACTTCTAGGAGGAAGTCAAATCTAAGGGAGGGGATGTAATGCCCATTCCTCTTCAACACTGATTGAACTATGATTTCAATTTCAATTGATTATAATCTTGAACCTTGCTACTATATTCTAGTTAGCATACTGATAAGATATGCGGGACATCATGATTACTATTGTGTTTTGATTGTTATTTTGACTGTATGGTTGTAGTGTGGAATTTGATGTACATTATTGTATATGATTTGATTAACTTATTTGATAGACAATATGGATGTGTTAGACTTTTGACATGATGTGATTTATATGATGGATTATATGCATGGATTGACATATCGTATTTGATGATCTAGTGCTACTACTATACTGACACATTGGACTTGATATATAGATGTTGTTAGATGATTTAGTTAGTTTTATGATCTTATTGTTGATTGATAAAATCAAAATATTTAGAATTGTGAACAATTGGTGAATTACTTAATTTTAGAGATGGTTTAGTTATGATGTGAATTGATATGTATATGTGTGCATTTTATTATCTCGATGTCGTTAATATGGCCACGAGGTCAGAAATGTATTGTTTTGATTTTTGCAGGCATTTGTAACACAACAAACAAAAGGGGATATGAGACCAATAGTGAAGGAATTTGGGGTATTGGCAACATGTCACCTTGGAAACTAGTGTAAATGTATGATGTTATTGTTGTTAGTTTGTTAAGAGGTCCCCATTGGGGGTGGCCTCAAATGTGACCTTGGGTAAATTGTGGTTTTCCTTTTTGGTTTTATTTATTTGTGAGTAATTGTATTTTTGTTAGTATTATGAGTCACTTTTATTATTATTGTTAAGTACTCCATTTAAGTTAATTAGACTTGATTAATTAGTGTATTTTAGGATGTGACAAAAGGGGGTAATTAATGTGAGTTGGTAGTCTTGGTTTGTGTTGGATTTGAAAGAATTTAATTACTTTTGAGTGTGGTGCACTCAACCTTGCGAAACTAATTTCGGATTTTGATTTTCAAACCAATTTTGGAGGCTTATGGGACAAGTTAATCTTGTCCCACACCTCTTAAAGTCACCCACCCACTATGCCTATGATGTGAGGGGCTTATTTTAGGCCTTTTTGTGTGTTTTAATGGAGAAAAGAGAAATTAATTGCACTTTTCTTACAAAAGTCTTTAATTGTGTCCTTTAGGGGTGTGGGTTTGAGTTTGAGTGTGTAAGAGGGTTGTCATTCCCTCAACCACAAATTTATTATGCTTTGGAGATTGGGTTTGACCTTGTGATGTGGAATGGAGGATAAATGATGTGGCATCCTACATGGAGCCACATCACCTCTCTCTCTCTCTTTTCTATTTATTCTAATTTGTTTGAGGATTCGGGGATTACTTGTTTTATTTTTGGACTCTTGATTTTGGAGGAGAAGTTGATTTTAGAATGCTTATTGCAGTTAAAAATAGCTTGTGATTTCTTGGACTTGGAAAGGTTGGAATCTTTCTTGTGGATTGGAAACTCTTGCAATGGCAAGGTAGATCTTCACCCTTGTTTTCCTTTTCTTTTTTATTTTGTGTTCATGTGTGTGAATGATGATTGTTGTATGCTTATGATTGTGGGAAATAGAATGGGTTTTAGGTTGTAGGAGAAAATGGAAATGGGGATAACTTAGAGGGAGGCATAAGAGTGTTATTGGGTATTTTAGGAGGGAGTTAGGTTGGGATGTTCCACCTTGTTGATAAGTAAGATTTGTGCTTATCTTGTTTATTTATTTGAGGGAGGCATAAGATTTATGTTTTCTATGAGGTAGGCATAAGAGTTGTTGTGGGTATTGTGATGGAGTTCTTGGAGGCTCAAAGGTGGACACCTAAACCCTTGGGAGGCATAAAAAGAATCCACATGTTCCTTTCTCCTTCTTGGCTTGTGTATTAATCCTTTGTACTTAGGAACTTGCATGGTTAAGTGATCTTGATGTTGTGTTTATTGTGTTAAATACCTTGTGAATCCATGTAGAGTTTTCAATGGTTTTTATACCCCTCATTGCTTCTTTGTTAGGGATCGGGGCCAATGAGGAAGAAAGCTTCTCTCCCTCATTGGATTATTGGTTGGGTGGAGAGTGTTGCCTACTCCCCTATTTTTTTGTGTAATTGATTTTGGTGAAGATGGTAGAGCTCAAGTGAAGAATGATCTTAGTAGCATTTGGAGAAAATGAGAAAGATCTCTCTTTGTAAACATTTCACCATGTTGACTCCATTTGAATGGAGGGCTTGTAACTTGCATTTTTAAGAATTTAAATCACTTGAAAATGTGTTGTAAAATGGTTGATTTGTATCAAATTTTCAAATGTATGTATATGGAAAATGGGTAAAGGAAAATTGCATTGTTACTTTGAAAATCCCTCCAACTTGTAAACTCTACTAAGAGTGTTGTGAATGTTAGATTTACATTTTAAATGTGTTAGTTCTTGTGAAGGGAAACTACCAAATTTTGGATTGTTTAGATTAAGTAGAAAACTTGAAATGGGCTTAAAATGGAAATGAATTTCTTTCAATATAAGTTGTTTCATTTCCTCCAAAGTGTGATATAATTAATTTTAAGAATATTGAGAATCTTGTTGAAATGTACTTGTTGTTTGAAATGGTTCTCTTTTACTTATTAGGTTGAAGAAAGGAAATAGTTTCTTATTCCTTATTGAAAAGAAAGTATATTGGGAAATATGGAAGTTTTTGTTACATTTCTTGCTATATTGAAGGAAAGAATGGAGAATGAGTTGATGTTATGTAATTTGAGTATGAAACTAGAAATGTTATCAATCTAGAAACCAATGAATGGAAGATACCTTAGTTCAATTTATTATTGCTTTAAAAACCAACTTAGTAGAAGAACTGTTGAAAAAATGCATGTTTGGAAGGTTCTATTTTTGGAGAACTTAACCGCCACCCTGTGCGAGTGGCGGTTTGAACCACCGCCTAGCTCGAGTGGCGGTCAATGAAATGTTCCCCGGGAAGGGTGGTAGTCACGGGACCGCCAACGTACGTAGGGCAGCGGTTTTGTCACTTTTGACGGAAAAATAAATTTCGTCCAGCTCCTTTTACAAGATTCAAAATTAAATGAAATCTAAGCCTAAAACCATTAAAAGGCAATTTCCAGCAACTAGAAATGAATTGAAATTAAGTGGTTAAAATCTCCAATATTTTTATGGAACCCAAATGTGTAAAAATTCTTAGATTAAAGGAAATATGGTTTTTCCCCAATGGTTGAACTCAAAACAAGAAAATGTTTTCATTAAATAACAAAACAAATACATTGTAGGATCTCTACATTAAACAAATGGGAAATAATACAATAGTATAATATTTACAACTAAAACCATGAAATTTTTTTCCATGGTTTCTCTTCTTGCTCTCATGGCTCCTCCTCCTTCTCCTCTTCCAAAACCTACAAATAAAAATGAGAAAATAAGCCAAGGCAAAGAATAAGAACACTCCATAGAGATGATTAGGGTTAGTGTGAAATCCCTAAGATCCAAGGGCCCTCATTGAATCCATCTAAGGGTTGTGATTCAACCCTACAAAAGTTAGGTGAAGTTTAAGTGGGATTACTTTTTAATTAAAAGTATGTGTAACTTGTGAATGGGGCCTCTCAAGGGGGTGTTAGGAGGTAAGTTAATTTGTGACCTTAATGTTTAGTTGGTGACTTTTAAAATTAAAAATCCTTTGACTCTTGTATTTAATTAAATCAAATTTACTCAATGGTAATTAGACAACATTTATATTAGGGATTAAATATTTTTGCACTTAATTTAATGGGAGGGTAAGTTTAGACTTAGCCCTAAAATATTAAATAAATAATGCAATAAGGGTATTTTAGCCAATGGCTTATCAGGGTTAATTAATGAAATTTAATGGGATCCCTAGATTAAAGTAATGTTGGATTAACGAAATTTAAGCTCGTTATGTTGGATTAAAGTAATATTAATTGTTTTTAATTAAAATGAAGGAATTATTGACCGTGAATTAAATTAAATCTAGTTGAAGGTATTCTCGTTATAACTTGGTTTAAACAAAAAAATATTATTTCGTTATTTTTCCTAACTTATGTTTGGGTTTTTTTTTGTCGGGAAATTTGTGGGCGTTACTAATTTTTAGCAAGCTTAGTAAATTTTGAATATGTTATATATATTTACTTTTTGTGTTTTAATTCTAGTTTCATGGTATAAATTTTTAATTTAATACAAAATATTTGAGTACATGTATAGAAAAGATGCCTATAAAATATAAAGAGTCACACAATCGAGCCGCGATAACATTCATGAGCACCCTAGGCAATAATTTTCCAAATACACTTCTCACAATTTCACTTAATATTTTTTTTTCCGTAATTTAAAGAAATAAAAGCTACTTGTATTATCATCTTATAAAATTTGTATCGGGATCATAATAAATAAAAATTTAGAGATATTGTCGTACAAAAAGTAAAATAAATCCTCTAAATTATCACATAAGGATGAGAAATATTCCATGGATGGAGAGAATTAATAATAGAAGGTTCTCAAAATACAACAAATATAACTTTTTATAAAAGGTTTCTTACAAGTCCAATTTACCAATATCAAGTAGATGATTGGACTCATACCTAAAACAAACTACCATTTTCGAGAAAAGTAATAAAAATGGTTATGTAGCTTCCATGGTTTTGTGAAAGTGCTATTTAGACTAGGCCCACCAATTCCTCCTAAAAATAGACATTTTCCTCAAAAAAAAAAGGATTAAAGAATTAAATACTTCTTTCCCTCAATTATATTTACCTCCACTAGATATACCCATGACATTATCAAAAATACATGAACCTTTTCCTAGAAAAAATCACACCTCCATTATTTAGAGCTAAATCAAAGAATGTGTAATAATAACAACAAAATCATATGAGCTCATAAATATGCCCTATTTATTTTTATATTGTCTTGTTATGTGTATGCATGAAATTTATGTTACTATATAATAATATAAATAAATTCATCAATCAATATTGAATCTTTAGATAAATCATTGTAATGGAAAGTTCTAAAAATAAGGAACAATAAGGAAATACTTAGATTTAGGCGCCCCCTAAATTCTAGCGCCCTAGGAAATTGCTTAGACGTCCTAGGCCTTAGTCCCCCTTGCACACAATTCAATCTTAAAGTGGTTGTTTCAAAACAAATTGACCTTGATAACCTCAAGGTTATGAAGTTTTAGGAAGGTCCCAAGTATAATTATTACATTAGAACATTGTTTGGATTTTAGGAAGAGGATTCAAAAGAAAAAAGGTGAGATATGAAGATGATGGATGGAATTGGGTGTATAATCGAAAACCCAAACCCAAAAAAATGGGTTGTGAGAATGCTAAAGTTACCGGAATCTTTTCAACTTCTCATTAGGGGTTGGGGTTGTGTGTGTTTTTTGCTTGTCTTCGAGGGTGTGTAGATCAAACTTGTTTGATCTTATTATTTGGTTGTAATTTTTTTCTCTATTATTTGTTTCTCGTGATGTATCATTGAAATATATTCTATTTATAATTGCATTTGGAGCCTTTTCCAAATATTATCATTCATTCATTCATACATACATACGTACATACATATATATATAAAATTATCATAAGTATATATGCAAATGTTGAACTCTAATTATTTACTATTAGTTTCTTAGTTCATTCATACACTTTTATTAAAAGTTTTGAACTCCTATTTATAACAAAACAAATTAAATGTCCTGCCAGAAAAAGAGGAAATTGATGTGGTAATTAGAGCCAATTGGGTTCAACCCTCTTGTAGTTAATTGACACATCAAAATTCATTGAAGTAATTATTTATTTCTTATTTCAATTTTATATATTTTATTTCATATTTTTAAATATTGATATAAATAAAGTTAAACATAACTAATAATATAACTTTATTTAATATTCTTAACTATTCAATTTATGTTGTGGATAATGAGTTTGGCGAAAATGAAGGTGAATTAGGGACAATATAAAATTTTATATAATGGTGACTTAATAATGGGAATGCCAATGATGATAGTAATTTCAATGACTATAATCATGATCATGATTATAAAGATGAACTTAATAAATCTTAATAGATTCAATAATAATGTTTTCATAGATTATATAACATAAATAATTTCATTGTAATTCTAAATTTATTTAATATTTATATTTAATCTCTTTTTCTTTAATATTACTTAAAATATGATCAACATAATAATATTTTTATTATTAGCTATTTTATTTGTATCTATAAATTGTCTATGTAAATAATCATAGAATGTCGATGTCGGATGTGTGGCTTGCACATATATCTGCTATTTAAGATGGAAGTCAACCCAAGATCTTAACTACCTAAAACAAAAACTGAGACAAATTTAGTTGACTCTAATATTTGAATCATTATATTACTAAGTAATTATTACACATACCATATAATCCATTTTTCAAATATGTTTGTTACCTTCTCGGTATATTTGAAGCCTTGCTTGTAATTTAATATAGAATGCATGTAAAATATATCCCTTAATGTAAATATTTTAGTAGGAATACATAATGTATTATTTATATTTATTATATTTGAATCCTTCTTGATTTTTTAAAAACATATTATTATTTAAGGTATTCTAGCACATTACGGTATATCTAATGAATGTAAGCAACACTCATACAATAGTGGGACTTCTCTCTCTCTACCAATAAAAGATGCATAGCAAAAGTGCTAAGTATTTTTAAAATTGAGAATGGTGGAGAGATAGGAACCTCTAATTTATGAGTTCTATATAAACTCCTATAGCAACATCTTGGTGGGTGACAAGAAAAACACAACATTTTTTTAACCATAATAATTTCAAATTACCCTTACACAATCGTGTATGGAAATTGATGCCTCTTGATTTCCTAGTCCTACGCTTAACAAACAAACACATGCATGGAGTAATATATAATAATACAAAAAATCAAGGTTATCTAACATAGTAGATTAAGTTGTCATTTATTTTAACTTGTAAAATTTTCTTCCATTTTAATCATATATGAATTAATAGTGTGTATAACATCAAATACAACTACCTACATATTTCTTACATATAATTGTCCATCCAATTAATCTAAGGCATTTATAGTTAATGAATTAACATGTGCATTACTTTCCCTCCATTCTAATAAATTTGAACAAGAACATCCATGTAGAAATACATACAATGATTCATTTATTAAAATTTTATCATAATACATCCATACTATTAATTTATAAGTTACAACATAATTAAAAATCCATAACGAATTTAACAATGATAGATAGTTTCCATAACTTTAAAATCCACGTGATATAATATGAATAGGTTATCATATCATAAATCATCTTATAATTCTTTAAAAATGAATAAGTATTTCAATTAACATAGTTTCAATTACACACTATTTATAATTTCCCTTGTCTCAATATAAAATACAACATATATCATGAATATAATACATCACAAGTACGTTGTGACAAACTTGTTACCTTTCTCCGAGAGACCCATCCCGACGTCGAATTACACCATGATTGAAAACGTATTATCAAGTGATTTACCTATACCCATGATCTTTACGAATCCCTGTGCACATCCCAAAAGTGAGGGTTTCCCTAACCTTTGAAACAAGGAAGATGCAAGGAATCAATAAAATACGAGAGGATACGATGTGTAGTGTATTCAACAAAAATTGTAGACCTATAAATATGGTAGGAAGATAGTTCATCCTATACATAATAGTAATAATCAATATTATTTTTTCCAAAATACTTGGGATAATAATAGGCTCACATTCTTAATGAAATCTTACAATATACCATGCCATGAAGTATTCCTACAAGACTAATCTTGAAGGTAGACCTTGATTCTATCCATAGTCAACCTCTAACCCATAACACTTTTCATATGTGAAAACTATATTAGGTATCCTAACACATCCATACAAATCAGTCCCTAGTCCACTTACACCTCTCAACACTTCTCATCCCCATAATAATTTCACAAAAATACATCTATATCTCCAAAATCAACCAATATATGAAATCTAGAATTATGTCTCAAACAATAATAACCTTCTTGAATGTACTAGACCACCTATTCACATTATTACTGTAAGGACCCTAATCCTAATATGTTATCCCTAAACAATACAATACAACCCACATATGGAATTTGAGAAATCAAAACTCTCTTGGATGTCCCATACCATCCAAGAGTGTTACCATTTTAGGAGTCCTAAACATGATTTGTCAAAACTAGCATGAGAGATAAAAATTCCACTGTAAAGGTTTCAAGTATACAATTTTATTTTTACTTGTTTGAGGTTTTATAATACTCTCAATAGGTTAATGCTTTGCATAAAAGATAATTTAGTTTATCGATATTGTCATGGTTTTATACATCTTTTAAAGCATACAATTTTATCATATAGGATACTAGATCTTAACCATCCTTATTTGGCCATCATAATACCTATTTCATAATATGTATATTGTCACAACATTTACAATTTTATGTTATTACAAGAAATTATAATCATGTCCTAATATTTTTAGGATATCTTATCTCTATATAATCCAAGAAAAGGAAGTTGAGTGATTATTTTTACTTGTTAACTCTTTCTCCTTATATTTTGTAACATATTTTACGTCATAACATAATATCATCTTTTTATAATAAGTATAAAACCTTTATTTTCTCATAGGGTTTATATTTTCTTGTAGATTATAATCAATTATTTATTCTTGTATACAACTATGATAATAAATTAATCATCTAAAAAATTAGTACCTTAATAATTTCCATTACAAATTATGGGGAGAGAGTCGACCCCTCACCCCTAAGATCAAGCATGTGGCCATTTGGATTGTACTAACAATTGCACATGAGTTGCAAATTACACTGGATAGGATAACAATTTTAAATTTGTTTGAGTTGTAATTTTTGGTCAAATGTATGTTATCTTCAATTATTTTAAGTTTTTGTGATAGGGAGGAGTGAACAATGTAGTATGACTACAACATTAAAAAAAAAAACACTTCCTCTTTTTCCTTAATGGATGTCCATACCCTAATGTAAAGATCTTAGTTGCGTGCGAGTAAGCTGACAAAGGTGAGTTGATTAGGTTAAATATTTGTTGGTTACATTTGTTGAAACAGTCTCAATGGCTCTTAAGGATGATCATGGCTAAAGCTTCTTAACACCATTTGTCATCAATTAATAAGAAACTTACAAAGGAAGCTACAAAGTTATTGATTATTTATAGTTATTGATGGAGAGGAGCAAACAATATAGTACAACTATAACATCCAACTGACAAAGATAGAGAGTGCAGAGTTTAACTGCCCTAACATAGCTAATATAACAATGTTGAGTTTGTTAGAGTTGTAATATGTGGTGAAATGTATGTTATCTTAGTTGAGATGTAATTAGTGTTGAAATGTATGTTATTTTCAATTGTTTTAAGTTTGTGTGATGGGGAAGAGCAAACAATATAGTATAACTACAACATCCGACCAACAAAGATAGAGAGTGTAGAGTTTAACTTCCCTAAAATAACCAATTGAATAGTTTCAAAGTATATATAGTTAGAAATACACCTATGAAGTAGCTTATGACAACTTAAGTATGTCAATCAATTAATTAAAACATTGAAAATGAAAGAAATCAATATGATATATTTTTATATTAATTTCTCCACAAGATACATTGTTCTTTTTGTACATGATAGGGAGGCTAATGGTTAGTTGAAGATTTTTAATAGAAACGTTAGTGTTAAGACAAAAATAGTATTGGTGGTAAAGGCCCACTCAACATATAAGAAACCCTTTCCTCTTCTATTTATCTTCGTCACTTTAGAGTCGTGCGAAATGATATTTATAATATTATAATATCCACCACCACCTAAATACATATGCTCATGCTCCCTTACTACCATTTTTCAGATTGCCCCATACACTATCATCTCATAAAGGGAAAAAGCATGTCCATAGAAATATAATTAAAAATCTTGAAAAAACATTACATTTTGTTAATAGTTGTGGAGAAATAATGGCAATAATTTAAAGAATGTTTTTTTATCGAAAAGATTGGGTTTTTCAATTGGCACCCAATAAATGAATTATCAATTCCACCCATTGAAAATAAAATATGAAATGAGACGGATAGTTTATTATTGGCCCGGCACCGCTAAGTGTACCTTTGATTCCAGCACTCTAGGACACACGCTACGACAACTATCCTTCACCATGACAATTTTAATTCAGATAAATAAGAAATTCCCCTTTAAATCCTCACAAAAAAATCCTCGATAAAAACATATGGGGTTTCTCCTTTATAAAAATACAAGAACTGAAACCCATATGTAGTAATATTTGAGAAATCTAGAAAAACAACATGCTAACAATCATCAATAATGGAAGCTTTTTCAATGAATTTGAACACTAATTTATGAACTTTAGCTGGCCATAGGTGAGCAGGAAAATATTTTATTTCTTAATCTTTGAAACTACACCTGGATTTTGAAAAATGGCTTTGACTTCTGAAACAATGCCTCGAAGTTTTCCTAAAATGATTACTTGTAGAGTTGCTTCAAGAGAATTTATTATGATATATTTGTAAATTTTTCAGCCACCATTTGTAAAAATAATACACTGTAAACAAGATTTGCATAAGATCTCTTACATTTTCTTTTGATATATATATATATATATATATATATATATATATATATATATATATATATATATATATATATAAAAGCTAAATTATTCAATAAATTGTTTAGAAACATTACCACCTAAATATTTTACATCTTTATAATCAACAAATGTTGCATCCGGATGAAAAATGAAGAAACTTATTTGTCACCTCTTGGAATTTGATGCACATCTTACATAATTTGACAAACTAGGGGTCGTTTGGGTTAATTCTTGTTGAATGTTGGTCATTGGTGTTGTAATTGATGGAAAAGGTGTGAATGGTGAAGTGAAGATTAGTTAGAGGCATGAAGGTTAATTGGTGGTGCCTTCTCATTTATATTTGGAGCTCACAAAGAGGTTTCAGGATGTTGTAATGCTTGGTATGAATGCAAAATGAGCTTGTAATGCTTGGATGTTGTTATGCCTTCCTTAATGTTGGTTATAGCTCATATGCTCTACATGTATGGAGAAGGTTTGAAATGCTCACTTAGATGCTCTACAGGTTTGAAATTCTTATTCAAGCATGTGCAAGATATTTTGGAGGTTGTGGAGGTATGTGTTGTTGATATCTCAATGAGACATTTCCAACGAGTTCAACTTTGCATAATTTGGAGTTTTGGAGAAATTTATGGCGGTTTGAAGTTTTGTAGGCCGAGTTGAGAATGATTAAATTATTTTTTGGGTTAGAAAAATAGGGTTAGATAAAATTTCAGGTTTTTAATAGTTGCAAAGGAAAGAAGCTAGTTGCTGACAAAATAAAGCTAGTTTGACGCCATGAAATCTGAAAAGACACATGGATCCTTCGATTGGCTCACCTTTCGTGTTCTAACACGAGCTAGAAAATGTGAAGACTGACACTTGTAAAATTTGAAAAGATGCGTGGAGCCTCTTGATTGGCCTACCTTTCATGATCGACATAGAGATAGAAAATGTAAATAATGATAGTGTAAAATCATGAAGGAACGTGGAGCTTCCCTATTAGATCATGTTTCGCATTGGTCAGATATAGGTTAAGAACAATATGACAATTTCCAAGGCGTGAAGCTTCCTTATTAGTTTTTTTCGTAGTGGCGGTGGAGGTTAAGAATAGTATGACAAGTGCAACGTGCATGGAGCTTCCTTATTGGTTAGCTTCTCGTGGTAGCTAGTAGAGGTTAAGGAAAATCGACAAGTGTGAAGTGCATGGAGATTTATTATTGGATAGAATTTTGCAAATGGTACACACTTGACAAGAAGATCAAATCCATGTCAAAACCTTGATTAGTTACGAGGATGGGCTTGTTGATTACAAGAGGATCTCAGTGGAACCGAAACTAGATCGAAAGTAGTTTATTCCATGGGTTGGAGTCTACTCAAGTCCATCTCTCGTTAGGTGTGATAGAATTTCTACACGTGTATGATGATTGAGACCAAAGGATTGAGAAGGTTTGAAGTGCGAGAAAGCTCATTTGTGGCCATGGTGGTGATTGTGCAAGTTTGGAAAATCATCGAAACTTAAATTTTAACCAATGAAAAATTCCAAATTGTAGGTAATGTCTGTAAGGAGGTCGAAAGGTGTTGCAAAATAAATTAGGTTGATTCATCTCAAAATAAAGGAGAAATTCGTGACAAAATTTTGTCTCATTCAAGAAAGTCTGTGAGGAACATTTCATAGTGTGATGTTGGTTGAGCTTTCAAGTTATGCTTAAACCTCATATAAAGTTTTAAGGTCTTTATTCGAAATGAAGGAGCTCATGGAGAAGCTCAAAAGTTAGTTGCATCGAGTAGCTAAAGAAGTGCCACTTGTCAACCTACAAACACCAAGTTCTTTGAGAACTCTTGAATGTATGGAAGAATATCAAAGGAAGATAAAGAGATGAGTCAAAGAACCGTGAGTACTTAAAGAGACAGGTTTATAAGACAAACCATCTCTCATTGTACATAGTAAGTGAATGTGAAAGGTCATATGTGGAGGAATAACATATAAAAAAGAAGGTTTTGAACTTGAATATGTTGTTGAAAGAGAGGAGAGATGAGTGCTAGTTTGAGCAAGTGAGAAGGGTGTGAATGTATTGAAGCCATGGAAAACTAAGAAAGGAGAAGAGAAGACAAGTGAGATGAAGAAGTGGTCATAATCAGTTGTGGAAGAAAACACAGTAAAGTGATCATAATTTTTGTAAAAATTCTAAGTGGCAGCTCAACATGTGGGGAGTTTTTACTTCCCTATAAGTTGAAGCTTACTAAAGGCCAGTTGTTGTTGAACCAAATTTTGGATTTGAAGCTTCCAGACAAGTTGAATTTTTCAAAGAATGAGTGATAACTCGGTTAAATTTTGGAGTTGGAGCTCCAAGTTGAATTGATGCTCAACGTGAAATCATTGTAACTTTATAGGACAATTGTCCAAGCTAGTTCTCTAGTTTCAGTAGGTTTTTGCCCGAGATGGGTTTCCCACATTAAATATTTTCTCCTCATGTGTTCATGTGTGTTTACTTCTCTCTCTCTCTCTCTCTCTCTCTCTCTCTCTCTCTCTCTCTCTCTCTCTCTCTCTCTCATGGTTGAATGGTTATACTTCATCACAATTAAGATAGTTTAATTGTGAAAAATTGAAGAAGTGTAAATTGATTGAAAAATTTTGATAAGACATTAATTCACCCCTCTCTCAGTGCCTAGAATTCCTAACATTTACCCTTAATTTGGTGGAAAACTATTGAAATAACGAGAAAAATGGAAGGATTTATTACCACAAGAATAAATTCTAAAACATGCCACGGTGGAGCTTCAATTTATTCGATTTCATGTCAAATTTTAACTTGCATGGCCTCGGTAGAGTAATGCACAAAAACATTGTGAATTAGGAAATAGAATTTGTTGGAAAATATTATCGAGAATAAGCCTACAAGAATTTTACACTTTCCAACAAAGGAAACTTCATAGTAGACGCTTACACATGAATTATTATATTATTTTTAGAGATACACACAAAAAATCATTTGAAAATGGATTTACATGTTGTAATTCAATTTCTGACAAAATATTTGAGTTTAAAAGTTGAAGTGTGCTCATGAGTAAAACCCACGTCCCCTTCTTTCAAGTGGAATGGATTGACATGATACTTTTTAATCACATAGTTTTATTAAATAATTTTTTTCTTAGTAAATAAAAAGGGTTGGGTCCAGGGTAAACCCAAGACCACTATTTTTAAATAATAAAAATTAACCAATTTGTCATCTTAAGAAGACATAAGTAATTATTATTCTATAAATAAATAAATTTAGGATGGAGGAACACAGGTAACTTGATGTTAATGTCTCTTTTAGTCACAAACCGCTTCCAAGACCTATTGTCTCTCAATGAAATTTTTGTAACGCTATATAATGCAAAGTGAGTTAAATTACTATGTAGGTTTTCCTTAGTTGGGAGGGATAGAGCCTAGCTTGGTTGACTATTATGCAAAGAAGTCAATTACCAAGTTAGACACCATGGATGTATTCCCACTTGCACCCTATGGATGCAATAGATGGTGTATAAATATAAAATAATTCTCACAAGCTCAATATGTTTTCATGGAACATAGGGCTTTTTAGTATGGAGACCTATCACTCGATTTTCTTATTGTTTATTGTAATGCAAAGTGGTCCCACTAGCTGAGTGTAATTGAAATCAGTCATAATGAGCTCAAAATTTTATCTAGATATAGAAAACATATGCATAGAAACATACAAGATTACCAAGTGTGTGTGTGTGTGTGTGTGCGCACACACACAAACATAGTAATCTTGATCAAAAATGGATCAAGAAGTTACCAATTCTATGTATTATCCTTATTGAAACTTGCAGTTCATATTATCAACATGTTGTTTATTTTGAAGATGGTGAAGTCATGCTAATGGTGATTCAAACACCTTGAAATGATGAGAAAAGGCCATTGATGTTTTGTTACGTTGATAATCGTGAGACAATGATGAAACTTCTCCGATGGTTGCAGAACCACCACTCTTCATAGAGTGGCAGTTGTGTAACCTCTGCATGGAAGTTACACATCCACAAATTTGTAGTCACCGGTGGACTTATCGCTGCTAACATCAAAATGTAAATACGAGTAGTTGCAAATTCTTGGACTTCCCGCAATGGTTTGTTTCTCCTTTCCCTCAATCAGGGCAAAGAAAATATAAATACATGTTCATTGATTCATCCAAGTAAATGATTTTGAGTGAAATGATGTGTGGGAAAAGAGGAGAAGTTGGATTTCTTTCTTGTTTTATTTATTTACAATTGAGTTCTTCATTGTTGAGGATTGTAAGCAAGAAAATATAGCTAGAGGAGTTTGAATCCTTTTTGAAGGCCATCCTTTGTTAATAGAATTGTATTTTGGAGTATTACATAGTGGAAGGGAACTAATTTTCTTATCCAACAATTTCTTCCCACATCCGGTTTCTCTAGGATAAATCATGTGTCTCCATTGTCTTTTATATCTCAATTTATTGCATTTTGTGAATGTTTAGTGTACATTACATTAGTTAAAAAGAACTTAGTCAATTTTTTCATTCATTTTCACAAAATAAGATTTGTTTATTGTTTAAAAGAGGATGTTTACTGATCATATTGGTATTAAAGAAGTTAATATCAATTGTTTTTGTGTGGTTTAACTAGTGTTGACATTTTCGCTAAATGCCCCTTATCCGAAAGGGAAGTAAAAATGCCGAGGGTATCCTCATTCCTTTAAAGAAGATATTTCCACCAAAAGTGGAAGCAAGGAATTTGAGACATGGCTCGTAGAGAAGATGCAGGTGAGACTTAAGAAGAACATTTCTACGAGTTGGAGGCATATGCGACAATTCTGTCTAATGATGTGGGCAATATTTCCTTGTCTAAGGAGAAATTGGAGTCCATCATGGGATTTCTCATGGAGAATCTTGGCATTCCAAAAGAGGCACTAAAATATCATAAAGAATACACTTATGAGTATGAGGAAGAGAAACGTCATGCCAAACTTATTCCTTTATTCAAAATAGAGGTGAAGATAGAGATTCAACCTTACGATGGGGATGTGAATGCCAAGAAGCTAGATAGTTGGATAGCTCAACTTAAGGTATATTTTAGTTTTCATCAAATTAATGAGAGTCAACAATTTTAATTTGCAAGGTTAAAATTAACCAATAATTCTTTAACTTGGTTTGCAATCTTTGTTTATTCTTTGGTTTTTAATAAGTTTCCTCCTATTACTAAGTGGGGTGAATTTAAGAGGCTAATAAAAAATCTATTATATCCTATTGGTTGTGATGAAGAGAGGTCCATGTATTAGCAACATCTGAGGTAGAATCAAGGCCAAAATGTGCAAGAGTACACCAATGAGTTCCATAAAACAGTTTTCTAAATGGGAAAAGATGTAATGGATCGGGACATATTGATGAAGTACATCAAAGTGGATTCCATAACCACTTGAGGATACCTTTTATCTTGGCCAAGCCGACGAATGTAGATGAGGCTTGTTCTCAAGCCCACTATCTAGAGATGGAAAAGAAACAGAGTTCATCTACCTCTCAACATACTTCAAACAAACAAGGTGACATAAAGAAAAATTAGAAAGGAAAAGGGAAAGGTAAGAAGAATGCTACTTCCATTTATAAGAATGATACTAAAGTTAATTTTGGTCATTGTGATGTTGACACTCATTCCAAGGAAAAATGTTGGAAGCTCCACCCAGAATTACATCCCTTAAAAATAAAAAGAACAATAATAAGTCCATGGCTTCCCTCTAAAGAGAGATATATTTAACAACGAAGAGGTGGATGAGACAATGTATTGTACCTCCCTCTGCATAGAGGTTTATTTGAGTAGTAATAATGTTGTTCAATAAAATGAATTTACTAAAACCAAAGTGGATGCTCTTTTTGATACTTGTTCTCAAGATAATTTGGTTAGTAAATAATTAGTGGATAGGATAAAGTTGGAAAATTACAATCATCAAAGTCCGTACTCATTATGTTGGGTGAAGAAAGGAATAGAAATCAAGAGTACCAAATAATGTAAAACTATGTTTGGTATTGATAAAAATTTCATTGATGAAGTTACTTTGGATGTTGTTCTACTTTATGGGTGTGGGGTAGTGTTCGGCATCCCGTACTTGTATATCAAGGATGTCATTTTCATGAGAGAAGGCCAACCAAGGTAACCCTTGGTGAAGGATGATAAGAGCTACCTCATTTCAGCCTTTCAGGAGACTTGAAGATTTCTTTGGTAAGTGCCGGTAAAACCCATAAGCTTATTAATGCTAGTGGGAAATTTGCATTACTTAATTTAAGGGATATGCCAAAAAATAAGGTAATTTCATCTAAGACAACTTGTAGCATGTTTTCTAATAAGGACCAAATGCGAGATAAAAGAGTTGGTTCGGGAGTTTGGAGATGTTTTCCAAGAACCTACAGGGGATGTCATTGGGTAGGCCAATTGAGCATGAGATACAATCGCTACCCGATAGTCCGCTTCTAAATTTTTTATTAGATAGGATGTATTCGAAGGATGCCATTGAGGTAAAAAAACAATTTCAATCTTTTATTAAACAAGGTATAATTTATCCCGACACTTCTCCACAAGGTTCTCCTATTTCTTTAGTACTTACAAAAGATGGTTCAAGGAGGATGTGTGTTGATTATAGAACATTAAATAAAATAACCACCAAGAATACATATTCTCTTCCTCGAATTGATGATTTGTTGGATCATTTACATGTGCTAAATATTTTACTAAGCTTGATTTGAAATTTGGGTATCACTTTGTTTAAGCTATGCAATGCACCATCTACCTTCATGAGGTTGATGAATGAGGTAATGAGAATATTTATTTATTCTTTTTCATTATTTACATGGATTACATTTTGGTTTTTAGCATAAATTTTGAAGAGAATATTAACCATTTGCATCAAGTTTTGTAAGTTCTATAGGAGAAGCTTTAGTGTTGAATGAGAAGATGTGAGAATTTCCTCAATCGTATTTTTAGGCATGCGGTTGGTGATGGAGAGTTTAGGATTGATCTGTCTAAGATAGAGTCCATTATGAATTTGCCTACACCATCTAGTTTGACCGAGAAAATAAGATTTATTAGTATAGTTCAAGTATTTGGGGAGCTACATCCAGAACTTCTCTTCCATAATGACACCGATACATTCGGTGATAGCAAGTGGTAAGGCTTTTGATTGGGGTGGTAAACAATACAATGTTTTTGAGTCATTAAAATACAAGATTAGTCATACTCCATGTTTGACTTTACCTAACTTACAAATTCCTTTGGAAGTGGAAACCAATGCCCGTGAATATGTTATAGAGGTTGTCCTACTTCAAGGAGGTAGATCGTATGTTATCATTATGAATTGTTTCAAGGTGTAGTGGTGAATTATTTTATATATGATAAGGAATTGCATACTCTTGTGCAAGAAGTCAAGAAATGGAAACATTATATGATTGGTAAAGAAAGTAACTTACACATGGATCACTAACCTATTCAATATTTTATAGGCTCATAATAATATTCATCAAAGCTAGGCACTATAAATGGATGGGTTTCTTGTAGCAGTTCCATTTGATTATCAAAAATAAGAAAGTTGTTACTAAAAATTTAGTTGATATGTTATCTATACCTCCTTTACTTTCAACTATGGGAAATTTAACTCTTCTTGAGACTTTTTGTGTGAAGCATATAAGGAAGGTTATGAGTAGGATCTGGATTTTGGAGAGATCTTTCAAGTAAAAACCTCCAAGTGAGGGATTTGTACCTAGGGGTGAATACTACTTCCATGATGGATTGTTTTACAAGAGAAAGAAACTTTGTGTGCATAAGGGGAAAGAGTTTTGTTGGTGAGGAAAGCACACACTTCTAAGTGTAATACCCCAATTTTGGTGACCAAAAACACAATCAGCTTATCTAATAAAAATTTGGAATAATTTTTTTAATACTTGTGGATGAAATAGAGATGTGTTTTTCTTAAACATTACTATTCCAAAGGAATATATTTCTTAGGATGAACAAAAATGACTAAGGTGTTTTTCATGTGTCAATTCCATTTCTCATGTGATTTAGGCTAATTACGATATTATGACTCCACCACCAAAGGTAACAAAATACCATTGATTTAGATTTCACAACATTAGTTAACCCATATCCCTAACCCTTATAACACCAACTCCAAATATTTCATTGAGGACCAAACGTTAGTATTTAAAGGTTCCCAATCGAGGTAAGATTTTAATATAGTTCGTGGGTCGAAAAACTAGCCTCTAGGGGAAACAAATATAATCATTTTATCGCTTACACGATAACGTTATCCAAACTCCAACCCAATATCTTATGTACTAATTTAAATCAATATAAATGTTACCATCATCATATTTTTCTAGGAGTCTTCTTGGGTTCAAAGACACGTTTAACCACTGTTATCTTTCGAAAGTTCTACACAATCGAAAAATAAGGGAAGTAATTCTATAATTAAAAGGCTCCAAATAAAATTAGTCTATTAGATCCCTTTCTCCAAATTGCAATATTGTTATAAACTTTATATAGCAAAAATAGTCCATAATCATAATATTTTTTTATTAAGGGCAAATAGTTTTGAAGGGACTATACCCTATGTACAAAAGGGCTCAAAAGCCAGATAATAAACATGAGAAAAGCAGCCCAGAGAAGGGCAAAACAGTCAACTAAGAAAGGCTCAGCAGCCAGATATTACAATAAAGGTGAAGAGTGGATCTAAACGTACAGAGATCCAGAGCAAAGGAGACAAGTTCAAAAAGAAACCAAAAGAGAAACAGAATACAGAGCTCCATCAAAAACAGCTCTAGAACCGCCCGATGACAGCCAGATCACAGCCAAAAAACAGCAGCACATCAGCCCGTTACTTGAGGGCTCTGTCAATCTTGGCCTTGATGGCCTGCAGTGACATGAAAAAGGCAATGGTTGTGGCCTGAGAGGGGTCCTTCATGTCTGCTTGGGAGATTGCAATGTCCCTATTTTCTTTAGGGCCCCATATATCTTCATTGATTCCACTTAAGCTGCAAACACTGTGGACGTGTTGTTCAATGAAGTTATAGATGCTTTTTAGGGTAGACAAAATACAGTCATTGCGGCTTTTGGCATTCCCCAATCTGCCATCAAGGGACTGCAGCTTCTTGAAGACTTCATCAATGACCCCCTCTTCCTCCTCACCTTGCAGGATCCTTTTACCTTTGGCTTTCTCCATGTTCTTAAGAGCCCCTTTGAGCTCTTGAATCTCCTTCTCCAATCTGTCAACCTTCTCCAGCAAATCCTCCTCCTTGGGCTTCTCCACAGGCATGCTGATATGCAGGAGGCTTTCAGCAAGTTCTAAGTCCTTGTGGCTCCTAAGGACACGTTGGGAGGCAGGGATTCTAGTTTTTAGGCTCTTGCTTTTCTTGCTGGAGCCCACATCATCATGCTTTCTTTTTGGCAGGGGTGGAGTGGGAGCAGTATGGGTAGGTGGGGGTGTGGAGGAGGGAGGTGGGATGGGGTCCATAATCATAATACTAATACATATATATTTATTTTATTTTAAAATATCCTAATAATTATAAAGTGGTATATTATTTTGCATGTCAAAAGAGGTGCTAAATTTCTTTTGTAACCACATAAGGAAAATTATTCCGTTTGAAAAAAAAATCATGAAGAAAACTATGGAATTTCTATCTCCTAATTCTAAAGAGTCCACTTGGGTAAACATACACCGTAAGATCCAGTTTCCCACACCGTTGATCTTAGGGCAAAAAGAATAACCATAAACTCATCTTAATCCTTCCGCATTTCATTTATACTTGTGATTATTTATCTTTACTCTATTTTATCTATATCTTTCTTTCTTTCTTTCGAATCTGTTTGACTGCTGGCAAGTTATGGAGGAGGCGCAAAAAGGAATCCAAGGTTGCATTGTATTCGAGCGTATGAAAGCGGGGATAGAAAACAAGGAGGGGGTGAATCCATGGCCGTCAACTGCGTATGAACGTAGAGCTATGTCGAAGGGACACCGTGAGAAATCGTGTTGGGAGAGGGATTTTTAAATTTATTTATTTAATGATCAACTCTTTTTCTATTTATTTTAATCTCAAATCTCCCGGTCATACCCTAGGGAGATATAAGTGTTAAACCAAGGGGCGACCACACTCTTAGGTGCATACATTCGTCCTACCGAGTTATTCAAATCAAAATACATGGAGGAGTGATACCTACCTCAACTCCAATGCTCAATCCTCAAGCTCCTAGAATTTTGTCATGTTTAAGCTCCCAAATCTTTCCACCAAAACCCCAAAACAAAAAAAAATCCAACAATTAATAGAAAAACTCTCCAACCTACAATCCCATGGGAGGGTGACATGTGTCACCCTTCCAAGTAAGCAAATCCTACATGTCATCCAAGTCACTTTCCACACTCCCCAAAACAATAAATGCAAGAGGGGACAAAATCCCACTTAGCCCCCAAAATCCACACAAAATCCAAAAGCCACACATGTGAAACATGGAAAGAATATTTAGATAGTGACTTGAGAGAGGGTGGAGTGAGGAAGAGGCTTTTTGGGTTCACAAAAAGCTTCCCCACCCATAGGTTAGGTCCCATGGACCAAATTTGAGGTAAAGAAGACCCTTACCTTTTAAAAAAAGCCTTCAAAAATGCCCTTAAAGGTTAAATTCGGGATTTGGGGTTGAATGAGAGAATCAAGGTGAGGAATGGTCCCCACCAACTTGCTTAGCAACTCCCAACACATCCCTAAAACAAGTTTAAGACAATAAAATACCCCATAACACAAATAATCCAAAATGACCTTATTAGCACAAGGAAATCCAAATTAGGTGAGCAATGAAGTAAATTAAATTTTACCATGGTGCTCAAGGTTAGGAAAATATAACAAAATAAATAAATCAAATCACATGCAAATGCTAACCAAATTTCCCAATTACAAACAATGGCCAAAATGAAACAAGGTGAGATAAAAGGGTTTGGCATCCTTTATAGTGCTACCACTGAGTCCCATGTTCACCAAGTGGTGCTACTACAAATCTGCACACTCAAGGAAAACCTCAAATCTTCTCGACATGATAAAATATCCATATAAATCAAAATGAAATACGACTAAACAATATCAACTAAATAAAATCTCACAACATCTATTCTACCAATGATACATATAAGCATGATCCAATATCCATAATGTATAACTCAAAGTCACGATCATCAGTGAATACCATATAGCAACATAATCCATCAAATCTAAAACATCCTAGTATCATCATCTCTAATCGAATGAAATAACCAATGTCCTGAATATCATATAGTATCTCAAAAGTTTCTGTCAAATACGATGTCATAGACCATAGGATAATAATCGTAGCAAATGAAAATCAAACTCTACCAAAATCAAATAACAATGTCTCATATGCAATAATCAAACTACTCAGATGATTCGATCGGTCCTTGGAAGGGATAGAAAATCAGTGGGCACCACACCCCCTCCCATAGAATTAGAATTCCTCCTGGAATTCACAGGAAGAGGCATGGATATGACCTCTCAAGGTATCATGTCATATCATGGGGTTGTTAGTCGCAACAATCATGTCACGCCAATTCAAACATGGTCATGTACTAAGTTTTTCCCTCATTAAGAGTAAGTTAATTAAGGAAAATTGTAACTTCTAAGGAAATTTCATTAACATTATTGTCTAAAACCTCTACATGGTCCCACGTAAGTGGATGTCCAACATAAAGGTCACTTTAAGGGAGCTATTGTTGAGTGAGCTAAGGGAACAAAAAAATTGTCTCAGAGGGGGTTAATAAGTTATGCATACTTTATGTGTACCAACCCACGCTTGAAAACCATCCAAGGTGCCACAAAGACCAAACAATAAGAGAGATTTGTTTTTCAATTTTACGGGTGGTTTCACCTTCTATCTCACACTCAGCTTTAAAATATGGTCAATGGTTCATAAGACCATCCAAATTGGTCCTAACATCTACATTATTCATTAAGGGGTCAAAGATGAAGATTCACATAATACCAAGCATAATAAAGGGGTGATGAATTGATTTGGCAATTATTTTTACATTCACATAGTGATAGTACCAATAAATTGTGGGTGAAATATCTAGCCAACCATCAAGTTAGGATTAATTTTCTAGTTTGGTTTTAGGGTTCCATAGCTTGAACCATTTTCTATGACATCTCAATTCAAGTTCAAAATTTTCTTTAGAAAACCCATAAAGGATAGTTTAATTTGTTATAGTTTACAATTTTATCAAAGTTTCCCACCATGAAAAAAACCATTTTCGCACTTTCTACCCCCAAAAAAGCCACAATTACTTAATGAAACAACAAACAAATAGTTTATCAATTCAACAATACCTATGAGAAGTTTACTTAATTTTATTGTTCCTTTATCACTATAGCCAAGAGAATACATGAATGAGCTAGCCGAAAAAAATGTATTAAAAAGAAGGTTCCCAAAACCTATCTAGATACTATGTAAAGTACCAAATTATAACTTGAATGGGATCACCAACTGGCTTCTCCAGTCCATACCCTCCCCAAGAGGTCAAGAGGAAAACACATGTTTCCCCTTGAGGAAAGGTATATCCTAACTCTTCTCAAAATCTGAAATCTATGTTAACTTTAACTCAACCATTATCTTGGTCACCAATGACCCATTAGATCGAAAGAGATGTGTGTGTGTGTGTGTGTGTGTGTGTGTGTGTGTGTGTGTGTGTGTGTGTGTGTGTGTGTGTGTGTGTGTGTGTGTGTGTGTGTGTGTGTGTGTGTGTGTGCTTCTTAAACTAGATGGGGCGAGTCCATTTTCACACAAATAAATTCAAATTTCCACCCTATTGAGTGGTAAAAGAAATGGGGCCATGTGTTTCAAGAGTACCCAAAACAACATAACTCTTGATCCAACTCCAAATTCACATTTCTTAACTAGGGTTTATATTGATAACAAAGGATATCATTACCCAAGGTAGGTGGAATGAATATATAATCATTATTCTTAGTCCTCACAATAAGGGGTAACACTATTTATCTTATAATAATTTACTGAGAATTTTCCAATGTGATAGAAATATTAAGCAAGAGTCTCCTAAGATTCAAGTAACCAAAGGCATATCTAATTTGTGAGACCATTGCAACCTTCTATTATTTTCATTACTTTCTCATGTAGAACATAGGAATGACAACACAATTCCTAAGTTAATTACATAAGACCAACAATTTAGTGTGTATTCAAAAATTAGATGATCATTGAACAACCAAGAATAAAGAACATCTCTTGTTTCATTGATTCAATATATTATGATCACATCAACTCTATATTTTGAGGGAATAATTCAGCTAAAACATTTCCCTACAATCACGGTTGCTCAAAAATATATTTCTACGTGTTCCCAATTACATATAATTATTCAATTTTATTCTTTGTTATAAGGCATCAAGTACATAAATGTACTTATAGATATAATTTTTTTATGGGTTACAAATTATTTTATTTATCATTAGTACACCATATTACTTGTATTTCTATGGGCCAACACTAATGTTGGTATACCACCTTTCCCACCAAGAGAGCGATCGACATTAAGTCATTTGTCTTTTACTGAGAGAGAGAGAGAGAGAGAGTTGTTATTTTCGCATAATCATTATTTTTCTATCTAAGAAATAAGGTAAGAGTGAGAGGGTAATTCCATAATTTCCACCCATAAGTCTTAAGTGTCATAAACTTGACCATTTAAAAGTGATATAACTAATTTGAGAAGGGTTAGTATCACAAGTGTACCTTCTATGGAAAAAATGTTCAACAAGTTTCCATAACAATGTCTCATGCGACGAAACCATTTTAAGAGACCATAATATGGAAATGATCCCGTCGAGCTTAGTAAGGGGTTACAAAGATCTAGGACATTACTGAAGATAATTCCAAATGTTATATCAAGGCCACGATGAAATTTTAAGTTGTGGAAACCAAATTTGGTTTCCAATAGCTCAAGGAATTCTTAGTTTACTAGAAGGGGATAAAATAACTATGAAATATCACTTTGTGTAAACTCATCGTATATAAAGAGATACCAAAATTCCTTTCTCCCCTATCATTTATTGAATAGAGACAAGTTAGAGGAGTTTAAGGAACAAATTTTTCACCCAATTATGATTAATTTAGACATACACTTTCGAAAGGAAAAACAAGGTTATAAGGTTGCTTGGTAAATTTTCTTATAAAGAGGGTTATAAAATTGAGATTGGTAACATATACACAAGGAGTAGAAATTATTATAATTCACAATAATGAAATTTTAAGATGTGGAAGATCATTTCTTTCATTAGGTTTCTCTACAACAAGGTACAATTATTTATTTCACACCCATCCCAAATGGGTTTTGCTAGGTTTAAAAGAGATGTTTTTAATACTGCAAGCGAGTGTCCCAAGAAATTAAATCAAATCAAAGGGGAACATCAAACTAAAAAAACAAGGAATACACCTCATATATAGGGAAAAATTATATACTTCCATATCTAATTACTATTTATTTGCAAAACCCCAACCAAGACTGCTTATGGTGTCTAAAATGCTCAAACTATACCAAAGTAATTAACATCCAAAAATGCCTCTTAGCATCCAATTCATTTGGGTCATATCATTCAATCAAGAACACATGAGTAACACAACATATTTGCATCATTATAAAAGTTTTCACCCTCTAAGAGTGTCTTGAAATGTCAAACAGGTCACTAAGACCTAGTTCTCCCATTATGCGATCTAGCCAAAATGACTACAAAAAGGGTCTACCAAATATTTTACAAATACCCAAATGGAAAAAAATGCACATAACCAATTATTTATTATACAAGGAGTCCAACGAGACATTCAAAACCAAAAACTGGTGAATATATCTCAAATTGGAAGCACCTTCCCGGGGCCAACTATTAAAGTTTTGTTATTACACTTCAACAATTTTAGCAAAAGTGGCTACGAAAATGGGTTTCAAAATGAGTTTCAAAAATTAAAAACTCGTTCTATAAACTTTCATATATTCTCCTATATATAGAGAATCCAATGCAATTTACAAAATAGTATTATGATAACTAGGGCTCAAACTGTGACCTCTTTTCCGAGGTTGCTTATCGTGATTGGGTGGTTTGTTTTTGTGATGCGAACCCCATAGGCCTCCAAAACATGCTAAAAAAACTAGCTCCCAATTTTTTTCACTAAACCAACTGTTGAAACCAATTGACATGGAGAAATACTAGAGGTTAGAAGTGGTAGATTTCAATTTCTCACCATGGATCCCTAAACCACGAGTCCAAATCAAAACAAATTTCTTATTTTTCAGTTGTTTTCCCATACAACAAAATGATCAATTGGGCTCAAAATGCCTTCAACTAAATGATCAAATGATCCTATAATTTTGGTTTAAACATTGTTGTGACATCCCATGTCACCATAGAACAAGGTAAACCTAAAAGTCATCCGTTACACAAGTCTGAAAGCCATTTTGCACTCTTTTTGGAACAACTTTTCCTAAATTTTACCAAGTGTTTTAAAATAGAAAATTCAAAAGAACTTACATTCCAATCCAAACCCATGGTTCCTTTTTCTAAAATTTCCTCATCTAAGTTTTAAATTGATTATAACACACATTCTCATGCGTAGGAAAAAAGCTCCAAAGTGGTTGTTCTAGATGTGCTACGTCCAACGCTTTTTATGGCATCGACTAACATAGAAGGGACGTGAATAAGTTTAGCGAATAGGTTTTCATTAAATGGGAAACTAAACCAAACTAACTTAGTTTCTATCATTTGTTTATTCCTAATACGCATGGTTTTGAAACTCGAGCTTTGAGACCAACTCTAATACCACAATTTTGGTGACCCAAAACACAATAAAAATATAGCAAAAATTGGAACATTTTTTTAATACTTGTAGATGAAATAGAGATGAGTTTTCTAAAAATACATAACTATTCCAAAGAAATAGCTTTCTCGAGATGAAAACAAATTACGAAGGTCTTCTTCATGCCTCAATTCCATTTTCACGTGATTCAAGATAACTAAGGTATTACGACACCCACGACCAACGGTAACAAAACACCATTGATTTAAATTTCACAATCTTAGTTAGCCCATCTCCTAACCCTTATAGAACCAAATCCAAATATTTCATTGAGGAAAAAATGATAGTATTTAAAGGTTCCCAATCGAGATAAGATTTTGATATAGTTCGTGGGTCTCGAAAACTAGCCTCTGGGGAGTACGAATTATAATCATATTATCACTTATGCGATAATGTTATCCAAGCTCCAACCCAATATTTTTCATACTAATTTAAATCGCTTTAAATGTTATCATCATCATATTTTGTTGGAAGTTTTCCGGGTTCAAAATACGTGTTCAACCACCGTTATCTTTCCAAGTTAAACAAAGTCACAAAATAAAGGAAGTAATTCAATAATTAAAAGACACCAAATAAGATTAGTCTATTAGATCTCTTTCTCCAAATTACAATATTGTTATAAACATTATATAGAAAAAATAGTCCATAACCATAATATTTTTTTATCATTAAAGCGGTTGAAGGGACATGTACCTTGTATATGAAGTGAGGCTAAATCGTCATATTAACAAAGAGGGCTTCATCAACCAAAATCAAACACATGGAAACTAACAATCATAAAGCATCTCACAAGCAAACATATATAGAAAAACTATCTATTAAGCATAATAAGCATATAAGCTTTTCAAAGCTATTTCCCACCCTGGGATGGGAAATAATCCTCGATATTACCCATGCGACCTTTTTTACCTTTCCTTTTCTTTACCTCATGCCACTTGTCATCACTTGGATTTGTTGAATCCCTCTCAATGTCTAGTAAGGATTCTTGGTCGGAATCCAATTTGTCGGAGGAGTGTCCTCTTTTTGTTCCGAATACAACAAGAACCCCCTGAGATTCCTTCGATGTATCCAACTTCCCTTTTTCCATGCTTACCTCTACCTTGTCCTCAATATTGGATTTACTTGGGCTCTTCCTTGAAACGCGTCGCAGCGGACGCCAAATCCGTATGCGAGAGATCCCCATCCATCGGTGAGGATAAACCACCCTTTTTGTTGGTTTTTATTCAAAGGTCATGATGCTTGCAAATTCCCCAGGTTTCTGCAAATTATACATCGGAATGTTGTATTTTCATAATCTAAAGGTTGGGAATGTTGAAAATTTCTAAATTTCAAATTGATTTGATCTAGCAAACCCTTACTCAAATCGACTTCCACACATATGTGAGTGTAGGAGCACAGACCTGAATGAGTTATGTCCATATCTTCTTTTATAAACTTTCCCAAGACATTTCCAATATCCTCTAGTGCATACCAAAGATGTAGAGGAAGATTGGGAAGTCTAACCCAAATAGGCGTTTTGGAAATTGAAAGAGTGTTCGGATCAAAATCTGGGAACCATGGAGTAAAAATAAGCCCACATTACCCCAAAACCACAGTCTTTCGTACAGGCATCGGCTGTAGTCCTTTCCCTCTCTAAAATGCACCACAAAAAAACCTCTGAGGAGAGGGAAATTTCACACTTGTCTGTCTAGTTCTGGAAAATCCACTGGTATAAGGTGGAAGAGGAAGGCCATAACCCATTGAATCGGCCAATTATGGCATCCTGAGATAGGGTTTGGTAATAATCCTCCACCTCATGGTTTTCAATGACCAGAGATGGGGTTTCTTCTACAAGATCAACCAAATATGCCTGACCACCTGGGATATTGCCGCCATTTTTCCCAAGGGCATCCTTAAATTAAAATAAAGGGATAAAAACCCTTTCGCCAAGAGCACCACCCTCTGCATTTCCGTTCGTTGCTCCATGAAACCCTCTCAAAACACCACCACCGCCATCTTAGATTTCTCACTACGAAGAGGTGGGTTAGGGCACATATTTCTCCTAGCCCCAAATGTTGTCACTCCTCCAACAGAATTCCAATTCCCAGTTGGGGCTCCTCTGAGCCTCCCATGCCATGAAATCTCTCGCGGATTTCCCCGCTCATCGATGTTGGTTCGATTCATATTCATCAAGTTAGTCTCCATCCTCAACTCTCAAATCCATGACATTTTGGCCATAACCATAATATTAATACATATAAATTTATTTTATTTAAAACTATCCTAATAATTATAAAGTGGTATATTATTTTGCATGTCAAAAGAGGTGCTAAAGTTCTTTTCTAACCACATGAGGAAAACTATTCCATTTGAAAATAATTTACATGAATAAAACTATGGACTTCGTATCTCCCAAATCTAAAGAGTCCACTTGGGTAAACATACACTATAAGATCCAGATTTCCCACACAGGTTGATCTTAGGGCAACAAGAATAATCCTAAACTCCTCTTAATCCTTCCGCATTTCATTTCTACTTGTGATTATTTTTCTTTACTCTCTTTTATCTACAATTTTTTTGGTTTCTTTCAGGAAAGCTACGAAGGAGGTGCAGAAACGAATATAAGGCTTCACCGTGTGAGCATATGGAAATTTCAGGGGACGAATTAAAGGTTGGGAGCGCCCTAGGCAATGGTTTGAGTGGGCACCCTCCTCAAAAATTTATTTAATATTTTTTTCCATAAAGTAAATAAATAAAATTTGTCTATATTTTTGTATTTTTAAATTTACATCATGGTCATAATAAAATAATAATAAAATATATTATTAAATTATCACGGAAGGATGAAAAATATTTTATGGATGGAAAAAATTAATCGTATGAGATGTTCAGAATGCAAAAAATACAATATTTTATACAAGGCTTCTTACAAGTCTGATTTAGCCATATCAAGTAGGTGACAAGAACTCTATCATGAAATAAAGCACCATTTTTTTGCAAAGAAAAAAAAACATTTATGTAGCTCCCATGGTTTTGTGAAGAGTCGTATTTGGACTAGGCCTACGATTCCTCCATAACAAAATAATAGAAAATTTCCCCAAAAAATAAGAATAGAAAATTAAATACTTTTTCCTTTAATTATACTCACCTCTACTAGATACACTAGCAACATTATAAAACATGCATTAACCTTTTTCTAGAACAAATTACACACCTACATAATCTGGAGCTACATCAGAGAATGGGTAACAATACCAAAAAAATCATATGTGCTTATAAATATGTGATATTTTCTTTTACTTGCAAAAATATTACAAAACTTTTTTATGTGTATGCGTGAAATTTATGTTACTATACAATAATATCTATAAATGGGTTGATTAATATTAATTCTTTAGATAAATTATTTTAAATTTAAGTTCTAAAATTAATCTAAAAAAAGGAAATTTTTAGATTCAGGCGCCCCCGACTGCTGGCACCCTAGGCAACTGCCTAGTTTGCCTAAGGCTTAATCCCCTCTATATGGAAGCGAGGGAGTACGGGGGGGCAAATCCATGGCCATCGATTTGCGCACGACAAAGAGCTATGTTCGAAGGGGCGCCGTGAGAAAACTGTTGGGGAGGATTTTTAAAATTTTATTTATTTATTGATCTACTCTTTTCTGTTTATTTTAATCTCAAAGCTCCCAGGTCATACCCTAGGAGATACAAGTGTAAAAACACAGGGCACCCACACTCTTAGGTGTGTACATTGGTTTCGGGGTGGACTGTGTCCCATGAAGATGGTAGGACATGCGCCAAGGAGGGGGAAAAAAATCTTGAAGGGAGGAGAAAATGGATACCCAACCATACACAAATGCACGGGGTTGGGGTCGCACCATTTCGTGGCCCCACCCCATCTCATTTATTATTTATTTTTATTCTTTTAAAAAAACATCAAATACAAACATATGCAAAGATATGAAAGATTTAATATATAAATGTTGAAGTATATTCAGCCAAATATGTGTGTGTGTGTGTGTGTGGTTTTCTTTCTTTTTGTTTAAACATTACCATCATGTACAACTTGATAAATATAGCTATACTAGCAATCGCATGTATATAATGTAATGTGAACCAACCGTATATGTTATTTGATTTAGAGGGATAGTTATTATTTTTGTAGTTGATGCTTTGATAAAGGGAGTGCCTTGCCCAATCCAGATGCACCATCTGTTTTGGGGGTCAAAACTACATATTCTTCCCTTGAGTCTTTAGAAAAAATTGTATATTTTTACGCAAGGAACATATTGGACCAAATTTTGGGGATTTTCAGTCAAGTGAAAATTTGGGTATTATAAAGGGAAGAAGGCAAGGTGGCGCTTCTAAGGAATACATGAATGGAGAAAGCCGATTAATAGAGATGTGATTTGATGTTTTTTAAAATGGGCCACAATCTACCAAAGTCATTCAGAGCCTTCTAAGCACCAACAAATAACAACAAAGGTAAAAGGCATGAAGTTGGAAACACCAATGGACACGGTAAAGAATGCAAAGTAGAAGTGTTTACAATGGAAGAGAATCCAATATAATGTGCAGTAAAATGGAAGAATGCAAGGAAATAACCCAATGCACACCATGCAATGTGATGTAACAATATAATGGAAGAGAGAGAAAAATAATGGGTCATAGACTCACAACGATGCAATCTGAGATAAAAAGACACCATGGAATGCAAGAATACAATAGAAGGGGAAATTGTTGATACAAAAGTTGCAGCAACCTGCAAGGATCTTGGGATTGTAAGAAAAATCTTCTAGTTGGCCTTGCTTTGCACCAAGAAATGACCCTCTGATCGACCCACCATGCATGATGTTGCCAGAGTTCTAAAGTCGATGTTGCCAATGCCTGCTCCTAAGCAAGTTCCTAGTATCCGATCGAACCAATTGACCCCATACAAATGTCATATTATAAGAAGAAAGGCAATAAATTGACAAAATGAAGAAAAGAAACAAAATATTATTTCATAAACGAAAATCCTATACATTTTCTCCTCAAAAGCAATACTAAAAAAATGTTATCAATGGCAATGATATACTATCTTTAAATAATAGAATTCATTAGATAGATTGAGAAGCCATGTCACCTATCCTTAACATTGAACATGCGATGACTACTTGTGCCTTTGAAAATCTATACACCATAGTATGACAAGATCTGCCTTTGGTTTGTAAAGCGTATTTGGAATTTGGGTGGTGGACACCATCAGGGAAGGTCTAGGTCTCCAAGGCCAAGGCTGAATATTTCCCATAGATTGCACCTCCTTTTCCCAACCGTCTTTAGCATATTAGAACTATAAAATTGCAAGCCCGAAGCAGTTGTCCACAAATTCAGAATCCTACCACTGAAATCATCCTTCACTCTAATTGCATGTCTCAAACCAGGGTTCTTCTTTGGAGGGTCCAAAGCCATATTTATATCATACCCTCTAGGCACATTATTTATTTTGCTCCCAACAATGGTCTCTTTATTAAAATCATAGGGTGTTCCTTTTATAAGCACAACAACCCCTGTTGGAATAAGATGTTGATCCACCGGAGTATAAGAGGAAGCCCATATTTTCACTTTGTTATCAAGTATGGTTTCTGCTTCTGTTATGGCCTACAAGGTTCCAATAAGTATGTTGCACCAAGCACACATGGGTGGGCTTATTTCTGCAGTATCTCCCTCATAATAAGTGTTGAATCCTTATTTTGAGTTATGGTATACTGAGAGATAGAAGATTTCATTCAAATCTGATATTAGGTTTGAATTTTGATGGACCAGTGGTCAAAGAGTGCATCCACACAAATAATGGAAGTAGTATTCTCCAACTTGTGTAATTGTCAGCCACTTTGACAACACCTTTTGGCCTAATTACTTAAAAGACACAAACATCGCTATTCTGCACAAATATTACTACTGAAAGTGAGACACATTTATTGCAATCGAGATGGGAAAGAAGAACTTCAAGTGGATTTCTTAAGAGACTTGACACTTTCCTAGTTGAGTTCGAGTCTATCTTTACTGGGCGATAAATGATCGTGCTTGCACAGTATTTTGAAACCTCCCATTTCCACTCCCCCTAACCAAGCCAATAAAGATCAAAGCATCGGGATCAAACCCATATTGGGTGAGTTGGGATCTTGATCGCCAACATCTGGATCGACCTCCTAACTGCAACCTACGTCTAAAGTAAGCCATCCACCATTTAATGACATTGGCAACTATAAACCGACCCTACAAAAATATAGGCATCCAAGCACTAACGATACTCCAAACTGTCGTACCTACATCCAAACACCAAGGTTGAGCCGGTGCTTCCTATGCCTCCTTCCCCTAGGTTATACATCTACATGCACAATCTCAAAGATGCAAAAATAAAATAACAATAGTGACTCTAATCAACTGCAACAACCAAGGAAGAATAAACAGTGTGGAGAAAACAAGGGGTCTTGTAGGTTGAAGTTTGTAGTGGTCGGTTCCAGGACCCACGCCCGTAATATGAATCCTCCATAAAATATGTGAACAAAAAAGAACAGAAATACGAACTAAACCCTACAAATATTGTGCAAACAGGGTCGCGACAAATAAATGGTTGTTCATTTTTGTAAACCCATCAAAATTAATTGCATTGAAAAAACATCCTAATAGACGTCAAATTTAATGTAGCTGCAAAAATGTCCCGAAGGGCCTTTCTCATAGGGGGAACACTTTAGTGTAGTAAAATGTTTAAAAAATACATGGGTTTTTCATATTGAGCCAATATCTTCACTTTGTTTTAATGATTTTGTAACCATGGCTTATTTTTTTAAATGAAAAACCAATGTGATCATTACCGAATTGTCAAAATAGCACATGAATATATATATATATATATAACAAGTTTAATTGTTTTTCTAATTAAATTTCTTGTTTTTTCTACTTAAAGATATATAAGTTCACATATTAAATTTTCAAGTAAGAAACCGATTTGTTATATTTTTCCTTTGGGTGAATGAAATTAAAAAAGGAAATTATTTACCCTTCTATCTCATTAAAGAAATATGATATTGGTGGCATATACATATTTATATTATTTTACATATATATCAGTTTATATAAATACAATTATGTATATATTTATAAAAATACAACTATGTATGAAGCAAGACAATTCATTTCCTAGAATACTAAGGCTATATATTCCTTTGCAATAACCGATTGAGTCATATATTAAGTAAATAAAATAAGAGCCATTTGAAAATAATTAAGTAACCAGTTCTTTGTTATATACAAATAAATTTCTTAATAAGGTCCCAATTATTCAAAAGAATGTAGAATAACTTTCATATAAAAGACCATTCCTTTCTTATGTATACTTATACAAACTTCTTCCTCCCCACCGTTTTTTCAAACTTGCGAGATAATCCACATTAAAATTTCCAAACCCTTTTTCCATATTCAAAATCATATTTAGAAATGTTGTTTCAAGAAATTTTTCAAACCCAAAATGAGATTACGAACTCTTCCTTTCATTAAGAGTTCAAGAATAAAGAATACTCTAAACTTTGCTTGCTCCAAAACAAGTTTTTCAAGAATAGTAGAACTAAGATTTCCAAGCAATGTACACTTTAAGCAAGGCTCCAAGAATCATGCGAAAAAATCCAAGTTTAGCTCCAAGCTACAAAATTTATCAATGCTCCAAGAACCACCAAAATGAATTCCTGATATGCTTCCCAACCTACAAGAATCATCACATTCTTTCTTCTTAAAGGAAGTGTGTGCTAGCCTCCCCAAGCCCGTGGGAAAGAGGTGTAGCACTCTACAAATAATGCCAAGGGAAACACAAGGTCTTCAAAACACTAAAAATAAGGGTAGCCAAGAGAAATCAAAAGACAATTGAACCAAAATTCTAAACCACCAAAAACCATCAAGAACAAATGGGAAAGGGAAGAGGGGAGAAGATTCACATAGTTCCAAGAATATATGATAAAATTAGTGTCAAAGTAACCTCCAAGAGTATCTCCAAAATCATCAACATCTCCCAAAACCCTTATACCTCATTTTTCTCCTCCTTGCCAAGGATTTTCAAGCCTTGCCAACTTCCTTGGCAAGGATAGGAGGGGATTCCCAAACAAAATGGGAATCCCTCCTAATTCCACCAAGGAAGGGAGGAATAAGAAAACAACCATGGCTTCCCCAAGAAGCCATGAAAATAAGAGACCCCTCCCATTCCCAATTCCCACTCCAAATCCACATCCAAATGGAGTGAAGGAGAAAAGAAACCAAAAATGAAATTTACAACTGAAGGATTTCAAAAACCTACTCAAGGATCCTAAAAACAAATCCAAAAAAAATTCAAATTACAATAAGAAACATACACACACATATTCAACAATTTATTCAAATCAAAATACATAGAGGAGTGATATCCAATACTCAATCCTCAAGATTTTATCCCTTTGCATTTTGAACTACCAAAACCTCCCATAAAAGTTATCCCCAAAAAACCAAAATTCCAACAAGAAATAGGAAAATTATCCAACCCACAATCCCATGGGAGGGTGACATGTGTCACCCTTCCAAGTAAGAAAATCCTACATGTCATCTAAGTCACTTTCCACACTCCCCAAAACAATAAATGCAAGAGGGAAAAAAATCCCACTTAGCCCCAAAATCCAAAACCCACACATGTGAAACATGGAAAGAAGATTTAGATAGTGACTTGAGAGAGGGTGGAGTGGGGAAGAGGATTTTGGGTTCAAAAATATTCCCCCACCCATAGGTTAGGTCCCATGGACCAAATTTGAGGTAAATAATACCCTTACCTTTTAAAACAAGCCTTCAAAAATTCTCTTAAAGGTAAAATGGTTTTGCGGTTGAATGAGAAAATTTAGGTGAGGTATGATCCCCACCAACTTGCTTAACAACTCCCAACACATCCCTAAAACAAATTTAAGACACTAAAAATACCCATAACACACAAAAAAAACAAAATGACCTTAGTAGCGGAAATCCAAATAAGGTGAGAAATGAAGTAAATCAAATATTACCATGGTGGTCAAGGTTATGAAAATATAAAAAAATAATAAATCAAAGCACACGCAAAAGCCAACCAAATTTCCCAATTAAAAACAATGGCCAAAGTGAAATAAGGTAAGATAAAAGGGTTTGACATGATGTTTTTGGCATCCTTTATAGTGATACCACTGAGTCCCACATTTGCCAAATGGTGCTACTTGCAAATCCTTCACAATCAAGGCAAACCCAAAATTTTCTCGACATGATAAAATATATAAATCAAAATGAAAGAGACTAAAAATATCACCTAAATAAAATCTCACAACATCTATTCTACCAATGACACATGTAAGCATGATCCAATATCCACAATGTATAACTCAAAGTCATAATCATCAGTGAATACCATATAGCAACATAATCCATAAAATCTAAAACATCCTAGTATCATGGGTAAGAATGCACACTTTTCTTGTATTTTCCTCCTTATATGAGAATATGTTTAGTTGTGAATGTTGAGAATTTATGTCTCTTTGAGCCCTCCATGTTGGATTAGGAAGAATAGGGATTGTTGCTTCAATCCATTGAGGATATTGCTTCCAAAATTCACTTGGAATTAGAGGAAAATGGTGTATTAAAACGAAAAGAGAGGAACACACAAAGAGAAGTGTATGACAGGTGGTTGATTGGATTGAAAAGCTAATTTCCTCCTGTAGACATAAAATCAAGGACTTGGGTACATTTCTAGGTCAAAAGAGCATGCTAGCATTTACATGAATCCTAATCAAGAAAACTAGTGGTTGAAAATTATCTTTGACCTCTTTTCTTTATCTCCTATTTTCTATTTGGTCTTACATACTCTGAACCTAGTTGGAACTTTACTTATTTATCTTTCATGGCTTTAGACACCAAAGCACTCAACCAATACAACAGTGCCTGAGACACTCTTGATCCTCTTGGGCACCCCTTACACTTTCTTACATTACTTTATCCTTTAGTCTCTTTTATCTTTTGGGAATCTTTTTCACTTGTGGGTCAGCGTTCCAATTGTCAAATATGAAATTCAAACAAGAGAATAAAATAAATACATAGTTATCTCTGCTCAAAATCAAATACCAAACACTAAGCATTACTATTACCACCTAAGATTGCATTTAAAAGGCACCTAAAACACTCCAAGGTATCCATCTATCATCCATTCAAGGGACAAGGGATTGCATGCTTTGCATACACAACATAAGAAGGGGAGTTTTATTCTATTCCATACACACATTTTGCATTTTAGAGAAAATATAGCCCACTATCTATTACGAACTTGCACAAGGGCATGCTAAGGCACAATTTCTACACACACACACACAAGAACTACATGGAATATGAGATGTAGTGTAATTTTCAATCATAAATTCACTCTTGGGGTGACCGCTGGGGTTAGTCCGACTCCCCATTATGCAGTTTCCTTTTTAGGTTTGATGTGGTTTATGGGCTTGTGTAGGTGAACTTCTATTTTTAGGTTACAGGTACCTTTGGCAATCAAGGAGTGACTACCAGGTGATCAACGAGGGAATAATTGCAGAACACCCTTGCGACACAATATAAACCAAATCAAGAGATTTTGCACAGATCCACAGTGCCCCAATCCATTTCTCAATGCCCGGGCACCTCTTGTCCCTACTACTAGGCCCCGCCCAATCTTATTCGTGAATTCTAGAATTTTCGGAGGTAAGATAAGATGTTGATTACATCATGTTCAACATTTCTCCTTGCTCAGATCACTTCAGTTACACACATATAAACTAAGTCTTTTTATCCCATCTTTTTCTTAGGGTTTCATACTTTACATCTTAGTTTACTTGTGTCATTACTACACTTTATCATTTGTACATCATTTACTCTACAATAATTAAATTAAATAATTTGGTGAACCCATCACTCAAATCCAACCTTCCCTCTAGGATTTTCCTTTTATGCCCGTCACCCATAGTGGTCGTTTTGGTTCATTTGAGTACATTGAGCTTCCTCCCTCTATTCGTAAGTCCTCTAAGTCAATGGATGAATCTAATAACCCCTTTTCTAACTCAAAAATTGTTCCTCTCGAAAACATTGAAGCCTCTAATAGTGAACAATTATGTGATGAGGACACTAATGTTGATCAAGAACAATTAGACAAGCTCACAAATTTCCGTCTATATTTTCATACCAACCCTTTGCATATATGTTGCATGTTATTAATGCTTTAATTGCTACAAAAACCTTCGAGATGTTGCTTTTGTGGCTCTTATAGGTTCTTCCTCATTGTCATGGCCTTCATCCCACACCTTAACATTCCTACTACTACCGCTCCCCTCCTTCATCCCAATGCTTTCAATACATAACCCGATTCCTCTTTCGACACCCATGACCTAACTTCTCTATCTTTGGGATCATTAGTTCAAATTCCTTAGTTCTGAGAATGCTACTTCACGTTCTTCTCCATATCTTGATTCCTCATTACTCCTTCATACCCCTTTTGCAACCAATATTTTTTCTTATCCAATCCCTCTTATTTTTGTCACCCCTAGGAAACCGAAGATGCAAAACACAACCGAATTTCCCCAAGCACCTTTCTATCCAAATTAAAGGAACATGGAGGTCCTTCGATACAAGGAATCCTCCATCTGCATCTTCCACAAATCAAAGTTCTGCCCATTGAAATTCTCAATCCTTGATATGCCCTCATCCACTATAGCTCCCACTCAAGCTAAAATTTCCTTGTGATTTACCACTTCAAAAAAAAACCACCAAAGCTCTAATACCAGGTTGTTAAGAATTAGAGAGAAAATATGTGGAAATAATTCCTCATCACGTAGTAGGAAACTATTTAGTAGAATTTAACTTGCAGAAATATAACAACATATATATAAACAATGGAAAAAAGAAGACAAGATTTAACATGGTTCACCCAATGTGGGCTATGTCCACCAAGAACTTTCTTATATTTTATTATTATAGTCTTCTCTCAGTTAAAATTGCACAATAATCACTCATGAACTCATAACAAAATTCCCAAAGATGTTAAACCACATCTAAGACACAATTGACACCTAATTGCTTAACTTTGATCATTCTTGATCACCTCTTGATCACTCACGATACCCAAGATTACTCTTAATGAATTAGGATGCCCTTGAAACCTCTATTTATAGGATTACAATCCTTCGAGGAGGTTCAAAAGCCGAACCTAGAAGTTTGAGAGTTGTGATATTTTAAATTCCCATGGATCAAAAATCATGTGACAATGACAATAGCCACACCGCAACAAATCCACAACATAAAAAAAAAGTAATCGAGGAAAATGCTCTTGAAGTCTCCAAACTTAACCATTCAAACTCTAACACTCCAATGCTACTTCAAGAACACTAAAAATAGGCTCCACACCCTAAGAATCTCCCACTCGGAGAGTATTTTCAATGAAAAAAGTTATCAACCCTTCATTATCATCCATGAAGGCCAATCAAAGTTGAACACAACTTCAACTTCGCCCTTGTGACAACCTTGGTCATCATATCCACAAGTTTATGACTAGTATGAATATTTTCTATCTTCAACTTATCTTCTCCTAAAGATGCCCTGATGAAATGATATCTTAGCCGAATGTGCTTTGTCCTAGAGTGGAAAGCAGATTTCTTCACCAAAGTAAAAGCACTCTAACTATCACTGTGTAATCTCTCAACTTCTTGCTTATGCCCTAACTCATCAAGAAACCGATGTAGCCAAATCATCTCCTTGCTTTCCTCTCTATGGTATTAACATACTCATCTTCTCGTGGTTGAAAAAGCCAAAACCTTCTATATCACATGAAACATAGCTCACCATTGTATCACCAACTATGAATACATGACCTATCATGCTCCTTCTATTGTCCAAATCTCCTGCCATGTCTGAATCTACATAGCCAAAAATGTAGTTTCGATCCACCGAAACACAATGTTACTCGATGGTACCTCTCAAATACCGAAGGATCCACTTCACTTCCTACCAAGTGCTATCTACCGGATCACTCATAAACCTTCTCACTACTCTCATTGCATGGGAAATATCAAGCCTATTACATACCATAGCATACATCAAACTACCAATCACCAATGAGTATTGTACCTGGACATCTAGATTCTATCCTCCTCACTCTTGGGACTCTGCTCCTTTAATAATTTAAAGTGACATGCCAAAGGACTACCAACTTGTTTAGCATCCTACATAATAAACCGCTCCAAGACCTTCTTTATGTACTCTTATTGAGATAATACCAACTTTCTCTCCTTCCTGTTCCAATTTATTCTCATACCAAGGATTTTTTTGCTGCCCCCAAAGCCTTCATAGCAAAGGAGTCACCTAGCTACTTCTATAGTACCTTTATTTCCTTCATGTTCTTCCATGTAACAAGTATATCATCCATATACAGGGAACATAATAATATAACTACCATCAAGAAACTTCTTGATGTACACGTAATGGTCGATTGACACCTAGAGTAACCACGATTACGTATGAAATGTCAAAATATTTGTACCACTACCATGGATCTTGTTTCGTGCCATACAAGCTCTTCTTCAATTTGCACACTAACTTCTCCTACCCTTTGACTTCATAAACTTGTAGGCTCTGCACATAAAATTCCTCCTCTAACTCACCATGAAGGAATACAGTCTTCACATCCAACTAATCTAAGTGTAAGTCTTATACTACTAATAAACCAAGAAAAGTCCTAATAGAAGTTATTTTAACAACAGGAGAAAAAAATTTCATCAAAGTTTATACCTTTCTTCGTGAAAATCCCTTGATCACCAACCATGCCTTGTACCTTTTTCTACCTCCATCATCCTATTTTACTCTATACACCCACTTTCTCTACAATGCTCTCTTTCATGTCGAGTAGCTCCACAAAATCCCAAGTCCGGTTCTCGATAAGAGATCTATGCTCTTCATCCATGGACTTCCCACTTCTTCCTAGCATCCACCTACACTTTGCTTCCTCAAAGCACTCTATCTCTCCATTTTCGGTGAGAAATAAATAATTCAAATATGGACTAAACAATTTAGGTTCCCTTCTTACCGTAGAATACCTTCTCACTTCAAGAGTTTGGGGTTCTTGATGAGTAGGGTCTTGAACTAGTTGTCTTTGGAACATGTTGCACCTAAATCAGCCCCTTGGACACCTTGCCATCTGCAGTGTACTTTAACAATGTGTATTATTTTTTTGTTGTTGCAGAGACACATACTAGTTCCTCTTGGAATCCAATCTAGTATTTTATTTCATTTTAGTGGCAACTAAAATAAATAGTAGAGAATAAATTTGAAAAACGTGTATCTTTTGGTTGGTAACTCCAATTTGAGTGTCATTTTTTGCAAAAGTTCTTTTTTTCATGCTCTTTCCATTGGAAATATTTATTTTGAGAATCTCACTATAATTATAAAGTTCCATATTATAACACACACTCAATTATAAAGTGCTAAATTTGGGGAGCTATTGTAATCACTTGTGGATGTAATTTCGGTTGAGCCCGACGTCCTAAAATTTCTAGGTGTTTCATTCCTATATCTATCATGGATTATGAGAATGATATGATTTTATCTTAAGCGTGTGGACTTCAAGAAGAAATTGTAAAATTTTTAGAAGAAAACAAATCGCTCAAGAAGAAAAATTCTCTTCTACAAGCACTTATTCACAATAAGGATACACTAATACACTCCATGGAGCAAAAAAATTCTAGCTTCCAACATCACCATCATATTATGGACTGTCATATTCATGCTCCTAGTCCACTTACTGCAACTATTGCTCTGGCACCCACTTAGAGTTGTTGCTCCTAATGCTCCCAATCTTATGAGGCTTGTTATTACATGCTCTTCCACATTTGTGCCTATTGCAGTAACACATGATGTGTATCCTACTTCTACTCATATGCATAGCTCTTTCAATAATCATACCACTAAATTTAGTTCACACATGCTTCGTTCTATGAGTTTCAATAGCAAAGGTATTGGCAAACATTCACATGCTATTGTTTCTCCTATTCCACATGTTAAGTGGAATCGTCACCATGAAATTTATTTTTGATTAGGTACTTCATTGGGATCACACATTGACAAAGCTCCTACTTTTGTTTTCTCGACTCGTACTGAGGATCATGAGCTACACATGATTTTTGCACCTTAACTCAGGCTTGAAAAACTTTATATTTCAACCATCGGACATGATCGAACTGACACACATTCTAATGTTCCTTTGCATGAACCCATTGTGCATTTTTCACCAAGTCATATAAAAGCATCTTCTTCATCCATCCATGTTGATTTGGGGTGCATATATGATCACTCATGGCAATGACATCTGCATTCCTTGAGAGGACTCTACAAGCATGGTTCCTCCACCATTCGGCCTCTTACTCCACTTTCTATACCTTCGTATTGTAATGCTCTTGTCTTGAGAATTTTTTTAGCAAGTGTAGTGTGTCTCTCTTGTTTGTTGAGAGATTTTATATCTATGTTTTTGACATTTTTGGCATGTTAACAATCTCTCTTATGTGGGAACTATTCTGGTGAAGCCCATTGTTTTTTTGTAGTTATTTAAGCAATTATTTTGACAACTCTCGTAATGCAGTTGTTATAGCATCATTCCACCCATGAACAGTAGTATGGGAGGGTGTGGTGTTGATTATACTTCTTCGAATTTTTGTCCTTCCCTTGTTAACTTAGCTTTTCTTGGATCATGGCACTCATACTTATTTAAATCTTGTGTCCTTGCCTTGTTTCCTTGGTTATTATTCTTAGATTTTGGCACACCTATTTGCAGTAGTTAATCGAATTATGTTTGACATTTTTTACACTTTAGACATCACTCCGTTGACAGTCTTCTTTTATGGAGCTATTCTGGTGAAGCCTAGTGTTAGTTATTTTTGAGTTCTATGATCGAGTAGTGGGTTCGGACCACGGTGCACACCAAACTTCTTCATAATTGTATTAGTTTATTGAGTCGAGCTTCTTTGGGATGCCTTGTAGCGAGTTTTTACTCTCTTTACTTTGTTGTTACTAGTTTTGGGTATCTTGCATTATCCCTTGTTCCCGGTTATTGTACATGAGTACCTCATCGAGGCCTAGTTGTCGAGACTCATAATGTGGTCATTCCAATTCTATTTTGGCCCCTATCTTCACTTGAGGGGGTGTTAGAGTAGGTATTTACCTTATATCATGTTCACCTAGGTACTTTATTTACTTTTATTGTATTTATCCTCACTCACTTATGTGTGTGGATATTTATTTTCTCTTATTTAGATATTAGGAGATATTATCTACTTGTTAGGTATAGTTCTTTCTTTGATATATGGAAATGAATAGATCGTTGATGACTAGGTCTTTCCTAAATCTATGGACTTGACTAGTTCTTTTATGACTAGTTATTTCCTTGATTTATGGCTTGATCTACGACCTTGATTGGTTATTAGATTGTTATTCCTTACATATATAAGCAAGGCCCATTCTCATTGTATTTCATTGAGTTCCATAATAATATATGATATTGCTACTCATTTGTTTGCAAAGGTTTATGTAGAGTTATCTTTGGTGAATTACTTTCATCCGATTGATTGTGGTGTTTGATTAGCATCGAGTTCTTGGCTTGGTATGATCTATTTATCGTTCCTTTCACACCCCTCATCATTGCAAATTCCTCCCTTGTACCTTGTACAATAATTTGTTGTATGTTTAGTACAGTGTTCCTATGTGATCCTTGGCATATATGGCCACCCCACATCAATAGCTAGGAGTATGTTAGTTTACATTCAATAATGGGAGCCTCCCCATACACAAGAAGGAGGGGCGTAGCCTCGTGTGCATTGGTGGAAACACCTAATTTTCCATACAAAAAATTTATTTCATAAACACAAGGCGACAAACACACATATAAGGAAAACATGAATAAAATAGCATAATCATGCTTTATATTTCAAATAAAAATGGGTAGTATTATCTCGTATTCAATTATCAATTCCTACAATTAGCTAAGACAATGAAGTGTCATATTCATGTAATGTTGAAACATATAAATTATATTTCACTATTATCCATGTCATTGTTAATTGAAAAAATGAACAAATGGAATCATATTTGTATGTTGTTTGATTCATAGTTAAACAAAAAATGTATAGTTGTGTTGTTTTAGTGTAAAAATGTCATGTTTTTGTGGTTGAGAAGACCCTTCTAGAAATCCTAGTCATCTGATTAGTTGGTTTCTCCTTGTTCACCATGTGTACTGACATTAAAGGTTCACATCCAGCCAAAACTAAGTAGATTAGTCATCCCATATGCATGAGCTGACCTACGTGAATTGAAAAGTTCCAAAAGAAAAATTAAAACCCAATAGGTACATAATAGGAAAAAGATAAAATCAGAATATGCAACCATGTGTGAATTTTCCCTTATGAAAGTGTTCATCCTTCATGTTGGGCACTTTTTATAAGTGCATAATGTAGTTTACAAATGTATTTTGCATGGGAAGGCTTGAAAGTTTGCATTTGTTATATGAAGGAAATGAAATTGAGCCTAATTTACTTAAGTAGAGATAAAAAAAAAGAGGTTTTATTTTTATTCAACATCAAAATGACCTATGGAAGAGAGGTGCACTTTTTGATGAGGAAAACCAAAAATCTCAATAAAAAAATATATGTAGGAGATAAAAAGTGAACCTAAGTCACTTAAGTGACTTTAAGTTCTTGCTTGACATCGTCATCACAATGGAGAACTAGAACAAAATGCAAATTTCTCAAACCCAAGTGAAAAATTGCGGTGGCTTAAGGGTTTAATATTTGATTTTGATTGGAAAAGGGATTAAAAACATCCATTCCCACAACTTTAAAGATATGACAAGGATTCAATTTGTATTTTTGATAAAAAAAAATATACAATTGGAAAAATGATCACAAGGTTGTAGTTGGTTTCTTGTTATCAAGAAATATGATAATGAATAGGATGAAAACCATTTATAGGGATATGTGGAGGAATATATAAGCCCTATTTTTACAATTGGAAGGGTTTTGAATCCACCCAAAGTTCCCATAACCTTCCGTATAAGATCACTTCTTTATTAGGACCAAGATTCCTTGGCGATCAAAAGGTTTTCATTACCAAATAATAACCAATGCTTCAAAAATATTACTCTTAGTATACCATTGTGAAGTAGACTACAATTAATTTATTTTGTCTACACACATAACATCTAAGACCACACAAAATTCTCAAAATTCTATTCACAAGTTAACACTTGGATATAGGAAAAAATTGTGTGTTTGACTAACTTTATAAAAGGAACAAAATGTTTTTATGTGTTGTCAAGATAAATGAATATTGATGTTTTTCATGCCAACACCTTGTTAAAGGTATTGATTGATACAATTCTATATATTTTTGTTCCCTTTGGCTCACTTGAAATTCCTACACCTCTACACTTTCTTGTGTACATGTGTCCCCATCCTTGGGTGATAATAAAGCTTATCCAATTGTGCTAAAGTTTTTTCACCTCTAAAGTGACCTTCTAAGCATCTTATATGATTCTCTCTAATCAAATTTTCACACATCAATGCAATAGGTATTCATATTTCTATCCTCTAAAAACATTACATCTTGTATGAAATAGTCTAACCACGACATTCAATATGGACACTTGTTCTGCAAATGCTTCCCATGCATCCTCCAAATCTTCATCTTGCATGTATAGCTCCTTTATGGCTATAAATCCCATGACTTCATTGCAAATCTATTTAAACAATACAAATTTTCAACTTAGGGCATCTACGAACTTGTTTCTATGGGGAAACCCACAAATTTGGAGACAAGCATAAGCTCAATAATCAATTCAATTCAACATAATACTATTACAAATAGTACAAAATATATAAAGCTAGTTATTGTAACTATTAAAACTAATCTAGGATGGTTGTTTTAACCACCTAGATTCTCTCCTAAACTTCAACATCCCTAAAATTTCTCACACCCTTTATTCACTCACTTCAATTCCTACATGAGTTGTGTAATGTAATTACTTGTATAAATCTGATTATCAACAGCAATATAACACCAATGAACACAATATTTCAGATAAATGATCTCAATGTGCAAGAAGAATAGCTTAGCCACTTCGAGGGGGAAACCTCCAAACTAGACAATAAGACTCAAATGTTGAATATGATGATGAACTACTACCTACTAACCCCTATATATACTATTCCTATGCTATGGCCAACACCAAGGCCGACCCACTAATGAAAATATAACATATATGAAAGAGATACATAATGATAAGAAGTTATGATAGCCACAAGTCGTGTTAGTGTAACATATTACATTGGTTGGTTAGACGGTTTCTTATAACCGTTTCTACAGCAACTGTATTTCTTTATTTATATCCTTCTCTTCGTTGTTTTATAGATATGAATAAAAGACAAAATCTTTTATGTTCTGTAAACATTGGTATCAGAGCACAAAGTGATTGGACAACATGAGAGGAGGCACCTGAAATCTCTTGCTCGCCAACTCGGCCAAGAAACCTGCATGGAGTTTGTGTGAGCCGTGTGGGCAGAAGCGTGGGAGGAGGTGAAGCACCAAAGCACTGCCAACAGCCAATGGTTGGTGATCCGTGAAGAAGAAGTCCACCAAGAAGGAAGCGTCTGAGTGTCTAAGCAGCTACCTAGAAACCGTGCACCTTCAACCGCGTATTCAGACTTGTCATGGGCGAGCCAAATACCTTTGTTTTTCGCTAGATTATGAACAATCAGCTTTTCTTCATCTGTCAAACTTTTTCTCTGTTCTAGCTTGGCTTTCGGAGGGATGTAGAGAGGTGTGGAGTGTCCCTGAGGCTGATCATTTCTTCCAACGAATCTGCAGAGGAATGTGGAGAAAACGGTTGCATAATTGATTATCCTTCTCTCCTCGCAAAAGTTGAGGTTTTGGCTTTATTTAAAAATGATAATAGGATAAGGGGAGGCTCATCGAAAAGAAGGTTGTAAAAGATAAGACCATGTCTTTTCCAACAAAAAGGGTGTCAAGAAATTAGACAATGGAGAAGTGTGGAACATATGGCGGAACATATGACAGAGAGTCCTGACTGGTAATTTACTTTCTACTTCACCATTTTTTGTTTCTTTAGTAGTTATTATGGACATTCACTTGGAAAAATACTCGGGGTTAAACTTTCATACATGGAAGGTGAAGATCCAAATGCAACTTATGCATAAAAACTTATGGGGTATAGTAGATGGGAAAGAGAAAACCCCACAGATCCCGCCAAATTAGCAGAATGGCAATGCAGAGATGATAAAGAAAAAGCCATTATTAGCCTTGCTCTCTTTGATTTTGAACTCCATCATGTTGATCTCAATAAATCTTCCAAGGACATGTGGGATAATTTAAATCAATTATTTGGAGTGAAAGCAGTGAACGCAAAGTTTTCCCTAAAACTTCAGTTATATAGATTCAAAATGGAAGAAAGTGTTTCTATGTCTAGCCACATTAATAATCTTTGGTCTCTACTCCGACAACTAGCAAAAAATTCAAAGTTTTGATAGAAGATGAGGATACCAAAGCTATCCTATTAAACAGTCTATCTTCCAAATACAACAATGTTGTTTTTACTCTCAGTCAAATTCAGTCTAAATCTCTAGATGACATGATCACGGCTCTTCTTACAGAGGAAAAATGCATAACTGACGATGCTGTAGAAGGTGATACTCAACAAGTAAGTGCACTTTATTCCACAAACAAAAATTTCACAAGTGATCAGATAAAAATAAACAAGGGCCTAAACAAGAGATTGAATGCCACTATTGTCAGAAGAAAGGTCATACAATGTGGAACTATCATAGCTGAGCAAGAGATGTTCTACAAGGAAATATAAAACACAATGGAGCTAATATTGCTCATATAGAAGATCCACAAGATTCTGACGAGAGTGAGGAAGTTGTTGATGAGATTGGCTTCACATCATCTCTAGTACTGTAAGCAGCAACGAAGGAGGACGAGAGGACAACGGAGGCTGGAGGAAATCCAATGACCTCTTGCAAGCTACAAGTGACAAGGATGCTGATCAGATATTGTGGTGAATAAGGTATTGAGGACCAAATTCCTCAATTTTTGGTTTGTGTTTATTTTAGTTTCTATTTTGTTCCGTGTTCTATTGTTTTGTGATCGGATGTTGAAAATGGATTACTTTGGAGCATAGTTGTTTGCCAATGGTTCTTCATTTTGAATTGATCCTCTGAGTTCCATGCTTCGAAAAGAAGATGGTTCACTTGTGAATACATTCACTTGCAACATGAACCATGTGCAACAAGGTCTAAGTGGCGAGATCCAGTCGATAGCATGTTTCTTGATGTAGTTTCTTTCTCAGTATTCATATTTCACATTATGGGTGAAAACGACTTAGTCAAGGGCAACATCTAGTGGCATTCGACATCAGTGGCTACAACTAAGAACATGATTGCTATGATTCTTAGAAGTGAATGTGGAATATTTGTCAGTATTGTTTGTTGTTTTCCTATGTTGTTTGGTTGTTCAATAAAGTGCAGATGGTGCATAGTTTCCTATTTGGGACCTCCAAACTGAAGAGCGTCATGGGGAGCAGAAAAGCACTAAAAGCAGCACATGGTACTCGCACTAGGTTCATGGTAAACCTATAAAACCACCGAGGTAAAATCCTCTTGGTTCGTGGTCAGCCTGTAAAACCACCGAGGTATCATCCTCTTGGTTCGTGGTAAACCTATAAAACCACCGAGGTGAACAGTCGAAAAGTGCTCCTGTCCCTCTAGGTTTATGGTCAACCTTAGAAAAACCATGTGTATCGAGACCATGTAGGCACATGCTCGTGTGAAGACCCTCTTTGCGGTGTTCTCATTAAGGGGGGGACATCCAGTATCAGGAAATGTATGTTTGTATGAACAATGTAATAAGGGGGGGAATGTTAGCATAACATATTACATTGGTTGGTTAGATGGTTTCTTGTAACCGTTTCTGCAACAACTATATTTCTTTATTTATATCCTTCTCTTTGCTATTTTATAGATATGAATAACAAACAAAATATTTTATGTTCTATAAATAATTCAGCTATATACATCCAATATAAGATATATGATTAAGGCCATAGCATGCCCCTCCCTTTCGAAGCAACATTGTCCCCAATGTTGAGAAGATTTGGATGCTGCTGCAGGAAATTTGTATCCTCCTAAGTTGCATCTTCATTGTCTAGATTTTTGCACTTGATCAAATACTTAGTGATGACCCTTGTCCTCAATTGCTTAATGCGCATTTAAAGGATGCATTCTGTTCTAGGATGATTATGCCCTCTTCATCAAGCTCGAGTAACATTGTTTGGGTTGATATTGTCTGATCCAATTACCTTCTTTAGGTAAGATACATGGAAGACTGGATGAATTTGAGTAGCTGGAGGAAGTTCAAGTTTTTATGCTACATTTCCAATCTTCTATAACACTTGATAAGGACCATAATACTTAGGTGAAAGCTTGTTATCCTTTTTTATTGTTTTAAGGACATTTGCTTATATGGTTGTAAACGCACAAAAACCCAATCACCGACTTCAAAATGTCTTTCACTGCGATGTTGGTCTACTGCTACTTCATGCGGTTTTGTGACATGGCCAAATTCTCCCTGAGACTAGAAAGCACCTCTTGTTGGTGTTGAATATGTTCTTTCACTGCTCGAACCTTTGGTTGGACTCTCAAAGATGAAGTGATAGATGGTGGATGGTACCCATATAATGCTAAGAAATGAGACATTTTAGATGAAGTATGAAAGGAGGTGTTATACCACCATTCTACCAGCAGTAACCATTGGACCCATCTCACTTTCTTATCTGATGTAAAACAATGAAGATATCCCTCTAAGCACTTGTTTACCACCTCTTTTTCCCATCAAACTGGGGATGATAAGAGGAACTACGATCTATTTGTGTGCCCAAGCATGAGAACAAGTCATCTCAAAATACAAGTAAAGATAGGGTCTCGATCACTTACTATAATCTTTGGTGTCCCACGTAGCTTCTGAATTGTATCCCTGAAGGCCGTTGCTACTGTACTCACAATAAATGGATGTGATAAAGCACAAAAATGGGCATATTTGGTGAGTCTATCCACCACCACCATGATTACATTTTTCCTTCTAATTTAGGAAATCCTATGATGAAGTCCATGGACACCTCTTCCCACCTCTGACTAGGAATAAATAGAGGTTGTAAAAGACACGGGGACTTAATTGTTTCACCCTTATTTTGCTGAAAAACCATGCATTCTACCACAAACTTTTGGACATCTCCTTTTAGCCCTTCCTAGAAAAAATCATGCTTGATTCGATGATAAGTCTTTAAGAAGCTAGAATGACCCCCTACTAGAGAAGCATGGAGCTCAGATAGAACCCTATTTTTAAGGATTGAATTCTTACATAGATATAATCTATCTTTATACCATAAAACATCTCCTTTCCATACAAATTTTTCTGACATGCTTGGATCTTGTTGGATATTTTGAATGATATTTTGTGTACCTGGGTCATTTTTCCATTCAGACCTTGCATCCTCTATCCAATTGTAATATAGATATGGCACACAATAATGCCTGGGTAGACTCATCCTTCCGAGATAAAGCATCAACAACTACATTATCTTTCCCTTTCTTGTATATTATCTCAAAATCATACCCCAACATTTTTGAGACCCATTTCTATTGTTCTTCTGATGATAAACATTGCTCTAAGAAGTATTTCAAACTATCATGATTTGTATTTACTTTGAAATGTCGTCCCATTAGATATGGTCTCCATTGCTTCACTGCATGAAGTATTGCTAACATTTCTTTCTCATAAACTAGTTTAGAGATATTCTTACCTTTGAATTGGTAGCTCTTGAAGGCAATGGGTCACCCTTCTTGCATGAGTACTACCCCCATACCATACCTTGAAGCATCACATTCAACAATGAATGTTTTTGAAAAATCTGGGGTGGCTAGAACTGGAGTGGTGCACATGGCCTCCTTCAACTTCTCAAAGGCTATAGTAGCTTGCTCGTTCCAATGGAAAGAGTCCTTCAATAAAGTTTTGATTGGTGCTGCGATGCTGCCATAATTCCTTACAAATCTACAATAATAACCTGTAAGCCCCAAAAATCCTTGGAGATTTTTTAGGGTTTTGGGAACCTTCCATTCAAGCATGGCTTTTATCTTGTTATGATCCACTTTAACACCTTCATAAGAGACAATATGACCTAGATATTCAACCTCCTTTACACCAAAAGAACACTCAAAAGGCTTTGCATAAAGTTGTTGTTGTTCAAGAGTTTCCAACACCTTATTTACATGATGCAGGTGTTCCTCCCATGTTTTCCTATAGATTAATATATCATCAAAGAACAATAAAACAAAATTTCGAAGAAATGTCTTAAAGATGGAATTCATCAAGCTTTGAAATGTAGAGGGTGCATTTGTTAGTCCAAAAGGCATTACCAAGAACTTATAGTGTCCTTCATGTGTCCTGAAGGTTGTTTTATGAATATCTTCATCCCCGATTCTAATATGATGATATCCAGAATGAAGATCAAGTTTTGTAAAGTAAACAACACCATGTAACTCATCTAGCAAATCATCAATTACAGGAATAGGAAACTTATCTTTAACTATGTACTTATTGAGTTCCCTATAATCTGGACACATGCACCAATTGTCATATTTTTCCATACCATCACTACAGGAGAAGAGTAAGCACTCTGACTATGAAGAATAAGTCCTGCTTCTAACATCTTTTGAATTATCTTCTCAATCTCACTATTTTACATATAGGGGTACCTATAAGGTCTGATGTTGGGTGGTTGACTCCCTAGTACTAGCTGGATGGCATGGTCATGGTCTCTTTTCGGAGGTAGGCCCTTGGGCATTTCTCCAAACATTGTTGAGTTCTCATCTATAACTGCTTGCATATCTACAGGTATAAATGTATTGGAATGATGTGCTTCTAATGAACATAGTTGTGCCACAAACCATTCTACACCCTTTCTAAGAAATTTTTTCTCTCGATGAGAACTTACCATCTGTGGGGACTTTTCTCTTAGTCCTTTTAGTTTAAAATTCCTCCCTTCTTACTGAAATTGCATGAACAACTCCTGGAAATTCATTTCAATGGTTCCCAAGGTGGTAAGCCACTTGAATTCCTAACACAATGTCTACTCCTCCCATGGCAATGGCATACATATTGCTAGTTATCAATTAATCTCCCATGGCGAGATTAATGTTATGGAATTTTCCCTGAATAACAACAAATATTTTTCCATCGGCGATCATGACTTGACATTATGGAGCTGGATAAACAAAGCAGTTCAAGCGTACCACCAACTTATGATTGATGAAATTGTGAGTACTTCCCGAATCAATCAACACTGTTACCCTCTGTTTTTGTAAGAAGCCAAATAATTTAAGAGTTTGGGGAGTGCTAATACCGGAAATTACATGGCATGATATTGTTGGCTGGGGATCTCCTAATTCCTCCTCTGGCTCTACCTCTTCATCTTCTTCATTTTCTTCTTCTTCATTAGGTCCCTCAATGTAGAACAACTTCTTTTCAACACACTTATGTCCTGGTCCAAATTTGTTGTCACAATTAAAACATAACCCTTTGGCTCTCTTTTCTTCAATTTGTTGAGGTTTCATTTTTATTGGCTGAGGAATGATGGTGGAAGGGTGCTACGATCTCTGATATTACTAATAGTTTGTTTCCTACTAGAAAGAAATTTTTCCTCTGCCCTATGTGCCATGATCATAGAGTCTAAAACCTTATGAGGATTAAACATACACACCTCAGTCTCAATTTGTTCTTTAAGACCCCCAAGAAATAAGTCATTCAAATTATCTTCAGGAATATTTTCCACCCATAAGGAAAGATTTTGGAATTGATGGATGTAATCTTTGACTATTCTTGTTTTTCTGAGCTTTGCTAATTGACTAAATAATTCTCTGACACACTAGAACTATAGTGCAATTGCAAATCTTCGATGAATACTATCCATGTAACATTGAGGCCACTCTTTTTCCTTTGAGCACATAACCATCGATACCAAATGAATTGGTCAGGTTCGGGATACAACGATGCCATGGTAAGCTTTTGTCTGATGGAATTTAATGAAGATCAAAGAAATTCTCCATCTGGTTAATCTAATTGAGTAGATCCTTACGCATTTCCACTTTTGGAATCATGTTACGGGCTTGCAGAGTGTTTGTATTTGGATTGGTCATGTTTGCAGATCCACCTTGGCTAGTTTGTCTATTACTTTGACCTAAAGATCCACCCTGGTTAATATGAGTATGATTGAGTTGTGGCTGATTAGGAAGGATATTATGACCCATGATATTGTAACTAAATTGGTGAATGAAATCCTCCAATCATTGTCCAATATTTTCTACATATTCTTTGCTGGCCACTCTACCCTCGAGGTTTCGCAAAATCAGTAACTCAAGATAGCTGACCTTATGGTCAGATGAAGTAAACCCTAACCCCGAGGGCTCTGTAGATACCCCTTCTGACTCTAACTCCTCAAATATTATCTCATCCTTATCAGGTGTTTTACCCAGAGTGATGGGATTCTTTTTCCTCTTGTCGAAGGCCCAGCCATGATGCCCCAAAATGGTAAGATTTAAGGATCAAGGTCGAAATTTAGGGTTTGGGATTTCAATAGGAATTCGGCCAAATTTTATAAAACTCAAAGAACAAACTCAAACTAATTTTTAATCTTATTTCTGGAAATGTAAATAACTTTGAAAAATTCCACAAATTGCACCCTAGGTAGCCGAATTATGAAAAAACATAAATCCGTTATAACTTTTGTAAATCAAGTCAAAAATTCTTAAAATTTAGAGGAAGCTTACTTGATTGATTTTGCCACACCACACAAAAAAATTGTAGAAAAATTAGCTACTGATTTTGAGATATGGATGAACCTTCACAATTAGGGTTTGACGCAGTGTTGGCCGAGTTCAAGCTCTGATACCACTTGTAATGTAATTACTTGTATAAATCTGATTATCAGTAGCAATATAACACCAATGAACACAATATTTCAGATAAATGATCTCAATGTGCAAGAAGAATAGCTTAGCCACTTCGAGGGGCAACCTCCAAACCAGACAATAAGACTCAAATGTCTGAATATCATGATGAACTACTACCTACTAACCCCTATATATACTATTCCTATGCTATGGCCAACACCAAGGCCGACCCACTAATGAAAATATAACATATATGAAAGAGATACATAATGATAAGAAGTTATGATAGCCACAAGTCGGCTATATACATCCAATATAAGATATATGATTAAGGGCATAGCAAGTTGTTTTCATAACTCACTTACATTAATATACACACTTATAATAACACACTCACAAATACATAATATGCTAACCTAAATGCACCTCATAACATTCCCCCTCCCTTATTACTAACATGGGGTGAGAAACACTCTCGAGCCGCATAATGACAATTGGCCTTAGTCGTTCGTTTTGTGTCTTATGGGGTCGCTGTAGTTGATTGACAATCATTTGTTTTGCATGAAAAATATACCTTTACCTTCAAATTGGCGAGCTGGATGTTTTATGGTTTGCGTTTGCATTTATCCCAAAATTAATTTCACCGTACTTTCACCCATGCCATCTAAGAGAGGTATGAGAGGCCTATTGTTTCCAAAAGTAATGTGGAATTCATTGCCATCGAGTCCGAGATTGAAGCCATTGAGGGAGATGCTGAATACTTGATCAATACCAATTACTATTTTTAGAGGGAGCTAGCATCGAGAGTGAAGGAATCTTGAATCATTGCCACCGACGTCAAGTTATAAACGCCGAGGGATTTGAGGGATCTAGGAGTCACGTCCATACCGTTTTATGTGTAGAGAGGATTGATCTCGCAGGGTTGGAGACAACTTCACCACTATCGAGTTGCGTCCATGAATCTGAGCAAGGATTTCAAGAGTGCTCAATCGAATAGGGGCAGATTACGGTATAAGAGCTCACAGTTTTCATTATTATATCAGATTTCTATTAAAGAAAGGATGCATTTATAGATCGGTTGGAGAAATACTGCTATGAACTTAGAGAGCGTGTGAGAATAATTGAGGCATAATGAATTTTAGATTTCCATGAGGGATTTTGAACTCGCTAGATCTGTAGTCAAACGTGTTGACCCGAGCCTTGGTCACCAGTGAGTCGAATCCATGGAACAAAAGAATACACAAAATTTTGCATGAGGATATCGCAGAGATGATCCAAATTTGTTCACAGTCTTGAAACAACAGCTTGCTGATTTAGTCAGTAGGCGGGATCAAAGGTCGTAATCAAAACATTAACCACCTTGTTCATTTTCTAAATTCGTGCCAGATTAGAGGGAAAGATACAAAATCAGAAGATAGCATATAATGTATAGGATTTAGATTAAAGCTAGTACTTCAAATAAGCAAATGCAAATGTGGGTTTGTTGGTCGATCTAGATCTAAGTTGATTCAGAGGAGACTGCAAATCTGAAAACCAGAAAACCTCGAAACCGCTGTAGGAAATGGTTAAACTAACATGGGCACAGACAAACAATGAAAACAACGAATAGATCTAATACAAAACTAGGGCCAATTTTTTTAAAGCATGAACACAAATGGATGAAATACTATGGAGAGAATGAACAAGATGGAAAGGATTAGATAATGCAAGTGAATAGTGGATGTCAATGGGTTTGCTGTGAGGTTCATGGTATCCGCTAGTACCATTGAAAAATATGCAAGAAGGATGAACGCTACAAACTCCATATTTCATGCGAGTTACGTGGTATTCGCTAGTCCCTTATTTGCACTTCTTGACTTCATAAAAATAGAAGACACATAGACAATGGAAAACGGGTTTGCACGAGGTCCGCTCTGCTTGCCCATTTCCATTACCTAACTTGACAAACAAACCATGAGTGGGGTGAAAATCAAAGAGGCCTCATACAAAAACCAGCTCTGATACCAAATGTGGGGAAAACCCCAAATTTGGAGACGAACATAATCTCAATAATCAATTCAATTCAACATAATACTATTACAAATTTTACAAATACATAGAGCTAGTTATTCTAACTATTAACAAGAATCTAGGATAGTTGAACATTCTAACCACCTAGATTCTCTCCTATCTTTCAACATCCCTAAAATCTCTCACACAAATCTTTTCCTAAAATATTTTCTCTCCACCTAGATTCTCTCCTAACCTAGGATGTTTGCAATGTAATCCTCTGCTTCAATTCCTAAAATCTTTTACGTAATTCTTATATCTAAATAAATGATTTGAAATCTCCCTTCATAATATTTGTGATATCTATGCACACTTTGTAGAAATATTGAATAAAATTCTTATAGAATATTTATAGTCCATTAAAAATGCATTCCTTGGTCACATTCTTCACCGACGGTCATTCTATTATTACGCCAAACTCTTATGGGTCCATCCAAATCCATTCCTTGGATATCAATAAACCCAAGTATATTTTCTCTTCGTGCATAAATATCCAATTCTTTATGTTCAAAACCAACTTTTCTTCTTTCATCTGCATCCACAAATGATCCCACCAAATGTTTCCAGGTGATAATTTTAGTGGCAAATATTTGTTAATTCTCTAATATTCTAATTTTTAAATTTTGAAATTAGAATTTTTTTGGGAAGGGAGTAGGCCTAGGTCGCAAAAAATTTTCTAGGTACAAGACTATTTTAAGATTTATTCTCCATCCTCACACTTTGTTAACTTCTCTATAAGATATGTAGTCACGAGTTAATACCATTAACATAAAGCAAAGAACCGATACAATCCTACATACATTTTGTAGAATCACACATAGTAGAATAAACTCCTTGGGAAATTTAGCAGAAGATGCCAAAAGTCCCATTGATGAGATGTTGATGCATATTTTACACATTCCTTTTCCTACTCTTTTCTTTCTTCAAATTCCTTCTAGAGACTTATCCTAAGCCCATTCAAAATCAAATTCAAACTCTTGTCTTTAATGGCGTCTAACAAGCATAGGTTATGATTTCTTACCTACCCGTGTCATTGTCATTCAAATTTGTGGCCGAGTATTGAGAAGACCCTTCTCGGACATCTTAGTGAGTTGATTAGTTAGTTTTTCCTTGTTCACCACATGTACTTGACAACGATTGAAAAGGTGAGGAAAATCTGGTTATCCCATCTAGCGCATGAGCTGACCCGCACGAATAAAACAAAAGGAAATCCCAACAACTACGAAATAGGAAGATTCTGGAAGACGTATTACAAGCCAATGGGTATGGAATAGGAAGATTTCTTGAAAATATACAAACTTGGAAGATTTAATACTAGCAATTGCAAATGAGTTGCAAGTTACGCCGGAGAGGGCTTGAACTTTATGTGTATAATATGGTTTGGATGTAAAATATATTTTGCTAAATAGTTCACATGTCTTTATGTAAGGTTCCACATTCTGCATACATGTCTATCAAAACATTTGCAACTATATCTAACAAAATTCCTCTATATTTTGGCACAGGTTGGGAGTACTTTGGAAAATTTAAACTAATTGGGTTGGAGCCCTGTTTGTTGCATATGGTGAAACAAGGCGAGGAGTATGTTGGCAAATGTAAACAGGAAACCACTCTCTGTGCCTGAGTGGTGCAAGCGGTTGCAAAAGCTGACGAATATGTACAACGGGAGTAGAATCGGATGGATAAGAACACAAAGATGGAAGCCTCGTTTATAAGAAGCGTGGAGATGCTCTTCCGCTACAACATCTTGGGTATCATTGGCAGGTTTCTTAATCTCATCTACCCACCAAACATAAAATTCCCTAGAGATATGTCATCTCATGGAATGAAGTGATTGAAGGATACTGACAAAATGGGATTGTTGTCTACGCTTTGGGAACATTTAAATGCCAAAATATGAACTTTTGTAAATAAACGCCAAGTGTTCAACCAAATGATACAACATGTTATCTTTTAAATGAATATCATAATTGTATCTTATAGAAGACATGGTCATCGTCAAGAGACATTGTGGCCCATAACAAAATACGAGGTTTATAGCAACGTACGGACATCCATCAAGGCATAGTAGGCAATGTTTTTTTGTTGGAAGTTACTATATTGTCCTCTCCCCATCACACAAACTTAAAATAGAAAAATTACAACTCCAATAAACTAAACATTGTTATCCTCTCCGGCGTAAATTGCAACTCATTTAGAATTGCATCGGATTCTTCAGAAAGTAATTGAATGCCAGAGAAAATTCTTTGGCTCTTAATTAACATTGCTTCTTCACACGATCTGACAAAAATTTCTAGGTGGATACATGATCTCCAAAGATTTGGTTATGTTTTTTGTTAGATGGAATCATTGAAATAGTCTCCCATGGCCCTGAATGTCTAGTGTGCACCATCTGTGAGAGCCCTTTTGAAAGGGGCTAACGATCAAACTACCACATATCCTTAAAATCTGGTCTTTTTGGGACAAGGCTCTTCGAGACACATAATGCCTTCCCTTCCAAAGTTTCTCAAGTGGCTCGCAAAAAATAGAACTCGTATTGTTATGCAAGACAACGCTACGGGGTCATATGCCACAACCCTAGCAGAACTGGCCCAGTCTGTGAATTCCCTAGATGCTATCAGTAGAGACAATTATACATTAAATTTTCTCTACATTCTTTTTGACAAGAAAAGGATTGACCTGATTGGTGAGATTTTCAAAGAGTTTGAGACTGTCTACAACAAACTGACCGACACAGAGTTGGCAGTTGTGTCTTCTGTAGTCAAGCTTGAGAATCAGATTTCTCTTGGTCCTTCACAAAATCAATGCAATGTTTTTTGTCGATTTAAGTCATATCTTCTGCTAGAGTGTTTCCATAATGGCTTGCAGAAATCTGTTAGGCCACAATTCATCTATTGTTGCCCTGCACTCTTCCTCTGACAGAGGAGTTCGGGATTCTTCTACATGAGCGACACCTCTGTCAATAATAACCTGATAATGAATATATGCAATTCAAAATTTAGAATTTAGTATAAAATATAACAAGGTATGGGCAGGGAAAGGTCCTCAGTCCTCGTCCGTATATTGAAGTCTCTCGATGACTATGTGTCAAAGCAAGCAAGCATCATGAACTTTGACAAAAATGCAGAGCTGGCTTCAGAAGAAGATACTGAAGGCAAGTACATATAATGATTGCATACTATCGCCAGGGATGCAGAATTAGTCCTAATGGAAGGTCAGAAATAGGGCACACTCTACAAGATGCATCACCGTTAGGGAGGAAGTTTGACCGCATGATGTTATGATTAACATATGATGTATTTACATGCTTTCGGTTGAATTGGTTAGTTGCTAAATACTGATACAATGTTGTAAGTCCTAAAATGATGTCTGTTTCGGGCATCTTGACAAGCCCATTTGGGTAAGGAAGTTTGTTCTGCATATGTCTCGAGGAAGAAAAGGATAAATATTATCAGTTGTTGAAAGATTACATATTGTTTCTTATCTTAAGATCCATTCGCAGCAGAGTCATATGTTATTATCATTGTTATTAAACTACTTTCAGTATTTACTTTGTTTATCCAGGAAAAAAAAGACAATAGTTTTGCGAGCAACCCAATTGAATGGGCAAGAAGTCGATAAGGTGAGTTACTTGATATTATTTACAACTATAGTTGCAGACTACATAAAGCATTTGCATATTAATGATTGCAATGTTTAGCTAATATGCAATAGTCAAGCAAGAGTGGCCTGATATGTCAAATGAATGCCATCTATCAACGAAAATTTACACAAACCCTACAACTATACGGAGGTCTTCATGTATTCATGTTTAATTCAAATAAACTACTCCACAAAATGCTACCACTCATGATATAAGATTTGCAAATGTATATGTACGAATTTGTAACAAATCTAAATGTAGAGATATAACCTTTAAATGAAATAGTTCATTTATATTTCTACACTTACAAAAACAATCACACCCTCAACAACATCTACTACAAAAGTAATAACTATCCCTCTAAAACAAATAACATATACAATTCGGCGTTCACATTGCATTGTACACATGCGATTGCCTGTAATAAAAGTATTAACTTTATGTTATTAAAATATAAATTTATGAAATCCTAAAATCAAATACTCAATAATAAAACTATTACGTTTTTTTTTATTAAAATATAAAATTATAAACTCATAAAAACAAATAAGACTCTAAATAATAGAAGTATGAACTTATTATAATCAAATAAAATAATTAAAAAACATTATAATATATATCGATAGGTCACAGTTCTTCACGGCTGCGTGACTTCTTTTCTCAGTTTTGAACTGCGATTTTCTTAACGGTGGTTTTACGCATAACAGTTTTCTAATTCACATATTTTCTTAATCACAGCTTCACATAATTTCCTAGAAGATTCCACATTCATGGATTCACGGCAGGGTTTAATAGGGCGAACTTAAAATGGGGGCACACAGGAGATAAAATGCAATAAAACAGAAGTTCCGTAAGTAAAATAATTAATAAAGTGACAGGATGTTATTTTTTGCAAAAACCATAGAAACAAATTAATAACAGATTTTAACAAATTATAGAATGATTTTTTCACGATATTTGTGGTTGTGATTCACAATTCAAATTGTACAAATTTGTTCGCAAATTGTAACTAATTTTTGTGATGTGGGTTTAGATCCGGTGAAATTCGAATTCCAAGCTTAAAATGCGGCGAATGCGGCACAGAAGCACAAAGTCTTCTCTCGAACAAGATTATGTTCTAGCACAAAGACCATCCACAAGAGTTAGCAAAACAAAATTTGTTAAAGCCAAGGGTTAGCAATCCTTCAAGCTGTTCAAATCAGGTGGTGCCGAAGTTGCCTTCTTCGAAACTCGGTCTGCCAGTTCCTGGAAACATTTGACAATAGACCGCTGGAGACACCAGAAAATTCTGTGAGAATACAGTGGCTCTTTTTTGTCTGGAAGCCTCTCAATCCATTCATCTACAGTGCTGCCGCCGCCTCCACTCTCACAGGAAGCTGAAGCGTTGGCTTTAGCACATGTGGCTCTTCTTCTTAACTGCCCAAAACAACTAATGAAACCCACTTTCAGAGGATTTCTACATTGTGTACTGTGCCTTGAGAATGTGGAGGTGGGTCGAAATATTGGAACGCTGGTTAAAACCAGAGCAGGCATCTTCGCAAAAGAATTGGTCCCAAAATCATACCAGGAACAATCATACTTATCAATTAGGAACATAAAAATGGGTATTCGTTAAAACATCAAACTTAATAAAAGAATTATTATTTTTTAGAAGAGTGGGTAATACATATCTTCTTCCATTGACAATAAAAAGGGACAATCATCAAAACATGTCAACACAAATAAGATACATAATATCGAAGTCTTTTAGTAGGAGTCTCAATTGATCCAAACCAAATAGTAGCGAAGTAGGATATTGGCAAAACTCTATGAGGAACAAATCTCTTTGAATGAAATATGAGTGCATTAAAGCAACAAAAGAAGAGCATGTTATCAAATTTGAACATAGAGGTGAAGAAGAAATTGCTACCCTAACGAATTGGGGCTTGATTTACAAATTCATCGGTTGAGGGCCTCATGAAAAGAACTGCGAACTTGGTTAACAAAGCAATGGGAGTTGAAAAGGCAAATTGATATTTGCCTTGGTTCATGAGGGTTTTTCATTATTATTTTTTTCAATCAAGTAGGACAAAGCTAATATATTTGAACACAAAACTTGGTTCTTTGGAAGATCTGAGTTATTTATGATTCCATGGAGCCGTAAGTTTCAATTTCTCTCAGGAGGAACCAACGGTTGCACCAAATTTGGTAAGACGTTTACTTGTATAAAACATATTGTTTGTACCCGGATATGTGTTCAAATGAATATAAACAAGCCATTTGTTAGAAGGGTATGGTTAAAATCTCTTGATAGAAAATTGTTTGAACAATCGTTGGTCTATGAAAACCTTCCTTTTTGTTATATATGGTATCACAACTATAGATATTTAGCTCAAAATGCCCCTTAACGCTAACAAAGAAAATGATGTTATTACTAAAAAGAGAGAAAGATAAGAAAAAATTCAATTTGTTAACAAACAAAATCCCAAGCAACATTTTCCGGCCAACCCTTTCCGGCTACCCACTTTGCTCTTTTACATGAACAATACCCTACAAAAACTTACACATCAAGAGCATGTGGGCATACATATGATAATAGGTAACAATCCAAACAAAATTATAAACTATAAAATATGTCATATTTGTTTTTACTTGCAACAAACAAATTATAATAACCTTTATTGTGTGTGTGAAATGTATGTTAATTGTAAAAAAAATTGACAATGAGAAAAAACATTAGATTTAAGCATCCTTAAATATTGACGAACTCGGCTTAATCTCCCCCTTCAAAATTGTTGCCGTGGTGAGTGGTTTCCTTATGTATTATTCCAACGCCACTGCATAACTGTAAAATATCAGGGTTAGTCCCATACCATAGCATAACTGCAAAATATACAGGAACAACAGTGAGTAAACTGTCCATTAGTCTTCGGTGCCCTTAGAAAGGGAGTAACGGAACACTACTCAATAATCATCAGTACTGAAAAACAATGATACCTGAACAATTTTAAAGTTAAATAAGACCATTTAAGTCACTCGGATGTAGCCGCTACAAGCGTATACAGTTAATAAGAGCAATCACTCAATTTATCGACTTGATTATTATAACCCAACTGTACATTCCTTTTTGCTTACGAATAAATAGAATTATGAAAAAGCAAAGCAGACTACATACCTCCGTAAAACCAAGTCGAATACATTAGGTGTAACATGTAGGAATAGACATCATACGACTCATTCACCAGTAGCCAAATTTGCCTATCACATATTATAAAATAATAATAATTTGATATACAAGTTTTGCAAAGTTGAATAGGCTTATGTAGCGTAGGTTTTCCTAAACCCTCCTATTCTCGCAATCAAGCTATGTATGTTTCCTATATAACCCAGTGCATAGAAGCTAAAAAAATCTATAAAATTAGATGCTTTGAAATGAAGTCTAATTTTATGGGTTTTTTTCCCAAGTATTAGTGTTACTTACAGGCCTTATAATTACAGTCTTATAATTACATCCAAAGCTAATAGTTACTTAAATTTAAGTACGGTTTGTATAAAAATATTGGGCATGTGTAATTGTAGTTATATATAGAAAAATAATTTAGGTACTATTTCTTAAATGGAAATTTTGGTTGAGCATAAATAGGTAATGAGTTGTGATTGGATGTTTTTAGAAAAAAATTTGGGTTTAAAGGTTCAATTTTTTTCCGGCCTTCTTGAGTTGAGTGCCAACATTAGAGAGGTAGTGTCGGCTTCATTTCTTATTATGATATCTAAGTCCTTACACTCATTAAATATTACCTCGACCGATCTTCAAAAACTTTGGCTTGTGATTCTTTCTAAAATATTTCTAATACATTAAAAAAACTTATCTATCGAGACAGTTCAATATCACATTAACAAAACTTGAACTCGCGACACTGCCTTCTATAAGACCAACGACCAACCACGCTTTAATTCATCTCAAATTTTGTAAAATCTTAGAGAATTGAGGCAAGTTCAAAAGAAAAAAAAAAAAGTCCAGAAAACAAAAATAATGCAGTAAAATTGCTTACTCGTTGTTCTCTGGTTAGATTGTGAGCTTCCATGTCTCGAGCATCCATCATCTTGAGCGTTGGGACGTCGTCCCATCCTTCCGAAACGAGATACTTCACAGCCTCCTCCTTCAGCGCCATTTCCGACAAAATCTTCGATCGAATATGAAGCCATTGCTTTCAATGAAAGACAAAAGGAAAAAATCGAGCCTGAGTTTGCTTGAACCCTCAAAAACAAATAGTTCGCGACTCAGGGGTGGATGACGATAATAATTTGTAGCCAACATCACCTACGATAATTTTTTCTTGTTTCCACCTTTAAATGTTGCGTGTAAGAGCGTGTTTGAAGGAGTCTTCGACATCCGGTTCCTTTATTCGAGTCGAATGCTTCCGTTTAAACTTTATGTGGAAAGTAATTTTACTTGTAGCAAAAATCTAAAATTTGTCAAACTTTATGTGGAAAGTAATTTTACTGTAGCAAAAAATCTAAAAAAAATCTACTAAAAAAAATCTAAAATCCGGCAACCTGTAAAGTTAAGCCACCGGAATTTGACACTTTCCAGCAATGCCTTCTTCAAAGTAAACGCCTCCGGCGAATAATGTATAAGCTTTAAATTAAATCTTGTACATCGATAAGAAAATGCAAATGTCGGTTTGTTGGTCGATCTAAATCTAATTTAATTCGGATGTCCTCTACACATGTCCTCCAAATAGCGAGCCTTGAGCGTTGTAAAATTGTTAGGCTTAGGGCCTCGCCACCTGTTTCCGCACATGATTCTTACACAAAAGCAGAGTCCACTTTGAAAAACAATATTCTATATCAATATTTTATTACACAAAAGTCTCGTCTCTAACAGATTTTAATTTCCAAAGTACATAGGGGAGAGGACCCGGTTGTGGTGCAGGGTCCAGTAGTGGAGATAGTAGGTGAAAAGACATTCACCTTTTTAATAACCTATTTTGAATGATATATGAAGTTAATACAACCTAACTGTATTGTATTGTATCATTATTATTTAAACATGGAAGCATGAAATGTTGAATAAGACAGTTTTAAAATTGGTCAATATTCTCTTATTCATTGATAGAACTAAAAATATATATTAATTTATATACAAGTGTACAAAAACCAAGTCTATGCAGTCAACTATTCATTAAGTAATATTTTCATTGTATGTACATCATATCTATTACAGTCACTTCAACAAGTCATTTCTCAAGACTTTCTAAACCAGATCTCAAATATAATGCACTATTTTTGATGTAAGAGTCTTCAATCCCAAGTAAACACCTGCATAACAATAAATGAAATTATGGTCAGGCTCACCTTTCATAGTGTTTAAAAACTCAGTACCATATGAACAATAAATTGTGTAACCAGCTACATAAAATAATAAAAATGACCAACTAAAATATTATCCATTGGATTAAATCCCAATAAATCTCAACCATTCGATTGAACTATCATATTGAATCCATGTCAACTAACATCAACCAATCAGAATTTAGGATGATAGAATAAAAGCTGAAGGATGGATTACAATTCCATTTGTTCCTACAGTTTTCATCTCTCAAAGTTGAAGAAGTGAGGAGCAGTGCAGTTCAGGTAAGACACTTATGAATTACAAACTATTTCATAATTCAAGCCCTCAATTTATTTTATCAGTGTTTGCATATTGCAGCAGAGTTGTATATGCCAATTGCATTTGCTTTAAATTTTCTTAAGTCTTTTCAACAAATCTAATTTGTGCATATCCTGCAATCATGGCATTCTATGAGACCACATTTCTTTGAGGAATTCTATCAAACAGTTCACCTACGTTTCCAACAAAAGCATTTTCTGCATATCCTACAGTCATTGGGGTCCAGAAGAACATATTTCTTTGTGGTATTCCATCAAACACTTCACGTGCTTTGTCCATGTTCCTGCATTTTGAATACATGTTTACCAGGGCAGTTGCAACTCCAGCATCTGACACAATTTCTCTATTTCTTTTTGCTTTAATGAATGTTCATACCCTGTTTCAAACCTCCCGTTTTGCACAGGCTGGAAGTACTCTGCCAAATGTAAACTGATCGGGTTGGGGACCAGTTTGTTGTACATGGTGAAACAGTGGGACTGCCTAATCAGGATACCCATATCTTCTGTACGTTGCAAAATCATATGCCATGACAGTGCGTGCAAACAGCAAATACACTTCTTTGGGAACATATATTCTTCTTCTCTAGTGTATAGTCATCACTGCTATATAGGCATAAGTTTAATTGTATACATAAAAAGATGGAAAGTATTCTAATTACATGTGCAAAATTTATATTGAAAACATAACTTTAAATTGAAAACAGTGTTGTATATTCCATCAGTGTTGTATGTGCACACTATAGTAAATTCTGAAGTTCTTATTATGCTAAGTAAATTCTGAAATACAATATGCAACACAGCTAGAATGTACAACACTACTGGAATATACAACTCTGTTGGAATATGACCACATCAGCGTTCTATAGTCCAGCAGTGTTGTATATTGCATTTCTGAATTCACTATATTGTTCATTTTTTCCAGATATCTCATTCTCTAGTTGAAAAGTATTTTTTCCAATCATCACTGTGATATTAGCATAAGTTTGATTGTATACATAGAAATTTGGAAAGTATTATGATCACATGTGAAAGATTTATATGGAAGGAAAAAATAACTGGCGATGCTCGAGTTTGTCAACTTTTCGTTAGAAATATGGAAGGAAAATTTTTAGTTCTATCAATGAATCTTTGGAAAATTGACCAATTTTAAAAGCTGTCTTATTCAACATTTCATGCTTCCATGTTTAAATCACGGGGGTTCACTAAACTAGGTGGTATCCTACCACGTCCGTTCATATTGGGGGATTAAAAATCACCAAAAAAAGGGTCAATATACCGGTATGCTATGCGGGTGGAAGGGTTTAGTTTTTCCAGTATGGTGGATTAGGTATTGGGGGGGGATAGGTACGTCGGCGCGAGCTAGGAGGAGAGGCAGGGTCGGCGCGAGCTGGGAGGAGAGGCAGGGTCTGCGTGAGCTTGGAGAGCTGGGAGGAGAGGCAGAGGGAGCGGGTTTCTCAGAGGCAGGCGGCAGGAGCGGGTGTCTGTGGGTGCGTCGTATCCAGGAGCACGCAGGAGTCGTCTCAAATCTGTATTCCTGCCAAATCTGACGGGTATTGTGGAGGCAAGTCATCTGCCTATAACCCATCTGCATTGTTTCTTGAAAACTGGATATGTCTTGCAGTATGAAGTCTTTGGCACGCAGTCTTTGGCACACAGTCTCATTTTTCATTGAATCCAGTTGCTTAATGATTCTGATTAGGATATTCTAGGTGGGTTCTCAAATTGGGTCTGTTTTTATTCTCTCTCTTTTTATTTGCGTATACTCTCTTGTTTGAACATTATGTTGTTTGAAGATTCATGTTTTTGGCCAAAACTATTCGAGTCTCTAGGCTGCAAAGTCTCAGTTGGCACTTTGGTCACAGTTCATAAATATTTCTTGTGTTATCTTAATCCTGTACTCAAAAGAAATGTGTTTAAAATCAGATCACTGTATAGTCAACTTTGGCTTGACCTGATATCTTTCCTTGGTTTTGGGTTTATTCTGGATCCATTGTCCATGTCCATGTCCATGTGTTACAGGTCTTCCCTGCATTGGGTGCCAGTGGTACCTCACTAGATAAGCTTCTTGTCATTAATGATATCTTCTTTAGTGTATGTCTAGCTATTTGTTGATAAGCTACGTGATGTCTGTAATAGGTTGTTATTTGAATTAGATTTATGTCAAGCTATCCATCATTGCAATAAACTCTTTCCTTGACTAAGGACTGTGAAGGTGAACAAGATATAGGATACTTGTTTTTATCCATTGGCACATTATCATGGCTACTCGTTTCTTCCTCTTATGCTTATCTCGTATGGGTGAAGGGGTGTGATTGAAGATTGTTTAAAGAATTGTGCATAGAAATTTAAAATCAGTATCACGGAAAAGCCTATTTTAATATAAACTCATTGGTCAATGGAATCTCTCCTTGTCAATTTTTGAAAATGGATAATCTAATAAGTTTGCTAGAGTGAAATTGGTATTGTATTGAATTTCTTTATATGCCCTATAATCATGCCCTTGAGCTCAAAGACAACGATAATTTTTCAAGATTAAATCAGTCAACCTAGTTTGAAAAGTTAACAGAATACTTCCTTACGGATTAGAACATTAAATAGTATATGCTTGTCATTTACGTAGAGAGAATTGTTCACAGATATGCATGAGACATTCATATGTGCTATGCACACATTAAATTGTATGCTTTTGGTGGAAGACAACTGTGAAGATTGTACGTATGGATGCCTTGAATGATTGTACTCCAGATTCATTTGGTAGAAGATTGAAGGAGTCACATACAATAATGTTTTACAAATAGAGAAGATTGAAGGAATCAAGTGCAAGAATATTTTAAAGATGGCGAAGATTGAAGGAATAAAGTAAAAAAGCATTTGCAGATAGAATGGTAATTGATGAGTTGGATGGCATTGACAAGATGAAGAAGGTGAGCTATATTAACAATATTGTAGGTTAAAGTGTTCAAGATTCCACAATCCATAATGTCAAGAAACCACAACTTCTAGATTGATTGTGTAAAATGCTTGAAAATATCAATGTTACAAACCACACTTTTTGAATCATCATCATATTGATTGCATGTGTCTGCCCTTATATTAGGATAACAAGTAGACCATTTCAACAATGGTTAAAGGAGCACCCTTCTGATATCCACTGAGATTGCATTAAAATCTCAGGTCTAGCAGAACACTCTCATAGGACATCCTAGGGCATATGTATGGAAAAGGCTAAAATTTTAGAGAGGAAGGAACACTACATGTAAAGAAAGGTATAGAAGCTATCGAGATTAGCAAGTATCCAAACAATCTCAATCGAGATGATGAACTTGACCTTAGCGACACATGGAGACCCATCATTCATCTACTCAAGCCTCCTGGTTGATTTCATTAATAATTGTAGGCAAGAATAATAACATATCTTTTATTTATTTAATATTGGATAGCGACATTAATTATTGGTGGTGCGGACGATTGTTGATCCATACAAGTTGCTATAAATTAATTTGGTTTAATTATATAAGAAACACTTTTCTGCTTTCGTATCAATTAATCATCCTAAAGATGAACCTCAATGTGTGGTTCAAATTGTCGATCCTTTGAATCAACTTACACAATTAAATTATTAATTTGAAAGTCATAATTCCTTGACATTTCAGGTGTCGATATAAAAGCAAGAAAGAATAGAAATGATAGTTTGAGCATGGGAAAACACAATGTAGGTCAAGGTTTAGTAGTGACCAGCCCAAATGCAAGAGTATTTGACCAAATATATCAACATGAAGGATTAAAAACATTATGTATGAAGTCAATGTAACTTGAACCAATATATCAGAAAAAAGTAGGGTATTGAATCAAAAAACATAAAATGTAAGGAAAAGATCAGTTCATGATGAGAAGGGGATATATATGAGATCAAAGTAGATGACAACACCTAGATCCCCCTTCCATTTCCCTTAAACCTGTTAAGGTACAGAGAAGAAATTTGAAAACCATTGTTCACTTGAGAGGACCATTGACAAGTCTGAGGAACATGTAATATAAGTGAAGGCTCTCAGAAATTGCTACAGAATTAAGAATGATCTTTAATCACATAAAGGAAGAAAGAACTAAACAAAATGATGAAGAGGAATACATAATTTTATTTACGAAATAAACAGGCAGCAAAGCCAAGACTTGTCAACATACTCAAGTAAGATGGAGACTGCTTTTTAGAAGCAATACAAGACATTATTTTCCTACAAGTAACTCATGACTAAACGTCAGGGGACAAACCTCAGATTTGAACGGATATGATGTTTTATATGATATTTTCAGTACAAGAAAACATCATATCCATTTCTCCCGGTATAAGAGCACTAAACCCTCGGGTGCAAACATGTCTTGTCAATTGGGAAAAGAAATCAGTCATGTCAAAATGTGCTTCCTTCATCAGGACCCAGAGAGGATGACTTGCTGAATATGCTACCTCATATGCAAAAGAAGTATGTTTTGAGAAAAGAGAATGCATGCAAAGTAGTGTCTGAAATAAAGTAAACCCATAGAAGAGATGATCGGAAAATTGATGGGATAATTGCCAAAGAGGAGTTCCACTACTCTTGTGCACTACTCTTGTTCCACTGCCAAACTGATGGTGCCGTAAGACATTGCAGTAATCTTTCTGGATTGTGCAGGGCTGGTGTCGGAATTGCTTGCAGAGACCATGCATCTCTTTCAGTAGATATCTCTCAATAGAGCACAGGTCACGACCAATCAAAAGATCCTCTATAATGGAATTTCTCAATTTACTTAGTTGACGAACATCTCCGTTCTTCAGTATGAAAGATAAGAAGCCAATATTTCTTTCTAGATTAACTAACCTTGCTGGAATCACAGATCCCAGCCAAGTTTCTATGTTTGAACTCTTATGATCCATGACTTCCACGGTCCCCAGATCTCTTTACCATCACTGGAAAGCCTTAGCAATAACCTATCTCCTGAAAATATCAAACCTTCCTTCTGATTCTCTTGGAAGAATATTCCTTTGTCTTCACCGGCTATTGGGTCTGAGAACATAAGTACAACTTTTTCTCTGTATATTATGGGCCCTATCGGCTTCTCTGGCCTTCCAATTGTAAATTTAAAAATCCTATTGCCAGCAGTAAGCATGATCTCTGACCCAACAAACAATGGCTTAAGATTTTTCTCCATGTTTGAAAAAGCCAAACACAATTCCTGGTGCAGTTGATCCAGCTTATCTATGCAACAATAGGACTCTTGTTCAATGCTGGATGTGCTACATCCCAAAGGGAAACTGGCAGTGTTCGGGCATGACTTTCCGGCACCTCTCTTGCACATTGAGTCCCGCAAATAAACAATGTTGGGGCAGAACTTGGGTAGATTTTTCAGAAAACATGAAATGACACGTTCTTGATTGCCTTCTAGTTCTGAGAATGATGTTTTTTTCCTATTCTCTTGCATTTGAACAATGCGATTTTCCTTCCACTTGCAGTAATCGTCATACTCTGATGGCTGGACAATTTTTAGAAGGCACATGAAATCTTTGTTGCTCGGCATGTTGAAGTCAACATCAGATGACTTCGTCCAGTTCTCTAGTAAATTTTTAAGCATTTCTGAATTAGTCGTTAATTCCTCACGTCTGCTTGCTTTTGAAACATTCAGGGCCGAATTAAGGGTTCCGAGCGCCCTAAGCAGTACTCGGAGCGTGCGCCCGCCTCCCACCTGGGACCAACAACCCACGTATATGTGAATGTTTTTAAAACAATTATAGACTCATTATTGCAACCATGTCTGTTATTAAAAACACTCATTATTACAACCATGGATGCTATTAAAAACACCTCAGGACAGAAATAAAAAGCACTATTTAAAACCAAACATGTGAAATTGTTATCTTGACAATGAGGGATTTGAATTTTGAAGCATCAAATTTTTAGATCCTCTCACAATTTTCTGAAGGACAGAAAATCTTACCTAAATGTCCTCCATAAGCTGCAGCATTCAAACATGTTTGACGGTTCTCCCTGGGCCAGAAAACTAGAAACAACGGTGTGGCTGCTAACAACAACAACTTGGCTGAATCCACGTGACCATGCTCTGAATCTATTATCAATGGCGTCTCTCCAAACCGACAGTGCTGCACAACAACATACTTGTTGTGTTTAAGAAGAATCCCGACTACCTCTTGATTACCCTTCTTGGCAGCCTCGTGTAATGGCGTATTCTTATCGTGATTACGAGCCCCACCAATAGGGAAGGCCACTTAAGCTCTTAGCGTTATGAAGAATCCATTTAACGAGCTCCACATGGCCTTCCCTTGCAGCAATGTGGAGGACTGTGTTCCCCTCAAATGTAACCTGGGTAATATAGCTCCCAATTGCATTCTGACTGTGTAAATCTCAAAGGATCTTCAGATTGCCCCTTTTGACAGCGATGAAGAGATCTCTTCAAACATTGTAGTCTCTTGTCGAAGAACACAATGATAAAACCCTTCGAGAAGATATAGTTGTCACTTCTACCGTAGATCATTGTAGGTGGTAGGATCTCGTATGTCTCTGTTTGGACATTTTCGGGTCTGACATGTCCGTTGCTTGTTCTTGAAATTCTGTTACACTCATAACCATAATATGTCAATATTTGAATATTATAACATCTTTTAAGATTTCGCGGCCATGCGCAACAATTCTAATTTCCAAGGTGGGGTGCGCACATGGAAAATTCAAAACTGGAGTCCACCACATGGGCTCCAATAATTGGAGGGAAATACATTGTAAAAAATATTAATTAAAAACTTTATAAGTGCATTTAATAGAACAGTCTGTGGTCCTTATCTCCCAGCAATGAAATTCTGTATTACTGTCCATTCTGTACATATGGTGTTTGTGGCTGCACATTCCAAATTGGATGGATAAGAATGCAGAGTTGTACATTATATTTTTCCAGAATTAGCGTCTCTAACAATTCAGATTGAAGGAAACATTATCTATTCACAAATAATTGGAGATTCTGCCTAACAAATATCTCCATAAATGTTGAAGCCATATAAAAGTAGTATCTCTCCATTGCATATTTTGTTTGATAAATATTTGCCTAGAAGGCCTGTAAAAATTGAGAATGTATTTGGCTTATTCAGTTCAAAGTACAAACCATTAATATGTGTAATTTGAAGTCTCTTTTTCTTTACTTTCTATCTATTTTTGTTACAATAATTAAAATTTGTATAGTAATGTGAAGGGTCTTATGTAGCTGCATTTTTGTGTTAAATTTATAAATCTTCATGACATACATTTTCCTTTTAAATTGAATTGAAATAAACAAAACATATACTTTAGAAATGATATTGTAAACATGTCCCAACTATTGAGAGTTATGTAGTGGTATTATTCTTGAAATCATGAATTCAGGGATTCTTCATACGCCACACTCCTCCTTCCACCCTAAACTGCTCCACATACCCTACACCCAATATATATTTAACAAACTTTATATTTTAACCTCTTATCCTCCTTATTATATTTTGAATAACATTTAAAACTCATATATGAACTCCCGTGATAGGTAACAACCTCTCATATTCATATTCCAATAGATGGCCAACATCAATTCATTTTAATCACTGAATATTTCTTTCTAACAAAATATGCAGGAACTTCTTCACCTCAAGATATTCAATACAAAGCGAGTTCAAATATAAATTCATTAGTTCTATATTGTATGCAAAGGTGACATTCATTGTGGATTGTGGTCTGTTTTGTTTGAGTTTTCTCTCAATCACAATCTACACAAAAGAATAAATCTTATTGCTACAGTTTACTCCTGCCATGCATTGTTTTGAGCCATATGATTTCAAGTATTTCAACTCAAATCCCTATCCACATTCAATGATGCATATGTAGAATACTCAAAAATACCACGTTTATACTTCAAGTCACCGCCATTAAGAGTGAGAGCTTGTCTGATTGAAGAGGACGACTCGAAATTGTTTGCTTCATCTGCGAATTTGATTGGTTGTGATTCTCGGCTTGCTTGCTCGGATCTCTAGGATCCTTGGCCATTCAATGCCGACAACATGTTTGTATATTCCTAAGCTCAATTTATTGCATCACAACCCACCTCTATGTTGGATCATTGATTCAAAGAACGAGCATCCATCATTTCGTGTTGATTGTTCGGTTCGTAATCACCACTCAACCGTCATCATTGCATCGAGACTCCTTGCAACGCGTTTGTCATCAAATATCACTGCCATTTTCCTGCAACAGTATTTACACTCCACGTGGAGACCTCACCATCCATGTAAATTGATGTCAAGATCTGTTGTGTAGATCTGTTGTGTAGTTAGATCCATTTTTGACAAAGCGTGTTTTGAAACATACTCTTGCATTTCATTTAAAATATTTTAAGAAGGTTGTTAGATACTAATAAATCACTCGTGACCAATAGTATTTTTTTAATAATTTTTATTATTTGTTTTTTAGATTCAAATATTTTTATTGTATTAATATGATACATATTGATGGAATTACAGATGGATCCAGGGGATGATTTGGATATTGATATTGTAACTGGTGAAGGGAATCATGTCATTGGTATAGTTAGATGTCCGAGGGATTCTACATTTTCTATTGTTCGTCATGAAATGGTGAAAGATGATGTTGTTGAATATCCATTTGAGTTTGTTAACAGTAAAGGGCATTCATTAAACCCAAAGCAAGAGAAAAATTGGAAAGTTTCTTCATCAACTATAGGCATCAAGAGGAAACATGAAACTTTGGATATTGGTACAGCTGAAAACAATATAAGCGAGATGGTAGAAAAATTTGCAACTGTTGGAGAGAATGTGATGGATTCCATGTTTATACAATCAAGATCTGCTGAATATTTTGAGAATGTGAATGAGCCCATGCAAAAACAATCAAAATTTGCTGAAAGTTCCGAATCAGTAGAGCAGGTTGTAGTTTTTGATATCAATTTATTGAAAAAATGGGAAGACAAACTGAATGAATTAAAGGAAAAGTTTGTCCTCGAGAAGCTTAGTTTGAAAAAATGTTTAAAAGAGGGAAAACCTGAAATAAAACTTCATTGTGGGGCTTGTGGAATTGATTATGGATCAGGGGATATATCATCAGCAAGTCAAACTATCCGTAACTACAAGAATTCTCATATGAAATCTGAAAAGCATCAACATAAAATTACAACAATTGGAAATAGTGAAAGTCCATCATGCAACCAAATAACACCAAAAATGGTGTCTGGAGATCGATTTGAGATTGAACATGCAATCAAAATTCTACACGATCTTAACAAGACACAAGATTCAGATTTGTTCAAGGTGGTGGAAGCAACACTTGGAGAATATGCAGACAAGAGAAAAGTCAAAGTGGAGTGTACACGCTGCAATAAATGGTTTTCTTTAGTTCCTGCTAGTGGTAGTATTGCCTCATCTATAAATGAGCACATGAAATCAAAGAAGCACACACTTACTACAAATAAGACTTCTACAGTTGAGTTGAGGAGTGGCACAGTTGGCAGACCCAAGAAGCCTACCATTGATAAGTCCCAACAAAGTTTGAATAGGTTTTTGGTCCCATCATCACAACCAATAGTGCAAGAAGCTTCTACAAGCACAAGAGTTTCACATGCAGGTACGTTGCATAACTTGTAATTATTATTGGATTATCACTTTCTCTAATCTATTATTACTTAATAGTATTTTTAATTATATATTTCCTTTTACAGCTCATGGATCTCACATATTACTTCTATGTTGGGGGTTTTGGGAACCATATATTTATAGAAATGGGAAGCGATTAGACACTAAGATCTTAATGGATGATCAAAAGGATGGGAAATTTTGGGCCATTGAGAAGCATACCAAGAGATCAATATGTTATAATGGCATTGAATGTAGTATCAATGGAACTTATAGGCATATTCATTGTAAAAGGGTCTCTGAGTCAGGATTCCCCTTTGATTCATTGACATGTACATTTTGTAAGTTGGTTCCCAATTGTGATGACTTCAGGATGCGTTTATATCGTGAAATGATAAGCTCCACTAAAAGACATGGGAGAGATACAGGAAGAGGGAGAAGATTAGACTTTTTGACTCAAAGTGAACTCAAAAGAGTTTCACGAGATGCTAATACAAGCCTAAGAATAACAATGCGTGCTCTTTGGTGGGAGAGGACGATTGTTGCTTCATTATCTATTAGAATTAGATCCCTAAAGGAAAAGTTATTTGAATCTATAGAAAGGAAAGATGTATATCGATTTTGCAAAGATGTGTGTGAGGCACATAAAAAAGGAAAATTACAGGGTAAGGATGTAGTTTGGGAATTTGTACAGGATATCTTTCACAATATTGTGCATTCTAAGGAAGGAAAAAGGTATAGTAAATCCACCAAATCTATTTATGAGATGATTAAGCTATGGGGAGGTCCTAGATTGCATAGCTTTCTTAGCTTGAATCTAGATGGTCCTTCAATATCTACAACTCTAAGGCAAGTTCGAAAATCATTAACATACATTCCAGGGAACATGAATACATTTTTAAGGCAATAGGAAATATTTATGCTAGTTATAAGTCCAAGCATGGGATAGAAGGCCCAATTCCCGTATGCCTTGCTGAAGATGAAACAGTTGTGAAAAAATATATCAGGTGGGTTGCAAAAAGTGATACGTTGGTGGGTTTTTGTGGAAATAAAGAAGAACACCAATGCCAATCACATTTCTTAGTGACGGTTGGCGAAGGAGCAGTAGGATATGAAAATATTACGATGCTTTTAAGAACAATGTGATTGGACACTATGCACGTGTTATTATTGCAAACCCCTTACATGATATGCTTCCTCGTTTGGTTGTGGTTCTTCATCCAACATGCAATAGGTTCAATGCAGATTTTGTTCATCAACAATGGAAAACAATAGAAGTGATGTGGAAGAAACATGTAGAAATGTATTTAGGACCTATTATTGGCCATTCCTCGATGGAGATAGTAGAAGAAGACATCTTATGTTAAGGGATTATTCTTCAACAATGGGATCCAGATATCAAATTCCATGGGAAGGATGGAGGCTAACAGTTCATATATTGATAAAAAAGTAACAGACTTCATGATCAAGATTACATCCATAATGGAAAAAGTTAGTGAATCCTTTATTCAGTGGTCGACGGGATTTGATAGTTGGAAAAGAGTTGATTAGTTTTAATCATGTTCGAATGGTTTATAATAATTTTAAAGTGGATGATCACAAGTTGAAAGTTGAAGATATAGAGAGGATAGATCGACAAAATTGGGCTTCAACGACAACGCATTGCTTCAAGGCATGTTCAAAATTGTTTGAAAGATATGAGAAGTACAATAAGTGGCAGGACAGAGAGGACATTAGGTACGAGATTTATTTATCAATTGTTGCTGATTACATTGACATTTTTTTGTCTAATACTCTGACTCTTTGGGAAAGAGTGTGGAATGCATCAAGAGTTCATCATTTCTTTATATTATGGTGTGTTGGGTACAAAATCAGTCCAAAACAGATGTTAGCATTAATTTTATCAGCAAAGAGGCATATCTTGATGTGCAAATTTCTTGCCATTTTGTAGTTTTATTGATGAAATTGTTTCGGGATCACTACCCACACTTGCCATGTGTATTGCACCTAATTGGTTCAGATGTATGTGAAAACTTCTTTAGCAAAGTTGGTGGCATGGTTGGAGTAGAAAGGTCCTACGATTTCACTGATTTACTTCACACTTTGTTGGAACTCTTAATAGGGTTGCTGAAGAAGAAGCAAGTTCCCAAGGACTTCATTTTAATAAATCTCATAAGAAGCAAGAAAACATATGGAGTAAATTGCATCAAAACATGAAGTATAACCCTATTGTGTTGTCACAATATGATACAATATCTATTGATGATAAAATTATAGAAGCTCTAAAAAAGGATTGAATGATGCACAAGGCATTTTATCAAGTCTTGGCATGAAACCCATTAATAACACTCAATCTTCTTGGTGGCTTAAACCATGGAAAGAGGATCAAAATTATCCAAAAGTTCAAGTTGTGGATGAAGTACTTCATGACTCTCTTCCAGAGCATTCTATCTCTATATTCCAACCTTCATCATTGACGGTAGTTGATGGAAGTGAATTTCAAACAATGGAAAGTGAGTGGAGGCATGAGTTGGATGAAATATTAGATTCCATTGAGGATAATGAAAGTGCAGCCATTAAACCAGTTGTTGATCTCGATGGTAAGGATATGTATAAATCATGTTTGGTTAGTCAATTGAATGGAAATCCAACATTATCCAAGGATAGGCTGACCAAAGTGAGAAATGGGGTGTACTTTAGACGAGATGAGAGAGCACCAAGAAAGGGTGTTTCAGTTAGCTTTGGCATTGGGTCAGATTGTGGGGTTTTGTTTGACATTGATTCTATACCCATAGCTGAACGGACTACAAGAAAAGGGGTTTCTCGAAGTACAAATCACGGTGTTTCATGCGGAACATGGTACATTGGGAGGGTTCAAAGAATACGGAAAAAAGATGGTAATAAAGTGTTTGATTACCATAATGATATTGATCTTTTGGATAGACAAGAAGGAATTGAACTTCAACTTTGTTGGTACAATAAAATAAAGGGGAAACACATATACAAGTATGATTCTACAGACCATCTTTTTGTACAACTTGAATCTATCATCGCGGCTGCCAACTTATCATATGATTCTAGGAGCAATACCTACAAATTAGAAGATAGTGATTACATTACTTTTGAAAATTTCACAAAAAACTTAAACAAGGTGTAGTTTTAAAATCTTTTTGTCTTCCTTCTTTGAATTTATTTTTATTATAGATGATTTACAAATCTTTGTTAATTTTCATTTTTATAATTTATTGATTCATTTGTAACCCTATAGCATTAATTTTATATTTTTTGGTATGTGCTGCAGTGAAAGGTTCGGATATTAATGAAAATGGTGCTTGATGATACCGTCCGAAAATGATGCAATTTTAGATTTTACAGGTTAGTGCAAACATCCTCACTCTCCTTAAACCTACAGAAATATCTAAAACTCGTAATATAGTTATTTGATACGTGATTTTATCTAAAAGTAAAAGTAAGTGCTTGTATTATCATGCAAGGAAAATGAGAGGTCTGAAAGGTTGTTTAGTATGTGTCACTCTCCATGTTCTACTTTGGGTTTTTAAGAGCGCTTAACTCGGTTGGTGGGTTTGTTTGACATGGGTCTATTTTTCCCACTCAACTTTTTTTTGTTGTTCAATACATGGAGAAAAAAACAGCAGATACGATACTTTTAAAGCTATACAATTCATATGTTTCTGATTTAACCCATAATGGTACTGAGTTTAGGACAGCTATTAGCCATATCTCTGTTGAACATAGTTCTCCATAACATTATGTTTATTTAATTATGAGAGTAGAGAACCATACTTTATCAAGCTAGTAAATCGAAATCGACTTCGCACTTTGCTTGCTGCACTATCCAATTCTTCATAAATTTACAACGTTAACTTGGGTTTTAGCATGGTTTAACTCCTTTAGATCTCAAATAAAGTGCTTGTATTATCATGCAAGGAAAATGAGAGGTCTGAAAGGCTGTTTAGTATGTGTCACTCTCCATGTTCTACTTTGGGTTTTTAAGAGCGCTTAACCCGGTTGGTGGGTTTGTTTGACATGGGTCTATTTTTCCCACTCAACTTTTTCTTGTTGTTCAATACATGGAGAAAAAAACAGCAGATACGATACTTTTAAAGCTATACAATTCATATGTTTCTGATTTAACCCATAATGGTACTGATTTTAGGACAGCTATTAGCCATATCTCTGTTTAGCATAGTTCTCCATAACATTATGTTTATTTAATTATGAGAGTAGAGAACCATACTTTACCGTTGCTAGTAAATCAGAAATCGACTTTTGTACTGCATTTAACTATCCAATTACTGCTAAATTTACAACGTTAACTTGGGTTTTAGCATGGTTTAACTCCTTTAGATCTCAAATAAAGTGCTTGTATTATCATGCAAGGAAAATGAGAGGTCTGAAAGGCTGTTTAGTATGTGTCACTCTCCATGTTCTACTTTGGGTTTTTAAGAGCGCTTAACCCGGTTGGTGGGTTTGTTTGACATGGGTCTATTTTTCCCACTCAACTTTTTTTTGTTGTTCAATACATGGAGGAAAAAACAGCAGATACGATACTTTTAAAGCTATACAATTCATATGTTTCTTATTTAACCCATAATGGTACTGATTTTAGGACAACTATTAGCCATATATCTCTTTTAGCACAGCTTCTCCATAACATTATGTTTATTTAATTATGAGAGTAGAGAACCATACTTTACCGTTGCTAGTAAATCAGAAATCTGACTTCTGTACTTTAACTGCAACTATCCAATCACTGCTAAATTTACAACTTTAACTTAGGTTTTAGCATGGTTTAACTCCTTTAGATCTCAAATAAAGTGCTTGTATTATCATGCAAGGAAAATGAGAGGTCTGAAAGGTCATTTTAGTATGTGTCACTCTCCATGTTCTACTTTGGGTTTTTAAGAGCGCTTAACCCGGTTGGTGGGTTTGTTTGACATGGGTCTATTTTTCCCACTCAACTTTTTTTTGTTGTTCAATACATAGAGAAAAAAACAGCAGATACGATACTTTTAAAGCTATACATGGAGAAAAAAATAGTAGATACAATATTTTTTATAGATTATTTTAAAATCTTTGTTAATTTTCTTTTTTTATGATTTATCAATTCATTTGTAACCCCCATAATATTAATTTTATATTTTTTGGCATGTGCTGCAGTGAAAATGGTGCTTGATGAGACCATTTGACGACGATGCAATTTTAGATTTTACAGGTTAGTGCAAACATCCTCCCTCTCCTTGAACCTACAGAAATATCTGAAACTCGTAATAAAGTTATTTGATACGTGATTTTATCTAAAAGTAAGTAAGAAATCCATGATACAACCATATGAGAATGTATTTCTTATTACATAAAGGTTTGTACTTCTGCAAATAATGGTCCTAATGCATATGTGTTATCTCTGCAAGACTTGGAGCAAAGAAGAAATAATATAAGGATATTAAACTATCTAAGGGTTGAAAATCTTTGTAAGTTAATAACTAGATTGTCTTGAAAGAAATTTGTAAGTGTGCATAATGGAATCTGTGTAGGCATATCAAGGAGATATTGGTTGTTATATAGATATTTATTTTTGAGGAGTTAGATTCAGCTTAAGGAATGATGAACATAGGATAACCAAACCTGAATTCCAAATCTGTCCTACTTTCTATATCACCAGAACTGGAGGTACCTGCAATAGAGAAAAGTTAACAGCCAGCCCAAATCATTCGTGCTTTCTTAAAGTCCCAAGGTGGGCTTCAATTCCCTATCTTGGTTTTTTAGCTGAAAATAAAATTAAAATTGCACTCACATAATTGGACCGCAACGTTTGGAGGACACTACTTAGGCTTTTGAAAATGCTTTGTCAGTGGCTGCTTAGTGCTTGTTTTACTGTTGTATTTGCTTGCAGAGATCAAGAAGACCCTCTAATCAAACGAGCTCTTACTATTCTTGGCGCCTGATAAGTAAAATTTTGTTGTGATTATGATAGGATAAAAATCATAGTTCATCTTGAAATGGTAAAATGAGAAACTAATGTGTCAAACAAGATATACGGTATGCACAAGATTAGTAAAGGAGATATTTCCTTCTTTAGATTATCATGAATCATGCCATAAAGTTTTTCTCGCATAAGTCAAATTGTTGCTTGAAAAGAAATGTTGGGTACTTAGCTTCCACTTGACGTAAAACATCCAAATTCCAATTATCCCACCATTTCCTCTAGAAATACCCTAGGTAGCCGGTAAGTGGGTACGGTTCGGCAGTATGGGTACGGGATCCGACGCGTCGATGCACGGCAATTTTTTTGAGGCCCGGCACGTGCGGCACTTGGTACGGCAAAGATACAATATACATATAAAATATTACCCACTGCCTAGCTATTTAATAATGTCCTGGAAAAGGGGATATTACAATTCCTATTCCTTTTCATTATTTCTATGTTCACATCTTATAACATTGGTATCAAAGCCATTAACGCTCAAAGGGGCTCAAGATTAGAGGGCATGTCTTTCAAATTCGAATTCATCAAAGGAGACTCGTCTTTCAAATTCGAATTCATCAAAGGAGACTCGTCTTTCAAATTCGGAACTCATTTAAGGAGCAATCATTGAAGGCATCAAAGGAGTAGAGATTGAAGGTGTCAAAGGGGAATACATTGAAAAGATCGAAAGTGCAAAAATGCCTTTGATCTACACGAAGATTCAAACAGAAATACATTCGCGAATCCTTTAGCGCACGGGTATAAGAAGCATGAAAATACAAACACGTCGAAAGTGTAAAATGCCTTTGATCTACACGAAGATTCAAACAGAAATACATTCGCGAATCCTTTAGCACACGGGTATAAGAAGCATGAAAATACAGTCACGTCGAAAGTGCAAAAATGCCTTTGATCTACACGAAGATTCAAACAGAAATACATTCGCGAATCCTTTAGCGCACGGGTATAAGAAGCATGAAAATACAGTCACTAGGGCCATACGCGAAAAGATAGTCGAATCTACCAAACACAATAGGCAAAAATATGTACCCGGGGCCTGCAGGGAGAACCCTGCCCGTACCCGCGCCGAACCGGACCCGGACCCCGTACCCGCGCTAAACTGGACCCGAACCTGCAGCCCTTAGGGGCCGTACCGGCTACCTAGGTCAAATACCCATGCTAGATTGGGATGATCTGAATCCTTGGATACAATTTATTAGAAATTTAAAAGTCTAATGATTTAAATAACCATACCGGGTGCAAGAGATCTTCAATAAGAATATCAGATAAAATACTATATTCAAATAATCGTATCTTACTTGAGCCATCCTCCCAAACAAAGAAACAGATGATAATCTTCCACGTTGAGAAGCTATGCCAGCTGCAACATTTTCTTTGAGTGTGCTTTGCAAGAGGAATAACAGGTTTTGGGAATGGAAGCAATGTCATAACAGGTTTCTTGTAATTATAGGTTGGACTTCTTGTAAATATTGACGAGAATTAAGAATGACAATGTTCATGTATCTTCTTGTGTTTCTTATAAAGTGTATGGCTGGACTAATGCCAAAACAATAATATTTTTATGATAACAATTATAGAATGACAAGGTTGGTTTTTGGGTGATGAAACTACAAGAAATATGATGAAAGTTACTCTATTGATTAGACAAATCAGTAGCTTGGTGATTTAGCGATGATATGCAAGGTTTTGGGAAAGAAATAAGGGCAATCTAAGTTGGGTAATATGGTTAAAAGCATAAGCAACACCAATAATATGCATGCACAGGGAGGTAAATGGATTAAGTTGCCTTTATGACTGTCTAGGAAGTTCCAAGATTGGAGAAGTGGTATGAAGAGTGATTACAAAGCAAGAAGCTTATAAATGTACCCTGTTCAAGGATAATCTACAAAGTGGTCTTAGGGATCTCGCAAGTCCATGTTGTCATTACAGTGATGAGTAAGAAGTCTAAACTCTGTAATTTTGTGATTATAGTGAATTTTAGACTGGAAAACTACGACTTAGTGGAATCGTGGTATAGCCCAAATGATCAAGTAGATCTCCAAGGTTCACTCTTACCTTAATTGCTTGTAATATACCTTAGGCTAGTAGGCTTACCACTGCTATGCACCGCATACTTCTGATTTCAAGATGAATTTTAGTCATAGAAGGCTTGATTCTAGTCTCCAATAGGTTCTTGGACAATCTCTAAAGATTTCAGGTTCCAATTCCACCAATTGACCTTCCAATTTCTTAACAGTCCTTTTGTTACCCTGTCAACACAGTCTAGAACAACTCTATCAACAAAATACCATACTGTATGGTCTTAAAATGATCTAAAATTTCAAAAACAAATAAAGCACATTCCAATCTTTATCCTCTCCAATTTTTGTGATTTTTCACCTTAATTTGAGTGCAATATCCAGCTTCTCCTTGATGCCCTAACTCGGGGGTTTCACAGGTCTCGCACTCTGCCCGAAAGGAGAAAAATGACAAAAATCTTGGGATCCAAAATGTTTTGAAGCCTACTGTTAGTTTCTAAGGTTCTATCCAGACATCCTTCAACCTTCCTAAATTTTAAATCTTAATAATGAGCCTCCCTTCGAACGTTACAACTAAACACAATAACCCCCCCTTTTCAAGAATCAGAGATGAAGACAAAACCCTAGGCTCTTGTTGGCTCAAATTCAAATTGGTGGGGTTCCACACAACGTTCACTCACCTTATGATACACGACACAACACTGATTTTATCACCTTTCAACCACTATAGGTTTCTAAAGCCTGATTCAAGACACAACTCAAAATTTGTAATCAAGAAATTGTAGTCTTTTATAACCCTACTGGACAATGTATAAGAAACAATGATTGATACTCACTCTCTTTGAACTATAGATTTTCCCAAATACATACAACCATTACATGAATACAATGCACTTAAGTCTTAAACTTGTGCACAATTACTGAGAATCATACATGAGCAATTCACCTTTCCCACAATATTGTAGACCTTCAGTAGTATTTTCAAGGATTGATTCACTTTGGAAGTGGGCTAACTCCAAAACCCTCTCTCTCTCCAACTCCCTCTCTTAGTTGACCTTTACCAACACTGTCATGAACAGTGAGAGTTAGATAATAGGTAAAGCTTCCAAATTTTCTTGAACAAAGTGAGAGGAGAGTACTGAGATGGTTAGTTCCAATTTTCATACTTCTATGTTACTATAAGGCCTTCAAATTATTGTCCTTACTTGAATGCTTACTTCCTTCCTTAATTCTTGTCCCACTGTACATTGCAATCTTCCCATACAACCTCACAACAAAACCCGAAGACCGGGGATTATTCTTGCCTAATTCATTTTAATTCTCCTTTAGACAACCAAGAGGATGATTTCTAATAAATTTCAATGCTTGAAATTGAGTGGAAAGTCCTTACGAAGACCCTACAGTGCAAATTGATAAGTTATTAAGTTAATATTTGGTCAATGCCTATAGTCAGACTTTGATGGTTATAAGAGTTATTGAGTACCTTAAGGGGTTCATTAAACATTTCTTTGACAGAACACTAAGCAATAGATCTATTGATATGAACATATGATCTCAGACTGATGATCTTAACTTGCACACAAACCTCATAGTCTCTTCTTGTACTTACATAGATTTAGATGACCTCAATACACTATTCACCATCTCGTAACATAGTCAATGGTCCAATCATGATATTATAAGTGTTATAACACAGATATAACTCATGTTTGTATCCACTAGAAGATCACTGTAGCATCAACACAATTTGTACTAACCCTTCAACACTTACCTTTTAAGGTCTCTACAGGCCTAAATGGCATAGAATAGACATGTAGATACAACCTTTAGAGCATGCAGAACATTCACCAAACCTTATGATGATCTCGGAGATTTGAAACATTCCTACTTCCCTAGTTGGCATCAACACATATTCAATCAGCCCCTGTAAACAAGCCTATTCAAAGTTCTAAGTGGGGTGTCTCTTGCATATTGTATCTGATCCTTCAACTATCTGCACTTCTAGATGGGGTGTCTCTTGCACTAGCCCAAGATTCTATCTTGTTGTAAAATCTTAAGCAACTCTAGAACTATGTTTATACCAACTCCAATCGATGGCACATCATAGAAAATCCCATTGCACCATGAAATTTTTTCCCCATTTTTCAATCAAACCTGTGGGAAAACACTTCTTTGTTTCTCAAGCTAATGGCATGGTTGGAATAAATAACTTCATGGTTATCGCTCTAATGAGGAACTTATTGAATTCAACATCATCGATTTGCTATGATATCCTTGTCTAGCCTCTGATGGTATAGATTGTTCTTCAAGAGAAGCCAACGACAAAATTTTACATCAATCTTCATTTCCAAGTTCCATGGAAATATCCCTTTTCATTTGATAGACTAGGTGCCATGTTTTGTTTTTTCCAAGCCCTATATAATACAGCCATTAAAGGTACTAAAATCATTAAGTTCAATTTCAAAAGTGCTATCGCTTCCTCTTGGGATGATCTTTTCTCTCGACAAGAATTATTCAATTCATCGAATCAAAGTCCCAAAAAGTTCTAAATGAGAACTCCAATTCTCCAAGAGATACATGATAAACCATTCAATCACTGCAAACATATCACACAGGGACAAGGTGTGTTGATCTGTTAGATCCTAATTTTATTGGGCTGTGTCGCAGTCTTAATGCATCACCCTCCCAATTAATTGAAAATATCCCTATATACAAACCATTGTTCATAATTTGTGTGAAGACCCCGATAATTAAAAAATAGAACATATGAATTTCATGAGAAATGTATGCCCCAGTAACTAAATACTCAAGATCTAAAGGTGTTTATGAATGGCCGGTGTCACTTATGATCCTATTGAATTTGGTCATTTGATGACATTGATAGGATCTAACTTTTTCATAGAATTCAGAAATGTGTATCTAACATAATGCCCAAGAATATTCGTTATTATTTTAAGTACATGCAAAATAGTAAACATAAAAACTCAAGCTTCAAATATAATTAAAGATGCCAATTGTGCTTATTGGAAAATGTAGTAGAGGATCTTGTAGGCCGTAATGAAATCTACATGATCCAACTATTTCTCTCTAGGTTCCTCTAAAGTCTTGAACCAGCCTCCTCTAAAAACACAGCCCTCTCGAACACATGAATTGGGACCAATTTAAATAGATGAATGTATGGTCTTGCTTTCTAGATGAATGTAATCATCTATTTCTATAAATGAATGTAATCATGTATTTCTAAAGAATAATAGAAATTTTGTAAGGATCTCGCATCAATTAGTGCATGCATTTTATATGACTTGATAAACCAATCAATGAGGATGAACACTGGGAGAATCTCAGCTGTCGTCCTGAGAAATGCTATGAACCTTCAAGGGATACAGTTTGTGAAGGCTTCTTCACAAAATTGAGAGGCAATTGCTGTTTTTTTCTTTTCAAGTCCTACACAATTACACAAAATTGGTTAGCCTTATGTACAAGGCATTATACACATTATTTCAAATGAGATGTCCATGAAACATCATTAAGCTACCTATGTCTTTAAAAGCCTTATTTGATGTCAGGACTGAACCTTTCCATTCCTCATAGATATGCTTTGGCATTTTCTTTCTTCTTTTCAAACCAGGCACCTGAAATGATTCAAAGTTCATAGGTGAGCATATTTCACTTCAGATATCACCATAATCATTTCAAGGCCATCTAGAAGTTTTTTTAATCAAAGGTATCAAATCTTGTAGCATATGCAGCTACACACAAAAAAAAAATCTATAGATTCACCTAAACAATATTTTGGATACAAACACTGCAAGGGGTGAGCTAAATAAGGTGGCCAAGCCTTAAGAACAATGGAAACCACCTAAAGTTTCCCGGATAAAGCTCATCTTTGACAAGGCAAAAAAGGACAACCCAGGAGCAACTGATAGATAATTCTTCATAGATTGTTGAGGCAAATCCATATTAATGAATAATGAAGACCTTAGTTTATGCTCTAACAACATTGCAAAGGTTCAGACTTTTTCGAAGGACATCCTTCTAGCTACAGATTGAAGGAGATTCAAAGAAAACTATTGAGGCACTCAAGAAGGACCTCTTTTAGAAACTACTTCCACGACATTATTTTTAGACATTAGACAAAGGTGGTAACTAAGTGGCCTATTACCCGCTAACCTAGTGATGGACCAAAGTTGTAGGAAAATTCTTTGGGAATTATGGAAAAACCCCACTTTGATTTAAATGTCATGCAATTAGTTAACAAGGATAAAATTGAACGGAAAAAGATTGAGAATGAAGTTAAATTTAATTCATAACCTGCATCTTTGAAATAATCTTCTCGCAATCAGTCTCAAAAGTTTGAACAATCATTTCAGAATCGTAAGTTGGCAAAGACAAGAATAATGTATTCATGTAAAAGAGCTACCATATATCCTCTTATTATTGTGATTATCCACCTTGCAAGTGATCGTGTTCCAATTGTATTGTTGTTTTGCCCTAGTTTCTAAACATTTGGTGCTAGAATTATATTTCATCATTTTGTTCCTTAGTTCAAAGATTCCAATTGATAAGAAGTTGTTCAGGCTTTTGGGGTTCAACGGTGAGTAAGCTTTTCTGCCTCAATCAAGCTCTTTAGTTTTTTAATTGCAATTTCCAGTGTATGGTGATTTTTCTACTGATCTTTCTGTTGATCTTGTGGAATAAGCTGTAGTGGGTTTATCCTTTTGCCAGTTTGTTTTCTTCCTTTTCCAGGCATGTTGGAGGCTTAGCTTTTCCAGTATTTTGGGGCAATACTTCATTATAATTTTCAATATAAATTTTATTCGTAATTCGCATGTCTTCTTTTCTAAAAGTAAGTAAGAAATCACTAGGTATTCCAATAATCACTGCAATCTTTGTATATATTTTCCATTGCTTTGAAGAATAAAAATAGTTGTTTTCTCGTGGTTGGGCGTGCATGATTAAGATAGTACACTTTTGTGGGAAACATCTATGCAATGTCAGTAGCTATTAAGCAACGTAGACCGTAAGAAGTAAGCTCGGTGCACTTCTATAATCTATCAAGTTTTTGGGTTTCATATTGGAAAGGAAGTGGAATTTGTTATATACAGCCTCTTCCTCACCTTTTGTTGTACTATGTTGTTATTTTCAGCTTGAAGGTGACTTGATCATGTTATAGACGGCCTTATTCATCATGGTTTTGTATGAGTCTTTGAACATGGAAAAGAGATGGAATAAGTCTCCTAAACTTTGTGTTTTCAGATTTCTATTGCAACATGATGTATTGTTGAATATTGTGTTTCAGTGTTATTCTTTTTGAGATCTTGTGTAATTTCATATGTTTCCAAAAACATGATGATTGTTGCATTAGACTCAACAGTATGTAGTCATTATGCAATTCTATCAAATTACCTGAATTATATATGAAAAGAACATTGCTTTGAAGTATCTCTTCTTGAGTTGACCAAATGTGTGACATCCAAAGAATGTTTGAATAATTCATACTTGTTCTAAACTTGATTTGAGAGGAGAATGCAATCAGTTGTATCGACTCCCTATAATAACTCGCCATTTGATAAGCCGTTACATGATCTTGTTATGCTTCCTAAATTGATCATTTGTCTCCATGGATGGTAAGCCTCGGTTCTATTTGGGTGAACCGTGTTAACAAAGAAGCATCATTTTTCCACGTATTCATGTTTGAACATACCTTGAATACTTTTATGTGTTAAGTTTGTGATACCTGTTTCAAATAAGGTTTTTATAACTCAGCCTTGAAAGTAAAATGCTATTAGATAAAACAATTTAGTGGGAAATTGTAACATCTTCTCTATATAGCATTGTTGTCTTTATACTAAGCTCCTTAGATCCCCCTATATATGCAGTTGTGTACTTGTATATACAACTGGTGTATGCAGCGATAGTACCTACATATGCAGCTGTATACCTGTATATGTAGATGTATATGCAGCGATAGTACCTATATATGCAGCTGTGTAGTGATCCCCCTACCTGTATAGTATAGTTGTATAATAATTTTATGGCACGGGAAGCAATTATAAACCTCATGTTTTATCTGTATAGTACAACTATGTAGTAGGCCTTTCATCTATTTCCTCAAGGGCACAATCCAATGCAATCTGAAGTATGGCCACCATTTCTTCCTCAATGTTGGGATTTCCATGTACCATTCCTAAAATGTTGCATCTGATGTTATCTTCATTCACTTGCACCAGTCCAAGGGTGATCTGTTTGGACCCCTGTTTGTTGTTGCAAAACACACAACAATGTTGAACACTAAAAGTTTCTCTTCAATGTATGTTTAAGTTTACTATCTTTTTTTTTAATAAATACAATTTCCCATGTGCAGTTGTTTACATATATGCAATTTTGAATTCAACACAAGCTCAAAATAATACAACTACATGGATTCACAGGATTCAAAACTTATTAAAGGTTATGCAACCAAAGTTGGGAAGATGTTTTAATTGCAGAGGAAACTCTATTGGTTACCATAATCATCTCAAGACTATGAGTGCTAGAGGGAGGCTCACTAACTACTATTTCCAATAAAGACTTTCTCAACGTTAACAATATTCCAAAAGACAATAAGAGTCCATTCATGCTGCTAAGAGATTGTCTCTAATGAACCATTAATCATTAAGAACACATACATTCCAAATAAAGATTCCATTGTAAAATAATTCTAAGAGGCAATAGATGTAAATTCAAACTCAATAGTGATAGTTTTTGTGAACTAATATTGATCCACTTATTGAGAAAACATTTATTTATCTAATTGTATGAATTTATAAATATTTTGAACTAATGAAAAGAACATTAAGCTTATTTTTTGGAATCTCAAGATTCCTTTTTTGGGCATGTTACGTCAAATTGTCATGATATGAACTAGTTCATTTTGTTTATGGCAATGGATAAATTCTTCACGGAACTTGATTTATTTTAATTGCTCCCTTACTTTTGCTAAGCCATATTTCAATTTAGTTAGTTGTGTTGCATGTAATATATCTCATTTGAAGTTTTCTTTTATGATGAATTCAACAATGACTTTGAAATCATTATCATTATCCTCATTCATTCTAATTTCATGTATTAAATTAAATTCAATGCTTTGTGTAAATGAGTTTACATCCATTGAAATTATTATTTTATTTTAAAAAATTGGGTATTTATATAGACATATAATAATAAAGAGTCCATGACTAATACTTGATAAGTGCTAATATAAAAATAGATTTATCTAAGCAATTATACTTGATAATCTTCCCAATTTATTTACTGTGGTCTATTTGAAAGACTCAAAAAGTGCAAGAGGAGTGTGGTCACAAAATTAAATTATAGTCTCTTATTGACTAAGAAAATATCAATTAGAAGATTATTAATTAGGAAATATTGAGATGCAAAGGGAACATCCGATTTTTTCAGTAACTAAGATTGAGTATTATTTTCATCTTAAATAATATTGTTTCACCATCTTAATTACTTGAAAAACGATAAATTATTAAAGAATAACATTAAGGTAATTGGTAATAGGTCTTGAATGTCTTCAAACCCACTTTCTATAGAAAAGATGTATTATAAAACTAATATGTGAGTGAGAAAGATGATATATATTTTATTTGACATATAGGGGTAGAGATAAGAAGGGGTAAATAAAATTGTAATGGAAAAATGGGTAAGTGAGGTACATGGAAAAAATAGGGGTATTTTTTTTTAATAATATAACGGGGGGGTATTATCAATTAAATAAGTAGAGGTAAAAATTAAAATCAAGGGTATTCTTTAATACCCTCCGAACGCACGTGCTATAGGTGAACCCCCATACTTTCAGTTGTACATATATCATTCTAAATAGGTTATTAAAAGGTGAAACAACTTAGCTTTAAAAACTACATAGGAAGAGTCCAACGAATACAGAATGAGAATGGTATGGCAGCAAAACCATGGAAAATTCCACTACAGGCAATCATATTTATGCCATGGCAGCAAAAAACTACATAGGAAGAGTCCAACGAATACACTAGAGAATGGTCTATCATGAAAAAAGAACAATATAGTGAATTCTGAAATGCAATATACAACATTGTTGAACTATACAACATTGTGCTCATTTAGTCAAATATACATTGTCTATCCAAGCACTTTCTCTATTCAACATATTCCATACAAGTTTCATTGTCATAATGAAAACTACAAGTCAATTAATTCCTAAAAATGAAACAAAATCATTCATATTCTAGCAATCATCTTTCCTTCAACAATTCCAAAATCATATTCCAGCAGTCATTTTTGGTATATTTATAGTTTCTTTTCCAACAATCATCTTTCATGTTGTGAATCAGGTATTTCATTTACACCATGAGAAAAGGTGCTATTGCTAGAAGATCAAGGAGGCCCAAAGTGAGAGGTGTACAATTATCACATAATGTAAGTGATGAAGAGGATAATTCAGCACCAACTGGTAATGAACCAGAATGTAGAAACCCACCCACTGTCTCAGTTCAAAGAACATCTGCAACAAAGAAGCTTAGTGTCATCCGAGGTTGGACAAAAGAAGATATGGAAAAGGCGATACATGATGTTGAGTTTAATGCGTTCTTAGTTAGAGTAGCAGAAAAGAATTATTCCATTCCACCCACATCATTACACTATTGGCTAAATGGTCTCACCCACACAAAGAGGAGGGGTCCTCCAATAGTTCTAATTGAAGAAGAAGAGGAAATTGTTGAATGGTGCAAAGAAATGGCTGATATGGGTCATGGCTTGGAGTTAATGTAGCTAAAGGAAAATGTTGCTCAGATTTGTGAAACAAGACAAAACCCCTTCAGAGATGGGTTTCCTGGTAAATCATGGTGGGCTGGATTCAGAAAACGTCATCCAGACCTTGCAATCCGAACCTCTGAGGGACTTGACAGGGATAGAGCTTTAAACTTGCGCCCTGCAATAGTAACCAAATTTTATGATAATTTGGCCAAATGCTATGGAACCTATTCATACGGTGCTCATAAAATCTGGAATTGTGATGAGACTGGTTTGCAGGCTGGAAGAAATTGTGGAGTGCGTGTAATTGCTAAGAGGGGCAGTCGTAATGTCCCAAAGGTAATACCAAAGAGCAGGGAGTGGATCACTATATTGTGTTGTGTCAATGCAGCAGGTTTGTCAATCCCAGGATTTTATTTGTTCAAGGGAAAGAGAATGATAAAGAATTACATTAAAAATTGTGAACCTGGAGCATGTATGGCTGCACATCCAAATGCATGGATGACAAAGGAATTGTTTTTAAATTGGCTATGTCATTTTGCACGTTCAGTACCAGGAGGTGTTTCTCCAAATAATAGACACCTATTGATATTTGATGGCCATGGCAGCCATGTAGCATTACAAACTGTGGAGGAGGCAAACAAATTGGGCATTGATTTGATAACACTACCAACACATACTAGTCATAAGTTGCAACCTCTTGACGTGAGTGTGTTCAGCCCTTTCAAGACATATTTTAGAGCTGAGAGGTCCAAATGGATGGCAGAGAACAAATGTGTAGATGTGAAAAGGAATGACATTGCTTGAGCTTGCAAGTAGAGCCTTAAAAAGGCACAAACACCATCTAACATAATTGCAGGTTTCAAAAGAACTGGTATTTGGCCATTAAATTATGATGCTCTCCTAAATGACATGGCATGCAACCAGGCATTTGACATGCAAGGTGAGGAAGATGTTGATCTTTGTCCACAAACATTTTGAGCCTATCTCAACGAATAAATCTTGAATTAAATAACAGTGAAGAGGTGGTACCTGAAACTCAATTCATGCAAAATGTTGACTCAAGAGATGATATGGAAGCAGCTGCAACACATGGAGTGGAGCTAAACGGTGCTCTTGGAAACCCAAGTAACATCATCAACAATAAGGAGGGGTCTTCAGATTTTGTAAGTAACAATGATTTGTCCTTGCCAAGTCAAGTTAACCCGCCACAATGGTTAGAGGATGCCATGAAAAACATGGGTTACAAGCTACCATCCAGCATGGAAGATCAAAGCTTAAATCTGCCTTCCTTTCCTGAAGGACTAGAACAAGAAGCAATAATTCATTACTATGCAGATGTTGGAGATGAGGATGAACAAGATGAAGTCGAATTTCAAGAGGATGCTCAAGAAAATGAAATTAACTTAGAAGTTATGCAACATGAACCTCAACACCCTGAAGAGATTGAAATCCAAGATGGACGCGGTACGTTACTTTCCCATTTTCTACGACTTCCAAGGGAGATCATAAACAAATCAGATGGTTCTATTAGACTGAGTAGGCATTCACAGATTTTGACTGCACCTGAGTACATGGAGCTATTGGTTGATGCGGAAAGAAAGAAGGAGGAACAAGAAAAACTAAAGTTAAGGAAAAAAGAAGTGGCACAAGAAAAAAATTACAGGAGAAGCTTGAAAGAGAAAGGGAGAAGTAGGCTAAGGAGAAATAGAAAGAGATTGAGAAGGCACACAAGCAACAAAGGAAAGAGCAAGAGAAGAGGGAGAGGGAACTTGCAAATCAATTAAGGGAATACGAAAAGAGGATGCGTGTAAGTTCTCCAACTGATCATGAAAATCGAAGGATTTTTCAAGATATGTTAAATATTCAAATTCCAGGTTATGCTCAAATTGGAACACCTCCATCACTTATGAATAACTCTTGTACAGTTCCATCTTGGTATGTATCACCTCATTTACTTTGTACAAGTTCAAGCAGTCCTAGTAGTTCATTTGCAAATCCCTTGTCAACAACAGGTGCAAATCCCTTTTCAAGCGGAAAACCAAATCCTTTTTCAGCAGGGGGACCAGATCCTTTATCAGTTGGGAAACCAAATGCTCTGTCAAAAGGGATTCTAAATCCCTTTTCAGCTGGCCAATCGAACACTGTATTGGCAGGAAAAGAAAATCCAAAAGCAATATTGAAAGAGGGCAATATTACTTATACTAACTAAGATATTGAACATGTGCCCATAAACAATGTTTATTACCCCATATGATGATGGTAGTAATTTTGTTGGTGATACCATTTTGCTAGATGTATTCACCGAAGTCTTCCTATGTAGTCTCTAAAGTTATATAGTGCAATATAAATTTTGCGTATGTAATCAAAATACTTTCCAGCCCTCCATGTATACAATTAAACTTATGTTAATATATCAATGTATGATGATGCTCTATATTTTACACCCTATTTGGCGGTGTAATCAGAATACTGATATAAATTTTGCGTATGTAATCAGAATACTTTCCATCGTTCTATGTATACAATTAAACTTATGTTAATATATCAATATGATGATGCACTATATTTTACACACTATTTGGTGGTGTAATCAGAATATTGATATAAATTTTGCGTATGTAATCAAGAATACTTTCCATTGTTCTATGTATACAATCAAACTTATGTTAATATATCAGTATGATGATGCTCACTATTTTAATAGTGCAGTGTTTAAAAACACTACGGATCATTGCCTGAGTGAGAACCCTCTCACCTCTGCATTTTCTTCTCATCTTCGTAGCAGTGAGCCAATGCCAAGGAAGAAGTCGGTCAGGAGTGGAGAAAACCCACGCACCCACCAATCTGCAAGATCCCAAGAAATGGTCTCTCGAGTTCTGTAAATGAACACGCCAAAAACAACATTGAATGAGCTCCATCTCCATTTCGCGTGAAATCCCAATGTGCGATTTGGCGGTGGCAGGTTCCATAAACCAAACCATGCGCATTAACGGCTGGTGGGTGAGCATTCAATGCATGGCGGTAGCCCAAAAACAACTGGCGCGGCGAATGGACGACACCTGGTCCCAAGCAAAAAAACCACCTTTTTTGACATCCCCCAAAACGCGTTCATACATGTGGCGCTGAGGTGGCAAAGGAATGTAGGAGGTCAAGAATTTAGTGCTGCATATTCGATGGTGTTTTTACTCGACCATGGTGGCAGTGACGTGGCACAGTGACTGTGCAAAGATAGGGTGCACCACAACCGGTGCAATGCGTTACAGCAATGCAGCCCGTTGGAGCAACATGTATATATGAACCAGGGAAGACACTTGAAACATTTAGACTCAAGATCAAGAGAACGCTAATACAGAAGTGAGAAATTACAACAGAAAACAATGTAAATGGCAGTAACAGAGAGTGGTAATGCCAAAAATGATGAAAGTTATCTTCAAACTTTGAAAGCCAAAAAAGGCATTTGGCCCATGCTGGAACCAGGAAGACACTTTAAGCTAGAAAACAATTTTGAGCAATAAAATTCCATAGAAAGAAAGACATTTGTATACAGCAACTGAGATCTTATCTCTGGTGGTGAGCTTTTATGCCAACCCTCAACAATTTGCAATATTTATTCCTATTATCTAAATTGGTTCTGTCCATAAAAATCTGTCTATAATTAGACCCAGAAATTGCTTAAAGGGGTAATTGGGTATTAGAAAATAGATTACGTTAAGTCCAATGATGAGGTAATGCTGCTAAGTACTTTAAAAAACAATTGGGTACTGATACAAAAAGAAAACAATTGGATACACTAAGAGGTGAAGCAGAAATTACACTGATTGGATATTGGTGAAAGTGTAACTATGCTATTAGCACGGATTGAAGTGGCTTGGAATACTAGAAAAAATGAAATATATACTAGGATATGAATTGAATACAGTTCATGTAACAAAACTATAACATCAGCCCAGAGATAAAAATTGAGAGTTACTTTACTTGATACCCGAACTATTTATAATAGGGTATTAAATAAATGTGTGCTAAAATTCACCAGGATGAAAATTAGGTTTTCTTCATGTACGCATCCCGGCCAAAATACTCTCTGACGTTACTGGAGAGAAGGCTTACAAAAGTATCTGTGGAAGCTGAATGTTTCTAACTCGCACTAAACAAGATACTGTTTATTCAGTTCCTCTTGTTTCAAATTATATAAACACTAAAAAAATAATTTCTAGATATCTTCATTAAAGTTGTAGTAAAAGTTCAGTTTTCTGAAACTCTGAGATGAAGTATCGGTGGAAGTTGAATGTCTGTAATGGAAGCTGAAGGCTTACTTTTTGTTTTTGTAATTAGTAACTAGCAACCCAAGTTACAGTAATCCCATTAACAGTAATTAGCAACCCAAGTTGAAAATGCATGGCACTCATAAACCCGAGACTGGCACTCATAAACCCGAGACTGGCACTCATTAACAGTTAATTTTTTGGACTGAAAAGTTACTCTTTTGGATTGAAACCCGACACTGGCACAAATACTTGGAAATGGCCTAAACCAGCGATTGCACAGGAAATAAATCAATAAACCAATGATTTTACGCTTGGATTTGTAAAATAAGACAAATGAAAAAACAAATTTCTTTTGCTGAATGGCAAACAACAAACTTTCCATAATAGTGCAGTGTTTAAAAACACTAAGGATCATTGCCTGAGTGAGAACCCTCTCACCTCTGCGTTTTCTTCTCATCTTCATAGCAGGCCGAGCCAATGCCGAGGAAGAAGTCGGTCAGGAGTGGAGAAAACCCACGCACCCACCGATCTGCAAGATCCCAAGAAATGGTCGCTCGAGCTCTGCAACTGAACACGCCAAAAACAACATTGAATGAGCTCCATCTCCATTTCCCGTGAAATCCCAATGTGCGATATGGCGGTGGCAAGATCCATAAACCAAACCGCGCGCATTAACGGCTGGTGGGTGAGCATTCAATGCATGGTGGTAAGCAAGAAACAACAAGCGGCGCGCGAATGGACGACACACAGTCCCAAGCAAAAAAATTCCTTTTTGACATCCCCTAAAACGCGACTCATACACGTGGCGCTAAGGTGGCAGTGAGGTGGCAAAGCAATGTTGGAGGTCAAGAATTTGGTGCTGCATATTTTGGTGGTGTTTTTACTTGGACAGTGGCAGTGATGTGGTGCAGTGACTGTGCAAAGATAGGGTGCACCACAACCGGGTCCTCTCCCCTAGCCCTTGCTGAAGTTAAGCCCCACTCTATTTTTCTGCAAATCTCGCATGGACAAGGTTTTTTTGGCCCAAAGCACGCTATAGCACACTTTTTAGCTACATGTGCACAAGGCTAGAGGAGAGTGCAAATCTGGAAAAAAAAAAACCGAGAAAACCTCAAAACAATCGTAGGAAATGGTTAACTAACATGGGAATAGATAAAAAAATTAAAATAACGAATATATCTAATACAAAAATAGGGCCAAATATGTTTTATTTTTATTTTAAAATCATGAACACATTGAATGAATGGATGAAATGCTATGGGGAAATGAACAAGATGGAAAGGATTAGACAATGCAAGTGAATAGTGGATGTCAACAGGTTTGTTCCGAGATCTGATGTATTTGCTAGTACCATTGACAAATATGCAAGAAGGATGAATGCTACAAACTCTAGATTTCACGTGAGGTCTGTAGCTGCTAGTCCTTTGTTTACACCGCTTGACTTTACAACAAATGGATGACACATAGACAATGGAAAACAGGTTTACACGAGGTCACTCTGCTTTCCCATTTCCATTACCTAACTTGACAAATGAACCATGAGTGGGGTGAAAATTAGAGAGGCCTCATATGAAAACCAAATTTGATACCAAATGTGGGAAACCCCCAAATTTGGAGACGAGCATAAGCTCAATAATCAATTCAATTCAACATAATACTATTACAAATATTATAAAATATATAAAACTATTTATTGTAACTATTAACCACCTATTAACACTAATCTAGGATGGTTATTCTAACCACCTAGATTCTCTCCTAACCTTCAACATCCCTAAAATCTCTCACAACTTTAATTTACTCACTTGAATTCCTACGTGAGTTGTTTTCACAACTCACTTACATTAGTATACACATTTATAATAACACACTCACAAATACGTAATATCCTAACCTAAATGCACCCATCTTAGGAATAGATCCTTAAAGTTTCACCTCCCACTTTGGTGCTAATTCAACACGAAGAGTAATTTTATAAGAATTTGACCCACTCCATGTGCCCCTTGTTCAGCTTCATTTTTCTATTGATAAACTTAAATTGTCTACTTATCTATGTACAAAACAAAATTCATTTTGCAATAAGTAATTCCTTCACTTATTTAATGTCTATATAATAACATAGACCTTTTATTCATGGAATGGATATCTTCTCTTCGTATCTTCCAAATTTTTATTAAAGTAGGCTATGTGTTTTCCTTCTTGAATCAATATTGTGCCTATGGCTACACATCTTGTATCATAATCCACTTGAAAAACTTAGTCAAATCATGGCAACACTAGCATTGGTTGCACTGTAATCCTCTGCTTCAATTCCTAAAATCTTATCTCTTATTATTATATCCAAACAAATTATTTGCGATCTTCTTTCATAGTATTTGTGATATCTATGCACACGTTGTGGAAATTTTGAATAAAATTATTATAAAAGATTGATAGTCCATTAAAAATTAATTCCTTGGTCATATTCCTTAGTGACATACATTCTATTATTACGCCCACCTTTTATGGGTTCATCCCCAACCATTCCTTGGATATCAGAAAACCCAAGTATATTTGCTCTTTGTGCATGAAGATACATTTGTTTATGTTCAACATCATCTTTTTTATTTCATCTGCATCCACAAATGATCCCACTAATCCTTTTTCGTCCTACTAAACATCACGATATCATCTAAAGAAAAAATTAAAAAATTCCATGGAATGGCATCAGCACTTCATTCATTTCCTTCATAAAAGTACATGGGGAAACTTTCAACCCAAATGGCAAAACCAACTATTCATACAAGCCTTCATCTTGAATGTTGTCTTTCAGTCGTCTCCTCCTCTAATGCAAATATGAGGATAATCATTATTCAGATAAATCTTCAAAAGTATCATATGCCACTAATGAATTCAATAAAATCATTCATTCTAAAAAATCAAAATGTATAATTGATTGTTATATTTTTATGGACCTCAAATCAATGCAAATACACAAATCTCCTCCTTTATTCTATGCTAGTATTGTGGTTGCTACATATGGACTCAAAATTTATTTCACCAATCCTGTTTCCATTAGATATTTCACTTAGCATCTTACCTTTGTATTCTCCATAGGATTAATCCCGTAGTGTACCTTATTTAGAAAAATGACCACAATATCAAGTAAATTTAGTGACTGATGTACTGTGTAATGGTGGTAATAATTGCAAAAACTCTTCTGCCAGTATGTCCACAAATTCACTCAAAACTTCATGCACTTCTTTGGTAACTCGAACCTTCCTTAATATGATCTTTGTATATTTCCTTCCTTAGTAAGTGTGGTGTGTTCGTTTACTGCACTCGCTGGCAACATTGTAAGCCTAATTCCTGTCGGACTTGGGGCTGCAAGTGCGGTGTTCCAGATTGCTGGACCTGCTGCGACTGTTATTGGAAAGGCTGCGGAAGTTGCTGCTAAACACGTCAAAATGATTTCTTATTGTAATGATTATGTATTATTATTAGGATAACTTTTATAGATACTCTTACGGCTACCTAGTCCCGATGTAATTTGGACTTGCCAAGTATTGAAGAAATTTGTTTATTCCTACGGAATTATCTTCTGTATTATTATTTGTATATTGACCACGGACTTGGATTAATCTCTATCTTGTGACTTTTGTTCATTTTGTAGGGTATACGGTCTCCGCGGTTTAGTTTAAAATCCATTCTCATCCCTGCAAATTAAATGTATTCCTATTTTTCAAAGAAACTTGACCAAATTCAGCTTAGCATCGATTTTATCAACACACGTCGCGGGGTTAATGTTGCAGAGTGCTGGCCCGGCTGTTACAATGGCTACCTCTGTTATAAGTCCTGCTCTTGAAATTGCTGCGAAAGTTGCTGTAAATACGGCGTTCCAGATGAAGGTTGATCTGAAGATTGTTAATGGAGGTGCTGCACAGATGAAGGTTGATCTTAATGGAGGTGCTGCATATGGTGCTGCTCAGCATATCTTCTCTAAAAATTAAAATCATGCATTATAAACAAATGTCAAAGATTGTTTGGTTTAGTCGTGCTTTTTCGAATTCCTGACTGTAAACGCTTCCACGTCTAGAAATGGAGAGTCAAGCAGTTGATACCATTTGTTAATCTACTGAAAGTATATCAATACAACCACTCAAGTAGAGTTTCCTGTAAGTTTTTACATATAATAGTTTATCCAATTAAACTAGAAGGAATTTATATTTTCTCGATTAACCCGTTGATTCATTTTCGTTGATTCCAGTAAATGCAAACAAGAACACGCAAGTAGAATTTCAAACAATGGTTAATTTATTACATTGATAATAATACATATGTAATGTTAATTTATAATTCACGACATAATTACCACACCACAATAAGAGTTACAATGATACATAGTTTTACATAGCTCTATAATCCATGTGAAATAATATGTGTAGGTTTTCATCTCATAAAACATGTTAAAATGTAAAATAGACAAACAAGAACTACGTCTTAAACCATAATAACCTCCCAAATATCCCATCCCACCCATTCACATCTTTACGGTAAGGGAACTTATCCTAATTTTTATTCATAAAAATAAAACAAAACCAACATACACAACTTGAAAATTTTCAACCCGAATGTTTATGATTAATATTTTGAAGATAATCTATATCTTTACAATCCAAGTATGGAAAATCGAGTGATACTTTTACTTGTTAACTCTTTCTCCATATAGGTTGTGTTACATGTTCTACTTCATAACAAAATCCCATCATTTTATAATAATTACAAATCCTTTATTTGCATAGTAGGTTTTAGGTTTTGTTATAGGGTATATACTATACTATAAATTGTTTTCCATTTCATAAAAATGATAAATCAACTCACTTAATAACTTGGTTATCCTTATATAGAAATCATGTGTTATAAATTCGTTATTCAAACGTTCTTGTTTTAAGTTTTTCGTCACCAGGTATGGGTGAGGAAGTTGACCTCTTGACCTCTAAAACTTGAGATTAAGCATGTGTCCATTTGACCTATATTATTATTTAGGCATACACAAGTCTATTCCTTTTCAATTAGTTTTTCTATTTGTAATTAAATTTTTAAGAAAAGGTTGTGAATTTAAAAAGAGGAGCGGGATTACGAGTCTAATTCATGACCCCTCATTTTCTAGTAGAATAGATTTTCCTCTTGTTTAATAAATTGAGGTGAACTACTCTTTACTTATAAATTTTTACTAAATAGAGTTTTTATTTATGAAGAAAAAGATTGGGTGAGTAGGTCGAATGCGGGACCCATGAGTATTTTGTTTAGATTAGGTAAAAATTAATTTTGAAGGGACCAAAACCCTATGCAACCGAAAGATAAGCGTCAATGCTCTAAAATGAATCAAAGAGGAGTAGTCCAAAAAGACCATAAAAGAAAAGAAAAGACAACCCAATCCCGAAGCGGGAGAAAACACACAAAAGAAGAAGAAAGCTCCCGATGGCGGGAAAGTCAAAGCCTCTTGACCACCAACTAAAAGCATTCCTTTCTTCCATGGTCCAATAACCTTTGAGACCTAAGGCTCAGCTTTAGAGGGCCAATAAAGGTTTCCCATTTCTTTTTCCTATTCATGACCATCCATCCCTCACCCTTATTTGGATATGCATTCTCATATGGATGAATTGGTAGAAGAACTTCAAAAATATCATTGTTTTCTAGACTATGAATCTTTGTGGAACTAGTCGACGAGGCATAGTGACCCCCTTCTCTACAATATGCATTGTATCAACCTTGGTTTGAACAAATTCCTTAATTGGGTTTTAGGAAAAGAGGTTTTCCTCACATTTTTCTCTTCATGAGACGGTGAAGTATGCTCTTATCTAATTAATCATTTTCGGTGGCACTATGCATAAGGAATTTGACAACTAAATGATCCGGGTTGAAATCCTTTTAATAAGAAACTCAATCCCTAATATGTTTTTTAACAATGTGACAATCGAGAGGCCAAATGTCCGAAAGAGAAAAAAGTTTTGCGCTTAAAAGATAAGCATTCGTAATCCATATTTTGTGTTCAAATTATGTCCTTGACTTTAAGCTCTATTGTAACCATAAAGTCAACAATTGTATCCATATTGACCAAAGATACGGGCATATGTAGTGTGGTAAAAAAATCAGTTTTAGGATCAAAAGCTAAGAAATTTCCCAAAGCATTACCAATACCCTTGAGTTTTAACTAACATATCTCTTAACTATTTTCCATCTAACTATACATAAATAATTATTATCATACATGTAAAATTGGTATCCCAAAACATAATTCCAAAATCTAGTCTGTTTCTCTAAATCAATATGTTTATGTGTTAAATATCGTATTCCCCTTCTTGTCTTCTTTTACAAAATATAAATCTTAAAATTTAACTTTTCTCTCTTGTCTAATAAATGTGTGTCTCAAGCATTGTATTCTTATCATTAATATATGACTCATGCCTTTTCTTTTCTTGCTCTTTGTTGTCTAAATTAAGCTGAAATAACTATTTCTAGCCATTAATTTTCTAATTATGGGTTTATTATTTCTTTTATGTTCATATCTTGATGTATTATATTAACATGTCTATATATATCGTATAATTTTTTTTATATTCTCCTCAAGAAAAAAGAACTCAGACCACCACTTAATTATATCATTTATATTTTTACTATAAATATATTTTGTTGTCAAAACTTAATGCATGCGTTAAGGAGGCCTAGTTTCCCAAACACGTGTTCTTGCACATGATGCAGCCTATTAGGTGTATTTTAGTGGTAGTGAGTTTAAAGAAGTGACAGTTGTATGTGCACGACATAGTTTGTATGGGTTTAATTTTCATGGAAAAAATAATTCGGATGGAAATATCCATAGCTATGAAGCAAAGTTATGGTTCCGAATTTTTAATAATCCCACATTTATTACATACATAAATGCTTAACCATATGTATGCAATTGTGTTTAATAGTTTATATGATGCGGTGGAATTTTTTTGTAAGGTTTAATAGTTTTCATCTTAAAATATATAATGTGAAGTGAGTTGAAACAATGCATGGGTTTGCCTTAGCTTGATGAGCTAGTCCCTAGCTATATGTGTCGTTGTTCTAAGTGAGTTCAATATGTTTTGAAATATATAGGGACTTTAGTAACACATGCTTTTGGTTGATGTAATAAATAGTGTATAAATATTAAATTGCTTCCACTAATAGTAGGAAGTCATGGATATATGCCACACCACCTAAGGCTACTCTCGGTATAGTAGTGATTTAATATAAATTAAATTAAATCTTGTTTCTGAGTAACTAATAATGTACAATATGATAAAATATAGTAAAATACAAATACTAATTACTCAAGAAGAGCAAGACTATAACCAAATGAAAAAGATAGATGACTTAGCTGATTTTTGTGCAATCTATAAATACTTGGGACTATATATGTCTTTGGATCGATAGGAAATTATGTCACAGGATCTCGTCAAGAGTTGTGGGGCTCTGAACTAGGTTAGATAGGGGTGCCCACAAGAGGACAGAGGTGTTTGGGTGCTTGGTGTCTTATTCTCGACATTGGTCACCGTGTGAATCTTCAGGGATCTACTTTGTTTCGGGTTTGAAGGCCTTCGCTCTAATATATTATTTGTCACTCTAAATTCACCGTTAGGGTTACGAAAATACATGTAACCACAAAATAAACCCTAGATACTTACACAAGATCATAAATACATTAAATCGAATAAAATATGTAATATGTGAAGTCGAATTACCCAAAGAGTCACTCGATGAGTGAACTTAGATCCAAGTGCTTCACTACATTCTAGGCTCCACATAGTTCTATGTGTTTGTGTAAGAAATAGTGACCTTAGGCTACCCTCATTCCAATGCCGTCAATATAGTGGGGTATAGCTAGATTTGATGAAAATGTTCGATATGGAAATAAACACTTCCCCTTTCTATGTAGTGTATGCAGCCCTAAAAATGTAGTCCCTTTGATAGTAGTGATAGTATGTAGATGTGATAGCTCATTTTAATTGCCACTAAAATAATAGTGTGAATGTTGTCTATGTATATGAATATCTTGTTTATATTTTGACACTAGTGATGCAAAAGGCCAACTATGAACACGGGATAAGGATAAGAAAACTAAAAATGTCAACCACAATGTCAAAATAGGTAAAAATAATAAACAGGACAAAAGCACCCAGAATGGACACAAACGCTTGGGTGGTAGTGTCTGGGATAAATGAGGACATATGTTAAAAAAATAGATAGATAGGGATCTTTGTGACCTGACTAGAAGTGGGTATGAAAATGATAGATGTGTGAGACAATCACTATAGAGATCAATCAAATAATGTAATTGTATAAAATATTGTGTCACCAATGAATACTTTTCTTACTCAAGATTCATGTATATAACAACATACTGATGACATAGTAAAATAATAATATGTGCATTATTTTGTGTCTACATTTTCCCCACTTTATACTATTTGAATGAAATTCAAGTAGTGTAAAGGAAGTAAGGAACATACCTGTATAGTTTCCGGAGGATTCATGTTGGAGAGTGTGCATAGTATATAGGAACTTGTAGTGTGTTGAACCATGGATCAACATGTTGACCCATGTGCCATAAGTGGAGATAGAAAACTTTGGTAAGGAGAACTTAGAGAATTATTTGAAATGATATGGATATTTTGAATTATTGTCAAAGGCAATAGAAGAGGTAAGGAGTGATCAATTCCCAACCCAATTTTTTGATAATAGGAGGATTTGGGCATCCTTCCTCTAGAGGAAAAGTGTTGGGGAGAGAGGTATTGTTTTTCTCTACTTCCATGATGGTTTCCCAAAAGGTCCAATCTGCACGAGAATGATAGAGACCAAATTTAGTTCGATTAGTTCTAATTGAAAAAATCACATAGGAGCGGTATAGGAAAGGCAATGATGTCTCATCTCCCCCACTCCTATAATAACAATTTTTTTGATTTGAGTAGTGTTGGATGGATTCTAAGTGAGGTCATTTGAAAGTGATAGTAATGTAATGTTTCTCCCAAGTTAGGTCATATGGGAGAGATGGTGAATGTGCTTATTGTAGTGATTTATTGATATGATTTGAGTGATAGAAAATTGCTTAAAATTATATGTACTTAGGAAATTACACATTGAGAGGTTTTTCTTTGAGCCCAGTTAGGTAATTTGGGGAGATAGGTTCAAGATAGCAGAGAGAATTGACTATCGTATGGAATGATTGAAACCATGTTTTCAATGATATCAAAGAATGTTTTTGATGGCAATGTATTAAGAGTGTCTATTCACCGTGTTGTATCCTTAAAGAGACTATAAGATTATCCCAATTGTATTCCTCCCTTTTTGCGAAAAGGGTGAGGTGTGGAGAAAGGAGCACTGAGCCAAAAGAAATCATGTAACAGTTGTAATAGTAAATGAGAGATAGTATTGGAGAATTAGTAATATTAGCAAAGTATTCATATGTATGGAGTAATACATATGTCGATTTGAATATGGAGTGATGAAAATTATATAGTACGATGCGAGAGGAGACCATGATCGGATGGCACAAATGGGAAGGAAAATGGAGTAACGAAGGCTCAAGATGTGAGTTAAATCGTGTGTCGTGTATTAGTTGTAAAAATGGTTGTAAATAGTAACTATAATATAGGGTAAATCAAATTACTATATAGTAATCTTGAAATGTGAACAAAAATCTCATTTGTACTTGAGAGTGAGTGGAATTTGAGCTCTAAGATGTGAGGAACCAATGCGTTATAAAGGCTAGTTTGTGAAAGTTTAGAGATTGATGATTTTGTGGCTTCGCAGATTTACCGAGGAATTGGTATGTGTGTCTATTTTTGGAAAATTTATTCAAAGCGGCTTATTTTTATCATTTTTTATAAAATTTGATTATTTTGTGGTTTTTGGCATTTCTATCCTTTAAGACACTAGCTCAAAGTTTCGGCATTAGTGACATTTGTCATGCAGGTGCGAGTGACCCGCTCCTCAGGTACTAGTGTCAAAGGGATGAGTTTTAGCACTATTTTTTTGAAATATGTGTATTTTGATTAGTTTTATGCTATGATGAGTGATTTTGTAGTATGTACGGTGTGCCAATATAGGAATTTCATTACTTTTGTGTGTTGTACTAAGGAATATACACTCCAATGAGTTTCGTGTGGGGCATCACTTGAGCATGTTACTTATTTTGGGGTTATCAAATGAAGAGTGGGATATATTGGACCGTGCCAAACTCCAGCACATTGCTAGATTGGGAGAGATACCTCATGATTCCTTTATTGACTACTTCATGTGACAGATGGTGTGCATATACTTGTAAATTCTAGTTACGGATAGGTGAGATGATGGTGACACTAGAGGATGTATATAGGATATTGCAGTTGCCTAATGTGGGAGAGAGAGTATAGATCCTAGTTGTATTGGATGCTTGTAGTCGAGATGATGGAAGCATGGTGGTATTTTATAGGGACTTGAGTATAGTCTGAGACACATATTAGCTTGGATGTAATTGTGAGATCGGGGTTCCAAAATCACGAAATTTATTGCAATGATTCTAGCTTTTTTGGTGGCAATGAAGGGTGGTGGAGTTGTTATTTTGTACATGATACACGATATTTGTCGTAACATAGAGGAGCATGGTATTAGATATGTTTTTGTCCATATGCGCTCAACATAAAGATTGTGTGTGTGTGTGTGTGTGTGTGTGTATTTATATTTATATCTATATCTATATCTATATCTTTATATATGGGTAAGTGCACCAAGTTGGGGGCCCAAAGGGGGTCTTAAGTGGATGCATTTTTCTACAAAAGAAAAACTTCAACTTGTATGAGTTTTTGAAATAGTTACAATAAAAATTGGAAGATGTTGTATAGACATGAATCGTATCATTTTGAGTCTAGTTTCTAAGATGCTAGTTTTTTTAGAATGGATAAATTTAAGCGGGTCAAATAACTAAAATACCAACATGTGCTCCTATTTTTGTTAAAAAACATAATAGAGTGACTTTCGTGCCCCCACTATTTTTTTAGCACCATTTAGTTTTTTTGAAAACTCTTTAGTAGAAAGGTAGATAAGAGTATCTAGTTTGGGCTACATGTTTTAAAATATTTTTTTAGAGAGTATTTTTTTTTTAAAGATTTTTTTGTTACAGAAATTTTTAATTTAAAAACATAACGGAGATCCAATCGTGTCACCCCTTAACTACCTCAAATAATATTGAAAATTATATTATTTTTAAGTGTATAGAATTTGGTATAGTTTGGGCTAGTATAAATTTTTTCAATTTTGCTTTGAGCCAAAAAATATATATGAAAAAAGATAGATTTGTTTAAAACTTCAAAAATAGCTATAAAAGATACTTGTTAGAAAATAAATAATATGGGAACCCTATATTAGTCGAAAAAATTTGAAAAATTATATTTTAAGAAAGTAGAGTGTCTTCTCTACGTCATGGTATAATTGTTTTAAAACAAGTCAACCATTTTATGTCGATTTATGATGATGCAAGAGATTTTTTTGCATTTTATTGCAAAAACACATGGTTGGCATTGTTTTTGTAGGTTCATACCTCAGGCTTGTGGATCCAAACTGGTTCTAAGCCTCAAGGCATGGCATGAAAAAATTGAAATAGTAAAACACGTACGCATTATGTTATTTACTTATTTATCAGGGGACCCAACTTATTTTTCTCCTACTTCACGGGTTTTCTATTAGGGTTTTTGTCTAGTCTATAGATTCTTACACATTATTTGTAAATTTTTAGTAGTTCATCTTGTCCCCTATCCTACAATATATTATTCTACAATCATGGTTGAAAAAAATGATGTAATGACACAAATAAAGTCAATAACAAGACACCAAAGCAATTGAAAGAGCTAAGAATTAAGAAAGTAAAGTGGATGCAAAAAATTTGTGTAGGGAAAGGTACTTCCGTTGTATCAAATGTATCTAAGAATTATGATTTTTCTTTGAATGTTGATATTACGTTGAACAATATTGTTGGTATAGATGAAGAAATTGATATGAATCCACTTGTTGAACCTTTACGTGAGAATCCAAATGTTGAAGTTTTACCTAAGAATCCAAGAATTGAACCTTTACCTAAGAATCTAAATGTTGAACCTTTACTTGAGAATCCAAATGTTGAATTTTTATCTGAGAATCCAAATGTTGATGTTTTACCTGAGAATCCAAGAATTGAACTTTTACCTGAGAATCCAAATGTTGAACCTTTACCTGAGAATCCAAATGTTAATCCTAAAATTTGTATGGAAACAATGAATGAGGAAAGTAACCCTCTTAATGAATCTTCACCTCTTATAACATCTCCTTCCATTTTACAAAGAAAACCAATTCACTTAATTTAAATTGATGAAAACATTATAAAACTAGTTCCTCACAAAATGTCCGATAGAAATGCAAGAAGAAAAGCTAGGGAATGTGGGATAATTACTTTTGAATTTAAATGACACACACAAATGTCAATTATTTGTTACATTGGTGAAATTAATTAAGATGTTACCTATAGTGAAGACCCCAGGGTTAAGAACTTCTAATGCTATTGATCGAACTTTATCAATTGTTAAAAATATACATAAAACATACCAAACTATAGGTTCCAACAAATGCAAAGAAAGATAGTAATGCTACGGGTGTGCACTTACTAATTATATAGTAAGTGGTAAAATAGTTAATAAACACTTGATTAGAAAAATAAATACTGTTTTGAAGATAAATAGAAAAATACTAATGAAAGCAATAGGGACACGTAAAAGTCTTGAGTCGAAAATAAAACTAACTATTGGGGTTTCTCTAGCAAACCGCCATGGAAAGACAAGAATACATCTGATATTATAAAATAATTAATTGTAAAATTTTGGAATGAAAACACACAAGTGTCACATAATAGAAGAGATGCAATAAAAGAGGAATAGGTTATCGTAATCATGAATCATGTGAAAAACATTTCTTAGATATGACTCAAACAAATTTTTTTCTAAGTTTAAAGATGAAAATCCAAAAATTAACATTAGTCAAAGATTGTTTGAAATGAACAAACCCTTTTATGTAAAAACCAATCACTCACATACCTCTTGTTGTTGTAGGCACCATGTTGAATTTTCAATGCATTATGATTTTTTTTAAGTGTGTCATGTTTTGCATACCGACATCATGTTGCATGAGTGTGGATTAAATGTCCCACAAAAATCTTCAAGGAATTTATTCCAACAATATCTTGTGAAAAATCAAGTAGAATTTTTTTATAACAAAACACATTTGGATGTAACGTGTAACATTTGTGGTGGCTTGCCAAATCTAAAAATTTGTATTCATGAGGAGGGTGCAGTTTTTAATACGTAAGAATTGGTTCGTTTCAAAAATATTAATAAGTGGCATATCGGTTAAAAGATGGAAAAGAATCTAAGAGGTGTGAGCCTATTATAGAATAGTTACCTATAAAAGAATATTTAGTCAAATTCGGAGAGGAAATTGTTTATGAGTATGCAAGGCAAACACATAGAGCTCGATGGTTTGATGAACAATTGAAGTTAAGAAAGGACATATTCCCACTTGGCACTATTACTTCAGTAGTTGAATTCACGTGACAATTACACATTGCAGCCACAAACGGAGGTTCATCTCAATACTATAACTCGTGGAAGTCTGCTTTATTTTCATGCATATAAAGCATAAATACACTCTCCGAAAGCTTTTGAGAAAGATCAAAATATATTAAGAGAGTATCATTTCTACATCAATGATGATCAAACACATTCTATAGAATATGTACAAGGGTGTTTCTTGGTGTTTTATACGATCTTGAATGAGAGGAACATTTTTTTAATCAACATTACATTTGGTTGGACAACTATACATCACAATTCAAGAATGCATAGATGTTTTATTGTCTAAGCGGGATGCACAAAGAAAGATATGTATAACATATTTGGATTTTTACTTGATGTACGACATGGGAAAGGAGAGCATGATGGTGCAAGGATCATGTGTGAAAAGATCACTTGCAAGAGAAGAGTTAAAGTTCAAGGATGGTGCTAAATTTACAAATTCAAGAAGAATTGTTGATTGGTGTGTCAAGAACATGGGCTCTCAAGTGTCTATCTCAACATTTCGTAGATATTTATTGTTAATAGAGGAAAAACATTTGACAAGCTATGAATATTGTATGAAAAATTCGAGAATCAAGTGATATGCACGAGTTTCGTAGTTCGGATGAAAGTTCTTGGACTCTTTATACTAGGTGCATGACATGTTTTTGTATATCATGCATTAATTTTGCATGGAATTAATGTGAGTCACAACAACGGGGTGGAAAAATGGATTTTAGACCTCTAATTCCAATTGATAGTGTATTTGATCTTCCACAAGCAATACACTTGTAGAACCTTGAGATCATATGACAACATCACTAGAATTCGACCAAGTCTCGATTTAGTGCAAGGTACATATGTATGTCATGTTTTAGATTTATACATTATTAAGTGATTGAATCTTAATGTATTTTAAATTTGACTTGAGTTTTAATTTGTGATTAGGGCACGTTTACTGCGATTATTGCAACGAGAATATAATGAAGAGGGAATAAAATAATTCTTGTCTTGTTGTGTAGAGGGAAAAAAATTGATTTCCACAAATTAATGGTGAATTCCTTGATTATCCCATTGGGTTAGTGGTAGTCACCGCAACTTGGCTTCGATGATATCCTATAAAAAAATCAAACAATTGGTTGTTTGAAGACTATGAAGTACATCGAAAGATAATTCACTATTCACATTTGCTTGCTTGCAACAAATATTAAATTGATTAAATATCGAGGTAGGCCATTAAAAATAATCACTTTGGAAGGTTCGTAAATCAAATCATAAAGCATATCTTGCTCTTGTTAAGAGTAGAGTTGATCCATGCAGTTCATTGACTGAATTTACAAAGGTATGTTCTTCATGAATTTCTAATCAATATTTATTTTAATGATTTTCGTTAAATTATATAGGATTTAAAATTCTATTTAATTGCTTATTAACATGTTTATGTAGGTTAGTGGTGCCAAAAAAACTTCCACCTTCATGTGGTTGCTACCTTTGTTAGTAGAGAATTTATTGTTCTCGAAGCCAAATGAATACAAGGAAATTAAATATTAGAAAAAAAAAAAAAAATCTCATTTCATCACCTCTATTGTAAAAATATCTAATTAAAATTCTCATTTCACCACCTATATTATATGAACCACCTATATTATTCACATGGTTCACAATGGACAACCTTACACTCGACTCAGATTTGGACTATTCCATGATTTTCATATAATAGGATAGTGAGAGGATCAAATTGAGATGGAGAAAATAGAGAATGGAATTCATAGAGTGTTTTGAAATGGAGGTGTAGGATCCGACGAGACATCACTAGGTTCCACGGAGTCCGAGAAATCAACTATTGAAGATATAACATTTTTTGGTCTTAGAGCTCTTAAGGGACTAGGCACGGATGTGGTAGACCAGGAAGCACCAAGATCTTTGGCCTCGAAACAACACCTCAATTTTTGGAGAATTTGGTTAGGTGCCAAGAGCTTCCATTTGCAAATTATTGTGTTTGACAACCTTAGAATGACTCAAACTGCAAAAAGATTTCACACGCTTGCAAATAATAGGACAATGAGAGAATTGAATGGAGGATGAGAAAACTGGAGAGGATTTCATAGAGGGTCCTAACTAGAAGTGTTGTATTACATGATACATCTCTAGGTGCCACAGAGTCCGAGAAATCACCTGTCGAAGATATAGTGTTTTTGGTCACATAGTTCTTAAGGGACTACACCTGCACAAGGTATTCTAGAAGCACCGGGAGATTTAGACACCTAAGAAAAACCTCCACTAGAATTTACCTTTCCACCCCGACATGTTGGCATAGTTGGTTTGGTGCCAGAGATTTTGTTTGCAAAATATTGCATCAACCTTACACTAAGTTAAACTGTAATATTTCACGCATTTGCAACCAATAGGACAACGAGAGAAATGAATAGAGATGGAGAAAACCAAGAAAGTATTTTGTAGAGGTTTTCGACATGGAGATGTAGGATCTGAAAAGACATCTCTAGGTTCCACAGAGTCAAAGAAATCACTTGTGGAAGATACAAAAATTTTGGTCTTAGGGCTCTTAAGGGATTAGGCACGGAAAAGTTATCCCGAAAGCATCGGGAGCTTTAGCCTCCTAAACGAAACATCCCTTAGCATCCTTACAATGACTCAAACTACATGATTTCACATGTTTGCAAACAATAGGACAGAGAGAGAACTGAATGGAGATGGATAAAATGAAGAAAATATTTTGTAGAGGGTCTTGACATGGAGGTGTAGGATCTAACGAGTCTTCCTACTAGGTGCCACGGAGTCGATAAATCACTGTCAAAGATATAGCATTTTTGGTCTCATGGCTCTTAAGGGACTACGCCCAAATGAGGTAGCCGTGAAGCACTTGAGAGCTTTGGCCTCTAAAAATAAACCTCTCTAGCATTTACTTGGCTACCTTGACATTTCGAGGAAGTTGTTTTTGTGCTAAGATATTACATTTGCAAAGTATTGTGTCTAGAAGCCTTACACTGACTCAAACTACATTATTTCGTGTGTTTACAAATAAGAGGACAACAAGAGAATAGAATGGAGATGGAGAAAGCCGAGAGGGATTTTGTAGAGGGTCTCGACATGGAGGTGCTAGATCTAACAAGATGTTTCTAGGTGTCACGGAGTCCGAGAAATCACCTACCCGAACAAGGTAGCCCTAAGCACTTGGGATCTTTGGCCTCTGAAATGACACCTCCCCCTATCGTTGACATGGCCACCCCAAAATTTTGGATAATTTGGTTTGGTATTAAGATCATTCATTTCTAAATTATTGCATTTAGCAACCTTACACTAACTCAAACCGCATTCTTTCAAGTGTTTGCAAATAATAGGAAAGGGAGAGAACCGAAAGGAGATGGAGAAAACTAAGACATGATTTTGTAGAGGGTCGCAACATGGAGGTGTAGCATCTTACAAGTCATCTCTATGTGCCATGAAGTCCGGGGGTAGTCCCTTAAGAGGCTGAGACCAAAACATCGGGGTGGATAAGTAAATTCTAAGGAGGTTTCATTTAGGAGGCTAAAGCTCCCGGTGTTTCAAGGCTAACTCGTCTCGCGCATAGTCCCTTAAGAGCTCGAGACCCAAAATACTATATCTTCGATAGGTGATATCTCGGAATCTATGGCACTTAGAGACATCCGGTCGAGATCCTACACCTCTATGTTGGGACCCTCTATGAAATCATCTCTCGGTTTTCTCCATCTCCATTTAGTTCTCTCACTTTCCTATTATTTGAAAATGCTCAAAATAATGAAGTTTGATTGATGTAAGGATGCTAGATGTAATACTTTGTAAGAAAAATATCTTGGCACCAAACCAACTTCCTCAACATGTCAAGATTTCCATGTAAATTATAAGGGAGGTTTCTTTTTTGAGGCTAAAGCTCCGTGTGCTTTTGAGCTACCTCGTCTGCAGGTGTAGTCCCTTAAGATCCTTGAGACCAAAAACACTATATCTTCGACAAGTGATATCTCGGACTCGTGGCACCTATAGATGTCTTGTCATATCTTACACCTCTATGTCTAGACCCTATAAGAAATACTCTCTCGAGTTTTCTCCATCTCCATTTTGTTCTCTCGTTGTCCTATTGTTTGCAAACATGCAAAATAATGCATTTTGAGTCATCCTAAGACATTCGGACGCAATACTTTACAAATGGAAGCTCTTGGCACTAAACCAACTTCCCTAAAATGTTAGGGTGGCTACATAAACACTATGGGAGGTTTCATTTTAGAGGCTAAAGCTCCTGGTGGTTCTAGGATACCTTGTCTACACGTAGTCCCTTAAGAGCCCCGAGACCAAAAATGATATATCTTTGACAGGTGATTTCTTTGACTTTGTGGCACTTAGATATATCTCCTAAGATCCTACACCTCCACTTTGAAACCATTTTAAAAATCCCATATCGATCTTCTCCATATCAATTCACTCATGTTACTTTCCTATTAAATAGAAATGTGCACAATATTGTAGTTTGAGTCAATGTAAGGTTGTCAAAAGAAATATTTTTCAAATGGAATCTCTTGGCACCGAACCGAATACACCAACACATCATAGTAACCTTATAAACACTAGAGGAGGTGTTGTTTTGGAGGTGAAAGCTCCTTTTTCTTCTAGACTACCTCATTCGAGAGTTCTTGTTCAATGACTATATTGGCTTAAGAATGAATTTAACAAGGGAATGGATAAGAACACACATGGGTTATCAATCACCTAGTAAATATTTCTTGTTTAGTTTTTAATGGGAGTCACCGTGGCCTTGAGTGACCTTCCATTCATTCATAATTTATGCTATGATAAACTTATAGATGCTTTCAAAAGTGCCTTCATAAAGATAGGGGTAATCATCAAGCTTAGCAAAGGGTGTGATGTGATTTCCAAATAACTTGAAATGCCTACAGATTTAGAGTTAATAACACGAATTAGACAGATTAGACAATCAAAAATCTTTGATGTCTGAATCATAATGTCATTACGTCTAGATAGATATTATTGAACATTGGAGTACTTTGCATCAGTAGAGACATTCTCAAAATAACAACGGATGAAAGGAATCAAATTTTGATGACTCTCTTTTAACTAGTGAAGCTTTTAAGACTTTGTGGGCATCCTTAAATCCTTCTATCCATGCTTTTTTGTCAAAAAAAAACATTTTCTTAATGATGGTCTGTTATCTCTCAAAAGTGCACCACATGTAGACAGGATGGATGTAGGTGTTCTAAGCTTGCAAAATTGATCTCTCTCTTTTGTAGATACAATGGGAACACCTCAAGTATGTGGGTATAACTATTTTGAGGTGAGTCTCTAGTATCAAGGTCGGTTCCTTATTGATGTATCATAAACTTATTTCTAGGGTTTAAGGGTAAACGATGACTATAAAATAATTAAAACTAAGGTGATACACCAAATTTGTATGAGGGATTTGACTAAGTATATGCGCAATTGATATGTGAATGGATATTTGATGCATGAGCAAATAGTTATCCGAAAAATATTAAGGGTAAACACTTGGACGTATTGAGAGAAAGTATCACAACAATACTGCTAAGCTAAGCATACACATTAATATCATGCAGAAATTACTGAATTTGTAGCAGGGTAAGATAATTAGCCAAGAAATTTGCATTCACAAGACTAATAGAAACATACACAAGACTGCAAATAATTGGAAAGGCAGAAAAACTTCACATTCAAAGGGAAAAACGGTCAAAAATTGCTTGAAAGCTTTGCCAAGGCACATAATATATAACAAAAATAATTTTCCCACCCTTCCTAAAAATAGACTAAAGCTTGTACTCACCCATGCATCCTATTTTTATCCTTAATTTAATAGTAGATAAAGGAATAAAAATAGAACATGTAATTACAAATAGGCATTAATATCCTTGATTACATTACAATCAAATTGAAGTTGACTGTTCTATTTTTTAAGAAAATAAAGGTGAATAATTTGATAATAATAAGCTTGTTGACAAGTCTTTTCCTTATGCATGTGAAGTTGTCTTCTTGTTTGTTCTGTCCTCTTGTGAAGGCATGCAAAATAACTCCCTGTGCAAGAACAAAATAATTACAATAATTGTAATATTTGCAAAGTAAATCATCTACTTGTAGGGACCACTTGTCCATGTGCACATGCTTCCTTTTCTCTCTGCAGTATGTGGGGCCACCCTTGCTCCTCACCATTAGTCTTCACTAGTTTGGCCACTCTTGTGGACTTAGCAAATTACCATGGTTTTGAAATAATATAAGGCACTTTGAAAAAGGGGCAAAACATTACATTCGGCCACCTTTAAATACACATAGCCCACTATATGGTCTGCCACCTTTGATTATATTGCATGGTATATTTTTCTAGATTTTGCATTATTCGAAGTGACTAAGGTGGACTTTACCCTTTTCGGTGATCATCAAAACCATGATTTTGAAATAATATAAGGGCACTTGCATCATTTGGGAGTTGGAATATAGTTTAGACTTATAAAAGTCAATATGCAATGATTATTTTATTCAAACATGGGGCTGGCCCCTTCCAACATTGAATCGACCCTTTGAGCTTGTCGGTGGCATTTGCAACTAAGGTTGAGTTAGGTCTTTGATGCCGACCGTCGATTTCTATCCTTGATGAATTTTTGATCGTTGATCATTGAACCTGTAGTTAGGGTTTTGGCCTATATGAATGTTGTCGGTGGTGTTTGATCACTATGGTTTGCATTGAATATTGTAGATCGATCTCCATCCCTCGATCTATGTACTTTTTGATCTTGGATCATTGATCACTAACTCCAGGTGAGTTAGGTTAAGCCACGGTTATCGGGTTAGTTGAAAATGCCTGAGCTCCATCATTTGATCATTTCTTTTTGCTCGCAGAGAGTGGCGAAGCCCTGAAATTTTTTGGCTTGACGCCATTGATGGATTTTTGAGCTCATCTCGTCTGCAAAATAGCTCCCTGTCATTCTCAGGTTTTCATGGTCGGCACTTTCTAGTTATTCAAGCTTTATCTTGTTCTATGGTTTCTGTGTGGCCATGAGAGCTCAAACGTTGGTACGTTTTTCTTTACAATTGTAATCTTGATGATTTCTTCAACTTTTCTTAGAAAACATTCGTAAAAGTTGGAGCATCGGTTTCTCTTTCGAGCACTAATACTTGTGTTTCCTTTTCCCTTTTATTGTTCGTGCTCGATCATTGGTTAGATGAGCTCAAAGAGCCTCTGTGATTATTGTGTTTTCTCTGGATTTTCTGGTTTTTCAAGGACTTGGAAGCTCTCTGTGATTGGTGAGTTCTTTTCTTACTCCATTTCCTTACTACCCATTAATGGGTCTTTGTTCATTGGTCAGGATCTGTGCTTTCTGAGATGTGGGTACTTGTAGATATGAGTTTTGAGAAATTCTTCAACTCTGTGTAGATAACATATGTAAAAAGTTTTGAAATATTGGTTTTCATCATGCACTATAATTGCATTCTGTAGCTTTCCTTGCTCTTACGATGGAGGAGTTGACCTCATGCATATTATTTTGTTGTGGGTTTTCCATTATTTGTAGATCTGTAACCTCAAGTTCCATTTGCTTCGATAAGATTATGCAAATCTTCTATTTGTGGCCATTAACTTCATCTGTGAATAATTTTTTGAGGTTTTGACCATCTGTTGGGTTTTGTCTCTGAACTTCGAGAAGAATTTCCTTGAAATTTTCAAACTCTGGTTCTGTTATGAAAACTTTGAGCTGTATAGTTGATCGATTGTTGTGTTGTGAACTCGTATTTTGATTGAAAGCTTCGTTTTAACAACCCGAAATATGATATGTGCATTCATTCTGACTTGGGTATTCTTATCTCACTTTGATATCTCTGGATCCTGTGGAGATACTAGGTCTGCATTGTTATTTCTTAATTTTTGTGATGATAACATTCTCTAACTGTACCTCAAAAAACCGTATTCTTTAAAACTTGACAATTGAATACCATTCATGTGCACATTTCTTTTGTACCTCTGTTTGGAAAACATTCTTTGCAAGATGAAAGTTTTCTTTCTTTCAGACTTACTATAATAACGAAGCTCGTTTGCATTTAATTTCTCTTCGAGGATCTGAAGAATATGTACCTTGTTATTTTGCTTCTACCATGTTCCTTGAAACATAGTGGTCCTTCTGAGTATGTATACAAGAAGGTATTTCCTTCTCTGCTTATGGAGAATATGAACATTGTTGACTCTTATACTGAAAACTAGAACTTTGGTTTCTGGGATTGTTGCTTTACTTGTTCTGTAGCTTAGGTTGTCCTATTTTTTCTACCTTTCATGACTATGATGAGTCATTGATGTAGATGAATCTGTTCAAGTATTGAGCTTCTCCCAAAATTGTACTTTGTATTTGAGTTATTTATGGCTTCCACTGTTATAATTCATTATTTAGGATCAATTTGATTCATTTATGTATCTCTGTACTGTTTCATGATCTTTTTATTTTAAGACTATACTTTGAGATGTAAGTCTTTAGTATTCTTGAACCTGTCTCAATGTTCTGAGTTTGATAAAATATGTAAAATGAAATGTCTGAAACTTTGCATTCTTTTGTATCTCTTCAGTTTACCTTCTGAAATGATCCCTTGTAGCCTGTAGTTGCATACTTTGATTCTGAAGATGATTTTGTCACTTTGTTGGAATACTGTAATCTTGTTTCTTTTACTTAGATGCTTTATTTCCTTGATAGTAGTATTTCTGGCATGCTGGAAAATTTGAAATGTTGATTTTTCATGGTGAATCCCTAGCAAAAATGTCCATAATTCTCTCTTCCTTCCCTTTTCAACTTGTAGTAGTTGTATTTTGTAATTCAGAATACAGAATGTAAAACTTTTCTGTTGAAGCTAATTTGCTAGTTGGAAATTGAAACATAATAATTGCTATCTTAATCATGGCATGCTTTTCTTTTTTTTGTATCAGTTACTTGATTTACATAATTCTTTTAAATCATGTATTAGTTTAAAACAACATGATGAAAAGTCGTAAATGTCCATTTTACATGGCAAATCCCTGTCAAAATTTTCCCAGAATCTTCTTTTTATTTTGTTTCAGCTATAATCCTTTCTTTCCAGTTAACTTCAACTTCTTGAAATCTGATTCTTCTTATTTAGTTGCAAACTAAAACATGTACTTCTATTTTCCAGTCTCTCTTCTGTATTGTAACTTCTTCCATTTGTAGGACGATTCTTTTCAAACATGAGTTGCATTTTCCTTCATTCCAAAGCATGTACTTATGACTTATTTATTTTTTCTTGGCATGAACTGTTCTCCGCACACTTAAGAAAATAGTTAGAAAATACTTAGGCTTTTTTGGCCTCTCTTGTGTCCATGGTTTTCCTTTTCTTTTCTCTTTTTATTTCTGAGTGAGTAAAACATGTATGCAATTTTATCTTCAAGTAAACTATATCTCCTATTGTTAAGAGATTCATATGCATGAATTAGGACAGTATAGGAATATGGATTGATCCCTGAGCTCATAACTGATAGTTTTCCTCTTTTCTTATTTTCAAGTACAGTGACTTCTACAACGAAGATGAAGAAGGAACAAAGCTGTAAATGGAGATGTCTCGACCAAAGAAGAAAACCCCAAGGAAATGATGGGTTCACTCATACTCCTTTATTTTCTTTTTCATGCATGTGTACCTCTTATTTCAGTAGTGTAATTTAATTTTCAGTTACATCCCATGGCTTGTGTGGGAAACATTTGAAAATTCCTTATGAATAAAACATTGAATTCTAAAAATTTGTTGTGTATTTCTTTACGCATTTCAACTTTCGTATGGATTATATGATGAACTAAACAACTCAGTAATATAATTGAATGTCTTAATCATGAAGGAAAGAACATTAAAGAATACCTGTAACATCCAAAGAATGGACTCGATTTACGTAATTTGCATTAATGTCTGTTGTTCCAAAACCTAGTATTTCATCTATTCTGCAATTGGATGTCTTCATCAAGACAACACAACTGTCCTTTGGGGCCTTGTGTTCTTTTCTGAAGATAATCATGAAATTGTAGACTATGTGATCTGTTACATTTTGTAACAACACACATAGCTACAGATTTCATGTAATCATGAATTAATTCAACAGTAACCATATTCTCTGAAAGAACTTCCCTAGCTTAGGTATACTTCACCAATGCTATCCATCGTAACGAAGTTTCAAGTTGCCCATTTTTCACAAGTGCAAAAATTGTCAACATGTCCTAATGATTATAGACTCGGGTGTTTTAACAAGGGAGAAGAATAAGAAGCATTGAAGAATGTAGTAGGTGCATGATAAGATAGGAACAAGTATAAAGAGACCATCAACAAGAAGAAGAACAGTAAGGTAAATACACATATACACATTGATAAATTGAATGAATAATTACTCAAATTAGGTAACTCTTTATGTACATACATTATTTAAATATTGATTTCCAAAGTTTGATGCATATTATAAATTCAAAATGCTAGTATATGCACATCATCAATAAATGAAAAAATAATCCATAATGTCTTCAATATTGTCAAGTGCACATCATATTAGTTTAATACAAAAATAATCTCACAAATGTAAGGTATCATAAAAAATATCAAGTGCTAAATATTATTTTAATGTGCACAATAAATATAAAATGCGCGAATAGGTCATATACCATCAAGCTCAAATGCCATATAGGCATACATAAAATTCCATGCACATAGACATACAAACAAATGTCATGTAATACATATATATATATTTCATAATCATCAAAATCTATCTCTCTCTTGGTCTTTCTCGAAGAAGGCCCTCCCTTAGACAAAGATGGAGATCTATGAGATGACTTTGGATCGTCCTAAGCCCGTGCTTTATGAGTCCTCTTCCACCGAATACTCTCTTGTAGTTGAACTCGTAAATCTAAACATTTTTTTGTCAAAAGTTAATTTATATATATTTTCAACATGTATTTAAGACCATGTTAATGAAAGTATTTACATAAATACACAAACTTACTGTAAGCTCTCGGTCACGTTGAATCTTCATAACACACTCAGATGAGTCATAGAGAGCTCCTGGAGCACGAATGGGGGTATGAAGATGATGAGATTGAGGATTTCGTTCCTTAGCATTCAAAATGAAGGGGTTGAAGTTCCCTACATACACATAAGATCACAAAATCAAACATCAGAATTAGCCAAAATAGAACTAAGTACATGTATGTGTAATGAAAATATTTTAACTAATTTTATCAATATACAACTATTGTTTTTACCTGTCATGCACATGAATCAAATGAACAGAATGCTACCTATCACAGTAACTCCCGCATATACACAATGAAGGAAATTATTAACATAATTTAATAATTCTACAATGAAGGACATTATTAACATGTAATTTAACATAATATGAATTACATGAGAAATTTAACAAAAATACATGTTGTTTGAATACCTTAGTGAGTTGTTGCGTAGATGAAATCGTAAAAAAACACCTTCCTCTAATCATCATAGAGATGGCGGGGTCTAGTGAAGTCAACGTCTTTATCAAACATGTATCACATGAGCTAGATGAACATACAAGAACATACATATATTTGACTTCAAAAGTTATATATATATATATATATATATATATATATATATATATATATATATATATATATATATATTTGCATGTACGTGAAAATTTTACACAATTAACATTCTAAATTACCTCTATGAATGTATGTGTACACATGGTGCTCGCCACCTACGGTTGGGATGAAGACACACCTCTCGCACACTTTGGAATATCAATGCATACATGTACAAATACAATTATTTCAAAAATTTAACATATATAAGTAAATCAAGTACTCTGATATTTTTGTAACACACATAATAAAACATAACAAACACCTTTACTGAGATGACACCAATGTTTCTAATCTAAATGTCTCGCTCAAAAAGGCATCTCGAAATAGTGGCATTATCATGTGCACCCAGCGCTTTACTCCACCAAAATCAATATGCATGAAAGTATCATTCTCCTCGGACCCCAAACATATGCTACCACATGACGAGAAAAGATGTGGCCTCATGCTAGTAATCCCGAGGGAATACTCTTTGTAACTTTGTGAGCATCTGGATCAAAAATCTCTCTCTTGTATGTCGAACAAGGGTCGCAGATAGCCCCGAACCGTATCAATATCTAATGTCTCCTTCACTTTGTTGGAGGGAAACTCTTAGGGTGAGGGGCCTTTTGTGCGAGGACTCTACCCTCTCGAATAGGTGCACATTGTGCACCGATCCTATGTAGATCCATTTCCTCGTCCTTGGAAATCTCGAAATTAAAATAATTTAGGATCTCGTTGAGGATAAATTTGTAATAGAGTTTACTCGAGAAAGTATAGTGGTACCTCATTGTTATTGCAAGGTGGAAAAACAAACGCCATCCACCATCGGTCCCAAAAATTATTTTTAATCAAATCATTATTACACCAATGGATGGGAAACCTTTTGCATGACAATAAAACAGAAAAATTAGTGTGGAGGTCTCATCGATAAGGTGCATATGAGGTCTTTTTAATATATTTTTTTCTTTACATCTACATATGAAATTTTTTTGGAATAATAGATCCTACAACCCTCTTTGTAAGATGTCTAATGATAAATTTTCCCCATTGCACGCATCAACTTAAGACACTAATGCCTCCAATTTGTTTACAAGAGAGGTGCGGTGGGGGTTTGTAGATTGTGAATCCCTCATTATTTTGATTAAATCATCAATTTCAATTTTGTTTTCAACTGCTTGGGCTACTAAATCTTCTTGACTTCAAGCGAGGATGTTGAGAAACTATGGGAGGGATGACAGAATAACAGGGGTTTGGTTGTGGTTGATTCCCTTGACCTATAACTATAAGAATAAAAAAATGTATTCAATTATAATTCTACTCTATAATTTCCAAATTTCAATGTAATTTTGAGAAAATAATTGTGCCTACCTCTTCTATGTGGCGCCATCATCAATTTAGATCTTCCCGATGTTTGAAAGATGGTTGTTTGAGCTTGATATCTAGTTTGAATAAAAAAACATGAGGGCACCATTAAGCTCTAAAACCCGCATTTGAGGGAGTTAGAATAATAGAGGCATGGGATTATTTTTATTCTTAACATGCATAACACGTACACGTATGCTTTATAGGCTTGGTAATTTCTAAACCTATAAAAATATAACGCAATCACGTTATAATATAACACATACCCGTTTCTTCTATTTTTCAGGTTTTTGTCCACTTTTTGGCCCCCAACTTGGTGCACTTACCCATATATATATAGTTGAAAGGTCAACCAATGAATGGAAAGGCACCTCAAGAAAGTGGTAAACAACCCATCGGTTTTTCGACCATTAAACCTTTTCCACCGTAAACACACCATTTGTTACTCTATTGAAAGTATATCAATACAACCACTCAAATAGAATTTCCTCTACGTTTTTACATATAATTGTTCATCCAATTAAACTAGAAGAAATTTATATTTTCTTGATTAACCCATTGATTCATTTCCATCAATTCTAGTAAATGCAAACAAGAACATGCAAGTAGAATTTCATATAATGGTTCATTCATTACACCGATCATAATACATATTAATGTTAGTTTATAATTTATGAAATAATTACCACACCACAATAAGAATTACAATGATAGATAGTTTTACATATCTCTATAATCCATGTGAAATAATATGTTTTTTTCCATATCATAGATAATGTTAAAATACATTGGCTACATAGTTTCTAATATACAATGTTTACAATTTATGTTGTCTTAGTATACAATATAATAGATAACATGATTAAAATACATGACAACTATGTTGTGACACACTTGTAAACATTTTCCATAGATCCATTCTATCAAACTATGCCATGAGAGAAAGAGTATCATTTGATCACTTACCTCCAACCACAAGCCTTATGGATACTTGTGAACCATCCATTAGGTGAAATGGGCCCTACACTTAATGAGAAAGAAGACGCAAGTAATCAATAAGGCAAGAGAAAATACCTTGTGTAGTGCATCCAAAAAAATTAATAGACCTATGAAAATGGTAGGAAGATAACATCCTAACAATAATAGTAATAATAAACTTTTTTCCCCAAATGATGCCTAATAACAATATTCATACATTCCCAATCAAATTCAACAACATACCAAGGCATGAAGTAAGCTTACTTGATAAATTATGATGGTAGACCTTGAATCTATCGAGATTAAATCCCTAACTCCTAGTAATTGTCAGAAAAATACATTGGGTAACTATCCCATCCATACAGATCTCTCTATAATCCATATACACATCTCTAGAAACAACCCATCCCCATAAAGAATTCACAAAAAGGTATCTCTATCTCTAGAATGATTTAAAATAGAAAAACAAGAACTAGGTCTCAAACAATAATAACCTCCCAAATGTCTCATATCACCCATTCACATTTTTATTATAAGGGGACTCATCCTAAATTTTTATTCCTAAAAATAAAAATAACCAACGTACACGACTTGATAATTTTAAATGGGCTCTTGGATGTCTATCATTAATATTTTGAAGATAATATATATATTTACAATACAAAGATGGAAAATTGAGTGATAATTTTACTTGTTAACTCTTTCTCCATGTAGGTTGTGTTACATATTCTACTTCATAACAAAAACCCATCATTTTATAATAACTACACATCCTTTATTTGCATAGTAGGTTTTACACTTTGTTTTAGATATACTATAGTATAAAGTGTTTTCCATTTCATAAAAGTAATAACTCAACTCACTTAATAACTTAGTTATCCTTATATGGAAATCATGTATTATAATGTTTTCATCCAAATGTTTCTTGTTTAAGTTTTTTTCCTCAATAGGTATGGGTGAGGAAGCTAGCCTCTCAAACTTGAGATAAAACATGTGTCCATTTGGCCAACATTATTATTTAGGCATACACAAGTCTATTCATTTTTAAATAGTTTTTATATTTGCAATTAAATTTTTAAGAAAAGGTTGTGAATTTAAGAGGAGTGGGATTACAAGTCTAATTCATGACCTCTCATTTTCTAGTAGAATGGATTGTCCTTTTGTTTAATAAATTGAGGTGAACTACTCTTTACTTATAAATTTATACTAAATATAGTTTTTATTTATGAATAAAAGAGATTGGGTGAGTAGGTCGAATGCAAAACCCATGAGTTTTTTTAGATTAGTTAAATATTTGATTTTTAAGGGATCAAAAAACATGTACAACCAAAATATAAGTTTAAAGGTTCTAAAAAGAAACAAAGAGCAGTGTTCCAAACAAGACCATAAAAGAAATAAAAATATAACCCAATCCCATAAGCAGGAGAAAATAAATAAAATAATATGAAAGCTCCCAATGGAAGGAAATTCAAAGTCTCTTGAATACCCACTAAAAGCATTCCTTTTTCAATGGTCCAACACCCTTTGATACCTAAGGCTCATCTTTAGAGGACCAATAAAGGTTTCCCCTTTATTTTTCCTTTTCATGACCATCCATCCTTCACCCTTATTTGGATCCACATTCTCATCTAGATGAACAGGTAGAAGAAATTCAAATATATATTTGTTTTTGGACTTTGAATCTTCGTGGAATTGGTAGAATGAGGCGTAGTGGCATTTTCCTTCTCTACAAAATGCACTCTATCAACCTTGGTTTGAACAACTTTCTTAAGCGGGCGTTAGGAAAAGAATTTTTCCTCACATTTTTTCTCTTCCCGAGACGTTGAAGTATCCTCTTGTCTAACTAAATCATTTTTGGTGTCACTATCCATAAGGAATTTGACAACTAAATGATCCGTCTTAAAATCCTTCCAATAAGAAACACGACCTAATATGTTTTTTAACAATGCCAAAATCGAGGCCAAATGTCTAAGAGAGAAACAAGTTTTGCATCTAAATGGGAAGCCTTCGTAATCAATATTTTGTATTCACATTATTTCCTTGACTTTCCTTGACTATAAGCTCCATTGTAGCCATAAATTCAACAATCGTATCTCGTATCCACTAGTATACAAACGTATGTAGTGCGGTCAAAATTTCTTGTTTTGGGATCTAAAGCTAAGAAATTTCCCAAAGCACTACCAATAGCCATGAGTTTTAACTAACATAGATCTTAACTATTTGACATCTTAATTATACATAAGTAATTATTATCATAGATGTAAATAAGTTAAGCATCCAAATGAAGTTGGTAACCTTAAACATAATCCCAAAATCTAGTGTGTTTCTTGAAATCAATATGCCTAGGTGTTCAATCTTGTATTCCCCTTCATGTCTTATTTAAAAAAATATATTTTAAAATTTATCTTTTCTCTCTTGTTTAATAGATGTGTCGGTCTCAAGCATTGTATTCTTATCATTAATATATGACTCCTACCTTTTCTTTTCTCACTTCTTGTTGTCAAAATTAACCTTAGATAACTATTTCTAGTCATTAATTTTCTAATTATGGGTTTACTATTTCTTTTATGTTCATATCTTGATCTATTATACAAACATGGCTATATATATCATATAATTTTTTTCTTTAAAATTCTCCTCAAGAAAAACCCACTCGAGTTCATTACTTAATTATATCATTTATATTTTTACTATAAATATATTTTGTTGTCAAAACTTCATGCATGCGTTGAGGAGGCCTAGTTTCCCAAACACTTGTTATTGCACATGATGCAACATATTAGGTGTATTTTAGTGGCAATGATTTTAAAGAAGTGGCAGTTTTATGTGCACGACATAGTTTGTATGGGTTTAATTTTCATTGAAAATACAATTAAGATTGAAATATGCATAGGTATGAAGCAGATTTATGGTTTCAATTGAATTTTTTCACTTGCGTTCAACTTCAATAATCCCAAATTTATTACATAAATTATTAACCATATGTATGCAATTGTGTTTAATAGTTTATATGATGCAAAGCATGTATTTTTTGTAAGGTTTAATTGTTATCTTCTTAGAATATATAATGTGTAGTGAGTTGAAACCATACATGGGTTTGACTTATATTGGTGAGCTAGTCCCAAGCTATATGTGTTGTTGTTGTTAATGATATCAACATGTCTTAAAATATATCGTGGCTCTAGTAACACATGCATTTGGTTGATGTAATAAATGGTGTATAAATATTAAATTTCTCTCAAGCATAGTAGGAAGTCATGCATATATGCCACACCACCTAAGGCTAATCTTGGTAAAGTAGTGATTTAATATAAATTGAATTAAATCTAATTTCAGAGTAACTAACAATGTACAATATGATAAAATATAGTAAAATACAAATGCTAAGTACTCAAGCAATGCAAGACTATAACCAAATGAAAGAGATAAGTGAATTAGCTAATTTTAATGCAATTTGTAGATACTTGGGACTTTATATATGGTAGGTCTAGAAAGTATTATGTCACAAGAGATCGTTAAGAGTTATTGAGCTTTAAACGAGGCTAGACAGGGCTTCCCACAAAATGGACAGAGGTGCATGGGTACTAGTGTATTATTCTAGGAGTCAGGTGACCTCTAAATCTTAAGGATGTTATTTGTTTTTGGGTTTGAAGGCCTTTTCTCTAATATATGATTTTTCACTCTAAATTCATCGCTAGGGTTATGAAAAATACCCTGTAAGCACAAAATAAACCCTAGGTACTTGTACAAGCTCACAAATACATTAAATATGAATAAAATATGTAATATGTAAAGTCGATTGATGCGGTGATCACTCGATGAGTGAACTTAGTATCAAGCACTACACTATATTAAGGGCTCAACATAGTTCTATGTGTTTTTTTGAAATAGTGTCCTTAGGATACCCCCATGCCAATGGCGCCAATATAGTGGGATATAGCAAGATTTTATTCAAATTTTTGGTATGTAAATCAACACTTTCCTTTCTATGTAGTGTATGCAGCCCCAAAAATTTAGTCCCTTTGAAAGTAGTCATAGTATGTAGATGTATAGCCCTTTTTGAATTGCCAGCTAGATTAATAATGTGTATGTTGTGTATATATATGAATCTCTTTTTTGAATTTTGAAACTAGTGACACAAAAGGCTGAATATGAACACGGGATAAGGATAAGAAAACTAAAAATGTCAACCACAAATGTCAAAATATGTAAAAAGAATAAATAGGACAAAAACACCCAGAATGGACACAAGCACTGAGCACTAATATCCTAGGATAAATGACATCATATGTGAAAAGATAGAAAGACATGGATCTTTGTGACCTGACCAGAAGTGGGTAAAAAAATAATAGATGTAGGAGAGAATCACTATAGAGTTCGACCAAGGAACGTAGATGGACAAAAGATCATATCACTACTTTGAATAATTTTCTTACTCAAGATTCAAGTATATAAAAACATACCGATGACACAAATAAAATAGTAATATGCACAAGATTTTGTGTTTACATTTTCCCTCCTTTATATTATGTCAATAAAATTAAGGTATTGTTAAGGAAGTAAGGAACATACCTGTAGAGAGTCCGTAGAAACCTTGTTAGAGAGTATGCATAGAATCTACAAACTTCTAGTGTGTCAAACCATGGATCGAGTGTGGTGGCCCATGTGGCGTAAGTGGAGATAGAAAACTATTGTAAGGAGCACTTGCAGAAATATTTGAAATGATATGGATATTTTGACAAATTTTCAAAGGTGATAGAAGAGGTAAGGATTGATCGATTCCCAACCGAATTTGTTGATAACAAGACGATATGAGCATCTTGCCTCGATAGGAAGAGTGTTAGGGAGAGAGGTCTAGTTTTTCTCTTGTGTTCTATGATTCCCCAAAATGTCCAACCAATTTAGAATGATAGAGATCGAATTTAGTTCCAATTGAATATCCCACATAGGAGGTGTATAGGAAAGACAATGATGTATCATTTCCCAACTCCTACAATAACGGGTGTTGCAATTAGAATAGTATTGGATGTTCTAAGTTAGGTCATTTGAAAGAGATAGTAATGTAATGCTACTCGTAAGTTAGTTCATATGCGAGAGATTGCAAATGTGCTTATTGCAGACCGATTGATTGATTTGATTTGAGTGATAGAAAATTGCTTGAAATTATATGTACTTAGGAGACTACTCATAGAGAGGTTTTTCTTTTTTGTCAGATTAGATAATTTTGGGGAGATAGCAGAGAGCATTGACTATTGTATAAAATGATTATATCCGTGTTTTGAATAATATAAGATAAAAATTGTGATGGAAATGTATTAAGAGTTTATATTCACTATGTTTTATCCTTAGACGGATTATAAGATGATCCCGATTATATTCCTTCCTTTCGGAAAAAGTGTGAGGGTGGAGAAATGAGCATTAAGCAAAATGAAATCTTGTAACAAGTGGAATAGTAAATGAGAGATAGTATAAGAGAAGTAGTAGTATTAACATTGTATGTGTATATATTGAGTAATACATGTCCCGATTTAAATCTTGAATGATAAAAATTATATAGTATGATGCAAAGGAGACTGTGATCTGGATGACACAAATGGGGAGGAAAATGGAGTAATGAAGCTCAAGATATGAGTGAAATAAAGTGTCATGTATTATTTATGAAAATGGTTGTAAATAGTAACTATAGTATAGGATAAATAAGAATTACTAAATAGTAATATTGAAAAGTGAATAGTAGTCTTATTTTTATTGAGATTGAGTGGAATTTTGAGCTCGATATATGAGGAAGCAACACATTAGAGAGGATAGTTTGATAATATTTGAGAGATTGGTGGTGCCTATGGCTTTTCGTATGAACGAGGAATTGGTATGTATGTCTATTTTTGGAAAATTTAGACAAATAGGCTTGTTTTTATCGGTTTTGTAAAATTTGATTTTTTGTGGTTTTTGGAATTTTAGACTAGGACAAAAGAGGACATGGAATTTCTTTCCTTGGGGACACTAGCACCCAATTTATTGCACTAGTGTTATGTGTCTAGGTGCCGGTGACCTCGCTTCTAGGCACTAGTGTCATAGGGTAAGGTTTTGGCACTATTTTTGAAATGCGTATATTCTTATTATTTTTATGTTATGATGAGTGATTTTGTAGTATGAATGTTTTTTCAATATTGGAATTTCATTGTTTTTTGTGGTGTATAAATGGGTATACACTCCAAGGAGTTTCGTGTGGGGCATCACTTGAGAATTTTACTTATTTTGGGGTTATCGATTAAGAGTGGGATATATTAGACTATGTCGGCCTATGACACATTACTAGATTGGAGGAGATACCCTATAATATGCCTTTATTGACTAATTTGTGTGATAGATGGTGTGCGGATACTTGTAAATTCCGGTTCTTGATAGGAAAGATAATGGTGACACTAGAGGATGTATATAGGATATTGTGGTTGCCTAATGTGGGAGAGAGAGTATAGATCTGGTTGAATTAGATGCCTATAGTCGGATGATGGCAAAGTGTGACGATATTTTATAGGGACTTAAGTACAGCCGAGACACATATTAGCTTGGATGGGATTGTGTGATTGGGGTTCACAATTATAGAAATTTATTACAATTATTCTAGATTTGTCGGTGGCATTGGAGGGTTGTGGAGTTGGTAGTTTGTATAGGATGTATGATATTTGTTGTAGCATAGAGGAACATGGTACTAGATATGCATGGGCAAAATGTGTATTAACCCATTTGTACATATTTACTCGGGAGGATCATGGAGGTGGATTAGCAGCCACTAATTTATTACAGGTATGGGCCTATGAACATATACCTATATTGAGGCTGCTCAGTGGGCCACAGGATAATTGGGCTCGGCCAAACATATTTGCAGCAAGGTGGGTGAGCACCCACATTAGGAGGATGGATACGATCACATATAGGTTGATGATAGATCATATGGGTCTTGGGCCATTAGATGGAGGCCGTATAAATATTATGGAGGATGGTGTGGAGTTACGGTACATTTGGCACACCATGTGGTTAGAGTACCACTTCTCAAGGATATAAAAGTTATTCCAGGGGTGAGATGGTATCTAGACAACTTGGCATGGATCATGATGTGTCCCAGATCCATATATATGGTGTCAATCTACTAGGGTGGTGAGATGACTAGGGTTGATTCCATGCCCAATAGGAGCACAAATGGTGCATCTAGGTCTAGATTAGGTGGATCCAACCATAGAGGCTATACATGTTTATGACATGGGGTGAACTCGAGTTTACAATGAGTGGTGGATGACACACCGATGGGTTTTTCTATTTCCAATCATCGTAGATGCGGCAAGGAATCCAACAATTGGAGGAGTGGAGGGGCATGCACCTACCCCCTATATAGATGATGTAGAAATGACACAAGTGGAGTGCAAGTATCGTTCATTGCTATTTTTGAGTTGTTACTTGGTTGTTATAGTAATTGATGCATGCAATAATTGAAGTGTAAAATGTAATCTAAAATTGGTTATTTCTTTCCTAATAGATACATTAGGTAAATGATTATATCGGTGGAAAGCATGATAAACACGGCTATGATGAAAAGCTTTAAGTAACAATCGCTCATTGCAATAGGAGGTCATGGCTATTCAAGAATGTTAGAGATGTAAATAGGGATTTCTTCGTGCCATCAAAACATGGGAAGGTAGGCATGATGAATCCCTTAGGGAAAGTGGAATCATTTATATTTTTGGAATGATATGTCCAGGAATGGAATTATTATCAATAGCAGACATAATTAGATTTAATTTTGAGGGTAAGTGTATGAAATTGAGATTGTAAATTGCCAACAACCCGCATGAGGGATAGGATGTTTTGAGAAAGAAAGGTTGGAGAAGTGAAAGGAATATTAAGGGGTTAAATCTTTCCATTCTGAGTGATCATAGGAAATTGAGAATAGGGAGTGGAGGTGGCCGGAGGGAATGGACGTGTGAGATGAGGAGAGGAACATGGAGGCTTTATGTGGATACTAGGTGTAGGCTCATCATACATAGTAATAGATGCACTAGGGGTAGGAGTGGAGTCATCATGGGCATCATTGGAAATACCTTCAAAAGTAGAAGAAAGAGAAGTGGTAGATTCAAATTCAATAGTCTTAAGGAAACAACATCATCATTAACACGTTCATGATCAAAAGAATAATCAAAATCACTATCATTCATATTTTTCCAACAAGGATTTCATCTATATTATCATCAACATATAAATAATTTGTAGGAGTACTAGAATTAGATTAATAATGGAAAGCATATAAATAACTTTTAGGAGTACTAGAATCAAAAGTGGAATTATTAGCATCCATGTTATCACAAACAAGAACTTCATAATGCTAATAATTCAAATTAATGTTATCATTTTCTATAAGAGAAGGAGAAGAGGATGAAACATCATTGGTGGCTACGGTAGATGAGGGAGAACATGAGGAAAAGTTTTGGTAAGGGGAGATTATGGAAAAATTAGTGGTTTGGAAACCAACATGAAGGGATTTTGGAATTCAAGGAGTTGTTGGAGGACTATGGGATCGTATTGAGGATTTTGCATAAGATCAAGAAATTCATATTCTTCAGAGGCATTGGAAAATGCTAGTTGTATGCATATATAGGTCATATCATGCTTGGGATATGGAAACCTCTTTTTTAGCCATAAGGATTTTGGGATCATAGGGTAAGGAGTTTGAACAAGAGCAAGGTTCACAAAATGATTTACTATAAATAGAATTAAATTTAATTTCATGGTAACTAACAATGTAAAATATGATAAAATTTATTAAAATCCAAACTCTAAGTACTCAAGCAATGCAATACTATAAGAAAATGAAAGAGATATGTGACTTAGCTGATTTCTGTCCAATTTGTAGATAGTTGAGACTATATATGTGTTAGATATGGCATAGAATTATGTTATGGTATCTTGCTAAGACTTATAGGGCTCTGATCTAGGTTGGATAAGGGTGCCCATGTAGGATAGAGATGCCTAGGCACCGATGTCTTATTCTAGGCATTGGTGACTGTGTGAATCTTCAAGATCTGCTTCATTTCTGGTTTTGAAGGCCTTCACTCTAATGTGCTTTATCACTCTAAATTCACCGTTATGGTTGTAACATTACCTGTAACCTAAAAAAACCATAGCTACCTACATAGGCTCAAAAACACATTAAATCTCAATAAAATATGCAACATTTAAATTCGGAATGACCCCAAATGTCATCCAATGAGTGAACGTAGTACCAATCACTACACTACATTCTAGACTACATTTAGTTTTGTGTGCTTGTGTGTGAAATAATGTCCTTAGGTTTTCCTCACGACAATGACGCCAAGATAGTGGGCTATAACTAGCTTTGATGGAAATGTGTGGTATGAAATTCAACACTTCCCCTTTCTATGCATTGTGTACAACCCCAAAAATGTAGTCCCTTTTATAGTAGTGATAATCTATAGATGTGATAACACTTTTGAATTTCCAGCCAAAATAATAGTGTATAAGTTGTGTATATATATGAATCTCTCATTTGAATTTCGGCACTACCAACACAAAAGGCCAACTATGAACACGAGATAAGGATAAGAAAACTAAAATTTCCTACCACAAATGTCAAAATATGTAAAAAGAATAAACAAGATAGAAACTACCAACATGGACACAAGCACTTGGGCACTAGTGTCTTGGGATAAATGATGATAGATGTGAAAAGAAAGACGACATGGATCCATGTGACATAACCGTAAGTGGGTACAAAAATGACAGATTTAGGAGAGAATAAAAATTTAGATCAATCAAAGAACATAGATGGACAAAGGATTGTGTCACCACAGAATGCTTTTCTCACTCAATATTCATGCATTTAACAACATATTGACGACATAGTAAAATAGTAATATGTGCGTGATTTTGTGTCTACAAGTAGGTGATTGGAACATATGACTTCCTTGATGCCTCAACCCATTTGGAGAGGAAATAATTAGAATATTGCGTGGTCTCAAGTTTTCCTTAAACCTGGAGGATATTTTTGTGCCAACTCCATGATCTTAGAAAGATATTTTATTTCTTTCATCTTGAAGTTAATTTGCACATGTCTCTGTGAAAATAAGGTAGGAATTATTTAAGTAGTATTATGTTACTTGACTAGGTGAAACACTCACATGATTACACATGCCATAACTAGATTAGTGAGAATTTTAACCTGGGTAGTTTCCTCTAATGGATGTCTTGTGGAATTTATTTAAATCAAATAGAGAGGACACATGGCCCCATAATGGGGTTTAAATATATGACCAATCATGTGCTCTAGATACTGACTAATCATGGAACTTGGGGTTAAGAAAAGAAAAATGTTTCAAAGAATGAAATTGTGATAAACCTTTATGCTTGATGGAGAAACTTAATATAACCCTTTATGTATGGGGATCGCGGGTTTTCATATTTGGATAAATATTGAGATCACGATAGACCTCTCTTTATAGGTCTTAGGGCTATATAAGTGTGTCATGATTGGTGTCATGTGTGATGAATTACTGATTTATGCCAAATGTGCCTCATTAGTGACACCATGTTGTTTGTCATTTTTACCTTACCATGGATATGGTGAATTTATCTTATGAATTCCACATAGTTGTCATCAATTCCTCCACTTTATAGTTTTTTTAGCTCCATATATACAATGGGTGGAATTTTCTAAAGGTTTATATTGCTTTGTGTTTTCTTATAGACTTACCTTATGAGGCATTTTTCTTCTTTCTTAAATGGTGGAAATTGAGTTTATTTAACTCTAGGATTTAAAATTTGGTATGATAAATTAGTTCGAGATCATCTAAGTTAGATTAATGCAACCTCGATGTGATCTCAAATTGGATCAACTATCGAAGAAAAATATTCGTAAAGGTTTAAAATATTAAATTTTTAAGAAAATGATCATTATTTTTTCAAAGCTTATTGAAAAGTGGTGTTTTCAACACAATTGTTGAAAAATAGCTCTATTCAAAAGCTTGTTGAAAAACATAGTATGTATTATAACAACAAGATTTATGATATTTTTCAACTAATTCATTTACTTACACAAATGAATTATCTACTATTTTTTTCATTTTTTTTTCATACATGATTGAACATGAAAATATAAATTATTGTTAGTGTCAAGATGAATTCTCTACCTCAAATATTATGTGTTTCCAATACTTACAACAAGTCTAGAAAGAGTAAATTTTGTGTAACCATTGAAGTAGTCCCTCGAAAGAAAAGAGGGAGAGTGATTTTTTAAAATTGGGAGAGCGGGAACATGATGGCAGGTAAATCGCACCTAGATCTAAGGATCCTACAACCGTAGAAGAAGATGAGATCCATGGACATGAAGACACCTGGGAAAATGGTCACCACAACAAGACATTGGATTCTTTGTCGAACCAAGTTAAAAATGGAACTGTTTCAAAGGGACAAAAACTTTTCCTCTAGGAAATTAAGGATGCATTAAGATGTGTTTTGGAAATCCCTGATTCCCTTCTCAATAGCACTACAAAAAAATTGAACAAAGCATTGGTTGGGAAACTAGTGGGAGGAAGACCAAATATCAATGTTGTTAGAAGGTGGGCCAAACTAAAGTGGAACCCAAAAGGACACCTAGAGGTAAGTGCTCTTACAAATGGATTTTTCCTTTTTAAATTCATTATCCAAGAAGATATGCAGAAGGTTTTGGAAGAAGGACCTTGGTTTTGGGGAAAATTAGGTTGGTATCTTAGGAAATGGGAACCAACTTTCAATCTAAAAAAAGAAAATATGAATCAGTTCCTGTCTGGATCCATCTTCCTAACCTACCCCTAGAATTTTGGCATGAAGATATTGTTAAAGGAATAGCTAACTCCTTGGGATCTCTGGTTATAATAGACAATGCAACCTTGAATATGAATAGACTTGTTTGTGCTAGATTTTGTATCTATACTATCATAGACAAAGATATCCCAAATAGCATTAAGCTGAAGTCTAGACTAGGAATATGGGAGTAGAAGATCGAAATGGAAAGTTTTCCAACTAAATGTTCCAAATGCAATGGTTGGGAACATTCGAATCATAATTGTAAGTTCAAGATCTATAAAATGTACTCTACTATTACGGGGAATGAAGGAAAATAAGACAAAGGTAAATGAATAATGCAAAGTGCAGTGATCATAGGAAGTTTTTTTCAAAATCATACTGAAGGATATAAACCCCTAAGAATCCAAGATAAAGAGGTGACTAAGAAAAATCCAACAAAAATTGTTCCGAAAATGGATGAGGATGGTTTTACTTTGGTGGTCAATAGAAGGAGATCCAAAAATCAATCCTGGTTTGATTCAAAGGTTAGGGAAAATGAAGGAACTACCAGCTAAGGACTCCCATTCTATCAGAAATTTTGATCTCTTTGCTTCTAATAAATGGAATGGTTCGAGTAGAAAAAGTCGTGAAAATAAAGTACAGAGAAAAATAATAAGTGTGATTAGTATTCTGTAGAATTATTCTTAGAAGAAATAGTGAAGGAACAAAGCAAAGATCAGAAGGGATGAGCAAAATGAAAAATTTGTTACTTCAATGGGAGAGAGGATGACAGTAGGTGATTTGATTAACCTTTCCTCAAATGAAATCATGAATTTTCAACAAATCCTAAATAAGGAGGTGGAAGGAAAGAAAGATGAGCTAACTCCTAGAAAAAGGGGGATTCCCTTGAAATAACTCCCTCGGAAAAAGAAAAGTAGTCTCATCTGCAAAAAGGGTGAATCCTCCAAAATTTATCCTTCTAGAAAAGGGGATTTGTAGGAAGGAGAAAACCTATTAATGTGGAGAGTATTAATAGTAAACAAGGCAGGCCAAAAAAATTGAATTAAGAAAAAAATCGACTCAGAAGGAAATAGACTTAGGGAAATAGTCTTGTTTAGATTAGAAGGTCTTCAAAAAAACCCAACCTTAGAAAATGAATTAAATCTCTTGGAATGGAAGAGGGCTCAATAGCCCTGTTAAATGGAGGGTCCTTAAAGACTTGATTGAAGGATAGAAAATAGATGTGTTAGCTATGCAAGAAACCAAAATGAATGAATTTCTTAAATTCTAGAAAAAAATTGGAATAATTCTAAAGCTTTTTCTATTAGTTTGAATGGGGCCTCAGGTGGAATAGCTGTGGTCTGGAACCTTGACCTTTATGAGGGTACTTTTCTCATGAAAATAGATCACCATATGGCTATGATGATGAGAAATTTGGAAAATAGAAAAATATGGGTCTTATCCAACATTTATGCTCCTACCCTTTACAAAGAAAGGAAAAAATTATGGTAAAACTTCCTTACTTTTAAAAATCATATCACTGGCTTTGACTGGATTTTGATGGGTGAATTTAATTCCCCTATGTCTCTCTGTGGAAAAGAAAGGAGGTTCCTAGGAGTTTACTATTGGTATGGAGGATTTTAATGATTTTATTACTAACTCTCAACTCCATGATATAGAACTTAAAGATAACAAATACAATTGGTATAACAAAAGATATGGTTCAAAAATTCTACAATTGAGATTGGTTAGAGTTTTGGTAATGGAAGAATGGTTAAGTCGGACATTTCCCTTTTCTCTCTTCCAAGGATAGGGTCTGATCATAACCCTATTCTTTTGATGATTAAGAACCCTTCAAGAAGAATAACTCCCTTCCGTTTCGAGAAAATGTGGCTCCACAGTGAGGATCTTAAAGATCTTATTAATGAATGGTGGAAGTTCAAGGTACAGGGAACAACAATGTATAGATTAACCAAAAACTACAAAATGTCAAAATGAATCTCAAAGTCTAGAATAAGAAAAATTTTGGGAATATTTTTCAGAAGAAAGTGGAAATCAAATTTGACTTACAAAATTTCCAAAGGTAGAATGAAAGGTTGGATTTTGAACCAGATTTGGATGACTATGAAAAGGAAATATTTCTCCTTTCAAAATACCACAACATTCTTGTGAAGGAGGAAACCTTATGGAGATAGAAATCTTGAATTACTTGGCTCAAGGAAGGGGATAAAAATACAAGTTCTTCCATCTATCTACCCTAAAGTGTAGAAGTTTCAATAGAATTAGTAAAATCAGGAAAGATGAAGGAAAACTCTTGGAAGAGAAGGATGAAATAAATGAAGAGGATATATCTTTCTTTAAAAACTTTCTCACTAATCAATGTGTCCCTAATTTGGAAAAAGAGCAGGATTTTCTTAATTGCATTACTTCTATGGTTTTTGTTGAAGATAATAAGCTTCTCTCAGTGATCCCATCTATGGAGGTTGAATTTACGGTCAAACATCTTAGTCTCGATAAGGCTCTTGGATCGATGGGTTTCAAGCCTTCTTCTTTCAACATTTTTGGGATATAATAAAAAAGGATGTTTACAATGTTGTGAGAGAATTCTTCAACCAAAAAAATATGCTTAAGGATATGAATTGTACCTTTTTTTCTTTGGTTCCGAAATGTGGTAATGCCATGGAATTAAAAGACTTTAGACCTATAAGTCTTTGCAACACTACCTATAAAATTTGCATGAAAATCATTTCCCTCCATTTACAATTGATCCTTCCTTCTATCATTTCAGAACAATAAGGAGGTTTTGTTCTGGGTCATCAAATTCAAGATGGGATCATTACAATCAAAGAGACTATTCATTCGGATAAACTTAGCAAGAAGGATGTTATGATTCTAAAATTAGATATGGCCAAGGCTTATGATAGGGTTTCATGGAATTTTCTTGATAAAATCCTAAACAAGTTTTGTTTTGACATTTCCTTTTGGAGTTTAGTTAAGGATTGTATTTAAAATTCTTAGTTTCCATTCTTATTAATGGGACCCTTGTGGTTTCTTTCCCATCTCCCAAGGTTTAAGGAAAGGGGATCCTCTTTCCCCTTTCATGTTCATAATTATGGTAGAATCCCTCAGCAAAAGACTCAATGTGGAAACTAGTAATGGCTACATCAAAGGGATATCTCTGGCAAGGGATATGGATAATGTGACTCATCAACATTTTGTTGATGACACTATCCTAGTGGGAGAAGCGTCTATTCTTAAAGCTAAGAAGTTTTAAATATTTTAGATGATTACATGGAGGTTTCGAGATAGCTAGTGAATTATAGGAAAAGCTCTATTTTTTTCCTCAACACTTTGGAAAGTTGATGTAAGAAGATAGCTAAAATTATGGAATGTGACTATAAGCCCTTTCCAACCATTTATTTGGGCATACCCCTTGGGGATAAAAGACCTATTAGTGGTGAATGGAACTTTCTTATTGAAATATTCAAAAGTAGCTCGCGGGTTGGAAAGCTAATTTGTTATCTTAGGATGGGAAAATTACTTTACTCAAGAGCTCTCTTCAAAGCCTCCCAGTGTATGCAATGTCTCTCTATCAACTTCCTAGGATAATAGCGGAAAAAATGGAAAAGATCCAAAAATGTTTCCTATGGAGTGGAACCAAAGAAAAGAAAGAATTCCATTGGTGGCTTGGAATAGGTTTGTAAACCTAAGAAGATAGGGGACTTGGACTTAGAGATTGGACTAAAATGAACAAATCCCTTCTAGCTAAAATTGGTTGGAGGCTAACTAAAGAAGATGGGGTGTGGACTAGAATTTTAAGGAAAAAATATTGGATGAATGTAAATGATAAACGGTGGATATTCAAACAGGTATCCTTCAATGGGTCAAGTATATGGAAATCTATTAATTAGGAAAAGGAAATAGTTACAAAGGGCAATAGGTGGAAAATAGGTAAAGGCAATGAAATCCATTTTAGATTGACAAATGGGTTGGTAACTTTACACTTGAAGACAAATTCCCCAAATTTCAAAATTATTAGAAGTTAAATATGGGGGAAATAAACAATTACATGGATAATCATGAAAATTTCAAACTTGGAAGCACATAGAATTGGACAGAAGGAACTTAAAGAACACATGTTAACCTCAATGATTTCTTTAAAAACTATGTCTTTTAACAACGTAAGGAACAAGATAGAATTGTGTGGCATAGAGAACAGAATGGTATTTTCTCAGTTAAATCAGCCTATGCATTATTCTTTGAGGAGGAAACTAGAGAGGAAGATCTTATAGGCTGGTAAGATATGGAACAAGAATATCATTCCCAAGGTCAATGTTTTCAGTGGCTTACGGTGATAAATAATATTCTAACAATTGATAACCTCACCAAAAGAGGTTTCCATATGGTAAATAGATGTGTTCTATGTGAAGAGAACTTGGAAATGGTAAACCATTTGTTCTTGGAATGCTCCTTTTCTTATCAAATTTTTTCTTCTATATTGGGTATGTTCTCAATTAACTGGGTTAATCCTAAGGAGATCCAATCTGCGTGGAATCAATGGAAATTCCCTTTCATCAGTCAAGGGCTGAAAAACCTATGGATAATGAGCCTTGGACATTTGTGGTGGGAAATATGGAAAGAGAGGAACAAGAGGATTTTCAATAGTAAGAAACTTCCCAACAGGTTGATTATTAACAAATGTTTACATGGTATTAGAAACAATTTTTCTATCCTAAAGAACAAAGAAGTGGAAGTCATGGACAATGAACAACATATCATAAATAAATGGAACTTAATCTGTGATCCTCAACCCAAGAAGAGAAATCCTAGAGAAGGGGTTAAATGGACTTCTCCTAGAGAAGGTTATTGTCACTAAAGAAAACAGGGGCCACTAAAGGGAACCAAGAATGAGGGAGGATTTTTTCGAGATGCTAAAGGTATGTTTCTCCTTGCATATTTCTTTAATTTGGGCATACAATCTAACCATGTCGCAGAGGTTGTGGTAATGTTCTAGGAGTGAAGTTAGCAGAAGAGAGAGGATTTAAGCACCTAATTGTGGAAGGGATTTTTGAATATAATATCATGTATGAAGGGAAAAATATAGCTTCTATATCTATTGAAGACTTCATTAATAATACCAAGAATAAAATGTCCTCCTTTATTGAAATCTCTTTCCAACACATTTACCGTGAAGGAAACAAACTTGCTGATTTATTGGCTAACAAGGGGTGGAAGCTATGGATTTAAATGTGGTTGACAAACTAACCAATATGGAAGATAATTTCATACACATTCTTGAAAGGGAATGTGTCCCAAATAACATATATTTTTAATGAGGATGGATACAGTTATAATGCTTCCTGGGTGACACACCAAGATATTATGAATCCTAGACTCGTGTCAACCATTATTTCCTATCAATCCATGGTTTGGGATGATCCCGTATAATTTTGAATCATTTCAACAAGCATGGTAAATGTAGCTACCGTAAGGTTTTCATATCCATTATAGGAAGAAGAGTTATTCAAAGAAGCAAAATGGGAGGTGATTTAGTGAGAACTGAACCTAGCAAGGTCCCGACAATGTCAAAAGAGGCGGAGGAGCTTGCTTGATAAGGCAGGTCTATTAAATTTTTTCAAAATATTTGATGGGTATGATGAAAAACTGAGTGAATCAGTTGTAGCTAAAACTTGGAAGGAAGGTCATGTGTGGGTTGGGAACTTCTCATTCACAATCTCACCGAAGTTCATAGCAAAAGTGTCAAGCCTGTCTCAGGAAGGAAGATGTATCTTTAAGTCCCAAGTTAGGACTACAGTTTGGAGATTGAATGCTTCATGCAAGGTAAGGGTGTGCCTAATACTCTTCATAATGGTTACGCTAGAGAGGATTTTCCTCAACCTTTTCAATGAAATATCTCAGTTAATCATGGCATATATTACTCTGGAAGGGAGATATAAAGTGATTTATGGGTATCACTTTCCTATGCTGAATCATGTTAGAAATAACATACCCTACAATTTCCCCAATTTTCTATATCTTTCTTTGGCTAAATCAATTTCTCAGGTCAGGAAAGGAACCTTCACCCTTCCTTTGCATCAAGGTCTCATCAAATCCATGCTTAAGATGGGTACTCCCCTCATTGGAAAAAATGAAAAATTTGGGGCTTCTGGAAACCCAAATCAAGCCTAGTTTAGGGGAAAAAGAGAAATTGGAAGCTAATGTGGCTACTCCTAGTATGGAGGAAATGGGGAAATCGGTGGCTAAAAGAACTAGGTCTCATTTGGAAAAAGAAAGTGTTAAGAAGAAAATGTGGGAGAGTGGGTCTTTTGAGCCTTAGGAGAACTTGAAAGTTATCTATGATTCAGGGGAACATTAGGAAGGGAAATCTTACCATTCAGATTTAGGGGAAGGAAGGAAGAGAAGCTTACCAACATAATAGTAGTGAGGAGCTAGAGGCTGGGGAAAGATTAGGAGAACTCAGAGGGAAAAATATTCAAAAAATCGAGAGGAGGCTATTGAGATTCTGCATGCTCTCAAAACTACTCAGAAGAACTTGTTCAAATCCCAGGATACGAAGTCAAATCGAATGTTTTCATGAGAGAGTTTGAAAATTGTAGGTTGGATACTGACATCAATAGACATAAGATAAGCATGGTGACCATAGATCTGAGGGAGTTACAGGAAAAAAGTTGAGAAACTCACATCTATTGTTCTTAGTGAACAATTAAAGAATGCAAATGAGAGATGCCTGGCCATGGAGAATGAGATGCTAAAAATGAAGGAGATTATTCTGTAGATCAGGGATGTTCACATCCTCAATGTCAAAATCACAATTCACCATCTTAAACTCCTTGTTGAGATGATCCATTCCATGGAAATTGTGAAGAATAGAGAAAAGGATGGGTCTAGACCTAAAGTGGAGATAGTTGAACCAGATTACCAGTTCTGGAAATCTACTATTACCAATTTGGTCAAGGAATGGAATGGGTGCATGCACACGGTGGGAGATTTGATTAATGAATGATGGCTTATATGTCTTTCTAGATGTATGGTTTCTTATGTTTGGCCTTGTTGTTAGTTCCATGGCCCCTACTATTAGTTATTTTACTTTGGGCTTTTAGGTTGGTTTTCTTGTTTATGGCTTTATAGTTTTGGCCTTTGGTTCTGTTGGGGCTTCAATGGATACTCCCTTGGCCCTTTTATTTTGATCTTGCATACTATGTATGGGGTAGGGTCCCCTCAACCCTCTTTTACCTCTAGTGTGTGTGTGTGTGTGTGTGTGTGTGTGTGTGTGTGTGTGTGTGTGTGTGTGTGTGTGTGTGTGTGTGTGTGTGTGTGTAATAATCAAAAGGAAAAATTAGTGAACATTTTTATATTACCCCCGATGATGAAGAAAACCAAATAATGGTTGAACATCCCAAAAATTCTCTATACAAAGAGAAAAAATGGACTATTACTAAAAGAGTCAAATTATGATGATCAAGAAGCATTCCTTGAATATGAGCCATTGCTTTAGAATGTGAATTTTCTAGGAAGTTATATGATGTAGAGTATACTTCTCAATAATTGTATGATGATAATAGAAGTACTGATAATAGTTCGGATGATCAATTGGCTTCTTGATCTAATGATCATAGTTATGACATATATGTCCGTTCATATACTTATTAATTTTGGGTTAATCATTTAACGAAAAATAGTTTTTTTTTCAGTTTCTTCATATTATATAGTTTGGTTACATCAAAAATTCGTATAAACATTCATTGCTTAATAAAATATGGCATATGTATTTATCGAATTCCTTGTTTTAGTGTAAATGAATTACTACACCTTATTCTATATGATTTGTTTAACTCATATGCAAATTGTAACAATCTCAATTTTTTAAATGTTATTTTACACAATGAAAACCCATGATTTGGATCTTTAAAATTTATTTCGTACAAATGTTACAAGTATATACTAAATATTATTTTTAGTGAAACCATTATGTGTAAATTTTACAAAAATATTGTTGTGATGATCGTAACATAATTTTAAATAATAATGATGTGATGATGTTAAATTTTTTTAGCTTGGTTTAATTCCTTTGAGAATTTTAACACTACAACTTAGAATAAATTCATGGTTTAGAGATACCTTCGGGATGGAGAATGCACACTCGTTGAATACAATCGTCGTAGAAACTCCTTTTTGGCTAGGAAGGAAAACAACTACACAAGTGGACAACTTGACAAAAATATATTAGTAAGATAACATGTGAGTTACTTGGAAAGTGCCAGTCCCAAGAAGGAAAAGACTCCCTTTTGTGGGTGTCAACCAACTTTTGAGCAATCAAGAAGCATAAGATAAAAATGGAATTACAAATGAAAATATTTAATAATATGAATATCTAGTTATAAATATGTAATACTTAGATACTGAGACTTAATCAATGTCTTTACTTATGGGCTAAGGTGGATTAAAATGATTATCCAAATAGAGAATGGTCTCATCACTATGTTCAAGGATTAGGTCTTTCTATTTTTAAATTTCATAAAAATTGGGCGTACGTGATGATGGAACATATAATAAATTCATGATTGAAATCATATTGATACCACATGAGAGGATGGTGGACTATTGTCTCTCCAAAGATAATATAGATTGATACATATTTTGTCTCTTAAAAGATAACATCATTTTTATCTCTCTAGAGACAATATAATTTTTATCTCTCTAGAGACAATATCATTATTGTCTCCCTAGAGATAGTACATAAAACTATTTTTTTGTATCTCTAGAGACAATACGAATTTAAAGAATAAAAATCTGAATTTCAAGAATAAATAATAACCAAATATCATATAGTGCATTCAATGGCTACATATCATCTATGATGTCATAGTGGGATGGTAATTAATATTATAAATTAAAAAAGGATTTGAATCTTGTGCCCAAGAAATGGGTCTAGAAACATTTTATTAATATCGATAAGATAAAATATAAAAGGATGTCTAAATATCGTTAACCCTTGAAATAGAATGATAGAATACAAAAGGGTTCCTAAGTTCCACTAACACTGACACACAATATTAACACCTCTCCACTACCAACTTCAAGTTATCCATCTACTTACCTAGTGCTACTTTGAGGTTCTTTTTCTTAAATTTTATTTTGAGAAATTGTCTCTCCACCGGAAGTTGTCACCTTCGTGTTCTTCACTTTGATTGTCTCAAATTTGATACAATTCTCTACTATCTTTAAAGACCGAAGGTGCATTAGTTTATAAGATATTAAGAACACATATTTTACTCTAGTTATGCCAAAAGTATTCACAAATTATAATTAAACAAGGACAATAATTAAAACCTTGCACAAAACTAATAAGATAAGTTGTGCATTCATATACATGTATGATAAAATACATGTTTTTTTGCAATTCCCAACACATAAATATTCAGGTGATCATCTTTACCCGCCATCCAAGAAAAATTTTTGTTTCTTTGTTCATATTCCTTGCAGAAAAATCTTGAGTCTATAAATTAAAATGGCAGTGAGAAATAAGAGAATTTTACCGCTAAAAGGATATCCCTAGTGATTAGACAATATTCAAACTAGACAAGTATGTTAAGGTGTTAAATAAGGATGTTAAAAATGGCATATACTCAACACTTTTGGTTCTGATAACAAGTCCCTAAAATAAGAAACAAAATCATCAACCTTCTTGAAAGAATCATTGTACACATTTTATAGCAATCTATACTAAGAAGAGAATAAGACTAAATACCTACCAAAAGAGTCATTAGGGATGCATACATGAAAATGTAGAGGATCATGCATGAAAATCCAGCCAATAACTATTTAGATATGTATGTGTGCAACGAGAAAATATTGACTACAAGTAATGTGACATGTTAGTGTAGGTTATTATTTATCCTTTTATTTATTTATTAGGATAATTCTTACACTTGTGTTAGCCCTACACTTGTTGGGTTAGCTTGTTTAGGTGTACTAGTTGTGTGGAGTTAGCCTATTAGTTGTGCTTTGAGTTAGCTTCTCGGTTATGTGGAGTTAACTTAATAGTCTTCTAGTGTTAACTTAACTACCAAAGTATTAGTTAGTTGTATTTCTTCACCATTGATTTAGGTAGTAGTTGCACTTCCCTCCTCCTAAATGTACATATTTCTTATTGAGTAATTCAAGTCATTGTATTGTAATGTATTGAGCATTATGGATTATGATTGATCTCCATATATGGTATTTTAGCTCTTTTATTTTGCAAATCTAATGTGTTCTATTTTCATCTGAGATCATAGGTTGGAACAATATTCTTATTCATCATTTCATGGTATCATAGCTATAGATGATGTAGACATCTAGTTGTAAGTTTTTCTTTACAAGCAAGGGTTTAATATTTTTCCCGTATTCGGAATTTGTTAGCACTTTTCTGCAACATGTATTTTTATGCAAAACAGAGTGCATCATTGGATTTTGAAGGTGCCAAAACCCTATAATTGGCTATAAACTTGACCATGTTTTGAGATAGTAAAATTTGGATGCAGACTACCTCTCGATGCATTCTTTTATCCATTAGATATAAGCGTGTACCTTCATGATGAATTATTTTACCCTCATTATATTTCTATTTAGATGCGCTTTCTATCCACCTGGACGTAGATCTATACCCTCTCAATACATTCTTTTATACATTTGATATAAGCATGTACCTTCCGTATGCATTCTTTTATCCTCTAGATACTTCTGTTTTGGATGCAGCCTTTTATCCACCGGACACGATCTATACCTTATAGGTGCATTATTGTATCCATTGGATATAACCATGTACCTTCCAAATGCATTATTTTACGTTGTGTATATTTCTATTTTTGATGTAGTCTTTTATCCACTGGGCGCAGATTTGTACCCTCTGTGTGTATTCTTTTATCCATTGGATATAAACATGTACCTTCCGAATGCAATTATTTAACCTCTGGACATTTAAGTTTTGGGCGCAGGATTAAATCCTTTGGTCGGAGCTTATATCATGTGGATGCAATCGTTTACCCTTAGGACATTTGGGTGTCACATGTAACTTTTAAAAAAAAAACATCAACATTAAAATATTATTTTAATAACAAAACCTTCTAGAGCTCATACCTTTTCATCCGTAGCTCGGATTAAGATGATGTTTTCTTTGAAATTGTGTATTTTTTTAGATCTACGCATTGGTGATATTTTTATACACATATTTAAAATTTAAAGGTACTTTTACTCATTGTAGTATTTCCATGCACTCAATTATAAAGTGTTAAATTTGGGAGGGTGTTGTAATCCGTCTTGACGCAATTTCGGTTGAGCCCTGACATCATAAACGTTAGGGTGTTGAATTATTATATATATATGTGTGTATATATTTATATCTCTCTTGTTTGTTGAGATATTTTGGATCTATATTTTTGAAAAAAAATTTGGCATGTTGTGATCTCTCTTGTGGGGAGCTATTCGGTGAAGCCTAACCTACATAAAAGGATGGGTGACCTACATAAAAGAAGCTATTTAGGTGATACCATGTATTTAAGTGCGCCCGACCTAGAGTAGTATTGGGATGGAAGACCTCCCCGAGAAGTCCTGTCATTGCCTCCTATTGTTGTTGGGCCTAATTTGGTGAATACATGGTGGACCCAAGGATCACGTGGTTACATCTAGCTCCATCGTGTGGGGGTTTGTTAGCATAGCATCTAGTTAACACGATGAGATCCTCTCTACCATCATTTCAAGCTTCTAGTATGATGACAAGTTATGCAACTCCGATACCATAAAAGCAATGATAACCAGATCTTACCAAGCCAATAAAGCACGATGTCAATCAAACACCAGGATGAATAAGATGAAAGCAATTTGCCATAATAACTTTACATAAACCTTTGGAAACAAATGAGCAACAATATCATATATTATTATGGAACTCAATGAAATACAATGAGAATGGGTCTTACTTAAAGGAATAACAATCTAAGAACCAATCAAGGTCGTAGATCAAGCCATAAATCATGTGAAATAACTAGCCACCAAAGAACTAGTCAAGACCATATATTTAGGAAAAACTAGACATCAAGGATCTAATCAATACCATAGATAAAGGAAAGAACTATACCTAACACCTAGATAATATCCCCTAATATCTAAATAAATAAAAGTAAATATCCACACACATAAGTGGGTGAGCATAAATACAATAAAGGTAACTAAAGTACCTAGAGAACATGAGTGTAGGTACATACCTACTCTAATATGAAAAAGCCAATATCATTGTTATTATCAACCCTAATGTTATCACATGCAAGAATAGATTAAAATATTTGTATCAGCAATATTACAATTACATTTATAGATCCAAGTATAGAATATAATAAACCATTAAATGTGTCAAAAATGTTTAAAATCCCTATCTCATAAGTGGCATATAATAACATACCCTTTTTCTTAGAGAAAAATATCAGAAAGGATAGAACATAAAACATCTCCAAAACGAAACCCGCGCCATTTATTGTGAGCAAAAAAGTGTTGTGGGGTTTAGCAAATGGGGCTCCATAAAGTAGCCAAACAACACATGTGAATAAGGTACACACATATGGAAGAGTGGAGCATATTTGTGTACAACTGAGCTTGTATATCCCACAAAAAGGTTGCCTTCAATTCTTTCAACATGTGTTGACAAGTAATGAATATATATTGAGCATGTGCAATAAAATAAGAAGAATTATTGATATTGAATCAAAGAAATATGATGAACACTTTACTAACATAGGTGACAAGAAAAGTTCCATTTAAGTTAGATTTCCTACAAAAAAACTACCACATTACCTTAGTTAATTTGTAGTCATTTTTTTAATTCCAAGGAACTCTAAGCGTCTTAAACCGATATAAGCCCACAAAAAAATTGGACAAATTCTATCGCAACCGTACATAGCCCCATAGATCCTACAACTAAAATATTATATTCAAATCATACAAGTAATCATATATAAAATATTTATTCCCAATAAAATAATAATATTAGTTAATATTCTCATAATCGTCATTGTAATCGTTTTATTTGTAATCGTCATTAAATCATACATGTCAGAAATGGTAGGTTACAAAAGAAGTAAATTATAAACAAATAAAAAGAAGAATGGCCACTGGAAATATCTTACAACTAAAGAAAGGAAAGAAACATCAGTAAATTACATTCAACAAACCTATGAGAGGGAAAAAAAATAGAGGCAATATACCGGTTTCATAACAAACTTATGTGCTACACTTGAAGACAGGGAACCCTAACAATATAACCTATTTTTAAATGCAAGACCTCAAATGAACTATATAATTATAATCGTTCTACAAGATCATATTTAAATCAAATGGCATATAAACAATTAATTATGTTGGTAAGAAAAAAAGAAACAAGATATAAAATATACCAGCCCCATTACTTCTTGCTCAACACGAAGGAAATGAAGAAGACTTTACACGCCCTCCAAATTATTCTCAGTAATAGTAACGAACAATAGAATACTCAAGTTAGGAAGAATACAAGCACTTCACCAATAATATACTTGATTTTTAAACTTATTTTCCCTTAGACTGGACAAGTAGGTTAGATTTATCTCTATTTGAAGGTATGATTTAACGCATAATGGTGCTGATTTTAGGACGACTATTAGGGAGAGATCTATTAAGCAGAGTTCCCCGTAACATGTGGATGTAATCATTTAGCCTTGGGACATTTGGGTGTCATGTGTACCTTTTAAAAAAAAACATCAGCATTAAAATATTATTTTAATAACAAAACCTTCTAGAGCTCATAACTTTTCATCCGTAGCTCGATTAAGATGATGTTTGTTTTGAAATTGTGTATTTTTTTTGAGATCTACGCATTGGTGATATTTTTATACACATATTTAAAATTTAAAGGTACTTTTACTCATTCTATTATTTTCATGCACTCAATTATAAAGTTTTAAATTTGGGAGGGTGTTGTAATCCTCTTGTGACGCAATTTCGGTTGAGCCCTGACATCCTAAACGTTAGGGTGTTGAATTATTGTATATATGGGTGTATACATTTATATCTCTCTTGTTTGTTGAGATATTTTGGATCTGTATTTTTGACACTTTTTTTGGCATGTTGACAGTCTCTCTTGTGGGGATCTATTCGGTGAAGCCCGACCTACATAAAAGGATGGGTGACCTACATAAAAGAAGTTATTTAGCTGATACCATGTAGTTAAGCACGCCTGACCTAGAGTAGTAATGGAATGGAAGACCTCCCAAGAAGTCCCGGTGTCATTTCCTCCTATTATCATTGGGCCTAATTTGGTGAATACATGGTGGACCCAAGGATCACGTGGTTACATCTAGCTCCATCATGTGAGGGTTTGTTAGCATAGAAGCCGGGTTAACACGGTGAGATCCCTCTCCACCATCGTTCAAGCTTCTAGTGTGATGACAAGTTTTACAATTATGATACCATAAAAGGAACGATAACCAGATCTTACCAAGCCAAGAGCACAGATGTCAATCAAACACCATGATCAATAAGATGAAAGAAATTCACCAAAATAACTTTACATAAACCTTTGCAAACAAATGAGCAAAAATATCATATATTATTATGGAACTCAATGAAATACAATGAGAATGGGCCTTGCTTATATAAGTAAGGAATAACAATCTAAGAAAAAATCATGGTCGTAGATCAAGCCATAAATCATGGAAATAACTAGTCATCAAAGAACTAGTTAAGACCATATATTTAGGAAAGAACTAGACATCAAGGATCTAGTTAATACCACGTCAATACCATAGATAAAGGAAAGAACTATAACTAAAAACTAGATAATATCCCCCTAATATCTAAATAAATAAAAATAAATATCCACACACATAAGTGGGTGAGCATAAATACAATAAAGGTAACTAAAGTACTGGAGAACATGAGCGAAGGTAAATACCTACTCTAACATGAAAAAATCGATTAAAATATTTGTATCAGAATATTACAATTACATTTATAGATCCAAGTATAGAATCTAATAAACCATTAAATGTGTCAAAAATGTTTAAAATCACTATCTCATAAGTGGCATATAATAACATACCCTTTATTCTAATAGGAAAATATTAGAAAGGATAGAACATAAAAAAACATCTTCAAAACAAAACATGTGCCATTGATTGAGAGCATCCAAGTGTTGTGGGGTTTAGCAAATGGGGCTCCATAAAGTAGCCAAACAGCACATGTGAATAAGGTACACACATATGGAAGAGTAGAGCAGATTTGTGTACACTTGAGCTTGTATATCCCACAGAAAGTTGGCCTTCAATTCTCACAACATGTGTTGACAAGTAATGAATATATATTGAGCATGTGCAACTGGAACAAGAAGAATTATTGGTATTGAATCAAAGAAATATGATGAACACAGTACTAACATAGGTGACAGGAAAAGTTCCAGTGAAGTTAGATTTCCTACAAAAAACCACCACATTACCTTAGTTAATCTGTAGTCATTTTTTTAATTCCAAGGAACTCTAAGCGTCTTAAACCGATATAAGCCCACAAAAAAATTGGACAAATTCTATCGCAACCGCACATAGCCCCATAGATCCTACAACTAAAATATTCTATTCAAATCATACAAGTAATCATATATAAAATATTTATTCCCAATAAAATAATAATATTAGTTAATATTCTCATAATTTTCATCACAATTGTTTTATTTTTAATCGACATTAAATAACACACCTGTTAGAAATAGTAGGTTACAAGAGAAAACAAATAAAAAGAAGAATGACCACTTTGGAAATATCTTACAACTAAAGAAAGGAAAAAAACATCAATAAATAACATTCAACAATCCTATGAGATGGGAAAATATAGACGCATATACCGGTTTCATAACAAATTTATGTGCTACACTTGAAGACAAGGAACCCCTAACAATATAACCTATTTTTAAATGCAAGACCTCAAATGTAGTTAAAGCAACTGTATAATTCTAATCATTCTACACGATCATCTTTAAAACAAATGGCATATAAAAATTAATTATGTTGGTAAGCAAAAAGGAAACAAGATATAAAATATACCAGCCCCTGCTTACTTCTTAGCTCAATACAAAGGAAATGAAGACTGTACACGTCCTCCAAATTATTCTGCAATAGTACCAACAATAGAATACTCAAGTTAGGAAGAATAAAAGCACTTCACCAATAATATACTTGATTTTTAAACATATTTTCCCTTAGACTGAAAAGTAGGTTGGATTTATCTCTATTTGAAGGTTTGATTTAACGCACAATGGTGTTGATTTTAGGACGACTATTAGGAGAGATCTATTTAGCACGATTCACCATAACATTCTCTGCTACCCATTTATTGATTATATTGACCCTCGATATGCAATAACATCTAAGATTAATGATAAATTTTATTTATATAATTACAAAAAGTTCTTCACGAGTTGTTAACGGGAAGGAAGCTATAGACAATAGCTCAAATTTTCTTCTATTGGTAAGATTTTTGTTTGTTAATATTCTTTAGGAGCGTATGTTGTACACTTTTGAAGTATTTTTAAGGTTTTTTTTCTACAACATGGAGCAATTAAATGTGGATGAATTTTTCTTTGACATTGACATGTGAACACAGATTCTATCAAAAGTAGACAACATTGCAGTCATGGAAACTGTTGATACAGAAGTTGCAGAAACCATTACACAGATAAAAGTGTTCCCAAACTTAGTTTTGAAGGGGAAACATTGGTATTTGGGAAATTTTTTCATTTTCCAATTTCCCAAGAGGAATTTTTCATCAAATCTAAAAAAATTCACTTCGATACTATTAGCAGTAGACTCTTATGTTGTTACTGAAATTTCTTTTGGAAGGGGAAAATTGGATTTTGGGCATTTTTTCCTTTTCAACTTTCCCAAGAGGAATGATTACGTCAAAGATAAACAAATACACTTCTGACATTATTAGTAGTAGTACACTCTTATGTTGCTGTTAAATTAGTTCTGAATGCACAAAAAGGTGATAAGAAGGTTCTATATCAAGTTCAGATAGCATATAAAGAGAGGCTAAATTAAAACCTTATGTAGTACTTCTATGATCAATAGTAGAACCATTTATTAGCTTCTGATGCACCTCCACTATAGAAGAATCTGAATAATTTTAAGATTATTTAAGTTTGTAAAAGAGGTCCTTTTCCACAAACTATGAGAATGCATTGAAGAATAAGGCTGGAGGAGATATACCAATTTTGCCCCTTTTATCTTAGGTAGCAAACATTCAGAAACCAAGATATACAGACATATGTCAACCCTTCTATTTTCTCTCTAATTGAATACAGTAAAAATAACTGACATGCTTCTATTTTGGAAGTAAAATGTTTTTTAAAAAATTAAATACTTGTTGTTTTACCTTTTCTCAAGTTCTCGCTTCTTCCTCATATCATCTTTTCTAGCTTTAAACTCCTCTCTACTCATTACATGTCTAGAATTGTGAGTACCCATGTTATAGTCCATATAATCCCTGAAATCAAAATAGCTTCAATTAGAGACAATCTCTTTACTCCATTTATACATATATTAAATTTAAGCATGTTTTTATCAATTCTATATAGGAACACCTTACCTTTGAATAGGAGGAACAAAACCTTGCATATATCCTTGTGTTGCATACATGTCTAGTTACATCATGGCTCCAAAAGATGTATCACGGGGACCTGTTCCATAACCCATGTATGGAACAACACTTCCACCAAATTCCATGTAGCCATTTGCACTCCATTTTTACTACTTCCTTTTATTCTTCTTTGAAGATGCATAAGCAAATTATAAAGTACATAAGCAACAATTGTTTGGGCACAATATCTGACTACTTTGGGTAGAATGAATACTTAACCATATAGATCCACAAGAACCCAAACTCAAATACATGCTCCAATCATAGTTACCTGGCTCACCACCAGGAGGATTCTGTTGAACTTCTTCCCCAACCATAGGGGAACTTTCCTGTGACAAAAGCTCTTTTGTGCTCATAGACTCTGGCGTTTCCTCCAATTGCTCTGGAGTTTTTGCGGAACGATTCCTTTCTGAAGATTGATGTGGCACATTGACAGGTGTCTTTTTTTCACTGATGTTTTCTTCCTTCAAATCTGGCACATCTGGATTTTAAGGTGTTGTTTGTGCCTCTTTTGCACATCCTGAAAGAGAAGGTGATGGAACCTTGGGCATGGGGAAGTGAAACGACTCCATGTCGGTGACAAAAATAAAATTTCTTATTAGATAACCACAAGTAAAATCTTAGCTTCTCTTCTACTCATGTACACAAGATATTCAAATGATATACCTTGAACTTGTAGCTGATGTTAACATTTTTTATGTACTTCGCGGTAGTGGTCTCTTAAATTTGGTAAGAGATCATCTACAAGGATATTTGTTTCCCCGCATACACACTTTGATTTTGATAAAATATGGTCCCTAATGCCTGATTAAAATGAAAATAACCAAAATATTACATACTATTTATCCATGTGCTACCAAAAACAAACATATGCTATAGGCTATGTATCACATGCTAAAATGACAAAAGACCAATGTATTTGCAACATTCTCAAATTGTCATACATTTTTCACAATATCTCTTGAAACAACATTTACTGGTGAGTAAAACATCCTTCATTACTTCTTTACATAAGGGGAAATGTAATTCAAGTGGAAGATCACCAACAAAATGACTAAATGGAAGCCCCTCAACTTGCTTGTCAAAAGCAACTCTGCATCACAGTCAATCTATTAGCAATCCATAATTTGGAATAACCACATACATGCAATAATAATCCAATCAAGTTTGAATTAATATAGTCATGAACTCGATATTTGAATTTTAAAACTTACTCATTGGGCCTCAGTATGGCAACAACCCCACTAGGAAAAGCATAGGAGCCATCTAGGTTAGCAACAAGCATGGAATTTGGAATTCATGTTGGAGGCTTCACCCTTTTAATATCAAAATTAGGATCCCCATTTGTTGGGAAATGTTGGATGAAATGTCCTGGATAAATAAAGAACACAGATAAAAATTAGAATCCATATCCAACCACTCCTCATGTACTCGAACACAAATTTAACTAAAGTTTAGAGATTAATGATAAAAAAATATTACCAATCATACCTGGAATCTTACATCTATGACAGACGTAACCTTGTGGCAGTGTTTTCCTTTCCTTTCCACAGTATAATTCACAAATTCATCATAAGATATGCTTTGTAGACCTACAAAGTAAACAAACATCAATATGAGGAAGTTGCACATTAAGATAAATGTGGACTTTCTAGCACCACCATTCATGTTTATAAAAGTAGATACAAAAGTTCACGGATACAATGGGATCTTTTACAAGAGAAGCCTAAGAAAAATCTAGAGATTGTTTCCATACAACTCTAGTTGATAGAGCTTACCTAGTTTCGAAATCTCCTTTGAAATAGATCCATTCAGGTTGTTGGCAGAGAGATCAAGAAGACCCAGATTTGTGAAACTAAAAATAAAACTTGGGATTTCTCCCACCAAATTACAGTAAGCCAAGTAGAGCACCTTGAGTTTCTTCAAATTCATGAGTTGTTGTGGTATTTTTCTAGGACTGAATGGATTAACAACAAGGTTAAGGGATGTCAACTCAAGTAAATTCTAAAAGTAGGAAATTATCTTGTGAATTTATTGTATGCTAGATTACAAAAGTGGAATGATTGTAATGAAGAAAAGTATGGTAAAGATCCTCAAAGATATTTTTTTCTAAATTTAGGGACTCGAAGCTTGGTGAATTTAATGTTATCCGAGGGAACATTCCCATTAATTTTATTGGAGCTCTAATGAAGTTTATTAAAATTTTACACAAGGCAAATATTGGAGTAAATAGGAGCACTAAGAAATTTTCTTTCAATTGTGATCTCAGTGATCATACTTGTAGTATCATCACACGGGGATTCCATACCAATTGTTCAAGTAATGAGGGGATTAGTCAATATTTTCTTCATTTCCAATAAAATATGAGCCTCCCGAGTAATATTTTGAACTCCTCCAATCTATGAAAATCCCATAAAAACAAACAAGCTATCAAGAAATACACCCTACTCTTCATCACCCACAACTCATATGCTACAAATTTATCTACTGAACTCGATCTCGTAAACTATGTATTTCGGTCAAACATAAAAAAATCAAATTTTCAATCTCTATGCTCACCTATGCTACAAATTTATCTATTGGAACTGATCTTGTAAACTATAAAAAAAAACTTAAAATTTTCAATATGGGTATCCATTTGTTCCATTTGGGTGGGTGGCCTTATAAGAAATCTAGTTATTGAATTGGAAAGCAAGTGTCGAAAGAGAAATCCTAACTACTAATAAACACCCAAGACATTCTAATGGCCTCGACTCGAGATACAAGGTAGACTCCGAATACCAAATCAAGAATCTTGGAGAAACCATGATGTGAAATGTCCTTAAGCCAAGAAAACAACCAATTACCTACACAATAAAAAGTGTTTAGTTTTGATGACCCCAAACAACCTTATCATCTCTTTTTTTTTTTTTCTTTTGGTGTACATCAAAAGAGCCTAATCATGGCCTTTTAATTCGAACATTTTTTTCTATCATTTCTATTTTTTGAAAAAATGCATAAATATGTCAGAGGGATAGAGTGGATAGAAATTATTTTCTACTAATTTTAGTGGGTGTGTGTAAATATACACACATTAATAAAATAATTCAAAATTGTGTCAAAAACTTCCAACAAAAAAAAAAAGCAGATAAAATTCGAGTTCAAGTTCAACCGAATAAAGATCGAAAAAATCAATTTTTACAAGTTCACCGATATTTTTATCACCATATCACAACACCTTGTGGTTTACACAAGTTTGTGTGCTTGAGCTCACAGCAGTGATTGGATAACATGGGTACTACCTCTAAGTTGTGAGACTTTCTAATTGAGATAGACCTCCGTGAGAAATCGCTCTTGCTTCTAAACTACTAGCCACAATCTACTCTAATGCAGGCAAACTATATTGTCCTATCTAGATTTCTAAGGGACCAAGGATAAAGAGGATATGGAAATAGAGTCTCAGACTAAAGCAAGATACACCGAAAAAGAGAGTGTGAGAATAGTCTTCCAATGTGTGAAAATTAGAAGCAAAATGCATACTAGAAGGGGTGATCACAGCTTCTCCACGGTTAGAAAATGTATTCAAAACAAAATTTCATACATACACAATGATAATGAATCCCTACAGAGTATAAGGTAGACATAATGTATTTGTAATGATTTTGAAAGGGAAAGAAGAATGCAAACAAACACAATAGAGGAAGAAGTATCCACAAAATTGTATCTATTGCTTCATTGATATGCACAATCCAATATATTACAAAATAAGGGCCTGATCACCATGCAAGGAGTCCACTATAAGGGCTTGCAGCACATTGTCTTCACAAAACAATTTTTATAGATTTTTTCTACACAAAACTACCTCCCTTTACAATGATCCCAACACTCCAATTTATAGATTTCTAAGAGGAGAGAAAGAGAGGGAAAATGAAAATCCCAAAATCTATCCTTCAACCACTTGTAAAATGTAGTAAATGGATTGAAATGATGGTATGTTTCTTGCAAAAGGCCTCCCATACTATCCCATAACTTGCAGCAGTGAGAAATGTCATCCCATGCTTCATTGAATGCATCCCAACTACCAAATAAAATCATTGTTTTGAATTGGGCACATTTTCTATAAAATCACCATCGATTACTAACCAAATTATTGGTTTCTTAATATCTATACATCATGATTGAAACAAAAATTCCAACGGTATAAATTCTCGAGCATTTTCGTTGATAAATGCAAAAGTTATGGCCTTCTGAGTGTGGGAAGCTATTTTGGTCCGCTGCATTTCTATCATTTAATGGGGAGCATTTACTTTATCGAGATGAATATTTTTCTTTTATTTTTATATCGTTCCAAAAGTCAAATTTCATGAAAATCAAAACTCGGCGTCAAAATTTATGGCCATTTGATGTTCGGGATCTGATTTGCAATGTTTTCCTTTGCATGTGGACATATCAGCTATTTTGGGTCCTTTTGTCCTTGTTGTCCCTGATGAAAATTCCCGCTCCACCTGCAAGCCTCCTTCCCGTTTGGCTACTTCAGCTTTTGGTTTCCCGCTGTTGAATGGGTCACGAGGTTCATTGACTTTTGCCTTACCCGATTTACACTATTGTTGGCAATTTTAGCTTTTTAGAGAACTCATGTCCCAACGTCCCGCACCACTTCGGCCAAATTTACCTGACTTTTCTGATTCCTTTTCCTACGAAAATTTTGGCTATGCGAGTACCACGCGTCCCAAAGTTCCATGTGTGGCCTGGGACATTTTGACCCAACTTTTCCAATTCCTTTGTAAATCAGCCATTTGGGCTTTGTGGGTCTCGACTATCCCGAAGGCCCACGGACCGTCTAGGACAAAAATATCTGATTTTTCTAATTTAAACTTCCTCCTTAGCATTTTAGGCCCGAGTTTGGTATGATGAAACCTCGTACGATCTGCCTTGGTTCCATCTCGCAGCTCTCATACCCGATTTGCATTAAAATAGGCTTACGACCTCATTTTTTCAGATTTTTGTAATTTTTACTAACTCCTTGGATTTTCTTGGACAGAGGAGTTAGAGAAAAGAGGAGTGATACCCCAAAATCAAAATTTTTTCCCTCAAACCATTTCAACCTACTTGGGCCTGAAGAATCATGTAAGTTATTGAACTCACCTTAAGGGATGAATTTGGGATAGCAAATATACTTTAAGTTCAAAAGTTTTCCTACAAAGAAACAATGCCAATTATGTTTTCTTCTGTAATGAAATAGCCGAAAAATGATAAAAATAATCATTTAATTCTATTTATCCACATATGAAAAATTTCTATTATTGTTTATCCTCTTTTAATGAGGAACTATAATAGATGGTGCAACATGATAATCACATTGAACATCCTCATCATCCCGAAATCTTGTCTCTCATCAATTTCTCGGGTTGTTTTCCATATGAGTTGCAAAGAAGGAAAATTGATTCATTTTTTCCAAAAAAATCACATCCTTCTATTGCCTCTTCATTTTGACTATTAGTCGCACCCTTTAAAGAGTTTGATTGTTGGGCATCCTATTAAACAACATATTGTTTATTAACGCAACATCGATACTTAAATGGTTTATCATGTCATCAAATACTATAATAAAATTATTTCACATTGATGCTAAATGACCAATTTCTCCCCTTGATGAACCATGAAATAAAGTATAATTCAGATCTTCATCTAAAGCTTCCTTTTGAAATTGGTGAACCTAAGCTTACAAAGTTATTTTAATTTATCAAGTATCATTTCTCATCAAATACATTCAACTCACTTACCAAAAAAAAATTAAAAATAAACAAAATTCTTCACTTACCAAGCTCCCAAAAATACTATTATACCAACCCAACCCCAATTTACGGAACCCAATACTTGACACCCTAGCTTGGGTAGCCTATTTTGTATCTCAAAGGAATCTTTTAGGTCCTTCTCATGCAAATAGCATGTAGTTTGGATCTTTGAAGGACTTTCTATTGAATTTGGCATCTTTAATAAGCTCATCCCATGTTGTTTGGTTAGTGATCCAAGATGGTCGGGGATATCCCAGGTCATTTTTTAGCTTTGGCCTTATTTTTGGTCTTTTAGAATGAATGAATTTTCGTGCATTATTCGTTATGAAATCCTTGTTAAAACTAGGAATTCCAAACTCTTTTATCACATCTTCAAAGAGTTCATCTTTCTTAGAATTGGATTGCTTTCCCCAATCCACTTGTATGGTATTTCCAAATAGGCATTCTACATGATGAAATAGAAATTGGAAAAAAAATCAACCCCATTTTATCTCTTAGGACATTTCCATCCGAGGTTAACAAGATTGTAGCCTATTTCTTTCCTTTTGTGTTAATCGTGAAGATTGTTGCAATTATAGGGGTCACAATAGCTTCCCTATAGGTACATCAAAGGACATGCCATTTTCTTCCTGCATGTATAGAAAATGAATGTTTGTTAGGACTATTGTAAACCATGCAATATTAGAAACTGTTGTTATGACTGTTTTATAGCACATGAATGTTAATTAGGACTGTTGTTAGGATTGTTTTAGAAATAATTAATTATTAGAAGTATACATGTTTAGGTACAACAAGACCTATACTTTCCAGCAATGTATAATCCAATGCATGAATTTTCTTAATTACCTCATGTATAACTTTAAAAAATTCAGACTATATAGTAGGAGCATTAAAATTTTGGATTTTTATTCTATGAGACTTGTCAAGGAAACATGTTGTGGTGTTGGAGGGTGAATTCGGAGAGAACCCACACATGAAGGGTTACTCCTTAACTTTGATGTTGTCCTATGTTTTGGTATGCTTGATGAAATTGGAATAATAAAAGTTTCAATGCTAGATGTAGAAAGTATGGCATGGGATTTACTTCTTGGTAACACTCTCATGTTAGGATTTTCTAGTGCATATGTAGAGGGCATGCCATTATCCTTCATGCTAACAAGATGCATTCTTATTGGAGTTAATCCTCCAAGAGAACCCTTTAGGAACATTGTTGAAGAAGCACAAAATATCATAAAACAAAATTATTAATAGTCAAAAACACTTCAAAGTTGCATGTAACATTGAAAAACTTCACTAACAAATGAATAATAACATATGCAATACTAAATTTCCATTTCATGTATCAAAAATATATATATTCAAAAGAACCAGAAGGTGTGCATCTTCATATATTTGCAATAAGGAAACATTTAATGAAACAAGGAAACATATGCAATGTATGCATTGACATAGAGAAAAAAACATTAGCAATCCACTCATAAATTATATGGTATGTTCTAAAAAATAATAATGCATAGATAAAATATACATAATACTCTATTTCTAGAAAATATATCAAATTGCATTATGTCCTTAGAATGATTTTAAGGTTTGTATTATGATTAAATAAAATCATCTTCATCGACATTACAATTTTCTCATTCGGAGGCATAAATACACCAAAATTAATGGGCCCCATATCCATAAATAAATTAATACCATATTTCTCATGATCTCCATCCCCTTCACCATAGGTAAATGATGATAAGTAAACTCGTTATGTTCATGTATTTGATCACCAAAATGTTGTTATTTTCCTTCTAGAACTCCATCTTGTTCATATTCATCATCAATAGTCATGTTATCAACATCCTCTTGGTCATCTGCTTCTTCAAATGTATCTTATACCTCTTCAAGTACATCATGGCATTCTACATCTTCGAAAAGGTCACTCTTCATCCTCTTGGATCATAATCTATCACAAAGGACCACCTAGATTGTTCTAAATTTGGAACAAGAAATATTTGATTGCATTAGTTTGGAAACACATAAGGTTCAAAAGTAGGTTTAAACATAAATGTATTTGTCATATTGAATCCATTCTCATGCAACAAAATATTTTTGCTGGGCCCACTTGAATGAGCCTATACCATTCAACACGAAAAAAACTTTTTAAAAGATGTGAAATGAATCTCAATCATATCCTCCAACACTAAATAAAACCGAAGTGTACTTGTGATTGTATTTATGTCATATGTATGTGAACGACATTCCACTTCAAATGGTTATGAAATTCCACTATCATAAGTTTTTGCTTCTCATTGATCTTCCTAATTTAGAAATGATGACCGCTAATCCACATTCCTTTGTAATATGTTACCTAAATGCAAATGTATATATTATCCAATTAGATTCAAGGAGACAAAAGGTTAACTACATAGTTTCAATGATAAAAATAATTAAATTAAATACTGTTCATCATAATACTTTATTCATATATTACCTCCCATTTACATATCCTTTAACGAAATCTACTTGTTTTTTTTTTTCACTCCCTTCATTCCTTTGGTTGCCTCATGTTAAATATTTGTCTTTAGCCATTACCATGAGCACCTATCCGCCATTTTCTTTTATGGCATGCAAGAAATCCTCTATTATATTTTTGACCATGTCTATTATATATATCATCGCATGCTTTCTCATCTTCTATTTTCTTTTGTTCACCATAATTCTCCATCCACTCTAACATAAATTTAGAGTTGTATGCTACTTAAAAATGCAATGACTCCCAATCCTTAGCATCTACAACAAAAGTATAACTAATCATTGATCTAACCATTCTTTACAGGGATACATAATACAATAGTTAAGAATTAAAAACTACTACTAGCATTGAAGAATACCTTTTATCCTCTTTGAAGTTCCTTGACCCTTAGTTTTCTATGTAAAATCGATTGAGATTTTTGATCACCCCATAATCTTAGAGCCTCCAAATGAAATTCAGAAAGTACTCGAGATAAATTAACCATGTTTTGAAACACCTTGTACCCTTCAACCATGGAACCTTCAAGTTGAGCTCTTTGCCTCATAAAATGTTTTAGGACCTTCATGTATCTCTCTACAAGCCACATTTCCATGAGATGGATGGTTCCACATTTTTCAATCTCCTCTACTAGGTGTATAAGGCGATGGTTTTTGAGAATTGAATAAACTTAGAGGGAAATAAATTTGAATGTCACACATCAAAAGTGCAGAATTACTCTTCCAATAGTTCACCTCATCTGGATGTATCTCTTTAGATGAGACCCACCTATAAATTTTAGTAACAAGTATTAACATGTCACCATTTATAATATTTGTAAAAGATATGTTAAAAATTTATAAAGACATTAAAAATGATATTTATAGAAGAAAAAAAAATCTTGAATAACAAACTATGGTTTAGAATACCTCAAATGTTTGGACAATTTGTAAATTGTTTATGTATTTTCGTGTTGAAATTTCTTTGTATTATTGTAGGAAGCACATACTACACCAACATAGAAAAATAGTGTTTAAACTATATTATCTTCTACATTACTAATATATTGAAAATTTTAATTATACTACTAAGAAATATAACATATCTTGAATTACCTTTATCTAATTATACAAATCATGTGCTTTCGTTAGAGAAAACTCTTAGCCATCTCTTGTGAATATGGTTTTTAATGTCACAGAAAAACTAGTTAGAAATCTTATGACACACAGAGTATCAAAAATATATTTTTTCTCCTCGATGTAAGAGCCCATGGTGTAGGATCATATGTTTTATTTTCATGTAACCACATGTTTGGAATCATATTGATGACTTGGAGGTATTTATTTAATATTATTTGGTCTTCATTGTTCGTTCCTTTAGATGTTTGCATAAGCACTCGCCACATTTTTCCAATATGCACTATATCAAATAGATGAGCTAATAGGAGATGCTCGTAATACTCTAACTTATAAAACTTAGATAGTATTTTCATTCCCAATAAATAACCTCTCCCTCCCTTTTTTTCATATGTTTATTTCCACCTCAAAGGGTCCATCCTTTTTGGCTTCCTCCTTTCCTCTTCCTTTCAATTGAACTTATTTTTCTCGTGTATGTGATAACGATGTTTTGAGGTAATAAGTTCCTATATTCATTGTACACGATTTTTTAAGATACTTTGATTTCCTAGACACAATATTTGGCCCATATGGTGGACAACCATATTTCCATTTAGTTTTTAGGCCTAAAAATTACTATGGAAACCATATTTAGTTAATGGGCGTAATTTAAAAAGAATGATTACAAATGTATATGATAAATATATTACCACAACACACACGAGAGCCCCATAAAGATCGTGAATTGTCCACATAATTATTTCACAAAAAGTAAGATCCTATCATTTCTAGGTCTTGATATCACACATATTGGCACCATTCCATAATTCACATATGTAACGCCCAAATATTTCTATGCTTTAGAACAACGCCAAATTCTAACTTTTTTAATGGGAAATTTTTTGCAAATATATTTTTTGTTTTAAAAGAGTTACAAGGGTAAACATTCTTCACCAAATTAATTTCTTGATTAAATATTCTACACAACCTTGTGGTGTTCGGAAATAAATTAATATTTAATTACTATTAATTTATTTCCCCAAAATAACTTAAGGTTTAAAAGCCTCCCATTAAATTTATTTACTTAATTAGAGCATTTCCCCAATATTTAATAATCATGCCCCATTAGGTTTAAAAATATATCCTTACCAATATTTATTAAAAATCCCCTTTTTGTCCATTACTTAATCACCATGCACAAGTTAAATTTTATCTCCTACCACCA